>CP136060.1:310162143-310859643 GCA_032464435.1 Aegilops umbellulata
GCTTCTAGGGTTTAGCCTCTCTGATCTCGTGGTAGATCTACTCTTGTACTACCCATATCATCAATATTAATCAAGCAGGAGTAGGGTTTTACCTCCATCAAGAGGGCCCGAACCTGGGTAAAAACATCGTGTCCTTGTCTCCTGTTACCATCCGCCCTAGACGCACAGTTCGGGACCCCCTACCTGAGATCCGCCGGTTTTGACACCGACATTGGTGCTTTCATTGAGAGTTCCACTCTGCCGTCTCCCAGAAGGAAGGATGTCTGGTCTCATCTTTAAAGACGGTACTACTGTTGGGGGAGCTTTGGCTGTCGGCCAAACTCTCCGGCTAGGCGGTTTCATCATGACCGCTTGTTCGGCCGCCGCGCCGACGATGACCTCTCGGGTCATCGAAAACAGCCTCCACGTCAAATCGGCACTCGTCGAACAGATGGATCCAATGGAGCTCCCCTCCCTAAACGAGCTCTTAGATCGCATCCCCGCCCTGGGAGTCGCTACGGACTATGATCGGATTGGGCTTAAACCCGATCAAAGGGAGATTAACTCTCCGCCGGTCACCCATCATATTGCAGTGGTGGAGGAACAATGCGGCGACCTCTCCTCCATTATTGAGGACTAACTATGTCCGGATTCCTCAGCTCTCCAAGCAGGATACCCGTTCGTGGGAGGACAACATCCAATCCCTGAACTTAGAGTCAGGCAGCGGGCCAAGATTACCGGGCAACACCCCGGAACCAGAATTCCCAAAATTGGAACTCCTTGGCCCCTGGATCCCAGATCGGGTAAGGGTTCGAATTCAATTCCACCCACCCACCCAAACATAAGCGATCTTTCCCACTTCAGGCAAGAGCCCTAGGAAACAGTACATCACTATTGGGCCAGGATTCCTCCTAGCGATGAACAAGGTTAAGGACTGTCGCGAGGAAGACGCGATCTTATTTTTCTGCAATAATTGCACGGACAGGGAATCCTTAACGCCATAAATTGCCATGAGATATCACGCTTCGCCGACTTGGCGTCCATAGTACGAAAATACTATGCGATGAAAAGTGCCTGGAAAACCGAAACAAACTTTTGGGATAATCCGGCCCTAAATACGAACCCAGTCCGAAATAAAAGGGTGCACTATCAAAAGACACCCGGGTCAACTATCAAAAAGCAAAAACCCTCTACAGGGCATGGAACCGTACTTGAGGGATGGCTCAATGGACCCTGTAAAATTCATAGTACAGACGGCGCCATACCAACTCATAGCCTTAGAGCATGTTTGGATACTCCGGCAGGTAGCCAAAAGTGGCGAAGATCTTCTAATTCCAGAAGCCATAGAGCGCCATCCCAGGGATACCAGTACGGTATTAACAGTCTTTGAGACCTTCGCATCAAATAATATGCGAAAGCAAACACTCCGCAACCTTGCCGAAATCCACCACGTGGCAACAATAAACCCATGGAGTGGCACGGCTATTACTTTCAAGGCCAGTGACGAACCTAAATTCCGAACAACCTGAGCACCAGCCGCATTGGTCCTCAGTCCTATAGTGGACGGCTTTCAACTCACCAAGGTACTCATGGACGGCTGCAGCGGATTAAACCTCATCTATAAGGAAACCCTTCAAAAAGTGGAAATAGACTGGAACCGCATTGAGCAGAGCAGCACAACCTTTAGAGGAATAATCCCCAGTCGGGAATCGCGCTGTATAGGAAAAATCACACTAGATGTGGTGTTCGGCACGCCGAAGAATTACAGGTCCGAAGAGGTTACGTTCCAAGTGGCCCATTCAGTAGCGGATACCACGCCTGTTAGGGCGGAGGCGTCACAATCTTCCAAGCCATACCCCATTATGGGTACATGAAGCTCAAAATGCCCAGGCCCAATGGAATCATCACTCTTGCTACTGATCCGTACATAGCACTCCGCGCCGAAAACAAAACAGTCGCACTGGCCCTTGAGGCACTATTCGAAGCCCCAGCGGCTGAGGAACTGACTGCGCTGCGCTCCACGGTAAACGGGGACGATGGTGATACTCGATAAGAGATCCATGTCCACCTCCTTTAAGCCACCTTCTTCTTCTTCTTCTTCTTCTTCTTCTTCTTCTTCTTCTTCTTCTTCTTCTTCTTCTTCTTCTTCTTCTTCTTCTTCTTCTTCTTCTTCTTCTTCTCTTCTTCTTCTTCTTCTTCTTCTTCTTCTTCTCTTCTTCTTCTTCTTCTTCTTCTTCTTCTTCTTCTTTCTTCTTCTTCTTCTTCTTCTTCTTCTTCTTCTTCTCTTCTTCTTCTTCTTCTTCTTCTTCTTCTTCTTCTTCTTCTCTTTTCTTCTTCTTCTTCTTCTTCTTCTTCTTCTTCTTCTTCTTCTTCTTCTTCTTCTTCTTCTTCTTCTTCTTCTTCTTCTTCTTCTTCTTCTTCTTCTTCTTCTTTCTTCTTCTTCTTCTTCTTCTTCTCTTCTTCTTCTTCTTCTTCTTCTTCTTCTTCCTTCTTTTCTTCTTCTTCTTCTTCTTCTTCTTCTTCTTCTTCTTCTTCTTCTTCTTCTTCTTCTTCTTCTTCTTCTTCTTCTTCTTCTTCTTCTTCTTCTTCTTCTTCTTCTTCTTCTTCTTCTTCTTCTTCTTCTTCTTCTTCTTCTTCTTCTTCTTCTTCTTCTTCTTCTCTTCTTCTTCTTCTTCTTCTTCTTCTTCTTCTTCTTCTTCTTCTTCTTCTTCTTCTTCTTCTTCTTCTTCTCTTCTTCTTCTTCTCTTCTTCTTCTTCTTCTTCTTCTTCTTCTTCTTCTTCTTCTTCTTCTTCTTCTTCTTTCTTCCTTCTTCTTCTTCTTCTTCTTCTTCTTCTTCTTCTTCTTCTTCTTCTTCTTCTTCTTCTTCTTCTTCTTCTTCTTCTTCTTATTCTTCTTATTCTTCTTCTTCTTATTCTTCTTATTCTTATTCTTATTCTTCTTATTCTTATTCTTCTTTCTTATTCTTATTCTTATTCTTATTCTTCTTCTTATTCTTCTTCTTCTTCTTCTTCTTCTTCTTCTTCTTATTCTTATTCTTATTCTTCTTCTTATTCTTATTCTTCTTCTTATTCTTATTCTTATTCTTATTCTTATTCTTCTTCTTCTTCTTCTTCTTCTTCTTCTTCTTCTCCTCCTCCTCTTCTTTTTCTTATTCTTGTTCTTATTTTTTTCTTCTTTTCCTTTTTCCTTTTTTTCCTTCTTCTTTTCTAATATGTAAACTATCTAAAACTATTTATTATCTAAAACTATATCTAATATCTAGAACAGAAAAGAAATAAGTAAAAAAGAAAAGGGGGGTGTGGAAGTGGAAGAGGGGGCTCACCGTGGGGAGGTGGAAGAGGTTGGCCGACGACAGGGAGGGGCGGCGACAGAGCGGGAGGGGGGCGGCGACGGGCGGTGACGGGGCGGCAGGACGGCGGGGAGGGGCGGCGACGGGCGGGAGGGGGACGGCGTCGGGGCGTTAGGACGCGGGGAGGGGCGACGACGGGGCGGCAGGATGGCGGGAAGGAGAGGCGATGGGTGGGAGGGGGCGGCGACGGGGCGGCAGGACAGTGGGGAGGGGCGGCGACGGGCACAGGGGACGGGGTGGCGGCGGTGGGCTGGTGGGTGAGAGAAAGAGACAGAGCAGGCGTTCACGGCGGGGGGAGGTTAGCGATTCAACGTCGTGCCCGGGTGGGGCCCCTACCCTCTTTGCCGTCAGCCTAGCGGACGGCAAATAATTGTTTACCGTCAGCCAGCGGACGGCAAAGAAATGCCAGACGGCAAAGAGCTGACCTAGCCATAGCCTTGCGTCTGTGGGCCCACAAGGTATTTGCCGTCGGCCAGCTGACGACAAAGAACTCTTTGCCATCCGCGAGTTGACAGCAAAGTACTGGCTGATGGCAAAATAACCTGTGCCATCAGCTATTTCTTTGCCGCCTGCTTTGGAGAAACTGACGGCAAAGAAGCTCTTTGCCGTCAGCTAGCTGACGGCAAAGAAGTGGCAGACGGCAAAGAAGTGGATTCCAGTAGTGGAAGTACTTGAGTGGATAGCCTCCAGCTAGCTTTCGCCACAGAGTTGGGGGATCCCAGTTTTGGCAATCGATTATCCAATTGATGTCGGTTCTTCGAATAGGAACCTCAGTTAGCGTGGGATCCGGCACCAATACTCTATTTTGGGTAGATAGATGGTCCGGAACCAAGCCATCCGCAGAACGGCTCTATGCGTTATTTTCAGTCTACACCCGCCCACAACTTACAGTGGGCGCTGCATTGGAAAGCATGGGCTCTGTTGCCTTCTGACGCACCTTTGGGGAGCTGGAACATGAGCAATGGGAGGAGTTGTTGGAATGCATAGCCTTGCACACTCCCTCCCTCGAGCGGGACTCCCTAGCATGGCATCTCGAGCAGAGTGGCGCGTTTTCTACTAAGTCCTTGTATCATGCCATTGTGGCTACTCCGGGCCCCATCGAGCTTACGTTGCTATGGGAGATTAAATTGCCAATGAAGATCTGTATCTTCCTTTAACAATGGGTCCGTGTTTGCTGCCTTCGGGCACTGAAGTGCTTAAGCGGAATGGTCCGGGTGATCGGCTTTGCCCTTTGTGTGGAGTCCCGGAAGAATCCAACCATATTTTCTTCCGTTGCCCGGCAGCAAGATTCCTCTGGAGTTGCTTTTGAGAGGTAGTTGGATGGGTGTAGTGCCATGATAATCTGCCGGCACGTTTCGGGAGATTCTTAGTTTCCCAAGCATAAGACGCCCCTCCCTTTGGGTAGCCATGGGCACCCTTGCCTGGACCCTTTGGAACGTTCACAATAAATTAGTCATCGAGCACGTAATCCCTTGTCGTGTGACTGATGTCGTCTTCAAAATGTGTGGCTTCTTACAGCTATGGAGTCCGCTTAGCAAGCGGCGCGACCTTGTCAACATTGACGCCATCATCATGGGTCTTCGCTCCACTGCCGCCGCGGTGACGCCACCGTCTCCCCGCCAACCCCGGAGCATGATTAGCACCTAGTTTTTTCTTTTTGGGGGGCTTGTTATGTTGTGCCCCCAGCTGAACCTTCCCATGTATCCTTGCTATTACTTTTCTTTCTTGCCTTGGACTTGAACTTCTTATGTTGTCGGATGCTTGGTGCTTGTGCTTTATAATATAAAGTGGGGGGGGGGACCCTTTTTCGTTAGAGATCGCGTGAGGGGGGCTGGTCTTGGCGTGTTGTTGTAGTCCTTAGGGAGGGCTCCTATTTGTCGTCCGCGTGCAGCAAAACTTATTTTGAATCCCCGAGGGCAGCAAATAGTCGAGGCTTCTGTGAAGGCAGGCGAGAATGGGCTGGCCCATTTTTACCGTGAGCTTCTTTCTTTCTTGCTCTTCGTTTCTTAGTCTTTTTTTATAAAAAGAAAACCTCTTATTTCTTAGGTGCTAGATATTCAAACCCTATTAAAAAAGGAAACATAATTTTAGAAAATTGTTCAGTGGTGTTTATACAAAATTCACCATATATTTAAGAACTATTCAATGTGTATTAAGCAAATGTTCGATGTATACAACAAAAATGTTCATCATATATTAAAGAATGTTCAATGTATAGAACAAAAATGGTCGATATATATATGGTAAAAAATTCAGTGTATATTATAGAAAATTCACCATATATTTGTGGTCCTCAAGGGCGTGGAAAGGTTGACCTTCGTTTCAGTGATGTCAGAGGCATTCCTCACATGGGTCCTTGATAGTTCTTGCGGTATGTGTGTGTGTGTTGGGGGGGTCTAATAGTTGAGATAGTGCCCCGAGCAGACTTGTGTTGTCCTTTTTACTTGTACTATTCTGAACTAGGTTTTTTTGGCACTGGCTTTATCTATAAAGTAGGGTGAAATGCTATTTCTAAAATAGTTCTTTTGGTGTCGGTGGTGCAGGGCAGGGCGCCAGCTAGGAGCGGACGGAAAGGCACAAGTCCTCCTTAGGCCCTGTTTGGTTCGGCTGTGGATTTCTAAAAGCAGCTGTGAAAAATCTGTTGTGGAAAAACAACTGTGAAAAATCTGATGTGAAAAAGATGTAGGTCACTTGGTAAACCAGCTGATACAATTTTTTCAGATTTTGGCCCGCAGTGGAATCAGATTTTGGAAAGCACGTCCTTGGCTGCTTCCGCCTTTGGTTCAGATTTTGGCAGCGGATTTCTGGAATCGGATTCAGCTGGGTTCGCCCTTTGGTTCAAATCCTGCTGTGCGGCAGCAGAATCCGTCGATAAAAGCTGAACCAAACAGGGCCTTAGTGGCCCAACTCAGATCCACAACTGCTTTGGGAGCTTGGTTCCGTTCTGCCTCGTTGGGATGTGGCGGTTGATGTCGATAGCATCTCGTAGGGGTTTTCCAGTCACCTCCTCTGCGGTGGCCATGGAGCCGGTGACGTTGTCGCCTCCACAGTCACCGCGCTAGGATGAAGGGCATGACTTATATATATATATCTTATAGCAATCATTTGCATACCTGTTGCTCACTAGTGGTAAGTAGACGAGTAGGCTGATTATAAATCGAGGCAAAGCGGTCGTCCCAGACTGATCGGTTTTAAGAACTTCTGAAATGTTCCTCGACAGTTTTGAGAACCGTCTGAATGTTCCTTAGACATTTTTTTCTTTTGCTATTCTATCGATTTCCTTTTTGTTCTTTCCTTCTTTTTCTTCTCTTTTTTCTTCCTTCTTTCCTTCTTTTTTGAAAAAAATCACATATTTCCAAAAATGTTCAAAATTTCACAAAACTGTTCAAGTTTGTCAAAAACTGCTTGAAATTTCACAAAACTGTTCAAGTTTGTCACAAACTGCTTGAAATTTTATAAATTGATTACAATTAAAAAACTTACATTTTATATATAATTTCAAGCATTTTAGAAATTGTTCACAATTTCAAAAAATATTCACAAAATTCAGAATTCGCAAACATTTATCCAGATCCATGAAAAAATTATGAATTCCTGAACACTTTTTTGAATTCACCAACATTTTTCCAAATCTAGCAAACAATTTTGAATTTATGAACTTTATTTGAATTCGTGAACACTTTTTAATTCATGGTTATTTTTGGAATGCACTAACTCTCTTTTGAATCCACGAATATTTTTTTTGTATTTCTAAATTATTTTGGAATTTGTGAATAAGTTTTGAATTTGCGAACATTTTTTTAGTTTAGAATATTTTTTCAATTAACATTTTTTAAATTTTGCAACATTTTCAGTCGACAAAAAAATTATGACTTCGTGAACTTTTACAACTTAAAAGTAACATACCGAAATAAAAGCAAAATGAGAAAAATGGAAGATTTTTTTTTGAGGGGTAACTGGGATTTTATTGGATGTTCATAAGATTTGGAATACAAGCAATATCAGGAGTAATTCCCAGCCACACATGGTGTCCAACCAACAGAGAAGAAGCCCCCTTGGCAATGGAATGAACTTCATAGTTGGACTCTCCAAACTCAAAGAAAAAACTAACACTATCAAAGTTTAAGCTACTAAACTCAATTTCTCTCAGGATCGAAGCATAGGACGAAGAAGCTCCATTCTTGATGCTGTTGACGACTTCTATGTTACCCTCAAGCTTTGAAGCTCTGTCAATGGCGAGAGGCAAAGGAGACAACCGAGACGATGGTTTTTTGTGCAGCACACTGAACTGCTGCGTTTTCTGTTTGCTTTATTCACGGATCAACTAGAAAAACGGATCGAGGACGACCCCCTCTACTGGATCGTGCCACCCCACGATCAGGGGCATGCGCTCGCCGCGAGCTACGGCCTCGGGATCGCACATGCCGCATCCTCAGGCTTGACTGAAACTAACTGAAGAAAACTACAGACTGTCGAAACTGAAAAACTGACACTTAGCCTAACCTGAATCTAAAACTTGTCACGCTAGTTTATTTGCTAACAATCTCCCCCTAAGCTAGTCGTGACCAAGGAAATCAAACTTCAACCATGGCAATACGAGCGCGCAGCTCCTGGAACCGCATGCGCCCGAGTGATTTGGTGAACATGTCTGCGAGCTGGTCACCTTTAGGAATGTACTCGACCTTGATCTTCCCTTCCTCAATGCATCTGCGGATGAAGTGGAATCGTACGTCGATGTGCTTGCTCCGATCATGGAAGACCGGATTTTTGCAAAGCTGTATGGCTGACTTGTTGTCGACGAAGATGGTGACCGCGCCGTATTCCTCCATGAACAGATCGCCCATGAGCCTGCTCAGCCAGATGGCCTGGCTGGCTGTTGTTGTTGCCGCCATGTACTCCGCCTCACACGAAGACAGAGCAACAATCTTCTGTTTCTGTGACTGCCAGGTGATCGGCGCACCTCCAACGAAGAAGATGTTCCCCGAGGTGCTCTTGCGATCGTCGACATCCCCGGCCATGTTAGAGTCACTGTATCCGACGAGCTTGCTCTCGCTGCCCTTGGTGTACCGGCAACCGTACCTCCGCGTGCCCGCAATATAGCGCAGCAAGTGTTTGACGGAGGCGAGGTGCGCCGTGCTTGGCGTCTCCATGAACCGACAGACATAGCCCACCGCGAACAAGATGTCCGGCCGGGTGTGAGTAAGATACCGCAATCCTCCGATGATGCTGCGATAATCCATGGCGTCCACCAGTGGTTCTAATCCATTCTTGCTCAGACAAAGCCGCGGCTCCATGGGAACGTGCGTTGGATTGCAGTCCCCATGCCCGCGCTCCACCAGCTTGCCGGCGTATGCAGATTGGGATAGAATGATCTCTCTCCCCTCCTTGCTTTACTTCGATGCCGAGATAGAAGCTGAGCAGCCCTAGGTCGCTCATGCGAAACTTGGCCATCATCTCTGCCTTGAACTTGCTGACGCACTCGCCGTCGGCACCGATGACGACGAGATCATCCACGTACATGCCGACCAGGAGCCGAGCTTGTCCTCTGCCTCGAGCGTACAGAGCATGATCAGCTGGGCAGCAAGAGAACCCCAGCTCCTTCAGGGTGGCGTCGAGCTTCTCATTCCACGCCGGCGGCGCCTGCCGCAGACCGTAGAGCGCCTTGCGCAGACGGTAAACCTTGTGCTCCTCTCCTCTACGAGCAAAACCGGGCGGCTGGGTGACATATACCTCCTCCTTGAGCTCACCGTTCAGAAACGCTGACTTGACGTCGAGGTGGTGCAGTTCCCACCCGTGCTGCGCCGTGCCGATCATGACACGAACAGAGTCCAGCCTTGCCACGGGCGCGAACGCATCGTCGAAGGCCACGCCTTCGTTCTGGACAAAACCCCTTGCTACTAGTCGTGCCTTGTGCTTGACGACGGCGCCAACAACGTCCTTCTTCAGCTTGAAGATCCACTTGAGGCTTATGGCTGTATGACCTGTGGGCAGATTAGTGAGCGTCCAGGTGCCATTTTCCTCGATGGATGCCAGCTCCTCCAGCATCGCACTCCGCCAGATCTCGTGGGGCGCCGCTTCTGCGAAAGTGACTGGTTCCTCTTCTGCCAGCAGCAGGCGCTCCGCTGGTGCTGACGACTTTGCCGGCCCGCCGTACACGTCCGCCAGACAGCGAAAGCGGTGCCCAGCGAAAGGGTCATCGTCTGCATCGTACGAGTCGAACCGCGTTGCAGGCGGCGTGACAAACTCCACCGCCGCTGGGTCTGCACTTTGGGGCGTACTGCTGCGGGGTGTGGCCGTTGCATCTGTCCACGGCGAGTCCGGCGATGCCGGTGCTCTGGTGCTCTCAGGCGTAGTGGGCGACGCAGGCACCAGCGATCCTCCAGGCGTCTGCTCTTCTTCCGGGGATGCCGGTTCAGTTGGTGCGGGGCTTGCACCGGTGGCGAGTGGGAGCTGGACAGGGAAGACGAGCTGCTCGTCCTCGGCCTCGCCCGACGCGCCCCAGTCCCAGCTCGCGCTCTCATCGAACACCATGTCGTGTGTGGCGTACACGCGCCGAGTCAGCGGATCATAGACCCTGTACGCCTTCGACCCCTCCTCGTAGCCGATGAAGATCATCTTGGTGCTGCGATCATCCAGCTTCTTGAGCCCTGGTCGCTTGTTCTTGACGTAGGCAATGCTGCCGAACACGCGCACGTAGCGCACGGCTGGTTTCTTGCCATGCCACGCCTCGTAGGGAGTCTTGCCATCAACACCGCGCATGTCAGATCGGTTGAGAATGAACACCGCAGTCGCCACGGCCTCCCCCAGAACTAGTTGGGCATCTTCTTGGCCTTGAGCATGCTCCGCGCCATGCCGACGACCGTCTGGTTGCGCCGCTCCACGACGCCGTTCTGCTGGGGTGAATACGTCGCCGTGAGGTGCCTCTGCATGCCCTGGCCCGCGAAGTAGTCACCGAGCGTGCTGGAGGTGAACTCCCCGCCCCGGTCTGTGCGGAACGTGTGGAGCCGCACGCCCTGCTCTGCCTCTGCCGTGGCAACAAAACGCTTGATGCCGTCCGCAGCGGCGTCCTTCGCTGGCAGTAACACCGCCCACACGTAGCGGCTATGGTCATCGACAATTAACATGAAGTACTTCTTACCACCGGGTGTGGCCGGAGTGATCGGCCCGCAGAGGTCCGCGTGCACGAGCTCGAGCGGCCTCTCCGCGCGATAGCGTGCCTTCGACGGAAAAGGAGCATGCCGCTGCTTCCCTGCCAGGCAGGCGTCACACAGTTGCTCCACGTGATCCACAACGGGCATCCCGCGCACCATCCCGGCACGCCCCATCCGCCGGAGCGCGTCGAAGTGTTGGTGACCCAGTCTGGCGTGCCACATCCACGCCTCATCGCCGTCGCGCGCGGACAGGCAGACGGGGAGCGAGATGTCGAGGCGCACCACATACAGGCGCTTGCCGTTCCTGCGCACTTGGGCCAGCTCAGTCTGGCGGCGATCGTACAGGGTCAGAACGCCGCCATGGATCTTGGTGGTGCAGCCGTGCTCGTCCAGCTGCCCAAGGCTTATGATGCTTGTCTTGAGACGCGGGATGAAGTAGACGTCCGTGAGCACGCGTTGGTCACCGCTGCGCACGGTGAAAGTGATCGCGCCGCGGCCTTGGATGGCCACGGTAGAGCCGTCCCCGAACCTGACGCTGCCAGAGACGCCTTCGTCCAGCTCCGCGAACGCCGAGCGATCGCCCGTCTGTGACACTCCAAAAATTTCATTTGGGTTTTTTTTTGCAAAAATCCTTGCTGGATTTTCCTTGAGATTTGAGGCTTTCAGAAAAACAACCCTATTACAAATTGTTTTCCTTGACTAGGGTTTGTTATTTCTGTTTTCTCCTTCAAGCCTTGGGTTTGACCTTCTTAAAAACTCCTTCTCTATTGTTTCCCTTCTCAGATTTTATTTTTGGGAGTTTAGTCTTTTCTTTTTAAGAAAAACTCTATGAAAAAGATTTGGGATTTTCATTCTATTGAAAACCATCCATGACCTTGTATTTTGCCCATGAGGTAAAACCACTCCAACATCTTCTCCCCTCCTTGTCAACAACTCAAATTCCCTATCCCAACTCATCCAAACAAGTTTTGGATTTTGTTTTATCTCTCAAATATTTTCTGTCAATTATTTTGAGCCTGATGGATTTTCAAAGCAAGTACCCTTTTTCATTTGAGATTTGACTTCAAACCAACTCTACTGGCTAGTCCTTTGCACCCACAACCCAGAACCATCTTGATCCACTCATCTTCTTTTCAAAATTTTCAACTTACACTCCCTGCAAGTTTGGACCAGATTTGTCAAATTTGGTGAAATTCATATCTACACTTCCCCAAAAATTCCACCAAAAATCAGGCAGCCTACTGGAGCAATGAGAAGTCACTCCACCAAAAATCAGCCCAAGGAAAAATGCCTACATGCCTGAATCATTTCGTCGAACACCTTGCATGCACCATTTCAACCAAGTTCAGTTAACATTCAGTTTCAGTGTCGAACACGTTGATCATCTTCAGTTCACGCGCCCACAGTGCGCTTGGCACGTTGCTCGCCACCTGGTCTACTTGTCCAGAGCCCCGCACGCGCGCTTGGCTTCTTCCTGGCGTCGGTGGCGCTCTGACCCGACCACGCCGGCGTGTCTCGCGGCGGCTGAACCGCCGTGGCAGCCAACAGGGAGCAGAACGGAGGCTCAACGCCGTTTCGCGCCGCACAACCCCGCTGATGGCTCCGCGTGGCCATCTCCACGCCAGCGCACGCATGCAGCACCGTCGCCGTGGCGCGACGCGCACAGCGCGCGCTCTCTGCCGCCGTTGAGCCCGTGCGGTCACCTCACCGTGGACAGACGCCATTACACCGGGGCCAGCTCCGTTTAGTAGCGGAACGAGTCCAGTAACCTCCACTGATGCTGCCCGACCGCTCAAACCACCCCCTAATCCACTGCTCCGCCGTAATCGCTCGCCGGAGATTCTCCGTTTACGGCCACCCCGTCGATCTGCCTATAAATAGAGGCCCCGAGCTTCAACTCGAGCACCCACTAGCCCTGCACTCCCCCAAGAGCACGCCAGGCCTCTGGAAGAGCCCCGAGGAGGTCTCCTTCCTCGACTCCGACAGCCGCGACCCGCCACTGGATCCAGCCCGATTCGCCCCCGTGTGTGCTCCTCCACCTCCATTCTCCTGCCAGTAGCTTCTCCATGCATCCCTCATTCTGACCCACACTTCAATTTGAAGCTTGCAGCCCTCCACCGGAGTTCCCCATCCTCACCCAAACCGCCGTCCGCCGGAGTTAGTGTCGCCGTCGACGTGGTGCTCCCTGTTGGACGAGTCCACCACCCACCGACGCGGAAGAAGACACTGAAGCTCTTGGTACCCTCCGTTTCTCCTAATTCGCCGTAGTTCGACGCCGGCGTCCACCGCCGTCTTCGGGCGCCGGCGAGCCTTTTCAAACCTGACATGCGGACCCCGCATGTCAGCCTCTGTTCTTTTATTCGCGAAACGTTTTCTGTTGGCGCCTTCGGGCAAAATACGCTTTCTCTGTTGCGCTTGCGCATTTCCAAACGAACCGTTTTCTGTTTTCTCAGTTAGAACCCTGGGAAGTTTCTGTTTCATTACAGATGAGTCCCTGGTCAAAAACCTTTATAACTTTTTATCAGAAGCATATTTTTGATTGATTCATTTTCTGTTCTCTTCAAAATTTTGTCTAGTTTTTTATCAGATTTATTTGAAAAATATTTGCAATACTTTTTCTGCACCTCTCGGTATTCACGTTAGCGCGTATGTTTTCTCTGTACCGTAGATACCGACGGAGGTGACGGGGCCGCGAACTTCACCGAGCTAGGCTCCGACTACTCTGAACCAGGCAAGCATGTTCGAACTTTTGATATGATGAGTGTATTGGCATGTTTGCATTTAGATAGTTTCATGGCATGTGTGAAGCATACCGATGAACCGTTCATTATGCATTGTTGGAGCAAGTAAGCCCGATGATTTCACACGTCGTTGGACGTGAGTATGCAAGGCCATGTGTTGGCATGAAGATGGGTAAGATGGCAGTGTTGTAGCATGCCAGTCTTAGGCCATGCAAGTTATCTTCGGTACCAACCCATATCGGTTGGGTTCAAATCCATTTCCTTTCCCTGTACTACCACATGTTTCCCGAAAGGGATATGGTTTAGTAAGATGCAAACCGCTTTCTGGGTACACACCAAAAAGGAGAGGCCGGGATGCTGGTTCCATGGCCCTGGATTAAAGCCAGGCATCCGGTCAGGGGGCATGGGTGTTTCCGGTTGGGACCGAGAGGGGGGCACCCCTTAGAGCGCGCGTATATAAATTTGATCCCATGCTATTCGAGATTGTGATCTCCCCGTCTAAATAGTTTTCTTGGACGATGTTGAGGGTGATTCCTGGCATCGAAGAGTTGGATGGGTGTGTACTGGATTGCTGTGTTTTCTTCTGAAATACCGTAACGGAACTAGTCCTAGTGACTACGGAAATCCGTCGACTGTGGGAAATTTTTGTACAAACTCTGCAGAGCTCTATATCCTTAAATCATCTTATCTATTTCCAAGTTCCCTGCTAACAGTCATGTGCCAGTTTGGTGACAGATTACCCGGTGGGACACATGGGCACTAAGACCGGTTAAATGTTTATCCTTGTGGATGTACTAACCCGTTTATTTCCATGAGTTGAATATATTTATGATGATTATATTATTTCCTTATCAGTCAAAAGCCCTTTATGTGGTGTCGCTCAGACGCCCGACTGTGGCATTTTCTTTTAAAGCCCTTTATGTGGTGTCGCTCAGACGCCCGACTGTGGCATTTCTTTTAAAGCCCTTTATGTGGTGTCTCTAAGACGCCCGATTGTGGCATTTCTTTTAAAGCCCTTTATGTGGTGTCGCTCAGACGCCCGACTGTGGCATTTCTTTTAAAGCCCTTTATGTGGTGTCGCTCAGGCGCCCGATTGTGGCATTATTATTCCGCATTTTCCGCTCGAGGAGTCTTTCAGACACTCGTTTGGCACCAGTATTATTATTCCGTATTTTCCGCTCGAGGAGTCTTTCAGACACTCGTTTGGCACCAGTATTATTATTCTGCATTTTCCGCTCGAGGAGTCTTTCAGACACTCGTTTGGCACCCAGCATTATCACCTCTATGTCTGATCGTACTGGTTAACTTATCCATGTATTTCATGTTGGCATTTGTTATATCTTACGTCCGAACTGTCTTGCGAGTACTTTCAAAGTACTCACTGGCTTGTTGATTTGGCCAGATGCTGACGAAGGTGATCTCATGGATGAAGAGTTCGATAGCGAATCCGACGCCTAGAGGAGTCCCAGTCAGTCTCGTGCAACCCTGGAGTGGGTCACTGTTTCATATCCGCTTCCGCTACCCTAATAAGTTCATCGAGCTTCACCTCGACGCTCGATGGGATGTTAGTTTGAGAATCCCATAACCACTCCCCACTGTGTTACTCCACCTCTACCATATTTGCGAGTCAGTAATATGCTACCACACCCTTGTGTCATTAATCGCCTTTATGTATAATTATTGGCACGCTTGTAATAAATTGTTGAGCATCGTCAGCTCAACCCTGTAATATATTTATGCTATTGGCTTCTTGTATCAAAAGTTTGTCTGCCAGTGAGGAGGTTTTATCTCAAACTAGATTCTAAAGATTGGTTTCTCAATAAATATTTTTATTGGAAAACCGGTCGTGACAAGCTTGGTACCAGAGCCAGGCTGACTGTAGGAAGCCACTAGGTGCGATCGCTAATCGGTTATGAGCATGATAGAGCTTATTCATGTTTTTACAATAGTAGTCATTTTTCTGACAGTCAGCATATATTTATGATCTGACCATTCAGGATTTTTGCCTACTTTTGTAGATGGCCGACCGCAGCTGCGAGTCTCAGACCTTCGCCAACGTACCCGATGGGTTCGTCAAGCTTCTCTCCTTCGTCGTTCAGGTCGCGATGGGGCCGTCTGTGCGCCCAGTCGTCACTCTCTGTCAGCACAGAGTCAACGACAGTCTGACTATGCACCAGGCCGTAGTGCAGTTCAAGGGAGGGCGTGGTGATCTACGCCGCTTCCGATTCTTAGGGAGAGCCATGCCTACGGAGAAGCATGCCATCCAGATGGCAGCCCGCGAGGCGATAGCTCGTCACAGGGATGCCCTTCCCGCGATGAAGGCTCGTCGCTACCGCTATCTTCCATGCCATGTGCCCTACACCTGTCACTACGCATTCTCCTGCCACAGAGGAGAACGAGACGAGGCTTTTGAGATGCTTATTGAGTATCTCCGGGCCTTGGAGGCAGCCTTCGACAACTTGGTGGATGACTTTGTGGCCGCCCGCATGGACTCAGTCCACGGATGTGCCGCCAACACGAGGGAGCTCCTGCCTACTGCACCGCCACTGACTTTCGTCTCGTCCTCTGCATCCCATGCTCCTGCTCGTCGCCTGCCTACCACCGAGGAGTTCAACCAGGTCATTGCGCCCACTCCAGCGCGCACTGCACCGCCACTCGCACCGACTCCAATCCGTGACGTTCCGCCCCTGGCACCCGCTCCATCTTCTCGGCGCAGCACTACTCGCATGGAGCCTATTAGCGAGGAGGAAGTCGAGTCCCCGGCTTCGCTACGCCTCACCCTTGGCAGGGCCAAGGACGTCATCAACATCTCCGACTGAGTACGCGTAGCCGCCATGCGTTGCATCGCCATGTAAGATGTTGTGAGAAGTAGCTTGTTTGCGCATCATGTAGGATCTGGAGAAGTGCACTAGCCTAAATAACATGTCAGGATTATGTACGCATGTCCTGAGTGGTGTATTGTATAATTATCGCCGCGTGTAAGATGCGTAATGATGCAGTCCTTCTCTATGCGCAAATCGATTTGTTTTCCCTTGAGTATCTTGGTTTTAAAAATTTATTTGTCAACCTCGTGCATTATGGGTTTTATCTTTGCAACCCTTCCATTTTTCTTATGGGTTTTACAAATACATCCCCAGAGTGAAAAATGTCTCGTCCTTGGACTCGCTCCATGCCAACTCCACCAGAGGAAAATTATGGCAATCAACCGGGCAACGATTTTGCACCAGGGCAGTCAAGTCAACACTATAATACTCAATCAGGCAATAATTTTGCCCGAGGTCAGACAAGTCAACAGGACAGTGAAACGGCACTTTCCCAAATGTGTCGCCTTTATGAACAGAGTCAGCAACAACATCGGGAAATGATGAACCAAGTCATTAACATGGGAAATCACCATGGGCAGTATCCGCAGCATTCCAAGTTATCTGAGCTACAGAAGACACGTCCCCCAACATTTTCTCATACTGACAAGCCACTTGAGGCCGAAGACTGGCTTCGCGATATGGAGAGAAAGTTAATTATTGCAAAATGCTCAGACCCAGAAAAGATACTGTACGCACCGCATTATCTCACGGGAGCAGCCGCATCCTGGTGGGAAAATTTTCTGCACATGCATCCCAACGAAAATGATATAACCTGGGATGATTTCAAAGAAGGTTTCCGTGGCGCGCATATTCCTAAGAGTATTATGAAAATCAAGAAAAGAGAGTTCGATGACCTCAAGCAAAGGAACATGACAGTGTCCGATTACAACGGCCAATTTACTCTGTTATCTAGCTACGCCAACGAAGAGCGTATGACTGAAAGCAAGAAAATGGAGAAGTTCCTTGACGGCCTAGCGCCCGCGCTTAAATGCCAACTGGTCATACACACTTTCCCAGATTTTAAGACGCTGGTGGATAAAGCTATTACTCTGGAAAATGAAAGACGCAGTTTGGAAGATATCCGCAAGCGAAAAAGGGACCAGACTAACCATGCTCGCAATCACCGAAGTAAGACCGATTTTCAGAAGGGTGGGACGCACAAATCATCATCCAACGTCTCACGCCCAACAAGGAATTTTCACTCTAGGGACAAGGAGTTCACATATCGCCCAGGTGTTACTTGTTACGCATGTGGAGAAGAAGGACACTATGCCAAGCAGTGTCCCAAGCCAAGAAGCTCAGCACCAAAGCCGAACAACGCCAACAATAATTCAGCGCCCAAGCGAAACAACTTCAATCCCAGCAATAACCACAGGAAAGGTCATCTGAACCACGTGACCAAAGAGGAGGCACAAAATGCTCCGGATATCGTACTCGGTACGTTCCCTGTCAACACAATACCCGCAATGGTTTTGTTTGATTCTGGAGCTTCTCACTCGTTTATTTCGAAAAGTTTTGCTTCGCAAAATAATTTTTTGATGCTTCCTTTGGAGAAATCCATGATCATCAAGTCCCTTGGAATTAAGCAAGTCACTCAGAATTACTGTCAGGATGTGATTATTGAGTTCAAAGGATTGAAGTTTCACCCCAATCTCATTGTGTTGGAAAATAAAGGACTAGATGTCATCCTAGGGATGGACTGGTTAACCACCAACAAAGGTTTCATTGATTGTTTCAATCGGACCGTGATTCTCACACACCACCATGGTAAGACAATAAGAGTATCCGCCAAAGAAAGAGAAATGCCCAGACAACCAAGACTGAACAAGGTGGACATTTCTGAATTAAACAAGGTTCCAGTAGTACGTGAATTTCCAGACGTATTTCCCGAAGAGCTACCAGGCATGCCACCCGACCGAGAGATAGAATTCAGCATTGAGCTAGCACCAGGGACCACCCCCATATACAAGAAACCATACAGAATGGCACCATCCGAGTTAGTTGAACTGAAGAAACAAATAAAGGAATTGCTTGACAAGGGATACATTCGAGCCAGTTCCTCACCATGGGGATCGCCAATTTTGTTTGCCAAAAAGAAAGATGGAACACTGCGATTGTGTATTGACTACCGAGCACTCAACATGGTCACGATCAAGAACAAATACCCGATGCCAAGAATAAATGATTTATTCGATCAACTCGCTAAGGCCAAGGTATTCTCAAAAATCGACCTAAGGTCAGGATACCATCAATTAAAGGTACAAACAGAAGATATCCCCAAGACAGCCTTCACCTCCAGATATGGACTGTATGAGTTCACAGTAATGCCTTTTGGATTAACAAATGCCCCTGCATATTTTGTTCACCTCATGAACAAAGTATTTATGAAGTTTATGGACAAGTTCGTTGTGGTATTCATCGACGATATTTTAGTATACTCCAAAACACCAGAAGAACACGCTGTACATCTCAGAATTGTGCTAGGAGAACTCAGGAAACACCAATTGTACGCCAAGTTCAGCAAGTGTGAATTTTGGTTAAGGCAAGTAGGCTTTCTAGGCCACGTGCTAACCCAAGACGGGATCGCCGTGGACCCAGAGAAAGTCAAGGCCGTACTTGGCTGGAAGCCACCAGCCAGCGTAACGGACATACGGAGTTTCTTGGGAATGGCAGGATATTACCGCAGATTTATTGAAGGATTCTCCACCATAGCCAAGCCAATGACGCAGTTGCTCAAGAAAGATAGGAAATTTGAATGGACAGAAGCCTGTGAGAAAAGTTTCCAAGAGCTAAAACGGAAATTAACAACAGCACCAGTATTGATTGTGCCAGACATACGCAAGAATTTTGAAGTATATTGTGACGCGTCCAGGAAGGGACTCGGATGCGTATTAATGCAAGAAGGCAAGGTTGTCGCATACGCTTCAAGGCAACTTCGCAAGCATGAGGAAAACTATCCCACTCATGACTTAGAAATGGCAGTAGTTATTCACGCACTCAAGGAATGGAGGCATTTCCTACTTGGAAATCGATATGAAATATATACGGACCATAAAAGTCTCAAATATATTTTCACACAGCCAGAGCTGAATTTAAGGCAACGACGCTGGTTGGAGCTAGTAAAGGATTATGATGTCGGAATCCACTATCATCCTGGAAAAGCAAATGTAGTAGCCGATGCTCTTAGTCGGAACCCCAGCGCCGACAACAATAGTCTGCCCAACTTAAGACCCGAATTCCAACGGGAATGTGCCAGACTCAACTTGTTGATGGTAGCAGAAGGCACCATAACAAACTTGGAGATACAACCCAACCTTGTGAAAAGAATCAAAGAAGCCCAGCCGGGTCACCCCAGCATTGAAGGTATCAAAAGAAAGGTGAGTATGGGCAAGGCCTCGGAATTCATCATAGACGAAGAAGGGACACTATGGTACGGAAACAGACTCTGCGTGCCAGACATAGAAGATCTCAAACGGCAAATTCTAGCTGAAGCCCACACCGCTCCATATTCGATCCACCCTGGAGGAACCAAGATGTATAAGGATATCCAAGAAGGATTTTGGTGGCACGGTATGAAAAGGGACATAGCCACCTTCATTGCATATTGCGACTCTTGTCAACGTATAAAGGCCGAACATCAGAGACCAGCCGGACTACTGCAACCAAATAAAATACCTGAGTGGAAATGGGATGAAATAGGGATGGATTTCATTGTCGGACTACCTCGATCACGACACGGGAATGATGCCATATGGGTGATCACCGACAGATTGACTAAGGTGGCACATTTCATTCCAGTAAAGACGACCCACATCACTCAGAAGCTTGCCAAGATATATCTCTCTCGCATAGTTTGTCTGCACGGTGTCCCGAAGACTATAATATCTGACAGAGGAACACGGTTCGTCTCGAGATTCTGGGAGCAGTTACAACAGGCTCTAGGAACTCAACTAGCCTTCAGTACGGCATACCACCCCCAGACAGATGGACAAACAGAACGGGTAAACCAGATTTTAGAGGACATGCTGAGAGCATGTGTCCTCACCTATGGAGCCAGTTGGGAAGACAGCCTGCCATACGCCGAGTTCGCGTACAACAACAGTCATCAGGCTAGCCTGCAAATGGCACCATTTGAAGCCTTGTATGGACGAAGATGTCGTACCCCGTTAAATTGGTCAGAGACCGGAGACAGCCGTATCTTCGGCCCAGACATGCTCAAGGAAGCCGAGGAAAAGGTCCAACTAATCAGAGATCGACTCAAGACCGCCCAAAGCCGGCAAAAGAGTTATTACAATCAGAAACATCGTGGGGTCAACTTCGAACCCGGTGAATTCGTGTACCTACGAGTGTCCCCTATGAGGGGGTTGCAACGATTCAAAATTAAGGGAAAGCTAGCGCCAAGATTCATCGGGCCATTCGGTATATTGGCACGGAAAGGCGCAGTAGCATACCAACTAGACCTACCTGAGGAACTGTCAGATATCCACAACGTGTTCCACGTATCGCAATTGAGGAAATGTGTGAGCAACCCAGAGAAACAAGTATCCCATGAGAACATAGACGTGCAGCCAGACCTCACTTATCGGGAACACCCAGTAAAGATATTAGAGGAGTCTGAAAGGAGGACCCGACAGAAAACCGTCAAAATTTTCAAAGTTCAGTGGAGTAATCACACCGAAAGTGAAGCAACATGGGAAAGAGAGGATTTTCTTCGAACAGAGCATCCACACTTATTTAAGGATCAATTGAAATCTCGGGGACGAGATTTTTCCTAAGGGGGTAGGTGTTGTGACACTCCAAAAAATTCATTTGGGTTTTTTTTTTGCAAAAATCCTTGCTGGATTTTCCTTGAGATTTGAGGCTTTGAGAAAAACAACCCTCTTAAAAATTCTTTTCCTTGACTAGGGTTTGTTATTTCTGTTTTCTCCTTCAAGCCTTGGGTTTGACCTTCTTAAAAACTCCTTCTCTATTGTTTCCCTTCTCAGATTTTATTTTTGGGAGTTTAGTCTTTTCTTTTTAAGAAAAACTCTATGAAAAAGATTTGGGATTTTCATTCTATTGAAAACCAT
Organism: Aegilops umbellulata; assembly: GCA_032464435.1. Classification (NCBI taxonomy): domain Eukaryota; kingdom Viridiplantae; phylum Streptophyta; class Magnoliopsida; order Poales; family Poaceae; genus Aegilops; species Aegilops umbellulata. Next base: position 310,183,298 of record CP136060.1, read on the forward strand.
CCATGACCTTGTATTTTGCCCATGAGGTAAAACCACTCCAACATCTTCTCCCCTCCTTGTCAACAACTCAAATTCCCTATCCCAACTCATCCGAACAAGTTTTGGATTTTGTTTTATCTCTCAAATATTTTCTGTCAATTATTTTGAGCCTGATGGATTTTCAAAGCAAGTACCCTTTTTCATTTGAGATTTGACTTCAAACCAACTCTACTGGCTAGTCCTTTGCACCCACAACCCAGAACCATCTTGATCCACTCATCTTCTTTTCAAAATTTTCAACTTACACTCCCTGCAAGTTTGGACCAGATTTGTCAAATTTGGTGAAATTCATATCTACACTTCCCCAAAAATTCCACCAAAAATCAGGCAGCCTACTGGAGCAATGAGAAGTCACTCCACCAAAAATCAGCCCAAGGAAAAATGCCTACATGCCTGAATCATTTCGTCGAACACATTGCATGCACCATTTCAACCAAGTTCAGTTAACATTCAGTTTCAGTGTCGAACACGTTGATCATCTTCAGTTCACGCGCCCACAGTGCGCTTGGCACGTTGCTCGCCGCCTGGTCTACTTGTCCAGAGCCCCGCACGCGCGCTTGGCTTCTTCCTGGCATCGGTGGCGCTCTGACCCGACCACGCCGGCGTGTCTCGCGGCGGCTGAACCGCCGTGGTAGCCAACAGGGAGCAGAACGGAGGCTCAACGCCGTTTCGCGCCGCACAACCCCGCTGATGGCTCCGCGTGGCCATCTCCACGCCTGCGCACGCATGCAACACCGTCGCGGTGGCGCGACGCGCACAGCGCGCGCTCTCTGCCGCCGTTGAGCCCGTGCGGTCACCTCACCGTGGACAGATGCCATTACGCCGGGGCCAGCTCCGTTTAGTAGCGGAACGAGTCCAGTAACCTCCACTGATGCTGCCCGACCGCTCAAACCACCCCCTAATCCACTGCTCCGCCGTAATCGCTCGCCGGAGATTCTCCGTTTACGGCCACCCCGTCGATCTGCCTATAAATAGAGGCCCCGAGCTTCAACTCGAGCACCCACTAGCCCTGCACTCCCCCAAGAGCACGCCAGGCCTCTGGAAGAGCCCCGAGGAGGTCTCCTTCCTCGACTCCGACCGCCGCGACCCGCCACTGGATCCAGCCCGATTCGCCCCCGTGTGTGCTCCTCCACCTCCATTCTCCTGCCAGTAGCTTCTCCATGCATCCCTCATTCTGACACGCACTTCAATTTGAAGCTTGCAGCCCTCCACCGGAGTTCCCCATCCTCACCCGAACCGCCGTCCGCCGGAGTTAGTGTCGCCGTCGATGTGGTGCTCCCTGTTGGACGAGTCCACCACCCACCGACGCGGAAGAAGACACTGAAGCTCTTGGTACCCTCCGTTTCTCCTAATTCGTCGTAGTTCGACGCCGGCGTCCACCGCCGTCTTCGGGCACCGGCGAGCCTTTTCAAACCTGACATGCGGACCCCGCATGTCAGCCTCTGTTCTTTTATTCGCGAAACGTTTTCTGTTGGCGCCTTCGGGCAAAATACGCTTTCTCTGTTGCGCTTGCGCATTTCCAAACGAACCGTTTTCTGTTTTCTCAGTTAGAACCCTGGGAAGTTTCTGTTTCATTACAGATGAGTCCCTGGTCAAAAACCTTTATAACTTTTTATCAGAAGCATATTTTTGATTGATTCATTTTCTGTTCTCTTCAAAATTTTGTCTAGTTTTTTATCAGATTTATTTGAAAAATATTTGCAATACTTTTTCTGCACCTCTCGGTATTCACGTTAGCGCGTATGTTTTCTCTGTACCGTAGATACCGACGGAGGTGACGGGGCCGCGGACTTCACCGAGCTAGGCTCCGACTACTCTGAACCAGGCAAGCATGTTCGAACTTTTGATATGATGAGTGTATTGGCATGTTTGCATTTAGATAGTTTCATGGCATGTGTGAAGCATACCGATGAACCGTTCATTATGCATTGTTGGAGCAAGTAAGCCCGATGATTTCACACGTCGTTGGACGTGAGTATGCAAGGCCATGTGTTGGCATGAAGATGGGTAAGATGGCAGTGTTGTAGCATGCCAGTCTTAGGCCATGCAAGTTATCTTCGGTACCAACCCATATCGGTTGGGTTCAAATCCATTTCCTTTCCCTGTACTACCACATGTTTCCCGAAAGGGATATGGTTTAGTAAGATGCAAACCGCTTTCTGGGTACACACCAAAAAGGAGAGGCCGGGATGCTGGTTCCATGGCCCTGGATTAAAGCCAGGCATCCGGTCAGGGGGCATGGGTGTTTCCGGTTGGGACCGAGAGGGGGGCACCCCTTAGAGCGCGCGTATATAAATTTGATCCCATGCTATTCGAGATTGTGATCTCCCCGTCTAAATAGTTTTCTTGGACGATGTTGAGGGTGATTCCTGGCATCGAAGAGTTGGATGGGTGTGTACTGGATTGCTGTGTTTTCTTCTGAAATACCGTAACGGAACTAGTCCTAGTGACTACGGAAATCCGTCGACTGTGGGAAATTTTTGTACAAACTCTGCAGAGCTCTATATCCTTAAATCATCTTATCTATTTCCAAGTTCCCTGCTAACAGTCATGTGCCAGTTTGGTGACAGATTACCCGGTGGGACACATGGGCACTAAGACCGGTTAAATGTTTATCCTTGTGGATGTACTAACCCGTTTATTTCCATGAGTTGAATATATTTATGATGATTATATTATTTCCTTATCAGTCAAAAGCCCTTTATGTGGTGTCGCTCAGACGCCCGACTGTGGCATTTTCTTTTAAAGCCCTTTATGTGGTGTCGCTCAGACGCCCGACTGTGGCATTTCTTTTAAAGCCCTTTATGTGGTGTCTCTAAGACGCCCGATTGTGGCATTTCTTTTAAAGCCCTTTATGTGGTGTCGCTCAGACGCCCGACTGTGGCATTTCTTTTAAAGCCCTTTATGTGGTGTCGCTCAGGCGCCCGATTGTGGCATTATTATTCCGCATTTTCCGCTCGAGGAGTCTTTCAGACACTCGTTTGGCACCAGTATTATTATTCCGTATTTTCCGCTCGAGGAGTCTTTCAGACACTCGTTTGGCACCAGTATTATTATTCTGCATTTTCCGCTCGAGGAGTCTTTCAGACACTCGTTTGGCACCCAGCATTATCACCTCTATGTCTGATCGTACTGGTTAACTTATCCATGTATTTCATGTTGGCATTTGTTATATCTTACGTCCGAACTGTCTTGCGAGTACTTTCAAAGTACTCACTGGCTTGTTGATTTGGCCAGATGCTGACGAAGGTGATCTCATGGATGAAGAGTTCGATAGCGAATCCGACGCCTAGAGGAGTCCCAGTCAGTCTCGTGCAACCCTGGAGTTGGTCACTGTTTCATATCCGCTTCCGCTACCCTAATAAATTCATAGAGCTTCACCTGGACGCTCGATGGGATGTTAGTTTGAGAATCCCATAACCACTCCCCACTGTGTTACTCCACCTCTACCATATTTGCGAGTCAGTAATATGCCACCACACCCTTGTGTCATTAATCGCCTTTATGTATAATTATTGGCACGCTTGTAATAAATTGTTGAGCATCGTCAGCTCAACCCTGTAATATATTTATGCTACTGGCTTATTGTATCAAAAGTTTGTCTGCCAGTGAGGAGGTTTTATCTCAAACTGGATTCTAAAGATTGGTTTCTCAATAAATATTTTTATTGGAAAACCGGTCGTGACACCGTCATGTGGTTGGATGCGCCGGTGTCCAGGAACCACCGGCCGTCGCACGGCGCCTCCTCGGCACCCAGATTCGCCTCTGCACGCTCCTCATTGAGCATGATGTGCTCCCCCGTGCTCTGTGCCGGCGTCGCGGCGATCACCGCCATCAGGAGCGTCGGGTCGTTGTCGTGCCCGTCCGCGACGTGCCCGCCTTGTTCGGCAAGGTTCGCCTCCGTTCGCTCCTCGCGGATGTGCGTCCTGCACTCACACGCCCAGTGCCCGTACTTCTTGCAGTGACGGCACTGGTCAGTGGGTTTTGCGCGGCTTCCGGAGCCGCGTCCGCCGCCACGCCCGCGGCCTCGTCCGCGACGTCCGCCGCCACGTCCTGAGCCGGACCCGCTGCCTCCAGATCCGTCATTCTCGCTGCGCTGCATACATGCGAGGCACTCCTCCGCCGTGAACATGACACGCCCGGCGCCTGGCTCCCCCTGATCGAGGTCGTACCGTTCCTCGGCAGCCCTCAGCCGTCGGGTGAGCTCCTCCACGGAGAGAGTATCCAGATCAACAAGCGTCTTGATTGACAGAGCGATTTGTGAATACCTCTTCGGGACGACGGAGAGGAACTTGCGGACGACGCGTTTCTCCAGAACGGTCTCCCCGAGCTGCGCCATCTGGGCCCCCATGTTCGTGATCCTCATGGCGAAGTCGTCGATCGTCTCGCCGTCGGGGAAACGGATGTCGTTATACTGCTTGGTGAGAGTTGCGAGCTTGGCCTCGCGGACGCGAGCCACACCGAGACGCATGGTCTTGACGGACTCCCACGCTTCCTTCGTCGTGGCCTTGCCGGCGAGAGTAGGCCTCATCTCCGGTGGCACTCCACGCAGGATGGCCTTGAGTGCGAGCCGATCGTCGCTGCGCTCCATCGTGCCCGTCACCACGGCGTCCCAGAGGTGACGCCCCTCCATCATGAGCTGCATGAGAACAACCCAGTTGGTGTAGTTGGTCCTCGTCAGCTGTAGCCACGCCGCGCCGCCAGTGTCGCGCACCACCCGCGCCATGGATCTCTCTGCCACGACTAGCTCTGAGCCGTCGGAGACCTTTGCGCGCGGCATCGGTGGCGACTTGCTGCCGGAATCATCCCTGGCCATGCCCTGGACCGAAGAACGGCTCTGATGTCAATTGTTACCCTCAAGCTTTGTAGCTCTGTCAATGGCGAGAGGCAAAGGAGACAACAGAGACGATGGTTCTTTTTTTGTGCAGCACACTGAACTGCTGCGTTTTCTGTTTGCTTTATTCACGGATCAACTAAAAAACGGATCTAGGACAACCCCCTCTACTGGATCGTGCCATCCCACGATCAGAGGCGTGCGCTCGCCGCGAGCTACGGCCTCGGGATCGCACATGCCGCGTCCTTAGGCTTGACTGAAACTGACTGAAGAAAACTACAGACTATCGAAACTGAAAAACTGACACTTAGCCTAACCTGAACCTGAAACTTGTCATGCTAGTTTATTTGCTAACATTCTAAACAGTCCTATGCGATGATCAACTTCCAAATATTCAGGTCTTGGGCTAGCGTGAGTGCTTCACTGCATGCCTGCGCTTCTAAAATAGTTGGGTCAGACAGCCCGGCAAGGACAACAGCTGAAGCACCAAAAAGAAATCGCCGAACTATCTCTGCATATTGCCGCTGCCACTCTTGTGCCACCCAGCATCGACAGACCTCCATCTAGATTTAGTTTAACTACACCATTCGTGGGGGAATCCATCTTCGTTGTCTCTGCATTATCGCATGTGGCGTATGAGGACTTGGTTTCTTTGACGATGCAATCTGGAGCTCCTCCAGGTACTTGTTGATGAATCCCATAGTGGTGAGCGGGCTCTGGAATTCGTCTTCATGGATTGCTCGCCGCCTAGCCCACCAAATATCCCACATGGTGATCAAGACCCACGCTAGCTCTTCTTCCTTGAGAGTTTCAAAAAGACAGAATCCACAACCTTGCGTCCTCTGTTTGGTTTGATATCATATGCTCCAAAGTCTCTTCATCGCCGAGCGCCCAAACACATCTTGCCATTCGACAGTTAATAAGCAAGTGACGCCACGAATCCACTGAAGCATTGCATGCCGTAACCGCCATCTTCCTATCATGCCTTATCGACCCCGTTGGGAGGGAAGTATGGGCCAGCCTCCACACAAAAATGCGTACCTTCAAGGTGATCTTTAAATTCCCGAGAGATGGCCAAGATGTTTGAGACCCTTGGGTATTTGAGTTGCTCGGCCTATGATCCAGCCAGTCGCCCCTCTGCTTCTTCATAGTAGATAGCATTCTGCATGCCGAACGTATGGTGCAAGTCCCTCGTTTTTTATAATGCCAAGCCCAGAAATGCTCCTACTCTCGAGCTAAGAGGGATGTTGAGAATCACCTCAGTATCTGGTGCAATAAGATGATCCATCAGCGCTTGTCTATCCCAAAATCGAGTGACCGGATTGATCAATTCGGACACCAACTGGGGTGGGTGATCAGATATAGAGCAAACTGGACTGAGTTTGTAGTCCCTAGGTAGCCAGTTTTCAGTCCATATATTGGTGGATGTGCCTGATCCAATGCGTTTAACAAGACCTAGAGAGAGAGTCTCCCTCACTTTCAACAGCGAGCGCTACACCTGTGAAGGGGATGAGCCGAAAGTAGCGTCTATGAGAATACAATCTGGGAAATACCTAGCCTTCAAAACACATGCACTCAACGATCAAGGGTCTTCTACAATTCTCCAAGTTTGACGAGCTAGTAGAGCCAAACACTACAAAAAAAATACACTTCCGTGATGATACGTGTTTGTCACAGTAGGTCGCTTTTTTTGTCATGCATGTACATCCATGACAAATTTGTGACAGAATCAAGATAGTCATACCTGTGCTGTCGTAGAAGTGTTCCATGACATAACCAAAATTATCATCACAGAAGTGTCCACTTCCATGACGATAAATCGCGCGTCACAGAAGTCCTTTCGTCAAGGGTGACCGACACGTGGCATCCATCGTAACGGAACGCCGTTAAGCTAACAGGTCGGGTTTTGGATCCGATAACCCGTTAACAGCCCCGACCAATGGGAAATTTCCACGTGTAAAATTCTTATTGGCCGGACGAAACACGTGTCAGCTCGTCAGTGGGTCAGATAGGCGCCTATGATACGTCCACACGTGGCACGGCCCAACAGAGGCCCATTCCTGTGTAAAGTTCAGCCCGTTTGACTTGGTCAAAAGCTGGCGGGCCGGCCCATGGAAAGCATGTTAACGACCTGTTCGAATATAGCCCATTTACAGCCTACTAACCCAAGGCTCGTTACGCCCTATCCGAATTAGGCCCAGTAGCGTCATCTGGGCCATCCAATATGATTCCAGCCCGTTTTCACTTCTGGCCCATGTATGGCCCATGACGTCTTTTAGCCCATATGAGGCCCTATGTAACTCTTGGCCTACTAACGGCCCGTGGTGAAACTGGCCCGTAATGAACAGTGTATCACTTTACACCCATTAACGGCCCGTGGTGAAACTGGCCCGTGATGAACAGTGTATCACTTTATACTCATTAATGGCCCGTTATTCCGTTGGGCCATTTCCAGCCCATGTTATCTTTCGGCCTTCTCAGAGCCCATTTATTCCTGGGCTCATTTCCAGCATTCGTTTACTTACGGCCCATTACTGTCATTTTCTGCTTGTGGGCCAAATTTAGCCCGTGGTTACAGTCGGCCCGTTTGTGGTCCGTTAATACGTTGGGTCGTTTTAATAGCGTCATCAAATACAGCCTATTAACGATGGCCCGTTATGGTCGGCCCATGAACGGACGATTCCAACTCTAGCCTGTTTACGACCATAATGTGGCCTGTTATTGGCCCATGTTTGGCCATCGATCATACTGCCCGTATAAGGCCCATTGATGATACGGCCCGTAGAAGGCCCATTGTTTCTACGACCCGTAGAAGGCCCACTATTTCTACGGCCCGTAGGAGGCCCGGTGTCACTACAGTAAATATTAGCCCATGGTTATTGTGCCCTAGTTTTAAAAAATAGGTTAATGCAACCACTAGCAAACCGCGGAAAAAGAACTGCAATGACTAGAAGCAAGCAAATAAACAAGACAACAAGGAAATAGATAAGCAAGCAACTTACGCTAGGCTATCACGGCTATCACACATATTACATCCACTGGGCATCAAAGTTTGCCACCAGTGCAAATAAACGCGCCGACAAAAGAATATACAAAACTGAGAGCACTTCAGAAGGCACTAGGCCTGGCCTGGTCGGGCCCCCCAAACAACTGAAGAAGCTGAGTAGACCTCAGTTGTGTCAACGATAGATGCATCAACACTAGGTTTAAGGCATGATGGTGCGCACGACAGTCCTCTGACATCTTCATTGCATCTTTGACTTCAAGTCGGAGCTGATCTGAAGCAAGCCTTTCCGCTTTAAGTTGAGACTGAAGAAGTCGAACTGATTGAGGCAGCGACTGCACAGAGGTTGTCTCACACCTACTAGTGAGTAGCTTCAACTCACTGTCTTCATCAAGACAGGACCTTGGGGTCATCTCGCTGTCCTCAAGATAGTTTGGCTCACTATCGTCCCTAAAGTTCTGCCTGGTGTAAGAGCTATGAGTCTGAAAGAGAAACAAGGAGACACGTAACAGGTTTCACAATTATAAAAGCAAATAAATGGATCTGTTCTGCATAAGGAACATTTTTTACAACTACAATTTGAAACTAGTAGTTGTTGCAAACATCCAATCAGATGTAAACAGCAAAGCAAACAACAGTGGAGGAAATGATGCCTATCCTAATCTATACTAGAACAAAGTTTGAAGGCTTGAGAAGGATGAACTTACATTACATGTTAACACGGGCTGGACAAAGCCCTTCTCCATGTAGATGGAAGGATAATTCAATAAATTCCCCAAAGAAAATTCTTTATAAGCGTCGCCACTATTCTACATTTTGCAAAGAGTAAATATAGATCAAATAATATTGGAAGAAATAGAGGATAATGAAGCTCAGGTGCAGACTGATGATACATAATCAAATAGCAATTAATTAAGTACAGCGTTACAAGGCAAAAGGGAGAGAGGTACTGATAAGAGCAATGCAGAGCCCATTATTGTTTTGAGATCGTATGATCCTTTGAGCTAGGAGATTCATCTGAAATTAGTTTTCATACAAGAGAGAAGGTAAGGCACAAGCAGAAATTTAGGAGTTCAAATTTTGAATTGATATCATAGATAGTACCTGACGCTGGGCTCCTAGCAGTTCTAATAGGGGTTTGGCCACTAGAGTAGGGGTAAAGTGTGGTACAGTTGGGCCTCTGTTTTCTGTGGCTGCTGATCTATCTGATTTAACAGGTATCACTACCTTTTCCAAATACCTAGTTTGTACTCCTTGACGACCTGCACTCACCCTCTTCCTTTTGGACACCTATTACGAAAGAACAACATTTGACTGGAAAAACATAGTGTGACGACACATGGAATAGGTACAGAAAATGGATAGGTATGTCATATACTCATATATGATGCTTAAACTAAGCAGATGGTGTACCAAAGTAGAAGTAATGAAAGAGGTCAGAAGCAAAATATGTGCGACCAATACAACTTTGCAAAGTTAGAGCAAGCACCTTGATGGGTGAATAAGATAGGCCATCCTCCACCATGCCAAGTTTGTTAGGCAATGGATCGTTCCGCAATATTCCTCTTGCGCGCCCATTCTCATATTCATTTTGATAATGTTCAATATCTGACATCCATGAAAACATAAAAACAAGTGAGATTTTCTTTGTAATGCAGAAGTGATTCTAATCCAATACTGCCTCCCTGTAAACCCCTTTGTGCTATCTCTGCAATTCTTTTAAAAGATGCCATGCATGCTGTAATTTGTTGTGTGCATTAATATAATGTGGCCTACTACTCAAAATATGAGAGCTCCAGAAGTGATGACACTTCGCAGATGATAGCTTCAACATATAGTAAAGAAGAACAAGTCGACCTGACCTGACGGATTCAAAATATACTAAGGGAGAACAACTCGACCTGACCAGTCGACCGCAAGAGAAGAGTATCATCTTAAAGAAGACCAGAAGAGCAAGCAGATTGAAGATATTACAAGTCTTTTAATACAATGTCGGTTGGCCACCCATGATGAACCAGAGCGCATAGAGAAATACTATTCTTTCCGGTCTGTCCATATGTGGCTCACATGAATTTCGAAACTAAAGTAGGAACATTTAGCTAACCAATTAAACATCTCTTAGTTTTACTAAGATCAGCAATAATATTAGATATGAATTTGTACAACTAAGCTTGTTTAGCTCGATGGGTGGAGCAGTGCTATTACGACACGAGCCACGTAGGCTGATTGTGGTCATCATAAAATGGGGAAAACATAAGCATGATGAGTACAGTGTTGACCATGGCAGTGGGATGGCAGATCTGAAGCTGCAAACCGCGCAAAGGGTAGTTAGCAACCTATGTTTGCTTTGAAATAACAACTAAGATTTGGTATGGACAAGAAAGTACGTCAACAATTGACAAAGAAATGCAATTATGCTGTCTCTCTATATGCCGCGACATGCATTTGGAGACTCAAGTGGGACCTTTGGCTAACCAATTAAATGTGTCGGCTAACTAATATCAGTATCATATCACAATCATATTTGAACAACTAAGCTTTCGAATTCTGAGTGTTGTGTTGTTTAGCTTGAAGGGTGGAGTAATGCTAGTACGACAGAAATCACCTACGCAGATCATAGTAGAGTAGATAAAATGGAAAAACCCTAAGCATCAAGAGAAAATCAGGAAAGTGGAACTAGCTGGACTAGTGGGTGGCGCACATGCTTTTCGAACGAATATAGGGACATTAGGTGACCAATTAAACGTTCTCTATTTTAGTGATATGAGCATCATATCAGATTCGTATTTCAACACGTAAGCTTTGGGTTGAGGTCTTGAGGAGCAGTGCTAGCACGACACGAAGCACCTACGATGATGGTAGTGAATATAAAGGGGGGAAACCATAAGCTTTACGAGTATAGTGCCATGGCGGATCTGAAGGTGCAAACCGGACAAAGCTACTTCGCAACCAATGTTTGCTTTCAACTAGCCAGTACGATTTGGTACGGACAAGAAAAGTATAGTAAACAAATTACGATCTATTTTCCGGGTGAGATCAATAACTTAAGCACATATGGAAGAGTACCGGCTCTCTTGCGACACCGTGTAGGCCTATGCTGATACGTTGAGGGTGCTGCGGGTGCGATGGCTGTCGGCGGCGGGGAAGAAGACTTTAGACGGCAGACCGCCGGGTCGGGGGATATATCCTGTTGCCATGGACGAGGCGGTCGTTGGAGCGGCAACGGCAAGGTGGATGACGGCGCCGATGAATTGAGAGGAGGCGATGAAAGGATCCTGGTCTAGCGCCGTGGATGAGAGACGTCCATCTCTTGCAGTGGACGACGGGGTAGGGGTAGCGGCTCCGGCAAGGTGGAGGATGGGGTGGCGGACGGAGGAGGCTGGCCGCAGTGCGGAGGTTGTCGTGCTGCCGACGGTGTATGAATGGGGAAATGGAGGGGAGGGGGATCTCAAACTTTGGGACGCGCTTCTCTGAAATGGGGGAAGTTACGAACTTATCCCTCGTTTAAAATTTCGGACATCGTGTCGGTTGGGGATAGGACGGTAATCTCGCATCTCCCAAATATTTGCCAGTAACTATTTCGGGCGAGGAGAGGGTGTTTTGCTGCCCACGGTTGGCGCCCACGGTGTATGAACGGGGCTGACAGGTAGGGCGGTTGTGTCATGTCTGATGGAACTTACACATCTGCCCCTATTTAAAATATTAGCCTACATCTATTTCGGACGAGGAGAGTTTGTTTTGCCGCCCACCGTGTATGAATGGGGAATGGAGGGAGAAACAGAGGTATTTTGGACGAGCTTGAATCAAATGAGTTTTTCCGCCCACGTTTGGCGCCCACCATGTCTGAATGGGCTCAGAGGCCGTCGTGTCATGTCTGATTGAAGTTACTAGTCTACACCTATCGACAGTAGTGGAAATCCTGTCGGTAAGGATGTCAAGTGTCAGGGGTAGACAGTAATTTCCATCTCGCAAACACTTGCTTCGAGCAGCCCACAAATTATAGTGGGTGTTTAGCCGCTTCGTTCAAAACTTGGGAGAATTAGCATTCACGTTTGCCCTGGGACCTGGAAAACTAAATTCAAATCCAATTTGTATTCGATTACGAATATCCACAGATAATTATACGTTTTGTTATTTATTTCTTCAAAACCACAACAAAGATTTATTTCACCTTTATATATGACTATGATTTACAAATGTCGTGATCTTCGAATTCAGTAGGTTGGATACACTCTGAGTCAAACAGTTATTTCATCCAATACAATATGCTCACACGAAAAACAGTTCACCTTATGTCAATCATACAAGTACTGAGGATTACCTCGCCTAAAAAATTCGGATCATTACAACACATGGACAACATAGGGGGTCTTGCAACATAATCCATTCAGAGACATGACACAACATGCAAGTACAATCTAATGAAGATTTCAACCGGTATCTAAAGGAGAACCAGGATTATCTTGGGCTTCAGATAGCAGAAACAGCAGGACCTCCTCCATCTTCAAATGCAACATTCTTACTTCCTCCAATTCTTGGGTGCTTGCATAATGCGTGCTGCTAATTCCGTAATTTCCAGCCTCAAGATAAAGATTACCTCATTCATGGCAGCCAAACCATCTCTTTCTGCCTCTAGTAGAGCCTCAAGCACTATAATATTTGTGCTCAGACTGCTCTCTGGCGGTGTTGCCTCTGAACTGCTACCATCTGGTAACATGGATGGTGCACTTCTTCCACAAATAGATTCTGGGGTTGTACATTGTGTCCTAGTGTGAACGGCATCCTGAAAGGTTTCCGCTGGACATCAGCAAGAGATAGTTATCGTATGATCCAGGCAGTGAGCTTACATGGTAAACGACGGACGAATTACTGCCGAGCATGTAAAACTATATTTAAATGGTTCGAAGCAGCATCAGCCGAAAAGAAATTAAAATGGTAAGATGAAACTAGGTATGTAAGTGGCAAATAAACGAAATCCGCGAGTCCCATCTAGTTAGTTTTTGCTACCTCCCTAGTTCATTTTCCTCAAAAAAAAACTCTTTTGAACTATCATACCACTAGTGGACTTTAATCAGGATTAAACCGGACCCAGTTGACATCCCTAGTTGAAAGGGAGTGTACAACTGCTATATTTAAGTTGCCAAGGCATCTAAGCAGTTGAAATAATCTGAGAAAGCACTTAACAGTGTGGCCTCATATAAACTACGAAGATAGTCTTGTGATGAAGTTGAGAGGAAAAGTTAAGGACTCAAATGAAATAGGCATGCATTTCTTTACGATAGTACAACAGGCACTGCTGACATGTTGGCCAACTCAGGTATAGCGTAACAACAAATAAGCATTCGAATCAAGCAATACAGCAAAGCAGACAACTGAATTATTTGTAATTCGGTAGGATTACACGTTGAGGGCACAAGCCAAGAAAGCAGCCCACTCGCATTACATTTCACATGTACTAAAACACACTGGCTTACCATATGTTGCTATGAAGCCTAGCTGTTGTTGCAATGTTCGTTGAAGATATCCTCAGCATCCCGTGGTTGCAATCTAGTTGTTGTAGTTTATTCTGCACCATCTATTTAGGTAATATTTATTTTAATCACATGCACTGCATACACGACAATAGTCCCTCTGATTCTTTTTTACTTTGCGTATAACTTTTTCTCAGTTTTCTCGTATTAGTCTGCGCGTTGCCGATTCCTAGCAGTGGTTTCCTTTTGTGCCCTGCCCCATCCGCCTCTGCCCTAATTAATTGGCAAATTAGTCCAGAAAAATTAAACCAGTTCCCTCCTTGGTATGCGGGTCAAGAGTTATGCGCAGAGTAAATATAATCGGAGGGAGTATACCTGCTTCCCTTTATTTTTATGCTTGTTCGAGGTGCCAGCCCCAAAAGAACAAATATTTTGCTTGATGGGGTTGGCAGCTCCATAATTAATAGAAGCATCAAATTAGTCATGCAACTTGTGAAGATCAAGAACACACAAACAAGTAATGAACAGAGGCTCGGAGCAGTGATGTAATAGCTAGCATCAGAAAATGTAGGGTAAAACGAACAAAAAGCAACGGAACCACATGCTAGTTTGCTGATGTGTAATTAAGCATAGAGAACATTAAGCAGTCTGATGGAACCAACAGGTGGCATCAGAACAAAACTAAAGCATATTAACTATATGTGCACTGGTATGTAATTTAGCAGATGTAACATGTTCACTGCCAGAAGTATGGCCCTACAGGTGCAAGCAGAATAACGCGTCTCATGAAAAACTGAATGATGCCCTGAAGAAATTCAAAGGTGCGGTGCTTATGCTAGGAAAGTGAATGTAGGCGCCGGCTGTTGGATAATAGTACATGATTCTCGGTGGCGTATGGGTATCGTTGTCATACTTGATAGCTAAGGATCGTCGATGGTGCTCGTGTTGCAGTTGAGTTTGGGCCAGTTGTCGCTGTCGCTGAAGGGGCTCCGGTGCTACGGTTGCGGCGCCTATCGACATACAAGAAAGCTCATCTGTGGTAAGTGAACAGTTGCATGATAAAGAGAAAAACCGAAGGAGTACAAATCAAAATAACCTAATGAGGCTGCGGCGTTGGTAAAGTAGCGCCGGTGGAGTTGAATATGGCGTCCGTGGAGCGGGTCCGGTGCAGTAGACGAAGGCTTCGGCGGGCGCGTTGTACAGTGCTTTCGGTGAGGCGGATATGTTGCGGCGGACGAGGGCTTGTATGACGGGACAGCGAAGGGGCGGACGAGGGAGTCAGTGAAGGGCCTACGCTATGGTGGACGAGGGCGCCGGTTAAGCAGATCTGGTGCGGTGGACCATGATGGTGGTCAAGGAGATCTGGAGCGGTGGACAAGCCAGTCGTTGTAGCGGCTCCGGTGAAGTGGTGAGTTGGCAGTTGGGGGTTCCAAGGTGCGGAAGGTAGATCCGGTGGGGTGTGAGGTCCACCGCTACGGCTGAGGACTAGATTCGGCGGCTTGCCGTGGTTGGGGGGTCAGGGAGGGGAAGGGGAGCGGCTCTGGGGAAGAATGTTGGGGGCAAAGAGGGGAAAACAATGGAGTTACCAAAGCAGCCCTTTTCCGTTCATGTGGCAGGGGTAAAACAGGAATGTCGCAGGGCTAAACTTTCGGGCGCGTGATATTTCGATGTGAGCGGGAAGTTTGAAAGCTTTTGGCGCCTAAAATTATAAGTATTCTACTCTCGTACGGCCGACTATGATATCATGGCCGACAATTTGTTTGTTTTGCACGCAAAAAATGTGCAAGTTTTGAAAATCAATGTCTCCAACTCGAAACTTAGATTGTCCATTCAATTAAAATATGGATCATTGAGCTACTACAAGAAAATACCATCATACGGTCCAATTCAAATGAAATTCCAAATGTGTTTATCCTAAATATGATGACAAAAGCAAAAATGTGTATGTGTATGAATAAAGTGGATGATTATAAAGTTTGAACATGCCCGTATGTGTATATCTCTAGGTTTGATATATGAATTTGAAATCACGAAATCCCGGCTTAAAAAATGTACCTCCGTTTAAATGAATTACAAAAGCTAATGATGGAGTCGAATTCCAAAATTCCAATCTTAGGTTTGTAATTCTGGTACATCAAGGTATATCACGCATGTTCAAAAGTATCGTTATCTCATAGTACAAACTGTGAAACAAATTGATCAACCATGAGTGCACAATATCTCAATTACGCTAAAGTCCCACAAATATAGACACCTCACTCTTTATCTGAAGTCAACCCCCCCCCCCACCCACCACACACACACACACACACAGAAGCCGTTCTCTCCCCCAAAGACCAACACATGAGCACATTAACACCCCTCTCTCTTGTAAAGATCGGACCCCAACATAGGTCTCTATCACTTTGTCTCTCGGGCATGCACACATCTCTTCCCTCACTCTCTACGTCACCCGCTATCTCTCTTACCCAAGCACACGCACTATGTAGAGTGTATATTTCCCATACACACAAAACGCCACCCCAAACGTATATCTCCCTAGTTATGTGGTTCTCGTGCACTCACCTCACACACCACCCCCACTGCAAACAAGCACACTTTATCTCCTTGTGCACCACTCTCCTCTTTCTATCTCTCCCACATGCGGACCCGCCCCAACTCTTTCCCTGTATACATATATGTCGTGACTCTTTGCATAGCTCCCTAATGTATAATCGTTCTCGATTTCGCACATTATTCTCTACACCATCTATTCTAGATCTCTCATCAAGTCCCTATCACACACACGATGACTTGCTTCCCTTGCGTCTCCGTTCATAGGCCAATTTAGGACAACATCAACATTGTCTCCCTATCTATACGCCATTTATGGACACAAACGACCCCTCTCTCCCCCTCTCTTCCTCTCTCTCTCTCTCCGTCGCTAGCTCTCTCTTTCTCTCGCTCTCACACCCCTCTCCCACACACACACACTCGATGTCTCCTCCAAATAGTCTGCTCCCCCCGCTCGCACCCGTGCTATCTCGCTACTACACATGTCGAATCATTCCCCCTTCCCTTATACTAGGTATACATCATCAGTGGTCTCTCTACTCCACATACACTCTCTGCCTCTCACACACAAACGCGTGCACAAACAGACACAAACACGCACAAACACCCATTTACCTGGATCCTCATCTCTCCTCATGTCCGCATGTGTATCTCACACACTCACTCTCTAATTATGTATATGTGTCTCCACGTTACACAACACAAAGCCCCATGTACATGTCTCTCTCTATCCTCCACACACATAGACACAAAGAATCTGTTATCATTGCCTCAGTCTCTAACATATCACACACGCACACTCTCTCTCTCTCTCTCGCAAACACGCTCAACAAGGGTTTCCCCGTGAATAACTTACCGTCTATTCATGAACAGTCGTGGCAGTACAGCGAACACGAGACGTGAAAAAGAATAAATCTACACATGCTTAGACCACCTAGTATGACTACTAGGACTAGAGCAAGCCAAAAAGCGCGCCGCCATCACCCCCTCCTTGTCGGCGACGGGAAAATCTTTGTTTTACACAGTCAGGAAGTCATTATGCTAAGGCCCCACATGCCGAGGAGTTGAATAGAATGTAGATGCTAGTTTACGGAAGCAAGTATCGATAATACGTTTCTATCTCCATACTTATATTTCTTTTCTTATAAAAAACCGAGTTGGTGATGATGGTACGTGTGCCATCTTGCAATATAGACCGTCCGATCTATATCTGACGGATGGAAATTAAACTAAAAGATACCCACACCCCTCTCCACATTTTCAGACAAGGCCTTCCCTCGTTCATCCTTATCTCCAACAAACCTCATTGTTGAGCAATTAATAAAGGAAGCCTCTGGAACAAACTGGCCTGGTGGCCGCTGCCGGCGTCGTCAATCCCCATGCCTCCGCTCAGTCCGACCACCAACCACCACCACACCCCACTCCTCTTCACCTTATCTCATATTTCTCGAGATATCATTAGTTTTTACACATGGGATTACTCCCGCAAGGGTCATCACAACAAGTATTTTATAAAAAATGAATCTTGATGTTCCGTGCAATGCACGGATCTTGCTAGTACTCCTACACAAGACTAAGTTGGTGATACTGGTGTGTCTGCCATCCGTCGTTTCTGACCATTAGATCTACATCTAACGATTGTGAAGTAAGTTGTTGCCTTTCCTCACCAACATCCCACTTGTCTACCAATTTGTAGAAAAACCCATAATTAGTATCTTAAAACCAACCACATCCCTCACTGACCTCACCAAAACAGCCCAAGGAATATATTCTAATTGAAACATAATATATCTCTAGTGACATATGTATATCAAAATTAGAGTGTTTTGTACCAAGTTTGTGAATAAGTATTATTGTAATTATGATTCGTTGCAACGGACATGAACATTGCTAGTATTTCCAACCATGCATTTCTTTTCCTAGTATTCCATAGTTTCGAGTTTTCCATCAAGATATTAGTCACTCATGGTTGATATTTACTTTCAATCATGTACACATATGCACTATGTAACTAGCCTTGCTTATTGGCTTCCAAAGCTTAACTTTCACTCCTACTTACAATATGTAGAGTATTTAACAAAAAACTACCACTTTCAACCAGCCCTAGGAGGAATCTATTGTACAAAAAATAGCAAAAACATACCCAAAATTTCTTAATCCACGCCAAAAACTACCTAGTACTCCTACTGATTAGGTTCGTTTAAACCCATTTATGACAGGGTCGGCCCACATGTCCGTGCTGACGAGGCAGCTTAAACCAACACATTTTGTTTGACCGTTGACACGAGGGACCCACATCTGACCTTCTATCATGTTATTCCCCCTCAAATCATTATTTTTCCTGAACATTACTTCAAACAGTACTGATGCGTGTTTGTCGGTGGCGCCGGTGATGAGCGAGTTCGCCGCCGCTCCGCCGGACGGGCCGGACACCGCGCCGGCCTCCGCATGGGTTGGCAGGCTGGCCCAAGCGTGACTCACGAGCGAGCAAGCCGCCGCGCTGGCCTTCGCTCGAGCCAGATGGCTGGCCTTAGTGCGGCGCCTGCGAGCAAGCCACCGCGCTGCCGTGCCAATCTAGCTAGCAAACCTTGCAGACAAGCAGCTGGACGGAGCTATCTTGGCTAGCTAGCGGCCACGAGCGCCGGACGGAGCTGGCATCCGGGCTGCCGCAACATGGGCTCCGCACCGCCGGCGGTTTTGACCTCGCCTTCTGCTGGCGGCGGTAGCTGCGTCCCATGGCTGAGGATGACTACGTGGACGGGCCGGAGGTAGGAGGTCACTCGAGGATTTTTGTTGGTAAGAGCATGTACAATGGTTGATAAGGTAGTCTTATCTTAAGTCTGCCACGTATGCAAGTGGTAGTAGTCTCTTGGCATTTTAGTGGTTTCTTGCATTATTAGAGCAAGTACAATACAGCTGAGTCAGCGGGCTATAAGAAATAAACTACTACTACATGTTGGCTATAAGATGGGCTGTAGATGACATGGCACTGGCTTATAGCCAGCAGCTGGCTATACTATTAACCATGCTCTTAGGGGTTTCTTGTAAGGGACAATGTACGTACTACTAGCAACAAAAGGCGATTCTAGGTTGCGTTGTACTCCAACGAGTACTACTAGTGGTCGCGGCAGTGTATACCTCATTTTATGGGTTCGAACCCGGCCGAACGGACGGCGGCCTTTTTTTTAAATAGTATACTATCTAGATACATCACAGAAATGGATGTATCTAGAACTAAAATACATCTAGATACATCCATACCTGCGACAAGTAATTTGGAACGGAGGGAGTACTACACTTTGCTATGAGCCAATATTTTACACGGGTAGTTTGAGTTTTGAAGTCAAACGAACGTGCGGCCCCACAATCTGGGTGCACTGGACAGCCTAGCCACGTGAATGGGTTTTCCTTCCCAGCATCCTGTGGCTCGCGTGCTCGCCCTAGCCGCACCTCGCTTGCAGCTTCCACTAGTAGCATATTTAAACTAGCGCCTCCCAATTAACCCTGAGGAGCCGGAAAAGCCTAGCGGGGCATTGGGAACTGTGCAATATGGCTCTGTACGTAAAGTGCTCTACTACTACTCTGTAGCTTGTGGCGTTGCATGCATGGACTTCACTCCATTATCGGCTCTACTATAAAAGAAATTCCTCTTGACGTGTTTTTTTTAAACGGAGGCAAAAGCTTTGCTTCATCTCATTCATAAAGAAGGAACTACTAACAAAGTTCGACGAGACCCATTACACCTCCACAAATGGAAGCAAAAATCCTAGTCTCGTTGTATCAAATAACTCAAATGTTCTGCCCCCACAGTAACCGTTGTTGATAAATAGGCAGCTAGTGTGTGCGTGAGAGGAGTGGCTGAGTAGGCCAGCGGCGTGAGAGGAGCGGCTGAATAGAGCACCGAGAGTACCCACTTGGCCACTACGCATGTGTACTTCCCCTGCATTGATAGTACAGCGATGGTTCTAGAGAACAGTAGTACCCTCCACTTCCAACTGTAGCTCCTTGGCCCTGAGATTCAAGAGTTCAAAACGGGTGCACTATACAAGACTAGACTAGAAGTACAGTACATCACACTACTAGTTGAGAAAAGTAGTACTAGTACTGCTATAGTACGAGTACGTACTCCACCGTCTCATAATGTACGACGTTTTTTGACACTAGTTGGCGTGTACAAAAAATGGCAAAAACATACCCACAATTTCTTAATCCACGCCAAAAACTACTACCTAGTGCCAAAAATTTCTTACTAGTGCTATTATTTACAGTATAATGCAATCCCATAACGTTCCATAATGCTAGTACTAGTACTCCATGGTACCAAAAACTACTACCTAGTGCCAAAAATTTCTTACTAGTGCTATTATTTACTAGTGCTATTATTTAGAGTAGTAAATAATAGCCTCACCCCTTCGCTGAGGAACGATCTACAGTTGGAAGGGACGAGGCCCTGCGGTTACTACGCTCTTATCTCCTCCTCGCTAGTTCCCCTCCCCCCGAAGAGAAGGCAGTTCGTTGCTGCTCCCATGGATTCTCCAGGCGGTTCTCCTCCTCGTCGGGGCTGGGAGACCTTGGACGACGATCCTCTGGGAGAAATCGCACGCCGCTCCGACGACCTCACTGCCGCAAGACTCGGTGCTTCCTGCACCAACTTTTTCAAGACGCTGCTTAACCAGGCTTGGGAAAAGGCCATGCTTGTTGGTCTTCCATGTGTCCTCGAGGAGAAGGTTCTTCTATGGGACAATTCTTCGAACAGTCCACCGCTCCCTGGCCATGGTTGCACGTTGACTCCGCTAGAGTTGACGACGTTGAGAGGTAGTCGGATTTTGTTTGATGAGCAGGTCAGTAATGGAGTTTGATCATGTAGTACTTAGTTATTCCATTTTCATCCCGTAATTTCTCCGCTGCCCACCGTCTTATCTATAGGTATGGGTCGGTGCCAACGAAGATTGGCTTGCATACCTCCAGCCGGATACCACCATGATTTTGCACAACATCCACAGCAGTGCGGCCGTTCCGGTAGACCCCTTCTCCAACATTGGGATCGGCCTTCCGGACTGATGATGATGCCTACATGAGATTGAAGAAGATAACAATTGCGGACCCGCCGAAAAAGCGATGCGGCTACGACGATTACTATCTCATCGCGGTGTTCGACATAAGGATTGCCATCAATGCAGGAGGCAGAAATGGCAGAGGCTGGCGCATGTTGGCAGCGGCAGATTTGTACCCCTACACGTTCGAAGACGTCGTGCGCCATCTAGGCCGCATCTTCGCGGTGACAAGCCAGGGGACTTCTTTCATCTGTTGACATCCTACGGTACGGGAGATTTCAAACGGAATGCACAAACCATCATTTGCATCCCTAACGGTACTCCGTTATTTTGCAGGGACCAGTCATCCCCTGATCAAAATAAGATCGCCGATCCTGGATGAGCATTTGCATCCGCGATTCGGTCTAACCTGGAACGTTGTAGCTGACTTTGGCATATTGGGATCAACTATCTTAGCAGTCGTTACCCATGGTACCACTGATGCGCAACGTGGTCACATAATCTACCACGATCAGACCGTCACCATCTACCCAGGTATTCCATTTTTTAACCCTCTCGCCTTCTCTTTCATTGTTGTACTAGTAGTATACTTTGTAGTACTAGTAGGAGTACTTTTTACCTTGGAGGACGCGTATAGCTAGCTAGGCCCTTGAAGACTTGAACCCACTAGCTGCCACCATTTTTGTTTTTCCATGTCTTACTATCTCATCCAAGTAGCCAAGAGTGGCTATATATAATAAGCCGGATATTTTACTTCCTCTATACCGGAGTAGTACTATTTGCTGCACAGTATTACTGACCGCCACATTTGAGCACAACATTATTATGCATGGACCTTGACTATGTACGTCACCATGTGTCCAGATCTGGGATGCCGCGTGTACCAGATGAACGGTGCCGAGTTTGACCCCCGTGATGCTACGTGGGTGCCGAGGAACACTGTTGGAGAGTACTCGCTTTTCATCGGGGATAGCTACCCCATTGTGAAGCGGATGCCACCTTCCGTGCACGACACGGAAGGCCTGCCGTTCATGAAGCATGGTTGTGTCTTCAGTGCGCACCACCGGATGAATGACATGCTGGGACTCGCTATCCCTGATTTATGCCGCTTCAGCTTGGATGAGTCTCCATCATGTGGAACCGGACTAGAAAGCTACGACAATGATTCCCGTTGCCCACCGCTATGGATCGTGCCATCCATGAAGAACACCTGGGACTGGAACCTGGAGGAGGACATGTAGCCCATCTATAACGTATAAGTGGAGTAAGGTAATTGTGAACTGTAGCGCTGTGAATATATGTAGACTAGTCCTGCACAAATTTATCACATGAGTTGGAGATGAACTTGTGTGGCATACTTGCATTTGTCCTTTAGAATTTATTACTAGTAAATGTGTTATGTGTACGTGCAACTTGTGTGGTTGTTGCACGGGCTCCAGCACGCTCTTTGAGAAAAAAAAAGGTGGCACAGCTTTGGATATACGTGACGTGGCGGCATCATACAGTAGCATCGTTCGCTATAGTTGTACTAGTACACTCCTAGGACGACAACTCCTATAAAACCTTGCGCTTGGCTCTTTGCCTCTTCGGGAGGTTCAATAGTTCGTACTCGTGTGAACCTTGCACTTGGCTCTTTGCCTCTTTGGAAGGTCCAACAATGATGATACTACAGTACAATATGCTTCTGGCAATCTCACACCAATTGAACTGTTGCACGTCCACCGCGAGGGCGAGGGCGAGGGAGAGGGAGAGGGAGAGGGAGAGGGCGTTGTAGTCAAAACCCTCTCCTCGTCCTGTGAACCACCGCGCCCGTGGGCGAGGGCAAGGGAGAGGGAGAGGGAGAGGGTGCTGTAGTCAAAACCCTCTCCTCGTCCTGCGAACCACCGCGCGCGTGGGCGAGGGCGAGGGAGAGGGAGAGGGAGAGGGCGCTGTAGTCAAAACCCTCTCCTCGTCCTGCGAACCACCGCGCGCATGGGCAAGGGAGAGGCGTAGTAAGCAAGCTTCTCCACGTTCGGCGAGTTGACGGGACACATCAAAGCAGTACTAGTACTAGTAGTAGCAGTAGTCCATACTGCGTCCTTTCCGATTAATATGGCTTAATTTGAAACGAGAAAAACAAACTGGCGGTCAACGTATGTAACAGTACGCTCTTTACGGTCATTATATATAGTTTTGTGGCGATTATGCGATCACTAGCTCATCGTAGAGCACTGTATTGCACCCTACTGACTGGCCACATAGTTGACGTGGCACTTTGTTGACTGGTTAAATTGTCACCTGGTTTCTGGGTCCCACCTGTCAGTTGGCAGAGCAAAGAAATCAGTTAAACAAAACTTTACGCAGGCGCGACACGAGTCCAACCCTTGCGCGCGAACCGCCCTGGCTGTGTATGTGTGTGCATGCACGTGTCCTCCCTCGGTCTTCCAACAAAGAGTGTACTACATGATGTACATCTACACTTCCAATGCATTTAGCCTTTAATCTACTAAATCGATATTGATTGACTAATGCACCAACTTGTGCTGTAGGTATAGGCTACATGTCTATCCTAAATTACAGCATGCAACGGCCTCCATTTAATCTTCTTATCTCAATGGTCGCATGCACACATAAGTCTGCTACTTTTGGGCGTTAATTATGCCCTGGTCAATGTGTAAATCTCTAAATGTACAGTCTTCCACGGACGTAGGGAGTAGGTTGAGCACTTGAGCGTGAGCGTCTGTGTTGCGTCGTGTGTTGTATTGTTGCGTGCGTCCATGTGTACGTGTGAGTGTTGCATGTTGCATGCATGCATGGGGCTTACTCCCTCCCATTGACATGTTCATATTTCAAGCATCCTCTGTTCCCTCCATATGGTGATACTCCCTCTGTTCCCAAATACAGTACAAAGTTGAGTCATCTATTTTGGAATGGAGGGAGTAGTAGGGAGTAAAAGCCTCCCTCTGTTCTCAAATATGGAGTATTTGTCTTTCTACAGATTTCAACAAGTGACTAGGTACGGAGCAAAATGAGTGAAGTGAGCGTAGAGGCATAGGGATACTGTAGAAAGGAAGTCCTCCAGATCCATTTATTCCCCATCTCGGTCAGAGAGAACTATTCAACTAGTCTTCGCAGTGAAGTGACAATACACGCAGCAGCAGCTGGGACACGTAATTAATAAGCTGAACTAGTGTGTTGGTGTTACTAAATCAGCCTTACCCAGTACTGCCATCATGTTTGCCAGTAGAGCATGCTTCTGCAAATACGCCGACGCACCTCTGTCCTCCATTAACTGACATATGGGCCCTGTTGTGGTAGACCCACATGTCATCGGTGTAACTATTTACACTCCGAAGGACGGTATATCCTGGTAGTAGTACTAGAAGAATGGAGATTGAATGCACTTTCTTCCCTGTCTTCCACTCTTCTTCCTCCTCTCTTCTTCTTCCTCCTCTCTTCTCCATCGTCGGCTACACACCATTTACCCCCGCTCACTGCTCGCCCGCCCGCGCCATCTTCCTTGGTAGCTCGCGCGTACCATATCCCCCCGCTCACTGCTCGGCCACACGAGGAGAAGCTTCTTCGCTCGCCCGCCCGAATCCACTTCCCCGCTGGCTCGCAGGCACCAAAAACCCCAATGGTAGAACCGACTGACACGCAGAGCCGCTATTGGAATTCCCTTCCTGATGTTCTCTTGGAGCAGATCAGTAGTCATATGGACCTACTCAGCACCGTCCGTCTGGCCGCATGCTCGGTATATTTGTACCTTCTACTCGTCTGCAACCGGCCGACTCTTTTCAAGACACCCTGCTTGCTGATGCCCGATCCTCGCGGGTGGCCCAGACACCGACTTGATGATCCTACGGAGGTTGCCGTGGTGCCCCTCGACATGCTACCACTACCCGTCCACCTGCCCTTCATGCGGGGCCACTACTGGGCGGGCATGAAGGCCAACTGGATCGTCCTCACCCACCAATCTGGTAGTCCATGGCATCTCGTGGATATCTACACCCAGCGAGAGATCACCCTTCCATCTTTGGATACCGCCGCCATCGAGCCTCGCGGCCCGCCGGACACTCCTGCCTACTACGCACGAGACGCGTCAAGCTTTTGGCTCGACCTCTGTTTGCAGAAAGTTGTAATCTGCGAAGTGCCCACACCATCAGAAGAATACATGGATTACAAGCTCATTGCCTTGTTCAACAAGGGATTAGTCTATCTGGAATCCGTTCGCCATACATGGTTATGGCTCATCATCAATCCTGTTGAGGAAACATTTCTATCTGATGTTATAGTGCACGATGGCATCGTTTACGCGGTCGACGCACAGATTGGCTACCTATACTGGTGGAATCTATCATCGTGTAAGTGTTCTATCTCATCTCATCTTTACCTTATGAATAGGACTGCCTGTTCATTTGTTACAAATTTAGAATGCATAGCATGTCTATAACCACATCATTGCTATATGTTCCTCTCATTTCCTAGATTTTTATGACCACACATGTTATTGTTAGAGTTGATATGAGAACAATTGGCATCTAATGATTGTTAGAATACATATTATGAGCATAACATCATGATTGCTATATCTTACTCTCGTTTACAAGATTTTTATAACAACGCATGTTATTGCTTAGAGTTGATATGAGAACAGTAGTAGTAAGTGCTATGGTAGAATATGAGTAGGCGCTGTCATAGCTATTTTCCTCTCATTGTTACATGATGTTTGAACCATGACATATTGCTAGAATATGAAAGCCATTGGCTTATTTTTTTACTTTGGGTATGATTATGACCACGGCATTGCAATTCTCTGTCTATGATATGTGTCACTGTTATAATAATCTTAATTCCACACATACTCTGAACATGATTGTTTATTTTTGTCCTTTTGGTCTCCAATTTGAATTGTTGCAGCAGACGCAAATGCACTGGCCTTCATGATTCCAGGACCTGGAATCATACCAGCCGATGGGTGGTGGTTTATCGCTCGTTTAGCTAACGGCGGTCATTTGATTCTCATTCGCACGTACCAAATTGACCAAACCATTACATCAAACCACATGCAGTACAATGCGTGGGGCATTCGTGACATTGATGGCTATGGCTGGTTCGTGTTCGAGAAAGATCCCAGCTCCGTTGGGCCAGGCGTATTCAACTGGAGGCGGGTTTACAGCCTCGGCAACCACTCCTTGTTCCTCGGGCTCAATTATCCGATCATCCAACCAATCATCGATCATATCACCGGCGATGATTACTGTACTATGCAACTTCCATTCGCGAGGGGGGGCTGTGTTTACACATCATACCATTGGTTTCATGAATCACCATATCCAGAGATTCGTCGACACAGCTTGTTGCCAGATAATCTTCAGTGTGTGAAAGGCATCAAGCTTCCATGCGATGGATGGCTTTTGCAAAACCGACATGCGGCGATGTGGTTCATGCCAACAACAAATATGCACAACTTGATTCGTGCTGATATCTAGACTGAGCCATGTATTCTGCTGCTGTAGCACGACCCTTTTTTGTTGGATATTATGTACTGTTGTTAGTTTGAAGCACTCCTCTGGTTTGAAGGATAGATACCTTCCTGGGATCAAGTGCATCCTAACTCACCTGCGTAGGATGTACTGATAATGATGATGGAGATGTTGTGCAGAAGCCTATGTATAAATTGTGACACTAAATACGACTAGTAAGTAGTAAAGTAGCAGTACTAGTATACGTCGGTCAAATTATTCATCATGTCCACACATTGAATTAACGTGACAACACGCTGCGCGTGAGGTGACACAAGAATCCCGGCGGCGTATTCGGGTATTCTGGACTTCATATTTGGAGTACCACTTATCTGTCGAAATCTTTTATCATTCACTTAAAACAGTCGATTGATCATACATTGAGTACCATATAACTAGAATTACCGATGCAAGTCGAAGAAGGATTGACCCGTGCTGCCAGCTGGCGTCAAGTTCGATCCCACGGATCAGGAGCTGATTGAGCACCTTGAGGCCAAAGTGAGTGCAGACAGCGCGATATTTTAGTCTCTCATCGATTTGTTCATACCAACCATCGACAGCGAGCACGGCATATGTTACACCCAACCTGAGAAACTTCCAGGTAAGACACCGATCGGCCATCTACTTGCACAAACATATTCCTTTGTTTATAGCTCTATTTTTCTTTTTAGACGCAGACCTGGTGAAGCAATTACAATTTGACAGTTAATAAAAAGTGAAACAAGTGACTGCAACATGCCAAAGATGTTATGAAAATGCCAACTAGGTACACTAAAACATGTATTCCACAATACTGCAAGGATCACACTGAGTGGCCTAAGGAAGCATTTCTTCCAGCGCAATTCCAGGGCATTCAAAAGGGGCACATGGACGCGTCGCAAGATACAGTCGGAGTGCGGCATGCACGTGATGTGGCACAAGACCGGCAATACCTTGCCGGTGATGGTCAACGGCCGGCAGATGGGCAACAAAACAGGTTCTGGTGTTGCACACCAACAAGAACTTCGACCAGCAGAGGACCAACTGGGTGATGCACCAGTACCACCTCGGGGACTTGGAGCAAGAGAAGGAGCGGGAGCTGGTGCTCTGCAAGATTTTCTACCAGAAGAACACTAGGGCTAGGAGTAAAAAGATTATAAGTTAGTTTGGTATTGGTAGTTGTACTACCTTGTCGTCCGCAAATTGGTATTGTCGTTAACGATCTTTTGGTATGAACTTGCATTTGCTTCCAACCATCATGCTGAGGGTCGACGTGGATATAAAGCTGAATCATTTGTTTTGAAATGAATTTTCAGGCACCTGATTTTTATTTGATGGGTAGCATAAGCACCCGCCGTTCAAATTCCCAGTTCTCCAATTTTTTCGAAACAAGTGCATGCACTTATTATCACGATAAAAAAAACAATATCCGTGCTGCATCCCAGTTATCAGTTTGTACTTGCAGAATTCTCTCGTTTATTGAGCACGTATATTGTTTTTTCAGGTCGAGCAAGTTTCAACTGGGCTGTAGATTGCCCAGGGTTGTTTTGTTTTTAACAGGCCCAGCCCATGACGACAACGGGGCACAAAGATCCAGCAGGTATCTACTGGCCTCTGGCCCGCCAGCGTTAGTTATATTTTGTCTTACAACATCCGCAGGCAGTTTTTTTTAATGAATCAAACACACAACCTAGTTCTATTTTCCTCTTGAAACGCATGTCCTACATCCGTTTTCTAAGCTCTACCTATAGTTTTACTAGTTCATATACACGTATCATTATATTGAAAACACATAAAATTCCCTTTTCATATTTACATCCTTATTTTTGTTGTTTTTTCCCACCCAGCGCTGATTTTTTTACCACTGGTTTTCTCTTAAACCAACTAAATTTGTTCCACGTCTTATTTGCTTACAAAAACAAAACGATTTTTTGGCAAATCAATAATTCTAAAAAAATGTTTATCATTTCAGGATTACAACAGTTCGGACTCCATCAAAATATGCAAAATAAGGTTGGACTTTTTGATCGTGGTCCTGGGCAAAAAATGGGCTGTAATAAATTACTTAAGAATTAGCAAATGGGCTACAAATTATAAAAAATAGCAAATGGGCTTTATGTTGTCTGCTACAGATTTGGAGGTTGACTTGTGGGCCAACTAAGTTCATGCGTACACAAGGTTTCTCAAAAAAGAAACTTAGTCAACAATCGACTCTACCAGCGTCAGACCGTTAGATGTCAAGCTAACGGCAATCGTGCTTCTTTAGTCTCTGATCCTCCTGCCCCAGCCGCTCAAACCAGCGTCGTCGGAACCGCCTGCTCCCGCCTCCCGTGGCTGGCAGTGCTGCCGGAAGGCCTCACGGCCCCATCATACTCGCATCCCTGGCATGTCTATCCCTCTACTCACCCACACCTCCTGTTATTTTCCGGCGACGGCAGCCGAACCAGTCAACCCTCGTCCACCGCGTGGGAAGCCACTACCGTGTCTTCCCCGGCTCCATGTCGTTCCCTTCGTAGGCCTCGCCGTCGTCCATCGCCCTGGTGCTCTCGGCGCGGCGTGGTCAACGATGTCCATCCAACGGCTGTAGTTCTTCTTCAACCAATGGTCTTCTTGCCCCAGCCGCCCAAAGCAGCGCCGGTCCTGCCGCATGCCAGGCCATCCCTCCACTCACCCACTCCCCCTGTTATTCTGCAGCGACGGCAGCCTCACACCGCAGCCGAACTAGTGAACCCTCGTACTCCTCTCCGTGTGGGCATCCACTGCCGCATCTTCCCCAGCTCCGCATCGTCCCCTTCCTATGCCTCGCCGTTGTTGTCGGATTCCGGGGTTCCGGCAGACCCTTAAGGTTCGAACTCTGGGGTGCGCGCGGAGATCGAGCCTTCTACCTCTCCGTCTCGCAAGGATCTAAACTACTGCAAGAACAACACAAGAGACACAGGGTTTATATTGGTTCGGGCCACCATTGTGGTGTAATACCCTACTCCAGTGTGGTGGGTGGATTGCCTCTTGGGCTGATGAGGAAGAACAATACAAGGAAGAACAGCCTCACGAGGGTCTGTTCTTGGCTAGGGGATGAACTGCTAGGGGGAGTTCGATCGCCCTTCTCTCTATCTCTCTCTCTGCTTGCTCTAGATCCTGAATCAGGTGCCTCTACCCTGGGGGTGGCTAGTCCTATTTATAGGCAAAGGCCCTGGGCCTCTTCCCAAATATTGAGCGGGAAGGGCGCCAACAATTGGCCAATTTGAAGGGGAACATCTGGTACACTTATCCTGACTAAAGTTGGTCTTCGCCTGCCAAAGGCCATGTGGTGACGCCGTCCTGGGCTCCATGGTGACCTCCTTCCCACCATTGGACTGGTCTTGGTCTTGTTGCACCGAAATGGGTGCCTTTGCTTGATCCTCTCTCCTGTGCTTGCCCCCTTTGCACCAAAGAGGAAAGGGAGACGCTGCGCGGGCTGGCGCCCGCCTGGCACCCTTGGTCGTCATGGCTTGCGTCATGGGCACCTCGTGAGGTACCCCGCCTTGATCGCTCCGCCTCCTCGCGAGCCAGCCTAAGGAGGCCGTGCTTGAGAAAGCGCCATGTCGTCCGCCTCGCGAGGCTTGGCCCCTCGCGAGGGTCTTGAACCTCGTGCTGATGAAGATGGGCCACGCTGGGTCCCCATTTGAGCCACGCCACAGGCCGCAGGCAGGCAAGTCTGGGGACCCCCGTTCCCAAAACGCCGACAGTAGCCCCCGGGCCCAAGGCGCGCACGGACATGGCCGTGCCGAGAGGCGAAATGGCAAGGGCGAAGCGCCGCGGGCCCTAACAGCCTGCGGTCTCGGGCGCCGCGTGGCAGTTGATTGGACGTGGGTGCTTTTGCAACTGCGCAGGACACTGAAGGCGTGGCATCTGCTCGGGCTTTGTTCTTCTCCTTCTTCATCCGGTGCTCAGATCCCCTTTCTTGCGCTTCTCCTCCCTTCCTCCAAGCTTCCAGATCTGCTCCACCCGCTCGACCCAGGTTGCCATGGCCCCTCGCCGGGCCTCGGCCGAAGCTTGGTTCTCGCCTGCTTTGGATTCGCCCAACGTGTTGAAGGCGAGCCTCTCCCTACTGCACCGGATGGCTGCGGTGCAGGGCATTGACGGGGCGCAGATATTCAAGGTCGGCTCCGATGCCACTGAAGGCCAAGGGAGCACCTTCTATCCTTTCTTCGTGAGCTCCATTACAGCGGGCCTGGTGCCTCCTTTTTCTGAGTTCTTCCTCGCCGTCCTCCGCCATTACAATTTGCAAGCTTTGCATCTCCACCCGAACTCCGTCCTTCTCCTGGCGATCTTCGCCTACTACTGCGAGGCGCATGTGGGGGTGCAGCCTTCAGTGGCCTTGTTGCGCCACTACTTCTACCTCCGGACCTCCAAAGGTTCTCCTTCTGCGTGCGCGGGCTTCGTCGCGTGCGGCAGCTCCATGGCCATCTCGAATCCAGGGAAGAGGATCGAGGGCTTCCGGAGCAAGTGGGTATTGGTTGACGCCGGGTGCGTCGACCCTCGGTTGGCCCTTCCCACGGAGCCGGCCGTGAGCTCGGAAGACTGGTGCCGGGCGGAGCTCACGGACCCCCGCGCGAAGTCGATGCTGGCGAAGATGGATGCCGATCTGAAGCCAACCAACATGGCGACGGCGAAGCTGACCGGGGCGTCGTTGCTGAGGGAGTTCCTGGAGCACCAGCTGGCTCCGCTTCGGCAGTACTCTCCCCCGATGTGGAGGCCTCACCCGAGCCCCGCAGCCGTGGGCGAAGAGGACGTGACCGCGGTTCTCCAGTCCCTGGTCGGGGGCGAGGCAGCAAGGCTGGAGGGCGCGCCTTTGCCCCTATTCCTGCGCGACGATTGGGAGCAAGTGGTGGAGTCCATGCCCGTCTTCAACGGGGACGGGCTTGTGCCCGTGGTGGCTCCCGAGGATCTGGTGAATGTGTCTTCCGGCGACTCCAGCGGAGATGGGGGCGAGGAGGAGCAGGAGGCAGATCCCGACTCTGAGGCGACAGATGGAGAGTCTAGGGCTCCCCCGCTCCAGCGCAAGCCCCGCGCTCTCCGCCTTTCGTTGAGCGATGATGATGATGATGATGACGTGCTGGGCAGCGGGAGCTCGCCCCCGGTCCCGAAGAAGGGCAGGACCAGGTTGATTCCCCATGGGTCCGCCCTGACTCCGGGGCGAACCGCTGATGCGCCTTCTGCTTCCGAGGTCGACCCCTCCAGCCGGCTCTCCGGCTTCAAGTTTGGCAGGAGACCGCTGGAGCTTTCTGGCGACGACCTATAAGTGCTTGATCCTTGGTCCCTGGTTTCTTGTTCCGCTGACGAGGCTTGACGATTACTTCTCCTGAGCAAGCTGGCGCCCGCGGCGAAGAAGCTGAAGGGAGCTCCTGAGGCCCCAGCTGTGACGACACCTCCACCTGCAGGGGAGGGCGACCGCGACGCGCGGGCTTCTCCTGCCCACTCACCCTTGCGGGGCTTGGCTGATCTGGCTGGGGCCGCAGCCCCCATGGCTCGGTCGATCCCAGAGGTGCCCTTGCCTGGTTCTGCTGCTACGGCTGGGGAGGCGCAGCAGACTCTGTCTCGGGATACTGCAGCCTCGCCGCCGCTACCTTCTCCTCCCATTCCGTCGGCTGCTGGTTCCGCGACTCCTCCTGCTGCCTTGAAGCGCACTGATGCTTCTCCGCCTTCTTCTTCCATCCTGGAGCGAGCTGTTGCTGGACTGGACCGGCTGCAGCAGGATCTTCTTGGCGCCGACCCTCGCGTGGTGGCCGGGCTCCTGGAGCTGGCCTCGGGGTGGATTCGCTCCGACGCCTCGATTCGGGCAGCGCTGGTTCAGGCCTCGACGGCCTGTGACGAGGAGAGGGAGGCTACCCTCGAGGCGAAGGCTGCCCATGACGCGGCCCTGGGAGAGGCGGTTGGCATCCGCGGCCGCTGCAAGGAGCTGGAGGACGAGTTGCAAGGCCTTTGTGATCAGCTTGCAGAGGAGACCCGCCTTCGCCAAGAGTAGGAGAAGGGGGTGAAGGCTCGCGAGGCGGCTCTCGAGGACCGGGAGGCAAAGCTCAAGAAGCGCCGCAACCACCTAGGTGCGTTGAAGAAGGAGCTGGAGGCGACGAAGGCCGAGCTGGACGCCAAGGCCCGGGTCCTTGCCGAGGATCGCGTGGCCTTCGTGGACATGGAGAAGGATGCCCGCGCTTCACTGAAGACGCTTTACGAGAGTGGCCTGGATTGCCCGCTGGCTGGCGACGGGGACGGCCCCGCCAAACTGCTTCCCTTCTTGGTGAAGGCTCTTGGAGATGTCACCCTCGGACTCGTCCCCACGGTTGAAGCCGTGGAGCATGTCCTGTCTTCCGCCGCGCTGACGCGGGTCTTCGCTCATGTCTACCTTCGCGACCCCAGCGCCAACCTTGACA
Organism: Aegilops umbellulata; assembly: GCA_032464435.1. NCBI lineage: Eukaryota > Viridiplantae > Streptophyta > Magnoliopsida > Poales > Poaceae > Aegilops > Aegilops umbellulata. Next base: position 310,216,143 of record CP136060.1, read on the forward strand.
GCCTGCTGGAGCCGGTGAGCGGCGAGGGCGCCGCTGCCGCCGTCGAGGCCGTGAAGGGGCGCGCAGAGGCGCTGCTAGGGAAGTTCCGGGCCTTCAGTACCAAGCCGAAGCGAGGCGCTGCCGGCTCTACTACCCCACAAGGTGAAGCCACTCCACGCGACTCCGCTGCCGACAAGTGACTCCGCTATCGTTCCTGTCCTTCTTTCGATTCCTGCACATGCACGACGCCTTGAGGAGGCATTTAAATTTGCGTTTGGTACCAAGGCAACAGTATGGGTTGTAATATTCACTTTTAAGTTCCTTGAATTTTATGTTCCTCTTCCCTACTTGCTTATGCTCTACGCCGGCAGAGCCCGGCCACGCTCATGCCTCACCCAGCATCAGCCCCGACCGGAAACCAGGACGGGACCAAAGGATTGAGGGGCCACGTGACAAGTTAGGCTCCTGAGTCGCGATGCTCAGGAGTCCCCCTTGGCGCACGAACAACAAGTAGGGAAGTGCGATGTAGGTGCGTTTCCGTTCTACGTCTGCAGAGCCCGACCCCGCGCGTACCTCACCCAGCATAGCCTTTCGGAACTAAGGAGTAAGGGGCTACGGAGCCAGTTAGGCTCCTGAGTCGTGATGCTCAGGAGTCCCCCTTGACGCGCGAACAGCAGGTGACGAGATGAAATGCAGGCGGGGCTACCGTTCTACGTCAGCAGAGCCCGACCCCGCGCGTACCTCACCCACCATAGCCTTTCGGAACTAAGGAGTGAGGGGCTACGGAGCCAGTTAGGCTCCTGAGTCGCGATGCTCAGGAGTCCCCCTTGACGCGCAAACGGCCTTCATACCTTGGCTCCGCTCGGGGAGAGACGCGTGACGAACCAGGCCCGAGGGGCCTGGCTGGGGCGTACGGCTAGGCGTGACCCAGTCGTAGCCCCCGTGCCCAGCCCCCTCGCGCGGCGCTCCCGGGGGGAGGCGGTGCGATGAGGCCGGCCACTGAGCTCGGGGCCCCCTGAGGTTAATGCGGCCCGGAGGCCACCCTCAGTTGTTTATCACCTGCGCGGAGCATAGCGCTTCGTATGTGTACGGGCATAGCCGCTCCTCGGCAGTGTCGTCAGCCAGCGCGGAGCATGGTGCTTCCACTGGTACGTGGGAGGGGGCTCCCCTCCGGGAGGAGCCCCCGGGGCGTGTACAGCCCCGCCCTGACACGTGGCTGGCACGGTAGAGCTAGTGAGGTGTATCTGGGCACCCGTGAGCCAGCGCAGGACTCACGAGGCCCTACCTCTAGGCGGGTTGCGCCTGGCACTGGGCCGTATCTTGAGATGTGTTCCTGCAAAATCTGGTTAGATGGCGGCACTCTACGTCCTCGGGTCCCGGCCCTTGAGCTTGTCTCAGCCGTCGCTGGTATACCAGGTCGCGATGCCGTGGACAAGGCCAGAGGGTGAGGGATGGAGAGCCAGTAAGAGCACTGAGTCGCGATGCTCAGGCACCCCCCCTTTAACGTGCAAGTGGTCGACATGGAGAAGAAGAGGTGCCGCGGGCGGCATCGAGTAATCAAGCATGATGCATAATTGGAAATAAACGCGGAAGGGATACATGCCGCTGGGCCTAGCCCGAGTGGCCTGGGGATGATGCAGCCCGAGGGGCGCCCCCAGCAAAGCAAGCTAGCGACTGAAAAGATAAAAGGGATACATGCCACAGGGACGGACCCACGCGGCCTGGGAATGACGCAACCCTGGGAGGGCGCTCCCAGCTGGGAATGAAACTTGAAAGATGTCACCTGAAGATGTCATCGGGGCAGTGGCGTTGGTGCAGCAGACTCGGTGGGCTGCAGAAGCCGATCCTCACGAGCCCCCAGGCCCAGGGGCCTCGGGAGGCTCCGGAGGCACTGGTGGCTCTTCGTGAGCAGCCTCCATCTCCGCCAGGGCTGCGGAACGCCTGTCTTCTCGCGCCTCCAAGATGCTCCTCATGATGCGCTGGTACGCCGCAGCTACGCTCGGCAGGCCATAAGGCATGCGAACATAGCTGTGGGGCGGTCCTCCGCAGCGCCCCACTTGTGAGGGCCAGAGGCGCTCCGCCGTGGCGATTTGATTGAGCCCTGGTACGTCGACGCAGACGCGCAGCCCACCATCCTCGCCTGGATGCGGAGCCACAGCTGGTGGGCGACGGCAACCTCTCATGATCCTTGACTCATGTAGTTCTTGAATGGCCTTGCTAACAAACTCCTGCTGGTCTGACCTTCCTTCCCTGACTTCCTTTCGAGGGAAGCGTGCCTCGAAGCACGCCTCCACATGGTGCCCCAGCACCTCCCTCGTGACCTTGGCGAGGTCGGTGGCCCTCCAGGTGAGAGCCCCCGAGCCCTGCCTGAGGAGGGCGTCGGGCGCGCTTTCCTATGCGATTGAAGGTGGATCCCCCTGGGCAGACGCGGGCCTTGAAGGGCCTGCCTCCTAAGGGTCTGATCCTGACGTTGTCTTCTTCTTCTTGGGGGTGGTCTCAGGAAGCCTCCTGCTTCCGCGATCTGGGTCTTCTAGTGACGCGGCCTGAAAGGCTCGCTCCAGGGCACACACTGCATCCTTCTCTTGACACGGCACCGTGATGACGCTGCCGCTTCCTGGCATCTTGAGGACATTGTAGCCATGGTGAGTCACGGCAATGAACTTAGCCAGCGCCGGGTACCCGAGGATGGCGTTGTACGGCAGGCGGATGTGGGCGACGTCAAAGTCGATGAGCTCGGTGCGGTGCGCCTTGGCCTACACGGGCCAAGGGGAACCATCCCCTAGAGGCCCATGCGCCTAGAGGGGGGGAAACCCTAAAGAGGGGGGGCGCCCCCTTGCTTGGGGTGCAAGCCCCACCCTTGGCCGCCGCCCCCCTAGGAGATTGCATCTCCTAGGGCCTACACGGGCCAAGGGGAACCATCCCCTAGAGGCCCATGCGCCTAGAGGGGGGGAAACCCTAAAGAGGGGGGGCGCCCCCTTGCTTGGGGTGCAAGCCCCACCCTTGGCCGCCGCCCCCCTAGGAGATTGCATCTCCTAGGGCCGGCGCCCCCCCTAGGGGGCTATATAAAGGGGGGAGGGGAGGGGGGCAGCGCACCCTTGCTCCTGGCGCCTCCCTCTCCCTCTCCAACATCTCCTCCTCCTCCTCCGTAGGGCTCGGCGAAGCCCTGCCGGAGTACTGCAACTCCACCATCACCACGCCGTCGTGCTGCTGCTGGAGCCATCTTCCCCAACCTCTCCTTTGCCTTGCTGGATCAAGAAGAAGGAGACGTTACGCTGACCGTACGTGTGTTGAACGCGGAGGTGCCGTCCTTTCGGTGCTAGGATCTCCGGTGATTTGGATCACGTCGTGTACGACTACCTCATCCCCGTTCATTGAACGCTTCCGCTCGCGATCTACAAAGTGGTATGTAGATGCAATCTCTCTCCCATGACTTGTTGCTAGATGAACTCATAGATGGATCTTGGTGAAACCGTAGGAAATTTTTTAATTTTCTGCAACGTTCCCCAACAGTGGCATCATGAACTAGGTCTATGCGTAGTTCTCTATTGCACGAGTAGAACACAATTTTTTGTGGGCGTAGATGTTGTCAACTTTCTTGCCGCTAGTCTTATCTTGCTTCAGCGGTATTGTGGGATGAAGCGGCCCGGACCAACCTTACACGTACTCTTAAGTGAGACCGGTTCCACCGACTAACATGCATTAGTTGCATAAGGTGGCTGGCGGGTGTCTGTCTCTCCCACTTTAGTTGGAGCGGATTCGATGAAAAGGGTCCTTATGAAGGGTAAATAGAAGTTGACAAATCACGTTGTGGATTTCACGTAGGTAAGAAAACGTTCTTGCTAGAACCCTAATTCAGCCACGTAAAACTTGCAACAACAATTAGAGGACGTCTAACTTGTTTTTGCAGCAAGTGCTTTGTGATATGATATGGCCAAAGTTGTGATGAATGATGAATGATCTATATGTGATGTATGAGATGTTCATGCTATTGTAATAGGAATCACGACTTGCATGTCGATGAGTATGACAACCGGCAGGAGCCATAGGAGTTGTCTTTATTTTTTGTATGACCTGCGTGTCATTGAGAAACGCCATGTAAATTACTTTACTTTATTGCTAAACGCGTTAGCCATAGTAGTGGAAGTAATAGTTGGCGAGCAACTTCATGGAGACACGATGATGGAGATCATGATGATGGAGATCATGGTTTCAAGCCGGTGACAAGATGATCATGGAGCCCCAAGATGGAGATCAAAGGAGCTATGTGATATTGGCCATATCATGTCACGTTTATTATTTGATTGCATGTGATGTTTATCATGTTTTGCATCTTGTTTACTTAGAACGACGGTAGTAAATAAGATGATCCCTCATAATAATTTCAAGAAGTGTTCCCCCTAACTGTGCACCGTTGCGACAGTTCGTTGTTTCGAAGCACCACGTGATGATCGGGTGTGATAGATTCTAACGTTCACATACAACGGGTGTAAGACAGATTTACACATGCAAACACTTAGGTTGACTTGACGAGCCTAGCATGTACAGACATGGCCTCGGAACACAGAAGACCGAAAGGTCAAGCATGAATCGTATAGAAGATACGATCAACATGAATATGTTCACCGATGTTGACTAGTCCGTCTCACGTGATGATCGGACACGGCCTAGTTGACTCGGATCATGTAATACTTAGATGACTAGAAGAGGGATGTCTATCTAAGTGGGAGTTCATTAAATAATTTGATTAAATGAACTTTATTATCATGAACTTAGTCTAAAATATTTACAATATGTCTTGTAGATCAAATGGCCAACGTAGTCCTCAACTTCAACGCGTTCCTAGAGAAAACCAAGCTGAAAGACGATGGCAGCAACTATACGGACTGGGTCCGGAACCTGAGGATCATCCTCATAGCTGCCAAGAAAGATTATGTCCTACGAGCACCGCTGGGTGACGCACCTGTCCTCCCTGCAGAACAAGACGTTATGAACGCTTGGCAGTCACGTTGCGATGATTACTCCCTCGTTTAGTGCGGCATGCTTTACAGCTTAGAGCCGGGGCTCCAAAAGCGTTTTGAGAGACATGGAGCATATGAGATGTTCGAAGAGCTGAAAATGGTTTTCCAAGCTCATGCCCGGGTCGAGAGATATGAAGTCTCCGACAAATTCTTTAGCTGTAAGATGGAGGAAAATAGCTCTGTCAGTGAACACATACTCAAGATGTCTGGGTTGCACAACCGCTTGACTCAACTGGAAGTTAATCTCCCGGATGAAGCGGTCATTGACAGAATCCTCCAGTCGCTTCCACCTAGCTACAAGAGCTTTGTGATGAACTACAATATGCAGGGGATGGTAAAGACCATTCCTGAGGTATATGCTATGCTGAAATCAGCAGAGGTAGAAATCAAGAAGGAGCATCAAGTGTTGATGGTGAATAAAACCACTAAGTTCAAGAAGGGCAAGGGTAAAAAGAACTTCAAGAAGGACGGCAAGGAAGTTGCCGCGCCCGGTAAGCAAGTTGCCGGGAAGAAGCCAAAGAATGGACCCAAGCCCGAGACTGAGTGTTTTTATTGCAAGGGAAGTGGTCACTGGAAGCGGAACTGCCCCAAATACTTAGCGGACAAGAAGAACGGCCAAACAAAAGGTATATGTGATATACATGTAATTGATGTGTACCTTACCAGTACTCGTAGTAGCTCTTGGTTATTTGATACCGGTGCAGTTGCTCACATTTGTAACTCAAAGCAGGAGCTGCGGAATAAACGGAGATTGGCGAAGGACGAGGTGACGATGCGCGTCGGGAATGGTTCCAAGGTCGATGTGATCGCCGTCGGCACGCTACCTCTACATTTACCTACGGGATTAGTTTTAAACCTCAATAATTGTTATTTAGTGCCAAGTTTGAGCGTGAACATTGTGTCTGGATCTCGCTTAATTCGAGATGGCTACTCATTTAAATCCAAGAATAATGGTTGTTCTATTTATATGAGAGATATGTTTTATGGTCATGCTCCGATGGTTAATGGTTTATTCTTAATGAATCTCGTACGTGATGATAAACATATTCATAGTGTGAATAGCAAAAGAGTTAAAGTTGATAACAATAGTCCCACATATTTGTGGCACTGCCGCCTTGGTCACATAGGTGTCAAACGCATGAAGAAGCTCCATGCAGATGGACTTTTAGAGTCTCTTGATTATGAATCATTTGACACGTGCGAACCATGCCTCATGGGTAAAATGACCAAGACTCCGTTCTCACGAACAATGGAGCGAGCAACCAACTTATTGGAAATCATACATACCGATGTGTGCGGTCCAATGAGTGTTGAGGCTCGCGGTGGCTATCGTTATGTTCTCACCCTCACTGATGACTTGAGTAGATATGGGTATGTCTACTTAATGAAACACAAGTCTGAGACCTTTGAAAAGTTCAAAGAATTTTAGAGTGAGGTTGAAAATCAACGTGATAGAAAGATCAAGTTTCTACGATCAGATCGTGGAGGAGAATACTTGAGTCACGAATTTGGCTCACACTTAAGAAAATGTGGAATAGTTTCACAACTCACGCCGCCTGGAACACCTCAGCGTAATGGTGTGTCCGAACATCGTCATCGCACTCTATTAGATATGGTGCGATCTATGATGTCTCTTACCGATTTACCGCTATCTTTTTGGGGCTATGCTTTAGAGACTGCCGCATTCACTTTAAATAGGGCTCCGTCGAAATCCGTTGAAACGACACCGTATGAATTATGGTTTGGGAAGAAACCTAAGCTGTCGTTTCTAAAAGTTTGGGGATGCGATGCTTATGTCAAGAAACTTCAACCTGAAAACCTCGAACCCAAGTCAGAAAAATGCGTCTTCATAGGATACCCTAAAGAAACTATTGGGTATACCTTCTACCTCAGATCCGAAGGCAAGGTCTTTGTTGCCAAGAATGGATCCTTTCTAGAGAAAGAGTTTCACTCGAAAGAAGTAAGTGGGAGGAAAGTAGAACTTGATGAAGTGTTACCTCTTGAACCGGAAAATAGCGAAACTCAAGAAAACGTTTCTGAGGTGCCTACACCGACTAGAGAGGAAATTAATGATGATGATCAAGATACTTCTAATCAAGCTCCTACTGAAATTCGAAGGTCCACAAGGACACGTTCCGCACCAGAGTGGTACGGCAACCCTGTCTTGGAAATCATGTTCTTAGACAACGGTGAACCTTCGAACTATGAGGAAGCAATGGCGGGCCCGGATTCCGACAAATGGCTAGAAGCCATGAAATCCAAGATAGGATCCATGTATGAAAACGAGTATGGACTTTGACTGACTTGCCCGTTGAGCGGCGAGCCATAGAAAATAAATGGATCTTTAAGAAGAAGACAGACGCGGATGGTAATGTGACCATCTATAAAGCTCGGCTTGTCGCTAAGGGTTATCGACAAGTTCAAGGAATTGACTACGATGAGACTTTCTCACCTGTAGCGAAGCTGAAGTCTGTCCGAATCATGTTAGCAATTGCCGCATTCTACGATTATGAAATATGGCAAATGGACGTCAAAACGGCATTCCTTAATGGTTTCCTTAAGGAAGAATTGTATATGATGCAGCCGGAAGGTTTTGTCGATCCTAAGAACGCTGACAAGGTGTGCAAGCTCCAACGCTCGATTTATGGGCTGGTGCAAGCATCTCGGAGTTGGAACATTCGCTTTGATGAGATGATCAAAGCGTTTGGGTTTACGTGGACTTATGGAGAAGCCTGCGTTTACAAGAAAGTGAGTGGGAGCTCTGTAGCATTTCTCATACTATATGTAGATGACATACTTTTGATGGGAAATGATATAGAACTCTTGGACAGCATTAAGGCCTACTTGAATAAAAGTTTTTCAATGAAGGACCTTGGAGAAGCTGCTTATATATTAGGCATCAAGATCTATAGAGATAGATCAAGACGCCTCATAGGTCTTTCACAAAGCACATACCTTGATAAGATATTGAAGAAGTTCAATATGGATCAATCTAAGAAGGGGTTCTTACCTATGTTACAAGGTGTGAAATTGAGCTCAGCTCAATGTCCGACCACGACAGAAGATATAGAAGAGATGAGTGTCATCCCCTATGCCTCAGCCATAGGTTCTATTATGTATGCCATGTTGTGTACCAGACCTGATGTAAACCTTGCCGTAAGTTTGGTAGGAAGGTACCAAAGTAATCCCGGCAAGGAACACTGGACAGCGGTCAAGAATATCCTGAAGTACCTGAAAAGGACTAAGGAAATGTTTCTCGTTTATGGAGGTGACGAAGAGCTCATCATAAAGGGTTACGTCGACACTAGCTTCGACACAGATCTGGATGACTCTAAGTCACAAACCGGATACGTGTATATTTTGAATGGTGGGGCAGTAAGCTGGTGCAGTTGCAAGCAGAGCGTTGTGGCGGGATCTACATGTGAAGCGGAGTACATGGCAGCCTCGGAGGCAGCACATGAAGCAATTTGGGTGAAGGAGTTCATCACCGACCTCGGAGTCATACCCAATGCGTCGGGGCCAATCAAACTCTTCTGTGACAACACTGGAGCTATTGCACTTGCCAAGGTGCCCAGGTTTCACAAGAAGACCAGGCACATCAAGCGTCGCTTCAACTCCATTCGTGAAAATGTTCAAGATGGAGACATAGAAATTTGTAAAGTACACACGGATCTGAATGTCGCAGATCCGTTGACTAAACCTCTCCCTAAGGCAAAACATGATCAGCACCAGAACTCTATGGGTGTTCGATTCATCACAATGTAACTAGATTATTGACTCTAGTGCAAGTGGGAGACTGTTGGAAATATGCCCTAGAGGCAATCATAAAAGCATCATTATTATATTTCCTTATTCATGATAATTGTCTTTATTCGTGCTATAATTGTGTTATCTGGAAATCGTAATACATGTGTGAATAACAGACAACAACGTGTCCCTAGTAAGCCTCTAGTTGACTAGCTCGTTGATCAATGGATAGTCATGGTTTCTTGACTATGGGCATTGGATGTCAATGATAACGAGATCACATCATTAGGAGAATGATGTGATGGACAAGACCCAATCCTAAACATAGCATAAGATCGCATAGTTCGTTTGCTAGAGTTTTCCAATGTCAAGTATCCTTTCCTTAGACCATGAGATCGTGTAACTCCCGGATACCGTAGGAGTGCTTTGGGTGTGCCAAACGTCACAACGTAACTCGGTGACTATAAAGGTATACTACGGGTATCTCTGAAAAGTGTCTGTTGGATTGACACGGATCGAGACTGGGATTTGTCACTCCGCTTGACGGAGAGGTATCACCGGGCCCTCTCGGTAATGCATCATCATAATGAGCTCAATGTGATCAAAGTGGTTGATCACGGGATCGTGCATTACGGTATGAGAAAAGTGACTTGCCGGTAACGAGATTAAACGAGGTATTGGGATACCGACGATCGAATCTCGGGCAAGTAAAATACCGATTGACAAAGGGAATCGTATACGGGATTAATTGAATCCTCGACATCGTGGTTCATCCGATGAGATCATCGTGGAGCATGTGGGAGCCAACATGGGTATCCAGATCCCGCTGTTGGTTATTGCCCGAGAGCCGTCTCGGTCATGTCTGCATGTCTCCCGAACCCGTAGGGTCTACACACTTAAGGTTCGGTGATGCTAGGGTTGTGAAATATGTATATGCAGTAACCCGAATGTTGTTCGTAGTCCCGGATGAGATCCCGGACGTCACGAGGAGTTTCGGAATGGTCCGGAGGTAAAGAATTATATATAGAAAGTGCTGTTTTGGCCATCGGGACAAGTTTCGGGGTTATCGGTATTGTACCGGGACCACCGGAGGGTCCCGGGGGGTCCACCGGGTGGGGCCACCTTCCTCGGGGGGCCACATGGGCTCTAGGGGTGCGCCTTGGCCTACATGGTCCAAGGGGAACCAGCCCCTAGAGGCCCATGCGCCTAGAGGGGGGAAACCCTAAAGAGGGGGGGCGCCCCCTTGCTTGGGGGGCAAGCCCCATCCTTGGCCGCCGCCCCCCTAGGAGATTGCATCTCCTAGGGCCGGCGCCCCCCCTAGGGGGCTATATAAAGGGGGGGAGGGGAGGGGGGCAGCGCACCCTTGCTCCTGGCGCCTCCCTCTCCCTCTCCAACATCTCCTCCTCCTCCTCCGTAGGGCTCGGCGAAGCCCTGCCGGAGTACTGCAACTCCACCATCACCACGCCGTCGTGCTGCTGCTGGAGCCATCTTCCCCAACCTCTCCTTTGCCTTGCTGGATCAAGAAGAAGGAGACGTTACGCTGACCGTACGTGTGTTGAACGCGGAGGTGCCGTCCTTTCGGTGCTAGGATCTCCGGTGATTTGGATCACGTCGTGTACGACTACCTCATCCCCGTTCATTGAAAGCTTCCGCTCGCGATCTACAAAGTGGTATGTAGATGCAATCTCTCTCCCATGACTCGTTGCTAGATGAACTCATAGATGGATCTTGGTGAAACCGTAGGAAAAATTTTAATTTTCTGCAACGTTCCCCAACACTTGCGGTCGCGGGACTTCTTGGCAGCTCCGTTCCTGCTGGGCCGGCGCATGACGGAGCGGGTTCCGCCCAGGAGCTGCGCGCCTTGGGGCCATGGCATCTTCTTGGAAAGGAGGCGGCTGGAATGCTCCCGGGGCTTCATTGCCCATGCGGGGCGGAGTGCGGCGCAGCGGTGCGGAAGGCGCGGGAGAGCCCCCTGCGGCGCGGACGAGCTCGGCGACGCGGTCCGGCCACTCCTCATAGACGTCGTCGACGGGGCGGTAGCGCAGGAGCTCGTTCGCCGCGATGAGCGCAGACCGAGCCTCCAAAGGCGCGCGAGGCACGTGCGACGAAGAACCGGCCGGGGTGAGCGACGGAGTGGCGGTGCGGCCATCCCGCTGTACGGACGGGTGCTGAGAGGATGCTTGTTGCTCGTTCCCCGCCGGGCCCGTGGCGGCGTTGACGGCGGGCGACGGGGAACGATGAGGACCCCCACCGACGGGGGCCGTCTGGACGGCGCGGGAAGCGATGGCGGCCCTGCGCTCGGCGCGGGCCCGACGAGCGTCATACATGGATGCGACGGTCGGAGGAGAGTGGAGCGGTGGAAGACGGACTCCGGCGCACCCCTACCTGGCGTGCCAAATGTCGGATTCCGGGGTTCCGGCAGACCCTTAAGGTTCGAACTCCGGGGTATGCGCGGAGATCGAGCCTTCTACCTCTCCTTCTCGCAAGGATCTAAACTACTGCAAGAACAACACAAGAGACACAGGGTTTATACTGGTTCGGGCCACCATTGTGGTGTAATACCCTACTCCAGTGTGGTGGGTGGATTGCCTCTTGGGCTGATGAGGAAGAACAATACAAGGAAGAACAGCCTCGCGAGGGTCTGTTCTTGGCTAGGGGATGAACTGCTAGGGGGAGTTCGATCGCCCTTCTCTCTCTCTCTCTCTCTCTCTCTCTCTCTCTCTCTCTCTGCTTGCTCTAGATCCTGAATCAGGTGCCTCTACCCTGGGGGTGGCTAGTCCTATTTATAGGCAAAGGCCCTGGGCCTCTTCCCAAATATTGAGCGGGAAGGGCGCCAACAATTAGCCAATTTGAAGGGGAACATCTGGTACACTTATCCTGACTAAAGTTGGTCTTCGCCTGCCAAAGGCCCTGTGGTGACGCCGTCCTGGGCTCCATGGTGACCTCCTTCCCACCGTTGGACTGGTCTTGGTCTCGTTGCACCAAAATGGGTGCCTTTGCTTGATCCTCTCATCTGCGCTTGCCCCCTTTGCACCAAAGAGGAAAGGGAGACGCTGCGCGGGCTGGCGCCCGCCTGGCACCTTGGTCGTCATGGCTTGCGTCATGGGCACCTCATGAGGTACCCCGCCTTGATCGCTCCACCTCCTCGTGAGCCAACCTAAGGAGGCCCTGCTTGAGAAAGCGCCATGTCGTCCGCCTCGCGAGGCTTGGCCCCTCGCGAGGGTCTTGAACCTCGTGCTGATGAAGATGGGCCATGCTGGGCCCCCATTTGAGCCACGCCGCAGGCCGCAGGAAGGCAAGTCTAGGGACCCCCGTTCCCAGAACGCCGACAGTCGTCCACCGCCTTGGTGCTCTCGGCGCGGCGTGGTCAACGTGGTTAACGACATTCCATTGGAAGAGTACTGTACGTGGAGAGGCTGACAGCTGGGTCCACAGCCACAGCCCAGTTTTTTTGTGATTTGCCAAGTAAGTCGCTTTGTCAGGCCTGTTGGGCTGCAAATCTTTCAAGACGAGGAGAGCTTTCATTCGGCTGGCCGAGAAAATGGCCCATCAGTAATGAGAAATGGGCTGTACATTTTTAAAACACATCAACCCGGCAATTACTTTCAAATATCTTTTTTTTTCATTTCGATATTTGAAATTACATTAATTTTTATGCGTCAAGAATTTGTTGGATTTTATATTGATATACATTTATTTTTAAAATCAGTTTGATTGTGAGTCAAAATTACGGGATTAAAAACAGTTCGGACCGCACCGAAATATGCAAAATTTCGTATAATTTTTTAACCATGGCCACAATATGGACTGTAATGCTAACAAAAAGAATATGGGCTCCAAAAAACCTTAATAATTAGCAAATGGGCTGTAAATTATTAGAAATAATGGCAGATGGGCTGTATGCTGTTTTCCACAGATTTGAGGCTTTCCTAAAAAGAAAGGTTGACGCACAAGTAGTGACTGTTGAATGGCCATCCAATGGCTGTCGTGCTTCTTCAATCTCTGCTCTTCCTGCTCTAGCCGCTCAAACAGGCGCCAGCGGGACTGCCTGCTCCCTCCTCCCCGCGGCCAGCTCTGCTGCCGTGCAGACCTTACCGCCCCACCGTACTCCCATCGCTGGTCTAGCCATCCCTCTACTCACCCACACCTGCTGTTATTCTCCGGCGACGGTAGACGAACCAGTAAACCCTCGTACAGTCGTACTACCCTCCGCGTGGGAAACAACTGCCGAGTCTTCCCTGCCTCCGTGTCGTTCTGTAATGCCCCAAGACCGACGCTTCAGAAGACTTCCATATTTTCGTGACCTCCATGTGTTTTTATTCATGTTTGCTCTATTTATATTGTATTGCATCATGTCATCATGTCAGCATGTCTTTTAATTTTTAAAACCTCAACTAAATAAATTGCATGGATCTTCGGTCCATTTAAATCGAGAGAATTCACATGGTGATTCTCTTTAAAACATATCCTCTCGATATTTAGAGAGCTATAGTAAATATTCCAATTATTTGGATTTACCGCAAACACACTTACAAAATTTCCTAATGCCTTTGTTGTCTTAATTCTTGATCTCCAACTTTGCCATTTATTCTTTCATCATCTTCCGGAGCTCCACCAAAAATCCCAACATTTTGGAAACCTCTAAATCCTAGTCTTTGTTCAAACCTTTTGAATTAAATTCAATTGACTTTGAATTTAATTCTTGCAATCTTGCCCACTCCATTTTTCATGGGTCAAGCTCATTTTTATGAGTCCGGAAAAATAATCCTCTTGTCCAACTTCTTTCCCTATCCCTCTTTTTCTTTTCTTCTCTCTAATTATTTTCTGTTAAAGAAAGTATGAGAGACAGAGAGAGAGGAGAGAGAGCCCAGCAGCCCAATCGCACCGCACCGGCCCATTTGCCTCTCAAAGCCCAACCACTGGTCTGTTAACCCTAGCCCGCTCGATCCCTCGCTCTCCTCATTCCCCCTCCTTGTTCCCTTCCGCTGCCACCACGCACTCCCGCAGCGTCCGCTCCTCATCTCTCCCTCCTCGCGCAGAGTCCCCGCGCCCGATCCCCCAGCCCCTCGTGCCGGAGGGCCTCGCGTGCGAACTCGACCCCGAGCGCCTGAGATGCTCTTCCTCCCTTCTCCACGTGCGCCCGCACCCATCACCTCCCTGCCATGGCCGCGTGCCGCCCCTCTTCTCCGAGCGTCGCGCCGGGCCTCCTGCGCCGCAACTGGAGCCCAACTCCGGCGCCCCTGCCTCGCGTCGTCTTCTTCACCCCCCTGCCCGAGTCCCCTGCATCACGCCACGTCGCCGGAGCCGCGTCAAGCCGCCGTCCTCTCCTCGTCGGTGCGCCCCCCCCTTCATTCCGGCGCCGGGAACGGGACCCCGCGCCCGGATCTCGCCTCCACCACCATGCGCCGCGCGCCCAACCTCCTCCCTCACCTGCGGCCTCCTCCTCGCCGCATCCTGTCGTTCTCCGTCGTCGCCGGACCTGCGCCATCCTCTGCTTCCTCTACGGCGACCAGGGGTCCCATCGCGTCGCGCCCAGTCGCCACCAGCTACTCCGGCGAGCCCCTGCCGCTCACCACCACCATCGTCTCCTTGCTGCCGCCGCCCCGAGGCCCCTTGTGATGTTTTGTGTTGGACCGTCAAGATCTGCAAGATCGACTACATGGACGCAAGACCATACCAGGACCGCCAAGCATCTTCTCTGCGATTTTTGCCAAGTACCACAACGACGCGTCAAGTACCTCTACCGTCGTCTCCGGAAACGCCAAGTACCCCTACGCACGAAGACGCCAAGTCCGTTTCGGGATTCATCAAGTGCCGCTACCGATGGCTCGAACGTCTACGAAACATGTACCACTACCGTCGACCCGCGAAGATCCCGTGGACGTCAAGTTCCTTGTCATGACCCCGAACATCTACGGAACATGAACAATTACTTCCTCTTTGAAACATGAACCACTACCGTTGCAAGAATGACTACTTCCCCTCCGAACTGATTCACTTCGAAAATGCACGCTTCGAAGGTATAATCCCGAGACGACCTTCCGAGAATGAATGTGGGTTGTATGAGATGCCCGTGTTCGAGTTGTTCCTTGCACGTTCCTCCTCATTTGCCATGCCATCGATCCATGGGAACCCGGTCGCCGGGATCACCCCACCATCTTGCATGTTCCGCACACTTGCTTCTTTTGCACCGATATCTCAATGAGCTACCGGAACCGTTATGTTGCCGTGGCATCATTTTCGGATTTGTTGCCGTGGCACCCCTTTCTTTCTACCACGGTGACAAATGCTTCATAACATGCTCATGTCTACATTTTCATAAAAAAATGCATAAACTTGTATAAGTCATCCGCATCATGATAACAACATTTAAATTGCTTAAAATTGTTGCTTGCATTAAATGGCTAAATGCATATGGGGATTTACCGGATTTGTTGTTTGTTGTTCCGGCCTCATTTAAAATTGCCTAAATAGGTAGTTTTATTATGTTTCACCTCTTGTCATGTTAAGCAACATTTAATATTGATGTGTACATAAACGGGAGTAAACTAAGTAATTGATGTGGTGTTTCGTCAATATGCATCCCGATGCATATTGAGCTCCACTTAACTTGTAGTATTGCTTGTTGCACTTGGACATGTTGTTTGTCTAAATCGGACATGCATCATACTTGGTTGTGCATCATTCCATGTTTGTGCTTGTTGGTTTACCATGTTGTTTGTTTGTTTCCGGGTTGCTTCTCTCGTTAGCTTCGGTTTTCGTTCCAGAGTTGTGAGGATTCGTTCGACTACGTCCGTTTGTCTTCTTCATGGACTCGTTCTTCTTCCTTGCGGGATTTTAGGCAAGATGACCATACCCTCGAAATCACTTGTATCTTTGCTTGCTAGATTGCTCGCTCTTTTGCTATGCCTATGCTACGATACCTTCCACTTGCTTATCATGCCTCCCATATTGCCATGTCAAACCTCTAACCATCCTTTCCTAGCAAACCGTTGTTTGGCTATGTTACTGCTTTGCTCAGCCCCTCTTATAGCATTGTTAGTTGCAGGTGAAGATGAAGTTTGCTCCATGTTGGATTATGTTTATGTTGGGATATCACAATATCTCTTATATTATTAATGCCTCTATATACTTGGTAAAGGGTGGAAGGCTCGGCCTTATGCCTGGTGTTTTGTTCCACTCTTGCCGCCCTAGTTTCCGTCATATCGGTATTATGTTCCCGGATTTTGCGTTCCTTACACGGTTGGGTGATTTATGGGACCCCCTTGACAGTTCGCTTTGTATAAGACTCCTCCAGCAAGGCCCAACCTTGGTTTTACCATTTGCCACCTAAGCCTTTTTTTCCCTTGGGTTCTGCAGACTCAAGGGTCATCTTTATTTTAACCCCTCCGGGCCAGTGCTCCTCTGAGTGCTGGTCCGAACCGAGTAGACTGCGGGGCCACCTCGGGGAAACTTGAGGCTTGGTTTTACTCGTAGGATGTCTCATCCGGATGTGCCCTGAGAACGAGATATGTGCAGCTCCTATCGGGATTTGTCGGCACAATCGGGCGGCTTTGCTGGTCTTGTTTTATTACTGTCGAAATGTCTTGTAGCTGGGATTCCGAGACTGATCGGGTCTTCCCGGGTAGAAGAAATATCCTTCGTTGATCGCGAGAGCTTATCATGGGCTAAGTTGGGACACCCCTGCAGGGTATTATCTTTCGAAAGCCGTGCCCGCGGTTATGAGGCAGATGGGAATTTGTTAATGTCCGGTTGTAGAAAACCCGAAGTTGATCTTAATTAAAATACACCAACCGCGTGTGTAACCGTGATGGTCTCTTCTCGGCGGAGTCCGGGAAGTGAACACGGTGTTGGAGTTATGTTTGACGTAGGTTGTTCTAGGATCACTTCTTGATCATAGTTGTTCGACCGTGCTTTTACCTTCTCTTCTCGCTCTCATTTGCGTATGTTAGCCACCATATATGCTAGTCGCTTGCTGCAGCTCCACCTCACTACCCTGTCCTACCTTTAAGCTTAAATAGTCTTGATCTCGCGGGTGTGAGATTGCTGAGTCCCCGTGACTCACAGATGCTTCCAAAACCAGTTTGCAGGTGCCGATGAAACCGTGCAGGTGACGCACCCGAGCTCAAGGAGGAGCTCGATGAAGATCTTGTTCATTGTGTGGTTTCGTTTCAGTTCATTTGATCAGTAGTGGAGCCCAGTTGGGACGATCGGGGATCTGTGTAGCATTTGGGGTAGTCTTCTTTTATTTTGGTTCTGTAGTCGGACCTTGATTGTATCTGTTTGATGTAATGCTTTACTCATGTATTGCGTGAAGTGGCAATTGTAAGCCAACTATGTATCTCTTTCCCTTATGTATTACATGGGTTGTGTGAAGATTACCTCACTTGCGACATTGCTTTCAATGCGGTTATGCCTCTAAGTCGTGCTTCGACACGTGGGAGATATAGCCGCATCGAGGGCGTTACACGTTCCCTTCCTAGGCCTCGCCGTCGTCCATCGCCCTGGTGCTCTCGGCGCGGCCTGGTCAACGTGGTCAACGAGCGAGATGCATCTGAAGTGGACTTTACGTGGAGAGGCCGACAGCTGGGTCCACGGCCGCACGCAAGGAAATGCCTCCTTATTACGCGCAAAATAAGGATTCCTCCACCTGACATCAGGGACCCACCGAAAAGGCCTCTGTATTTCGCCAAAAAATGTTACCGCCGCTGACAGCTCGGACCCACCAGCTATATCTTCGCACGCAAGGAAGTGCCTCCTTATTACGCACAAAAAAAATGATACCCCCCGTTTAATTGGGACCCAGTATAGTGGCAGGCTGACTTGTGGGCCTACTAAGTTGACGGGGACGGAGGGCTTTGTCAACTTAGTCAATATGCATGATTCTAGCTCCAGTGACCGTACGATGTTCATCCAACGGCCGTAGTGCTTCTTCAACCTCTGGTCTTCTTGCTCCAGCCGCCCAAACCAGCGTCGGTCGTGCCTCATGCTCCTGCCTCCCGTGGCCGGCTGCGATGCGACGAAGGCCTCACCGCCCCTACTACTCCCACCGCTGGCCAGGCCATCCCTCTACTCACCCACACCCCCTGTTATTCTGCGGCGACGGCAGCCTCACACCGCAGCCGAACCAGTAAACCCTCGTACTCCTCTCCGCGCGGGCTTCCACTGATGCGTCTTCCCCGGGTCCGCGTCGTCCCCTTCCTAGGCCTCGCCGTCGTCCAGACCACCGCCCTGGTGCTCTCGGCGCGGAGTGGTCAATGTGGTCAACGACCGACTTCCATCGGAAGAGTACTGTACGTGGAGAGGCTGACAGCTGGGTCCAGGCGGCCGCAAGGAAGTGCCTCCTTATTACGCGCAAAATAATTATTCCTCCACCATACAGCAGGGACCCACCGGACGGGCCACCTTATTGCGCGAAAAAAACGTTTCCCCCCTGACTGCTCGGACCCACCGGACGGGCCAGCGTATTTCACGGAAAAACGTTCCCCCCGCTGTCAGCTCGGACGCACTGGAAGTGCCTCCTTATTACGCACAACAAAATGAATACTCCCCCTGCTAGCTGGGACCCACCATGCTGGGAGGCTAAGTTGTGGCCTACTAAGTTGACTAGGACGGGGGCCTTTTTCAACTTTAGTCAATATGAACGATTCTACCTCCAGTGACCGTACGATATCCATCCAACGGCGGTAGTGCCCAAAGCAGCGCCGGTTGTGTCGCATGCTCCTGCCTCCCGTGGTTGATTGTGCTGCCGCGGAGGCCTCACCGCCCCTACTATTCCCACCGCTAGCCAGGCCCTGCGGCGACGGCAGCCTCACACCACAGCCGAACCACTGAACCCTCTTACTCCTCTTCGCGCGGGCTTCCACTGTCGCGTCTTCCCCGGCTCCCCGTTGTCCCCTTCCTAGGCCTCGCCGTCATCCACTGCCCTGGTGCACTCAGTACGGCATGGTCAACATGGTCAAGTAACGACTTCCATCGGACGTGGACTCTACATGGAGAGGCTGACAGCTGGGTCCACGGCCGCAGCAAGGAAGTGCCTCCTTATTATGTGCAAAATAATTATTCCTCCACCTGACAGCGGGGACCCACCGGACGGGCCACCGTATTTTGTGAAAAACCGTTTGCCCCTGACTGCTGGGACCCACCAGCTACATCTTCGCACACAAGGAAGTGCCTGACAGTCGGGACCCACCTGGTCGAAGCGCACGTAGCGTTGTCATTCTGGTCGCGAACGTGTACATACATATATACTGGTCGATGTAGAGGCGCGCACGTAGCATGTACATGTACGTACAACGGTCAGGGTGCAAGAAAGAAAATACGGCCACGTATGTGTACATACGGGCGGGGTCTCGAACGCCTACTCGCGCATACGTACGGCGAGGGCTCGTGTACATGGCTGGGTTGGAACGGAGAAACAGGGTCGTCGTCGTGTTCATGGGGAGGCAACGGAATACGTCGTCTTCATCGGGATGGCTTGGACGAAACATGCGATGGAAACGAGGCCTGGCATACCGCACAACAGAGGAAACGGACTTCCTATGTTCGGAACGGGGTCCTGTTGATCGGGAGGGGTCTGGCGTACCGCAAAACGGACGAAACAGACCTCCTACGGTCAAAACGGGGTCCTGTTGATCAGGAGGGGTGTGGCGTACCGCAAAACAGATGAAACGGACCTCCTACGGTCAAAACGGGGTCCTGTTCATCGGGAGGTGTGTGGCGTACCGCAAAACGGGACTCCACGGGATACTGTTCATCTCCACCGTCAACCCCCTCCATCCTCCACGAGCTACTGTTCATCCACCGTCGACCTCCTCCAGCCTCCACGGGCTCCTGTTCATCCAGCCTCCACCGCGCGCTACTCCACCGGCTACTGTTCAACCACCCCTCCACCGTCTATGTTCATCCAGCCCTCCACATCATGGGTCCTGTTCAACCACCCCTTCACGGGCACCCCTCCACCGTCTACTGTTCATCCTGCCCTCCACGGGGTGGTCCTGTTCATCCAGCCTCCACGGGGTCCTGTTCATCCAGCCCCAACCGGCTCGATCGATCGGGGTCCTGTTCATCCAGAGGCAACACCACGGGGTCCTGTTCATCCACCCCCACCGGGAACTGTTCATCCAAACCACCCCCGCAACGCTCACTGTTCATCCAGAGGCAGCATCAATCGGCTTCAGTTAGCAGCAGTAGCGAAGGAATCGCTCGATCGGGTTCAGTTAACAGCCATCGATCGATCGCTCGGGTTCAGTAACGCGTAGCCTGCAGTGCAATCGCTCGGGTTCAGTTAGAGCCCAACGCCTCGCTCGGGTTCAGTTAGTGCCAACGCCTCACACACACGCGCGTACGTGTACGAGAGAAACGCGCATCGCTCGGCCCCTGACCTCCCACCGTAACCGGCAACTCCCCGAAATTTTCCTCCCCCTCGCTTCTACCACGGTTTTTTCCGTCATGGACGGCCCAAAGAATGTCATGCAGCTGCGTCTCCGGCCCGCCCAGGACTAAAAGCCCATTTTCTATCATGATTTTTTGTCATAGAAGTAGGAGCCCACCACATCTATGATGATACCGGATTTTGTCACAATTATCGTCATAGAAGTGTCATATGTATGACAGAAAAAAATTCGTTCGGCCCAAAATGTCACGGATGTGTCTTTTTTTGTAGTGAAATTAAATAACTCAATGTCCCTAAAACCAAACCGCCCATGAACCTGCGCATAGTCATTGTTTTCCACTGAACCCTCCTTTCTTGCTTCCCCACCAAAACTTTCGGATTAGTCCATTTATGTGGTCACAACGCCCTCGCGGTAGCTTGAAACAAGCCATGGAGTATGTAGCGATTGATTCCGCAACAGACTTTGTGAGAACTTCCTTTCCTCCAGCGGTCAAGCAGTTCTCCATCCAGCTTTGAACATGCTTCCATATTGTATTTAAGATAGCAGAAGCACCCCTCTTTAGCTTTCCCACATCTGTAGGGAGCCCTAAATACTTCTTTGAGAGAGCTTCATTTTGAAATTCCAGGCAACCTTCAGATCATTGCGAAGGGGTTCTGCTACTGATACGTCTCCAACGTATCTACAATTTTTTATTGTTCCATGTTGTTATATTATCATTCTTGGATGTTTTACAATCATTTTATAGCAACTTTAAATCATTTTTTGGGACTACCTATTGACATAGTGCCCAGTGCCAGTTGTTGTTTTTGCTTGTTATTTTTACTTCGCAGAATATGAGTACCAAGCGGAGTCCAAATGCAGCGAAACTTTTTGGAGAATTTTTCTGGACCAGAAGAAACGCGATGGGCCAAAGAAGTACTAGAGGGGGGATCCGAGGGGAGCACGACCCACCAGGGCACGCCCAGGTGGGTTGTGCCCACCTCGCTGGCCTCCCACACCGCCTCTTCGCCCTATAAATACCCAAATATTCCAGAAACCCTAGGGGAGTCGACGAAACACAATTCCAGCCGCCACAAGTTCTAGAACCACGAGATCCAATCTAGACACCATCACGAAGGGGTTCATCATCCTCATTGGTGTCTCTCCAATGATGCATGAGTAGTTTATAGTAGGTCATCATAGACCTACGGGTCCGTAGTCAGTATCTACATGGCTTCCTCTCTCTCTTTTGATTCTCAATACAATGGTCTCTTGGAGATCTATTTGATGTAACTCTTTTTGCGGTGTGTTTGTTGGTATCCGATGAGCTTTGAGTTTATGATCAGATCTATATCCATGAATATTATTGGAGTCTTCTTTTGATCTCTTATATGCATTATTATTTATTGTCTCGTATTTCTTCTTCGAATATTTGGTTTAGTTAGGCCAACTAGATCGATTTTTCTTGCCATGGGAAGAGATGCTTTGTGATGGGTGTGATCGTGCGGTGTTCTTTCCCAGTGACAGAAGGGGCTGCAAGACACGCATGTATCGTTGCTATTAAGGATAACAATATGAGGGCTATTGCTACATGAATATAGATATCGGCTACATCATGTCATCGTTTGTCGGATTTCGGGTTCCGGCAGACCCTTGAGGTTCGAACACTGGGGTGCACGCAGAGATTACGCCTCCTACCTACCTGTACCCCACCGCCTCGCTAAGATCTAAGCTATGGAAAGAACAGCACAGGAGACACAGGGTTTATAATGGTTCGGGCCACCGTTGTGGTGTAATATCCTACTCCAGTTTGTGGTGTGGTGGATTGCCTCTTGGGCTGATGATGATGAGCAATACAAGGAAGAACAGCCTCGCGAGGGTCTGTTCTTGGCCGGGGTGATGAACTGATAGGAGGAGTTCGGTCACCCTTCTCTCTCTCTGATTGATCTGTCTCTATCTTCTGATTGCCGATCGATCCGCCCGCCTACCCTGGGGGTGGCTAGTCCTATTTATAGGCAAAGGCCCTGGGCCTCTTCCCAAATATTGAGCGGGAAGGGCGCCAACAATTGGCCATTTTGAAGGGGAACATCTGGTACACTTATCCTGACTAAAGTTGGTCTTCGCCTGCCAAAGGCTCTGGTGGTGACGCTGGCTTGGGCTCCACAATGACTTCCTCCCTACCGTTGGGCTGGTCTTGGTCTCGTTGCACCGAAACGGGTGCCTTTGCTTGATGCTCTCGCCTGCGCTTGCTCCCTTTGCACCAAAGAGGAAAGGAGGACACTGCGCGGGCTGGCGCCCGCCTGGCGCCCTTGGTCGTCATGGCTTGCGTCACGGGCACCTCGTGAGGTACCCCGCCTTGATCTCTCCACCTCCTCGCGAGCCATCCTGATGAGGCCGTGCCTGAGGAAGCTCCGTGTCGTCTGCCCCGCGAGGCTCGGCCCCTCGCGAGGGTCTTGGGTCTGTGTTGATGAAGATGGGCCGTGTTGGGCCCCCTTTTGAGCCACGCCGCGAGCCGCAGCCAGGCAAGTCTGGGGACCCCCGTTCCCAGAACACCGACCGTAGCCCCCGGGCCCAAGGCGCGCCCGGACATGGCCGTGTAGGGAGGCGAAAGGGCAAGGGTGAAGCGCCGCGGGCCCCAACAGCCTGCGGCCTTGGGCGCCGCGTGGCGGTTGATTGGACGTGGGCGTCTCCGCTTCCCCATGACGCCTCGGCAACTGCGCGGATTGGACAAGTCCCCTTCCAGTCCATCTCTCCTCGCTTCTCCTTCTTCCCGGTCCTTGCTCCGTCTTACTGCGATGGCTCCGATCCGCCGGTTCTCGGCGGTAGAGAAGGGAAAGGCTCCCCGAGAGGAACCAGACCCGCTCCCGCAGAAGAAACGGCTCGCCCTCCGCCGCCGGTACGAGGGGGCCCATCAGGTGGTGTCGAGGCCCTGGGGCGAGTGGGCACCACCGGGGTTCCCGCTCCCCTTGTACGCCCACATCGAGGGCTCTGAAGGGGTCGATGCCGGTCGCCACGGGCGGCGCCGCCGTCGGTGCCGACGGGTCACGAAGGGGTGGGTCGTCCCCCCTGGGGTCCACACCGAGGGATCCTCCCGAGAGTTCGTGCTCCACGCCGCCATGCCTCCTCAGTCTTGGATTCGCCTTCCTCCCTTCTTCGCCTCCATCATCCCGCAGGGAGAACTCCTGGAACTTTGGCTGCAGCACGCCGGCTGCAACACCCTTGCGACCGAGGAGGAGGCCGCGGTCGTTGCCCCGGGCAAGGTCTTCATGACTCGAGGCTGGGGTGAAATCGCCCGGGTCTGCAGGACAAGAGGCGCCTTCGTGATCCACTTGGAGTACGAAGGTGCTTCGGTGATGTTCTTCAAGGTTTTCGATGCGAACGGGAGCCGGCTGGAGTGCTGCCCCTGCTACGGCGAGGACTGGGCCCGCCGACCGCTCCCTTGGTGGCTCCTCGGACGGCGGAGGCGTCGGAGGATCCAGCGACTCCGGCGAGCTCTTCGCGACTCCGGAGACGAGCGACGACAGCTACGAGCCCCCGAGCCGGCGCCGCTCCTAGAGCAGGGCGGGCTCGTCAGGCCGTCGCCGACTCTCATCTGGATGGGGTTGGCGTCGGTGCTTGACGGCCCACTGTTGATGATGGCGTCTTTTGCGGGGGCGCGTGTAGTTGGCGTCCTTTCAGGATCTGTTCCCTGCGAGGGATCAAAGACACGCCCCGTGGGGGCTTGTAAGGTGCCTGTGATCCTGTCCATTAATATATCCCTTGGCGTAGGACTGTGCGAGTTGCTCATTCCGTCTTAGCTCAGTTCTCCCTTTCGAACCTCACGAGGGCTTGGTGCTCTGCGCCGACAGGTCCCAGTCCCAAGGCGGCTTCAGCCGTCGCTGGTATGCCAGGTCGTGATGCCGTGGTCAAGGCCAGGAGGTGAGCGACCCGGGGTCCGGTAAGAGCCCTTGAGTCGCGATGCTTAGGAGGTCCCTTTTGGCGCTCAAGCAGCCATCGTTCGGTGGGAAAGGAGAGCGGCGTCGCTAACACGGGATTGCATTAGGTGCGGGGACAGTGCTACGGTAGCTGGTACTTCCGGGTAGTGACTTATCTTCGAGAATCAGGGACCGCTCCCTGGTGTGTCGCCGGGTCCGTGCATCGGCAGGCGTGAGGTTGCTCGGTGAGGTCCTCGCGTGTCTCTCCCCTCTCGCCTTTGCTCCCCTTTCTGCTCTACGTCCTCGGGTCCCGGCCCTCGAGCGAATCTCAGTCGTCGCTGGTATGCCAGGTCGCGATGCCGTGGTCAAGGCAAGAGGGTGAGGGCTGGAGAGCCAGTAGGAGCCCTGAGTCGCGATGCTCAAGCACCCCCCCCCTTTAACGTGCAAGCGGTTCGCGCGGATGAGATGAAAGAGGCACCGCAAGGGCCTCGCCTGACACAGCTCCTTTAGGAGATCCTGTAGACTCATCATAGAAAGAACGAGGGGTTGCCGTGACAATCGACAGACAGCCGTTGGTTGCTTCCGAGGGGTGATGAGGCACTGAAGGCTTGACGAGGTGGCGCCATGCGAGGCTGCCGCGGCCAGAACTCAGCCATTCAGGTTTGCCGGCGTTGCAGGGACGAACCCATGCGCAAGCGTCGTGCCGTTTTGGGAGCAGCTCCGTCAGTTGACGTCAGTTGAGTGGGCAACTAGGTCAAACACATTAGCCGTGAAGGAGTGGATTCATTCAAATGGATGCTGGGAAGGCGGACATCACTGGGTCAGGCCCGAGCGACTTGGGGATGATGCAGCCCGAGGGGCGCCCCCAACAAAGTAAGCTAACAACATGAAATAAAAGGGATACATGCCGCAGGGACGGACCCACGTGGCCTGGGAATAATGCAGCCCTGGGGGGGCGCTCCCAGCCGGAAATAAAACTTGAAAGATGTCACCTGATGATGTTGAGGACGAAGTAGTGTTGGTCTAGCAGACTCGGTGGGCTGCGGAAGCCGATCCTCACGATCCCCCAGGCCCAGGGGCCTCGGGAGGCTCCGGAGGCGCTAGTGGCTCCTCACGGACCATCTCCGCCAGGGCTGCGGAACGCCTGGCCTCTTGAGCCTCCATGATGCCCCTCACGAGACGCTCGTACGCGGCAGACGCGTTCGGCAAGCCGTAAGGCATGCGAACGTAGCTGTGGGGTGGACCTTCGCAGCGCCCCACTCGCGAGGGCCAGAGGCGCTCCAGAGTGGCGACTCGATTGAGCCCTGTATGTCGATGCAGACGCGCAGCCCACCATCCTCGCCTGGATGGGGAGCCACAGCTGGTAGGCGGCGGCCGCCTCTCATGACTCTTGACTCCTGTAGCTCTTGAATGGCCTTGCTGACGAACTCCTCAGGGTCTGGCCCTCCTTGCCTTACTCCTTCTTGAAGGAAACGTGCTTCGAAACACGCCTCCATGTGGTGCCCAAGCGCCTCCCTCGTGACCTTAGCCAGGTCGGTGGACCTCCAGGGGAGAGCCCCCGAGTCCCACCTGAGGAGGGCGCTGGGCGCGCTTTCCTATGCGATGGAAGGAGGTTCCCCCTGGGCAGGCGCGGGCCCTGAGGGGCCTGCCTCCTGAGGGACCGGGCCGGACGATGTCTTCTTCTTCTTGAGGGTGGTCTCGGGAAGCCTCCTGCTTCCGCGATCCGGGACTTCCTGTGATGCGGCCTGAAAGGCTCGTTCCAGGGAACACACCGCGTCCTTCTCTTCACAGGGCGCCGTGATGACTCCGCCACTTCTTGGCATCTGGAGGACGTTGTAGCCGTGGTGAGTTACGACCATGAACTTGGCCAGCGCTGGGTACCCAAGGATGGCGTTGTATGGCAGGCGAATGTGAGCGACGTCGAAGTCGATGAGCTCGGTGCGGTAGTTGTCGCGTGCCCCGAAGGTGACAAGGAGGCGGACCTGCCCAATCGGGACCGTGGAGCTGTCGGTGACTCCGGAGAAAGGCTTGGTTGGCTGAAGCTGGTTGTAGGGCACTTGGAGATTGTTGAATGTTTCCACGGGCTGGACGTTGAGCCCTACCCCGCCATCGATGAGGGTCCTGGTGACCACCACGTTGCTGATGATTGGGGAACAAAGCATCGGGAGGACTCCGGCTGTGGCCGCGCACTTGAGTTGATCCGCTGAGCTGAACGTGATGGCGCATGCCGACCACCTGAGAGGGCGCTTGGCTTCGAGCTTGGGGAGGACTGCATTTACTTCCCGGGCGAACTGCTTGAAGATGCGCTGAGAGGCTGGGGCTTGAGCTCCGCCCAGGATGCAGGCGATCACGCGCGGCTCCTGGAAGCTCCCAGCCCCCTCGTCCTGATGGCGGTCCTCGTTTCTTCTTGGCTGCGGCGGCATCGGAGGGAGGCCTGCGTTGCCTTGCGGGCGATCCTCGCAAGACTGATCCCTCCAGTCTCCCTCGCGAGGCAGGTCTTGCCAGCGGTCCTCGCGAGGTCGATCACGCCACCCTTGGCGTGGGCCACGGTCTTCCCAGCGTCATGCGTTCCTTCCTCCTCCTCGACCGTAGCCCCGGTCACCGCGGTCGGGACGACGGCCGATCCTTCCTTCTCGCACGGCTCGGAGCTCATGACATTCGTTGGTGTTGTGGGTGTGGAGGTCGTGGTACACACAGTACCGACTGCCCTTGGAAGACTCGGGTTGATCTCTGCCCTGCTTGGTGTCTGGTTCTGCCGCGAGCATGGCAGCCCCCTTGCGCTTCACATCCTTGGCCTTGGACTTCTTCTCTTCTGGGTCTGCGGCAGGCAGCTCGAGGAGGGAGAGACGCCCTTCCTCAGCCCTGGCGCACTTGGTCGCCAAGTTGAACAGCTCCAAGGAAGTGCACAGGTCTTCATGCATCGCCAGCTCCTCCTTCATCTTGACGTCGCGCACGCCGTCGGAGAAGGCTAAGATGATGGCCTCCTCGGTCACCTTGGGAATCTTGAGGCGTGCGTTGTTGAAGCGCTGGATGTACTTCTGCAAGGTCTCTCCGGGTTGTTGCTTGATGGTTCGCGAGTACCTTGGAAGTTGGTGATGAAGCGGGTGCGCAACTCGTCCCAGGAGGAGATCGTGCCTGGGGCCAGGTTCAGGAGCCAGGTGTGGGCCCCGTCCTTGAGCGCCATGGGAAACCAGTTCGCCATGACATTCTCGTCTCCGTTGGCAGCTTCGATGCCTAGCTCATGGAGCTGGAGGAACTCCGCAGGGTCGACCGTGCCATCGTAACGAGGAGGCAGGTCTGGCTTGAACTTGCGGGGCCACGCGACGCTACGTAGCTCGGTGGTGAAGGCACGGCAGCCTCCTGTTGCCACGGGAGGCCTTGGGTGACGGAGAGCTTGGTCTTGCAGGTCCCCATGCGCTACAGCTGGGAGCAGTGCGGGGTCTTGACATGCGGGAGCAGGAGCATGGCCGCGACTTGCTGGAGCAGGGAGCGCCCAGGCAGCTTCTTGCGGGCGAGGGACTTCTTGGCAGCTCCGCTCTTGCTGTGCTGGCACCTGACGGAACGGGTTCCGCCCAGGGGCCACGCACCTTGGAGCCGGGGCGCCTTCTTGAGGAGG
Organism: Aegilops umbellulata; assembly: GCA_032464435.1. Lineage (NCBI taxonomy): Eukaryota > Viridiplantae > Streptophyta > Magnoliopsida > Poales > Poaceae > Aegilops > Aegilops umbellulata. The sequence continues at coordinate 310,243,792 of CP136060.1, forward strand.
AGGCGGCTAGGGCACCCCCGGAGCTTCATCGCCCGCGCAGGGCGGGGTGCGGTGCAGCGGGAAGGACGGCGCAGGAGAGCCCCTGCGGCGCGGACGAGCTCGGCGACGTGGTCAAGCCATTCTTCATAGACGTTGTCGACGGGACGGTAGTGCAGGAGCTCATTTTCCGCGATGAGCGCAGCTCGAGCCTCCATGGGTGCGCGGAGCGCGAGGGACGAAGAACCAGCTGGGGTGAGCGAGGGAGTAGCGGTGCGGCCGTCTTGCTGCACGGACGGATGCTGAGACGACGCTTGCTGCTCGTTCCCTGCCGGGCCGATGGCGGCGTTGACGGCAGGTGACGGGGAACGCCGAGGACGCCCGCCGACAGGAGCCGTCTGGGCAATGCGGGAAGCGAGAGCGGCTCGGCGCTCGATGTGGGCCCGATGGGCGTCAGACATGGACGCGATGGTCGGAGGAGAACGGGGCGGTGGAAGACAAATTCCGGCACACCCCTACATGGCGCGCCAAATGTCGGATTTCGGGTTCCGGCAGACCCTTGAGGTTCGAACACTCGGGTGCGCGCGGAGATTACGCCTGCTACCTACCTGTACCCCACCGCCTTGCTAAGATCTAAGCTATGGAAAGAACAGCACAAGAGACACCGGGTTTATACTGGTTCGGGCCACCGTTGTGGTGTAATACCCTACTCCAGTTTGTGGTGTGGTGGATTACCTCTTGGGCTGATGATGATGAGCAATACAAGTAAGAACAGCCTCGCGAGGGTCTGTTCTTGGCCGGGGCGATGAACTTCTAGGAGGAGTTCAGTCACCCTTCTCTCTCTCTCTCTCTCTCTCTCTCTCTCTCTGATTGATCTATGTCTCTATCTTCTGATTGCCGATCGATCCGCCCGCCTACCCTGGGGGTGGCTAGTCCTATTTATAGGCAAAGGCCCCGGGCCTCTTCCCAAATATTGAGCGGGAAGGGCGCCAACATTTGGCCATTTGAAGGCGAACATCTGGTACACTTATCCTGACTAAAGTTGGTCTTCGCCTGCCAAAGGCTCTGGTGGTGACGCTGGCTTGGGCTCCACAATGACTTCCTCCCTGCCGTTGGGCTGGTCTTAGTCTCGTTGCACCGAAACGGGTGCCTTTGCTTGATGGTCTCGCCTGCGCTTGCTCCCTTTGCACCAAAGAGGAAAGGAGGACACTGCGCGGGCTGGCGCCTGCCTGGCGCCCTTGGTCGTCATGGCTTGCGTCACGGGCACCTCTTGAGGTATCCCGCCTTGATCTCTTTGCCTCCTCGTGAGCCAACCTGATGAGGCCGTGCCTGAGGAAGCTCCGTGTCGTTCGCCCCGCGAGGCTCGGCCCCTCGCAAGGGTCTTGGGTCTGTGTTGATGAAGATGGGTCGTGCTGGGCCCCCTTTAGAGCCACGTCGCGGGCCGCAGGCAGGCAAGTCTGGGGACCCCCGTTCCCAGAACGCCGACATCGTTCTTGTTTCATTATTTCGTTTCTCCATGAACTTAATACACTAGATGCATGCTGGATAGTAGTCGATGTGTGGAGTGATAGTAGTAGATGCAGGCAGGAGTCTGATGTCTACTACACAACCTTCTTCTTTTAGACATTGTTGGGCCTCCAAGTGCAGAGGTTTGTAGGACAATAGCAAATTTCCATCAAGTGGATGACCTAAGGTTTATCAATCCGTGGGAGGCGTAGGATGAAGATGGTCTCTCTCAAACAACCATGCAACCAAATAACAAAGAGTCTCTTGTGTCCCCAACACACCCAATACAATGGTAAATTGTATAGGTGCACTAGTTCGGCGAAGAGATGGTGATACAAGTGCAATATGGATGGTAGATATAGGTTTTTGTAATCTGAAAATATAAAAACAGCAAGGTAGAAAGCGATAAAAGTGAGAGTAAACGGTATTGCAATGCTAGGAAACAAGGCCTAGGGTTCATACTTTCACTAGTGCAAGTTCTCTCAACAATAATAACATAATTGGATCATATAACTATCCCTCAACATGCAACAAAGAGTCACTCCAAAGTCACTAATAGCGGAGAACAAACGAAGAGATTATTGTAGGGTACGAAACCACCTCAAAGTTATCCTTTCTGATCGATCTATTCAAGAGTCCGTAGTAGAATAAAAACTTAAGACACAAATCAACCAAAACCCTAATGTCACCTAGATACTCCAATGTCACCTCAAGTATCCGTGGGTATGATTATACGATATGCATCACACAATCTCAGATTCATCTATTCAACCAACACAAAGAACTTGAAAGATTGCCCCAAAGTTTCTACCAGAGAGTCAAGACGAGAACGTGTGCCAACCCCTATGCATAAGTTCACAATGTTACGGAACCCGCAAGTTGATCACCAAAACATACATCAAGTAGATCATGTGAATATCCCATTGTCACCACAGATAAGCACATGCAAGACATACATCAAGTGTTCTCAAATCCTTAAAGACTCAATCTGATAAGATAACTTCAAAGGGAAAACTCAATCCATTACAAGAGAGTAGAGGGGGAGAAACATCATAAGATCCAACTATAATGGCAAAGCTCTCGATACATCAAGATCGTGCCAAATCAAGAACACAAGAGAGAGAGAGAGATCAAACACATAGCTACTGGTACATACCCTCAGCCCCAAGGGTGAACTACTCCCTCCTCGTCATGGAGAGCGCCGGGATGATGAAGATGGCCACCGGTGAGGGATCCCCCCTCCGGCAGGGTGCCGAAACAAGGTCCCGATTGGGTTTTTGGTGGCTACAAAGGCTTACGGCAGCGGAACTCCCGATCTAGGTTATGTTCTGGGGGTTTCTGTATATATAAGAGGTTTTGGCGTCGGGAACAAGTCAGGGGGTCTCCGAGGCGGCCACGAGGTAGGGGGCGCGCCCAGGGGGTAGGGCGCGCCCCCACCCTCGTGTGTGCCTCGGGACTCTTTTGGCCCATCTCCGATGCTCCGTGGGCTACTTCCGGTCCAAAAATAATCTCCGTCGATTTTCAGGTCAATTGGACTCCGTTTGGTTTTCCTTTTCTGGGATACTAAAAAACAAGGAAATACAGAAACTGGCACTGGTCTCTAGGTTAATAGGTTAGTCCCAAAAATCATATAAAATAGCATATAAATGCATATAAAACATCTAAGATGGATAATATAATATGATGGAACAATCAAAAATTATAGATACGTTGGAGACGTATCAGCATCCCCAAGCTTAATTCCTGCTCGTCCTCAAGTAGGTAAATGATAAAAACAGAATTTTTGATGTGGAATGCTACCTAACATATTTATCAATGTAATCTTCTTTATTGTGGCAAGAATATTCAGACCCATAAGACCCAAGACAAAAGTTTAATATTGACATAAAAACAATAATACTTCAAGCATACTAACCAAGCAATTATGTCTTCTCCCGAGCACCAGCCGCATTCGTCCTCAGTCCAATAGTGGACGGCTTTCGCCTCACCAAGGTACTCATGGACGGAGGCAGCGGATTGAACCTCATCTATGAGTAAACCCTTCAAAAAATGGAAATAGATTGGAACCGCATTGAGAGAAGCGGTACAACCTTTAGAGGAATAATCCCCAGTCGGGAAGCGCGCTACATAGGAAAAATCACACTAGATGTGGTGTTCGGCACGCCGGATAATTACAGGTCCGAAGAGGTCACGTTCCATGTGGCCCCGTTCAGTAGCGGATACCACGCCCTGCTAGGGCGGGAAGCGTTTACAACCTTCCAAGCAATACCCCATTACGGGTACATGAAGCTCAAGATGCCCGGGCCGAACGGAATTATCACTCTCGCTAGTGATCCGGACATAGCACTCTGCGCCGAAAACAAGACAGCCGCACTGGCCCTTGAGGCACTATCCGAAGCCCTAGCGGCTGAGGAACTGAGTGCGCTGCACTCCACGATGAACAGGGACGATGTGATACTCGACAAAAGATCCAAGTCCACCTCCTTTAAACCAGCGGACGAAATAGTCAAATTCCAGGTCCATCCAACGGACCCCAATAAAACAGCTTCTATCGGGGCACAATTAAACCCTGATGTAGATGCCGCACTGTGAGAGTTCCTACGTGAAAACTGGGACATCTTCGCCTGGCACCCTTCAGACATGCCAGGAATCCCACGAAGGCTGGCCGAGCACAGCTTAAATATCCTAAAAGGATTCAAACCTGTCAAACAAGCTCTTCGGCGTTTTTTCTGAACCTAAGAGACAGGCCATGGGAGAGGAGCTAGCCAAGCTATTGGAGGCCGGATTCATCAGAAATATAAAACATCCGCACTGGCTAGCAAACCTGGTGATGGTACCAAAGAAGGACAAATCCTGGCGCCTGTGCGTTGATTTTAAAGACCTTAACAAGGCTTGCCCAAAGGATCCCTTCCCCCTCCCCCGCATCGATCAAATTATCGACGCTACCGGAGGACACGATTCGTTGTGTTTCCTCGACGCATATTCCGGCTACCATCAAATCAAGATGGCAGAGTCAGACCAAGCCGCAACGGCATTCATCACACCATAAGGCCCATTCTGCTTCAACACAATGCCCTTCGGGCTCAAAAACGTCGGCGCAACGTATCAGCGCATGATTCAGACATGTCTGGCAAACTAGATCGGCAAAACAGTGGAGGCATATGTAGATGATGTGGTCGTCAAAACAAGACATGTCGAATCTCTAGTAGACGACTTGAGGCTCACATTTGATAACCTAAGAACATACGACATCAAGCTCAACCCGGAAAAATGCGTTTTCGGCGTTCCAGCCGGAAAGCTCTTGGGATTCATTGTATCCGGTAGAGGAATTGAAGCAAATCCAGCCAAGATCTGAGCTCTGTCACAATTGGAAATCCCAAAGGACCTCAAACAGATACAAAAATTAACCGGATGCGTGGCAGCTCTAAGCCGCTTTATCTCCCGCTTGGGAGAAAAGGCACTACCCCTCTACCGCCTCCGTCGGCGCACCGAACACTTCGAGTGGATGGATGCCGCCACGGCCGGACTCAACGAAATAAAAGTCATATTGGCAACAAACCCGGTCCTGGTCGCGCCAAACATTGGCGAACCAATGCTATTGTACATTGCAGCAACACATCAGGTTGTAAGCACAGTGCTCGTCGTCGAACAAGAAACGGACGGACACAAATTCCCCCTTCAAAAGCCGGTCTATTATGTTTTCACTGTCCTCACTCTGTGCAAATCACGGTACCTGCATTATCAAAAGATTGCGTATGCGGTATTCATGGCATCCCGGAAGCTGCGACACTACTTTCAAGAGTGTTCAATAACAGTAGCCTCGGAACTACCACTTAACGATATTATAAACAACCGTGACGCAACGGGAAGGATTGCAAAATGGGCCATTGAGCTCCTCCCGTTCGACATAACGTATAAGCCACGACGAGCTATCATGTCGCAAGTTTTGGCCGACTTCATCGCAGAATGGACGGAGGCCGAACTCCCTAAAGAGTACGACACATATTCAAATTGGATCATGCATTTCGACGGCTCCAAGATGTTAGCCGGTCTAGGGGCTGGCGTCGTTTTGACGTCCCCCACAGGAGACACAGTTCAATATGTACTCCAGATTATGTACACAGACTCCAACAATGCAGCCGAATATGAGGCCCTTTTACATGGTCTCCGGATGGCAGTATCCATGGGCATTCAACGCCTAGAGGTGCGCGGGGATTCGAACCTCGCAATATCCAAAATAAATGGAGACTTCGATGCCAAGGATCCAAAAATGGTAGCTTACCGCAACGCCGTCTTAAAAATGTCAGCTCGGTTCGAAGGGCTTGAATTTCGGGAAAATAATCAGGCGACAGATGTCCTGGCACGCATCGGCGCGAAATGCGATGTAGCCCCCCCCCCCCCAACATCTTCTTGGAAAGGTTGTTCAAGCCATCCGTAGTATGGGACGGGGAACCGAAAAATAACAGCCCGGACCCAACCGCACTGCCTGACACCGAACAATCTGACATAATTGGAGGCTCTGCCAATGAAATTACACCTTCAGCCCACGCAATAATGGCCGTCATCGCCCCATGGACAGAACCATTCCTATCCTACCTTACTAGGAAGGAACTCCCAGAGGATCAAAACGAGGCACGCTGCATAGTGCGGCGATCTAAAGCCTATAAAGTCCATGAGGGAGAGCTTTATAAGAAAAGCACTACCGGAGTCCTTCAAAGGTGCATCTCCGAAGAGGAAGGGCGGAACCTGCTGGCTGAAATTCACGCCGGACTCGGTGGTCATCACGCTACAGCTTGGTCCCTCGTAAGCAAGGCTTTCCGTACAGGCTTTTATTGGCCGATGGCCCGGGCAGACGCTCAGGACTTAGTCCAATGATGCGTCGGTTGCCAGCTTTTTGCAAACCAAAGCCATATGCCACCCATCGCCCTCCAAACTATCCCCATCACTTGGCCCTTTGCAGTCTGGGGGCTTGACATGGTTGGACCCCTTAAAGGCGGAACCCACAAGAAAAAAATACTTACTGGTCATGGTGGATAAGTTCACCAAATGGATAGAAGCCAAGCCTGTTAAGACGGTCGAATCCGGACCTGTGATATACTTTATATCTGGGGTCGTGCACCGCTATGGCTTCCCCCACAGCATCATCACTGATAACGGCACGAACTTTACGGCCGATGAGGTAAAACTCTGGTGCAAAAACCTGGGCATCAAGCTCGATTATGCTTCCGTCTATCACCCACAAACTAACGGCCAGGTCGAACGTGCAAATGGTCTTATCATGAGCGGCATCAAACCCAGATTAGTGCGGTCCCTTAAGGAATCTAATACGCACTGGGTAGAGGAGCTCGACTCCATACTCTGGGGGCTGCGGACCACGCCCAATCGCACCACCGGATACACACCATTCTTCATGGTGTACGGTGCAGAAGCAGTTTTGCCCTGCGACATAATTCATGGATCACCTCGAGTACGCATGTACGAAGGAAGAGAAGCCGAGCTCGATCGGCAGGACAGTTTGGACGCCTTGGAGGAGGAGCGTGACGTCGCAAAAGCCCGTTCCGCATTCTATCAACAGCAGGCTCGAAGATATCAAAGCAGAGAAGTATGGGCCAAAAATTACAACGTTGGCGAATTAGTTCTACGCCTGCCGAACAAGAAAAAGGACAAACTCAAGCCCAAGTGGGAAGGTCCCTTCATAATTGACCAAGTCCTAACTGGTGGAGCGTATCGCCTGCGAGATGCATCGGATAACCGACTCGAGCCGAACTCATGGAACGCAGCCTGTCTCCGAAGATTCTATGCCTAGCGCCGGACTCTGTGTTCGTCTCCTTCCTCTGTCCATTATTTATATTTTCTGTCTTACATTCCTCTCCTTCTCCCCTTTCTTTCTAGCCTTTAAAGGCCCAATAAGTGATGCGCTATCCGTGCTCATTAAACCTGGGGGCTTCTTTAAACAGAAGCTTATTTAAACGTGCTTCATGCCCAACACATGTGTCACACTTCCGCATGTACCTTTATTCACCATTATATGCATCGATATGACTTAAGTTTTGGCCAAGCTGGGTTGCCTGGCTCCTGTGCTTACCCCTACGTTCCCGATTGTTCGGTTAGGTGGTAATGGGAGCACCTCTGCAATTGTTACTGCCGGGTCAGCCGGATATGTACCTCAGACTGGGTGAAGCCGAAAGCTAGCGTTCTTAAGGGAATATTCGGTCGGTGAACTAAAGATGACCTTTTCACTTATTTATTTATGCGCCCCAGATGATTTTTCCTGCGTATCTTTTCGCATCATGGACATGCACTTTAGGGCATGCCTCCCAGGGAAAGGAACCCCTAACGGAACTATTCTCCCTGGAAGATGTTTCTTACTAACCATGTAATATAACATAACTAGTTGGGCACTTGTCTGTTCAAGCACTAATGACCCCTACGCCTGGTCTCCATGCATACCCCGGTTCTTATATAACCGCATGGGAATTCGGACACACTCCGGACCGTCAGGTCCCAAGGCTGAAGCGAAAAGGTCGGCCATGACAAACGATCTACAATCCGGCTAGAAGGCATTACACATGTCAATTAAAATTACATAATCATTCTGACTAATTGTATTCCTCTTCAATACCATCTAACAGGCTTTCTAGTTTACAGTCCTGCTGGGAATACTTTGCGGCCAATTCTACTTGGCCGTACGCTAAGCTTACAGGGATCTCCTTCCCGTCGGGCCCAACAGGTCCGACCTCGGCCATGTGGTTTGGGTCAGCCTTCGTGTACCGCGTCTTCACCATGGCCCAGGCCTCCCTAGCGCCTTGACGGCAGGCCGATATCTTCCACAACCGAAAACGCCGCCGCGCTCCCTTCAGCTTCTCTGCAAGCTCTCCAAGGCTTTCGGGCATGGAGATGGATGGCCACAAGGTTTGGGCAACGCCTTGCATCACCTGCCGAACTCGCTCGTGCAATTGCAGAGCTCGGGAAGAAGGTCACCCGTGGAACCGGGCATCTCCTCTGCAGGACAACCTGTTAGCACACCTACAGACATAACTCTGTTAGTCGACTTCCTCACCGAACTCTTTTTTATTTTTTCAAAGGTTCGCTTAAGCATTTACTAAATATGTCGCGTCGAAGCCGCTGATTCTCCTTAGCGGAGTCCGACAGCTCGGCACGAACATCTTTCAGTTCAATGCCCAGCTTGGTGTTGGCATCCTGGAGATCATTCTTCTCCCGCCTCACCTTTGTCAGCACGCTCTCACCAGCCTTTAGCTGGCGTAGGAGTTGTTGCTTTTCCGGATCTAATCCGGCACCATCTGCAATTTCATTTGTCAGATTTGCACAAACGCCGCACTTCACACAATACATATCTTTTTGAAGCATATATTACTAGAGGGGGTCTCCCTGGGCTCCCCTGTCGCGGCTAGTGCGGCCTCAAGTTGGGCTTTGCACTCTTCTAGCTCCTGGGACAGTTGGGTATTCTTCTCTGAAAGAACCTGCATATTACATGATCCTTAAATTAGTTATTCTAACTGTTTCAAGTCTCGGGGGCTACTGATATATATAACCATCAAATTTTCTCACCCGTATGTCTTTCACATATTGCTCCGTGGCTCTGGCTAGACCATTTTGAGCGGCACGGAGGTACGCGTCTCCCAAATTGAAGGCATCCAACTCCTCTGGGAAGAAACAATCGTCGCGAAGAACTGTCCGACGACGCCTGTGGTTCATGGCACTCTCCACCTCGGAATTGGTGGCAGACCGCCTATCCGCATCCTCTGCTAGAGGAGCGTCCGGTGCGTGCTTCGTGTTCGCCTCCGCCTCCGGACCAGGCTTTGGAGCCTGGCTGGTGGAGGCGCGATTGGCAACCTCTCCGGGTATAGTACAGCGAGGTCTCTTTGTCCTAAAGAGATCACGAGTGTTAATATGACTCGAAGGAATAACACCAGGGGATGAGATGGCGCGTTATACCTTTGCGCCGACGTCTCAGTCCGCACCGCACTTCTTCTCAGCCCCTAGGGCCTTGCGGCCCCTCGTTGGCTAGTCGCCGCAGGCTCGGCCTCCCGCCTCAAGGACCTCCTCTGCAAAACGCCGTTGTTATACGGTAATCGAACACACGCGAGGACGGGCCCCTTTTTGAAGTGCTGGGATTTCGATCTCAGTCACCTGGGAGGCTGGGAGTAGCCCTGGGTAATCGGCCGTAATGGCCACCAAGGCGTTGTCCTTGCTCAATTGATGAAACACCCCATCAATTAGCTCCACAGATAAGTCCGGATCCTCTTGGGAAGCCGGGTCGAGGGACCGTCTCGGATCCTCGGGTTGTGCAGGGGGGCTATTTATTTCTTTAACAGCATGGTGCAGCTCCTACGTTTAAGTCGTTAGACTATATATTTGACAATGGGAATACAAAACGGAGGGACAACTAAAAGTGTACACTTACCCAGCTTGGAGGATTATACATTGTAAATCCACCCTGAGGGTTGACACGGAGAAATTCCTCCTCTTCTCCCTTGTACAAAGCGAACAAGATCTTTATTAGAGCGGCAACCGAGTCTGGCCCCTTACGTCCGTGACGGGTGGTGTCGTCCTCCCCATTGAAGTCCCACATAGGGTGGCCTCTATATTGAAGCGGCTGCCCCCCCCCCCCCGCATAATGCATGCGGCCATGACTCCGATCATGGTTAGTCCGGAATGAGTTAATAATCTTATCCGGCCCATCAGGTAAAGGACGTCCTTGTCACTTTCCTTCTGAGGGCTCCGTGGACGCCAGCTTAGGCGCTTCTTCAGGGGAGCATTGTCAAACTCAGGGAGGCCGATCCAAACAGGATCCAGCAACGGGACGTCCTCTATATAAAACCATTCCGAAGGCCAATTCTCAGACGCCTTCTTTGGGGTTCCGGATAAATATCCGGTCCCGGCGATGCGCCACACTTCGGCTCCGCCCACTTGATATATTGACCCCTCCTGAGAACGGGGCACCAGGCAGAATAGCCTCTTCCACAGCGCGAAATGAGCCTCAACACCCAAAAACAGCTCGCAAAGGGCTACGAAGCCCGCGATATGCAATATGGAGGCAGGCGTGAGGTTGTGCAGCTGGAGACCATAGAACTCCAGGAGCCCCCGGAGAAACGGGTGAATTGGAAATCCGAGCCCTCTTATTAAATAAGGGATAAGGCATACCCGCTCTCCTTTGGAGGGATTGGGGGCGCTCTCCGCTTGCTCTCCGCCGTTATAGGTGGCAAGTCCGGCTCGAACCGGGACCATATAGGCCGGAGGGAGAAATCCCTTGGTCTGGAGCGTCACCAGCTCGCTGTGTGGGATGGAGCATCTCTCCCAATCTCCAGGCTTAAGACTAGAAGGGTGAGAGGAGGAGTTGCGATGGCTGGCCATGGTGGAACAGACCTTTGTCCAATGCACTCTGATGAATACTCGCGGAGGGGAGAAGGTGTGGTTTGGATCTAAATCCTCATCCCTTTAAATAGGTGGCTCATTTACGCGGCTAGTGGTGTGAATGTAAAAACACCCAGACTTTTCGTATTCGTTTGACACGTGGAAGGCGGCCATTATTTGGCGTAGAAGCCAAGGTGCGCTACATTCACAAGAAACCGGACATTATTCAACAGGTACACGGAATTTGGAGGAGAACCCGCCTTGCAATGCCGAAGACAATTTGCGCGCCGGACTCGTCGTCATTGAAGCCTGGTTCGGGGGCTACTGAGGGAGTCCTGGATTAGGGGGTGTCCGGATAGCCAGACAATACCTTCAGCCGGACTCCTGGACTATGAAGATACAAGATTGAAGACTTTGTCCCATGTCCGGAAGGGACTTTCCTTGGCGTGGAAGGCAAGCTTGGCGATGCGGATATGTAGATCTCATACCATTGTAACCGACTCTGTGTAACCCTAACCCTCTCCGGTGTCTATATAAACTGGAGGGTTTTAGTTCGTAGAACAACAATCATACCATAGGCTAGCTTCTAGGGTTTAGCCTCCTTGATCTCGTGGTAGATCTACTCTTTTACTACCCATATCATCAATATTAATCAAGCAGGAGTAGGGTTTTACCTCCATCGAGAGGGCCCGAACCTGGGTAAAAACATCGTGTCCCTTACCTCCTGTTACCATCCGCCTAGACGCACAGTTCGGGACCCCCTACCCGAGATCCGCCGGTTTTGACACCGACAATTACCTTGGAAAAGGCTTTCAAATTAGTGGGCACGTGTTTGAGAACAAACACAATACCCCATATAAAACTTCCTTCTAAAAGGATGTCCGAAATCCCGTTCATAAAAAAATAGGAACTCGGGTCGGATTTGTTCTCGCACAGAAAACAAATCCAACAATTGATGCCCTCATTGGAGGTTTCTCGGAGTTTGAATGGTCGGATCGAGCTGAAATTTTGAGGGGTGATAAATATAGGAATTCCGCAGTGGATCAACGGTTGGATATTCCAAAGGACGTCCGAGCTGGAGGCTGGACTCCACGCTCCAAACTTGTCCAGATTCCCGTCCAAATTTGACAGGGCTCCGGCAGATCAGAGTTTACCGGAGATTTCTCCGTCGAAACGCGATGAAATTGTACAAGGTTGTTCTAGACTCAATTCCGCACAATTCCACCAAAGCAATCGTCAAAGCGATGCTCGAGGAGGTGGGGACGGCGAACACTAATCCACTGTCCAGAAAAAACTGGTGCAATCCACAGATGAGCCATCAATCCTTTGCGATCACATGACGGAACTCCCAGTGGAAGCACCATTGTCGGAGGGAAATCCGGCAGACCTCGGGATAGGGGGTCCACTGTGGATCTTGGATCGGTGATAACAGGAAGAAGGGAGTCGATATTTACCCAGGTTCGGGCCCTCTTGATGGAGGTAAAACCCTACGTCATGCTCTTGTTAATATTGATGATGATGTATCGAGTACAGAGTTGATCTACCTCGAGATCGTAAGTTGTGGTCTAAACCCTAGGGGTATGATGATGAATGTCATAATAATCTATCGACCAGCCTGGCCTCGGTTTATATAATGTACCGGAGGCCTAGGATAACAAGAGTCCTAGTTGGCTATGTCGGTGGAGAGGAGTCCTTGTCTTGATGTGGAATCTTCCTCGTATATGTCATGGGCTGGCCGAAGTGGCCCATTATGAACCGCCATGGGGTCCTCGGCCCGACCCACTGGTCAGGAGACGGCGTGGTGAGTACCCCCTAGTCCAGGACACTGTCAGCATGCTTGGAAAGGTACAAGCTGCGCTAGCTCTGTCTGCGCGCTATATGGTGTGTGGCCGCATAGGCTTTTATTTATCACCACTCTTATTGGTGGTCAAAAAAGATGAGTACTGGCGGGAAACAATGACGTGTTCGGATAACGCCATTGATGAAAAACTTAGAAAAGGAGGAAGCGCGAGCTAGCATAAAAGTGTGTGCGCTGTCACGAGCTAGCACACACGAGGCTTCTCCAACTATGTGTGTGTAAATATCGAACCTTCACACACGAGTATTCATAACAAGCATGGTGTGCGATGATTCAAACCATCGCAAACATTTCGTTCTTGTTAAGCGCTTGCCAATGAACGCACACATTGCCAACACACAAACCGTGCGCGTTACAACTACGTATCGCACATGCAGTAGAACCCTTGCCGTGTGCCCCTTGTCACACTCAGCCTTCTTAATAAAATCGTGCCCCATGGATGGGCCGTCACACCGTTTTATTTTCTGGCACACGAGTTTATTTTCCACTGTTTGCGATGCCCGCATCGTACACAGTTTGGTCGAATGGTGTGTGATAGATGTGTCTCTTAAGCCTAATCTACAACAGTGTGAATAGAGTTTAGCGAAGTTGAAATTTACGTTCACAAGATCAACACGTGCTAATGGACGGTGCTACAACCAGCAAGTTTCCAACCACCGTATCTGTGGACAATAGATTTGCAATCCACCAAAAATTGAGGCGTAGACGATGTCCCATGAATATCATGATAATTTATACGGAGATACATTTTCGAGACTATCGAAACAAGTTTCTTATGTATTTCATGAACCTCTAGCCTTTACCTATTTCAGAAGGAGCGAACTTTCACTGGCGGTACAAGTTTGGATGAATGGTTAGGCAGTCCTAATAGTGCCAGTGAGTACTATCAAACAAATTAATTGCAGTTCCTAATAATATTTGTTCATGCGTCCATTGAGAGTGAGTTTCTTCACATCAGGTACTGCATATTTTGCTGAAATAGTTTATCAACCACAATGTTGTAGGCCTTTTCGGTAGGATGAAAGCTGTCCCAGAAAATGTAATCATAAGCATTTGGGCATGCAGGGTGATTTTTAATGAATATTGCTGCATTTAGCACTGTGCTGCCACAACATCCTTCGGTTACCTCCTTGAAACCTATATGACAGGTAGTTTCAAAATATTTAGTAACAAATAATTATGAATTTATGATGACAACATGCCCATCAACATGTATTTCTATACACTATATAAAGCCAAATATTTCTAAACGAAGTATACAAACTAATGTAAACATTTATGTCTACCATTTTAGTTCACTACACAGTTCTTGTTACTTCAATTTGCCTATAGTATTTTAAGATTGATGACATGTTAGAGGTTAATGCTTGTCACTGTTATCTATTAATATGTCTATTGCAGCTATATTCTATAGTAATTATTGATGGTATGCTCTAAAATAGCAACCGAGTATAAAATGTGCACTCACCATAAAAACCAGGTCGCTGAATGAGATCAAGAAGATTGTAGTATATATCGAGATAAATAAACTTGGAGCCTTGAACATTTTGTTCTGCATCTAGCCGATGTATTTCCTTTTCTATTTCAGAATTAAATAGATTTGCTGCTTGATTCCTCATGGGCTCACATTCTCTTGATCCAAGTTCTCTTTGCGAGGGACAACATCCAATTGGTGGAATGCCAATGAATCCAATCTTCTTTGCACCCATCTCATTTAATTTCTGTATAGAAGAGTATATATGAGCATACTGAATTTTACAAATAGCATGCCGACTGCTCAAATGCCAATTAAACAACAGATATATGTAGGATGTAAAAACAAGGTACACGACTATTAGTGCCATGGTCATTATAAAATATCCATATGTCGAAACTTTGTCAAGAGAAGTAGATGGCAGAAAAAATTAAGTAAAGTACTAAATTTACGAACAGATATTTGTAACCGACTAAAGGAAACTACTTAGTGCACAAGAGAAGGAATGGTTTGTAGTTTTTGAGTTTGAGGGAAATATGTGAAACTTGAAAGTGTCGAAGAACTAAATGAACACGAGAACTTTGTGCAAATAGAGAGTCAAATAAGCTTTCTTATAAAGCTATGAGATTGCCTGTTTACTAGCAGGTTTAGAGTTTCAATAAGTACTCTTACCATGGTAAAGTTGACGGCGGAAGAGACAAGAAATTTCACGTACGAAGGAAGGTCATATTGATGGCGCCTCAAAGGGATTGCAAAATAATTATTTGCAAGGTCATTTGCCCCCATGACTGTGAAGTATATGCCTTCAGAGATAACACGTGTCATCTCCTCTTCTCCGACTAAAGTTCTTAGTCTCTCCTTATATTCAAGGAATAATTCAAGTTGCCCAGTACTCGATGTAGCAGTCTGAAGCATAGGAAATTATTATTTGCAAATTCTATTAGCGATTCTTAGCTTCTGGTGAAACCAAAGTGGAATAGACTTTCACAAAAAGAAACTATGTTGTGAGATGCATGTGACATATTTTGTTACCGCGGGTATCGAAGTTAAAGGATCGTATCCACTGCCACCAGAAGCAAAGACGACACCAGTGAGTAGCTCACTTAGTGGAAGATCATTTCCATGGTAGGGTGGCAATAGTTCCTTAATTCCCAGCCTAGCAGCTGATCGATCAAGAAAAATGACATCATCAGTGGATATTCAAGTTTTCACTTGGTGCAAGACTAGCCATTAAAGAGTTTCACTTAAAAAGAACACATAGTTTTTGAGTAATTTATCATTTCAATCGTCGCAGACTTTGTACAAGGTTGTACCAAATCCTTGACAATTAGTATGGATGGGAGGGAGTGGTACTGTTTGGCCGATGTTCTTCTGTCACGTGATCAATTATTGGTTGTTGCCCAACATGCAACTTAATTAGTGCAATATATATATCGAGCCGTCCTCGTGATGGAGTTTGTTTCCTCTTCTACGTGAACTGCAAATTAATGTTGACAGAGGGGTAGTTGGTTTTGCATTAAATGGAGAAGGAGACAGAGAAAAGCAAATGCACGACGGATGAAAACCAAGCTGACGGGCCAGTACGACTGAACTGTGCATTTTCCATTAGGAGGTCCTATGTAGTACATGCACAGTGCTCTGATTTGGACGTCAAAATGTCTCCTGCAACAATACTAGAGCAACAGTAGCGCCCAAGACTTCAAAGCAGCTGCCAACGCAACTAGCTACTCCCTGCAAAAGGAAAATGATACTGCGGGCAGTTGGCTCCAAATATAAGTTTGCCCCATCTGATGTTAGGCACGTCACAATTTTTTAGGTATTTGCTTCATCGATCACCGGCTTGCTTCTCAACTTTTTTCATAAGTTGGCCACACTTTGTAGCAAGCCTCACTTTTCTTACCTTACTTGTTAGGTGTTGTAAAGTTAGCCTTCAACTAGAAATTTCACGTATATGTTCTCATCTTGGTGTAACCAAAGTTGCATATAAAACGTACAAGAAGCTGCTCCATTAGATCACAATTTAAACATAGGTGCTGCATGCCATGCAAACCAAAAGTAGCGTAGCAACAAAGTTGTACTATGTATAAAAAATAAAATGTAAAAAAGCAATAGCTAGAAAAGTCAGTTGCCGGTTGTTACGACTTATTACGTACGTACCTAGCATGTCTCCGGGAACCTTCCCGTTGGAGAACCTCCCGGTGGCCACCCCGCCGGGGAAGTCCTGCCCGTACGGCGGGAAGTTGGCCTTCGCCTCCGTCAGCCGGTCGTTGTTGTTGCCGGGATCGACGATCGAATCGCCGAACACAAACGCTGCAGAGATTTTGCCTCTAGCCGTGGTTGCTCCATGGGCGGATGGGAGAAGCGCCATCAGCAGCAGCAGCAGGCCTCGGTAGAGAGACGCCATTGCTTGGCTCCGTAGTACTACTTATGATGTAGTATCAGCTAGCTAGCTAGCGGTGTAGTGTGTCGCTGGCTCTGGCTGGTGCAGGATGGATCACGCCGTGGGAGGTTTTATAGCGAGGCATGGAGAAAAGTACGCGCGCGTCCGCCGCGCAGTGAGGCGACTCAGATCATCGTCATCATGCATATATGGTTGGTTGCTCGCTGCATGCATTGAATACACCGTTTCCGGTCATGTCGATTTAATGGGCAGCGTGATGGCGTAAAATTGTAGGACGCCCAAATCCGGCTCCTTTGTGATCATGCCACGGCCGGGCCGATCAGTTAATGCAATTAGTCGTCCGTGTTTTAGGCACACGTACCGCCTCCCATGGCCAACCTGCCAAACAGTGCGGCCAGACTCTACTAGAGCAAGTCGCCGGCTGCATATGCTTTGCTGTAGACCTAATAATGCAGAGGAGCTTTAAAATCTATCATTCTGCTAATTCTGTGGGAAATTTGGCAAGAGAGAGGAACGAAGGGAAGTGCATGGATGAACTTGGGTGCATATGAACCCACAATATATTTATAAATGCTAAAAAAAATCTGAAAAAGGTCGCACAGGTACATCTTCATGTTTTATGTGTGTGAACAAAGTTTCACAGAAAAATAATTTTTTTGTGGCCTGTGCCAAAAAGACAAAAACTTGTGTCGTGAAACACTATTTAGAAGCATTGAAATTTGTCTTTTTGGGAGACAAAATAAAAAGAATTTTTTTCACAAACTTTGTGCCACGCACACACATTTGTGAACACGTATGCGTGCAATTTTCTTTTGATTTTTTTGGACATTTTAAAATGTGCTTAAGATGCATTTTTGGAAAAAATGGGTGCATATGCCCATGCGTGCACTGTTGGAGAACGTTGCAGAAAACAAAAAAAATTCCTACGTTTCACCAAGATCAATCTATGGAGTCAACTAGCAACGAGAGGAGAGTGCATCTACATACCCTTGTAGATGGCGAGCGGAAGCGTTCAAGAGAACGGGGATGATGGAGTTGTACTCGCCGTGATCCAAATCAACGATGACCAAGTGCCGAACGGACGGCACCTCCGCGTTCAATACACGTACGGAGCGGAAGACGTCTCCTCCTTCTTGATCCAGCAAGGGGGAAGGAGAGGTTGATGAAGATCCAGCAGCGCGACGGCGTGGTGGTGGATGCAGCAGTGATCGCAGCAGGGCTTCGCCGAGCTTCTGCGAGAGGGAGAGGGAGGCGCCAAGACTTGAGGTGCGGCTGCCCTCCCTCCCCCCTTTATATAGGCCCCCTGGGGGGGCGCCGGCCCTAGGAGATGGGATCTCCTAGGGGGGCGGCGGCCAAGGGGAGGCATGCCCCCCAAGGCAAGTGGAGGCGGCCCCCTACCCTAGGGTTTCCAACCCTACGCGCAGGGGGGGCCCAAGGGGGGGTGCACCAGCCCACTATGGGCTGGTTCCCCTCCCCACTTCAGCCCATGGGGCCCTCCGGAATGGGTGGCCCCACCCGATGGACCCATCCGGTGGTCCCAGTACAATACCGGTGACCCCGAATCTTTCCCGATGGCCGAAACTGCACTTTCTATATATAATTCTTCACCTCCGGACCATTCCGGAACTCCTCGTGACGTCCAGGATCTCATCCGGGACTCCAAACAACTTTCGGATTACTGCATACTCATATCTATACAACCCTAGCGTCACCGAACCTTAAGTGTGTAGACCCTACGGGTTCGAGAGACATGCAGACATGACCGAGACGACTCTCTGGTTAATAACCAACAGCGGGATATGGATACCCATGTTGGCTCCCACATGCTCCACGATGATCTCATCGGATGAACCACGATGTCGAGGATTCAAGTAATCCCGTATACAATTCCCTTTGTCAATCGGTACGTTACTTGCCCGAGATTCGATCGTCGGTATCCCAATACCTCGTTCAATCTCGTTACCGGCAAGTCACTTTACTCGTACTGTAATGCATGATCCCGTGACCAACCGCTTGGTCATGTTGAGCTCATTATGATGATGCATTACCGAGTGGGCCCAGAGATACCTCTCCGTTATACGGAGTGACAGATCCCAGTCTCGATCCGTGTCAACCCAACAGATGCTTTCGGGGATGGCTGTAATATACCTTTATAGTCACCCAGTTACGTTGTGACATTTGGCACACCCAAAGCACTCCTACGGCATCCGGGAGTTACACGATCTCATGGTCTAAGGAAATGATACTTAACATTGGAAAAGCTCTAGCAAACGAACCACACGATCTTGTGCTATACTTAGGATTGGGTCTTGTCCATCACATCATTCTCCTAATGATGTGATCTCGTTATCAATGACATCTAATGCCCATAGTCAGGAAACCATGACTATCTATTGATCAACGAGCTAGTCAACTAGAGGCTTACTAGGGACATGTTGTGGTCTATGTATTCACACATGTATTTCGCTTTCCGGATAACACAATTATAGCATGAACAATAGACAATTATCATGGATAAGGAAATATAATAATAATCCTTTTATTATTGCCTCTAGGGCATATTTCCAACAGTCTCCCACTTACACTAGAGTCAATAATCTAGTTACATTGTGATGAATCGAACACCCATAGAGTTCTGGTGTTGATCATGTTTTGCTCGCGGAAGAGGTTTAGTCAACGGATCTGCGACATTTAGATATGTGTGCACTTTACAAATATCTATGTCTCCATCTTGAACATTTTCATGAATGGAGTTGAAGCGACGCTTGATGTGCCTGGTCTTCTTGTGAAACCTGGGCTCCTTGGCAAGTGCAATAGCTCCAGTGTTGTCACAGAAGAGAGCGATTGGCCCCGACGCATTGGGTATGACTCCTAGGTCGGTGATGAACTCCTTCATCCATATTGCTTCATGTGCTGCCTCCGAGGCTGCCATGTAATCCGCTTCACATGTAGATCCCGCCACGACGCTTTGCTTGCAACTGCACCAGCTTACTGCCCCACCATTCAAAATAAACACGTATCCGGTTTGTGACTTGGAGTCATCCAGATCTGTGTCGAAGCTAGCGTCGACGTAACCCTTTACGACGATCTCTTCGTCACCTCCATATACGAGAAACATGTCCTTAGTCCTTTTTAGGTACTTCAGGACATTCTTGACCGCTGTCCAGTGTTCCATGCCCGGATTACTTTGGTACCTTCCTACCAAACTTACGGCAAAGTTTACATCAGGTCTGGTACACAGCATGGCGTACATGATAGACCCTATGGCTGAGGCATAGGGGACGACACTCATCTTTTCTCTATCTTCTGCCGTGGTCGGACATTGAGCTGAGCTCAATTTCACACCTTGTAACACAGGCAAGAACCCCTTCTTGGACTGATCCATTTTGAACTTCTTCAATATCTTTTCAAGGTATGTGCTTTGTGAAAGACCTATGAGGCGTCTTGATCTATCTCTATAGATCTTGATGCCTAATATATAAGCAGCTTCTCCAAGGTCCTTCATTGAAAAACACTTATTCAAGTAGGCCTTAATGCTGTCCAAAAGTTCTATATCATTTCCCATCAAAAGTATGTCATCCACATATAATATGAGAAATGCTACAGAGCTCCCACTCACTTTCTTGTAAACGCAGGCTTCTCCATAAGTCTGCATAAACCCAAACGCTTTGATCATTTCATCAAAGCGAATGTTCCAACTCCGAGATGCTTGCACCAGCCCATATATGGAGCGCTGGAGCTTGCATACCTTTTTAGCATTCTGAGGATCGACAAAACCTTCCGGCTGCATCATATACAATTCTTCCTTAAGAAAGCCGTTGAGGAATGCCGTTTTGACGTCCATTTGCCATATCTCATAATCATAGTATGCGGTAATTGCTAACAAGATTCGGACGGACTTCAGCTTCGCTACGGGTGAGAAGGTCTCATCGTAGTCAACCCCTTAAACTTGTCGATAACCCTTAGCGACAAGTCGAGCCTTATAGATGGTAACATTTCCATCCGCGTCCGTCTTTTTCTTAAAGATCCATTTATTCTCTATCGCTCGCCGATCATCGGGCAAGTCTATCAAAGTCCATACTTTGTTTTCATACATGGATCCTATCTCGGTTGCATGGCTTCAAGCCATTTGTTGGAATCTGGGCCCGCCATTGCTTCTTCATAGTTCGAAGGTTCACCGTTGTCTAACAACATGATTTCCAGGACAGGGTTGCTGTACCACTCTGGCGCGGAACGTGTCCTTGTGGACCTACGAAGTTCAGTGGCAACTTGATCTGAAGTTTCATGATCATCATCATTAACCTCCTCTCTAGTCGGTGGAGGCACCACAGAAACATTTTCTTAAGCTGTGCTACTCTCCGGTTCAAGAGGCAATACTTTATCAAGTTCCACTTTCCTCCCACTTACTTCTTTCGAGAGAAACTCTTTCTCCAGAAAGAACCCGTTCTTGGCAACAAAGATCTTGCCTTCGGATCTGTGGTAGAAGGTATACCCAATGGTTTCCTTAGGGTATCCTATCAAGACGCATTTTTCCGACTTGGGTTCGAGCTTTTCAGGTTGAAGTTTCTTGACATAGGCATTGCATCCCCAAACTTTTAGAAACGACAGCTTAGGTTTCTTCCCAAACCATAATTCATACAGTGTCGTATCAACGGATTTAGAAGGTGCCCTATTTAAAGTGAATGTAGCTGTCTCTAAAGCGTATCCCCAAAATGATAGCGGTAAATCAGTGAGTGACATCATAGATCACACCATATCCAATAGAGTGCAATTACGATGTTCGGACACACCGTTACGCTGAGGTGTTCCAGGCGGCGTGAGTTGTGAAACGATTCCACATTTCCTTAAGTGCGTACCAAATTCGTGACTTAAATATTCTCCCCCACAATCTGATCGTAAGAACTTGATTTTTCTGTCACGTTGATTCTCAACCTCACTCTGAAATTCCTTAAACTTTTCAAAGGTCTCAGACTTGTGTTTCATTAAGTAGACATACCCATATCTAGTCAACTCATCAGTGAGAGTGAGAACATAACGATAGCCACCGCGAGCCTCGACACTCATTGCACCGCACACATCAGTATGTATGATTTCCAACAAGTTGGTTGCTCGCTCCATTGTTCCGGAGAACGGAGTCTTGGTCATCTTCCCCGTGAGGCATGGTTCGCACGTGTCAAATGATTCGAAATCAAGAGACTCCAAAAGTCCATCTGTATGGAGCTTCTTCATGCGTTTGACACCTATGTGACCAAGGCGGCAGTGCCACAAGTATGTGAGACTATCATTATCAACCTTACATCTTTTGGTATTCACACTATGAATATGTGTAACATTACGTTCGAGATTCATCAAGAATAAACCATTCACCAGCGGGGCATGCCCATAAAACATATCTCTCATATAAATAGAACAACCATTATTCTCGGATTTAAATGAGTAGCCATCTCGCATTAAACGAGATCCAGATACAATGTTCATGCTCAAAGCTGGCACTAAATAACAATTATTGAGGTTCAAAACTAATCCCATAGGTAAATGTAGAGGTAGCGTGCCGACGGCGATCACATCGACCTTGGAACCATTCCCGACGCGCATCGTCACCTCGTCCTTCGCCAGTCTCCGTTTATTCCGCAGCTCCTGTTTTGAGTTACAAATATGAGCAACCGCACCGGTATCAAATACCCAGGAGCTACTACGAGTACTGGTAATGTACACATCAATTACATGTATATCACATATACCTTTAGTGTTGCCGGCCTTCTTGTCTGCTAAGTATTTGGGGTAGTTCCGCTTCCAGTGTCCCTTTCCTTTGCAATAAAAGCACTCGGTTTCAGACTTGGGTCCATTCTTCGGCTTCTTCCCGGTAACTGGCTTACCGGGCGCGGCAACTTCCTTGTCGTCCTTCTTGAAGTTCTTCTTACCCTTGCCTTTCTTGAACTTAGTGGTTTTATTCACCATCAACACTTGACGTTCCTTTTTTATTTCTACCTCCGCTGATTTCAGCATTGAATACACCTCAGGAATGGTCTTTTCCATCCCCTGCATATTGTAGTTCATCACGAAGCTCTTGTAGCTAGGTGGGAGCGACTGAAGGATTCGGTCAATGACCGCCTCGTCCGGGAGGTTAATGTCCAGCTGGGACAAGCGGTTGTGCAACCCAGACATTTTGAGTATGTGCTCACTGACAGAACTATTTTCCTCCATTTTACAACTGTAGAACTTGTCGGAGACTTCATATCTCTCGACCCGAGCATGAGCTTGGAAAACCATTTTCAGCTCTTTGAACATCTCATATGCTCCGTGTTGCTCAAAACGCTTTTGGAGCCCCGGTTCTAAGCTGTAAAGCATGCCGCACTGAACGAGGGAGTATCATCAGCACGCTGCTGCCAAGCGTTCATAACGTCTTGGTTCTCTGGGATGGGTGCTTCACCTAGCGGTGCTTCTAGGACATATTGTTTCCTGGCAGCTATGAGGATGATCCTCAGGTTCCGGACCCAGTCCGTATAGTTGCTGCCATCATCTTTCAGCTTGGTTTTCTCTAAGAACGCGTTGAAGTTGAGGTTGACATTAGCGTGGGCCATTTGATCTACAAGACATATTGCAAAGTTTATTTAGACTAAGTTCATGATAATTAAGTTCATCTAATCAAATTATATAATGAACTCCCACTCAGATTAGACATCCCTCTCGTCATCTAAGTGATACATGATCCGACTTGACTAGACCGTGTCCGATCATCACGTGAGACGGACTCATCATCGGTGAACATCTCCATGTTGATCGTATCTTCTATACGACTCATGTTTGACCTTTCGGTCTTCTGTGTTCCGAGGCCATGTCTGTACATGGTAGGCTCGTCAAGTTAACCTAAGTGTTTTGCATGTGTAAATCTGGCTTACACCCGTTGTATGTGAACGTTAGAATCTATCACACCCGATCATCACGTGGTGCTTCGAGACAACGAACTTTAGCAATGGTGCACAGTTAGGGGGAACACTTTCTTGAAATTATTATGAGGGATCATCTTATTTACTACCGTCGTACTAAGCAAATAAGAAACAAAACATGATAAACATCACATGCAATCAAATAGTGACATGATATGGCCAATATCATATTGCTCCTTTGATCTCCATCTTCGGGGCGCCATGATCATCTTCGTCACCGGCATGACATCATGATCTCCATCATCATGATCTCCATCATCGTGTCTTCATGAAGTTGTCACGTCAACTATTACTTCTACTACTATGACTAATGCTTTAGCAATAAAGTGAAGTAATTACATGACGTTTATGTTGACACGCAGGTCATAAATAAATTAAGACAACTCCTATGGCTCCTGCCGGTTGTCATACTCATCGACATGCAAGTCGTGATTCCTACTACAATAATATGATCATCTCATACATCACACATATCATTCATCACACCTTTTTGCCATATCACATCACAAAGCACTTGCTGCAAAAACAAGTTAGACGTCCTCTAATTGTTGTTGCATGTTTTACGTGGCTGCAATAGGGTTCTAGCAAGAACATTTTCTTACCTACGTAAAAGCCACAACGTGATTTGACAACTTCTATTTACCCTTCATAAGGACCCTTTTCATCGAATCCACTCCAACTAAAGTGGGAGAGACAGACACCCGCTAGCCACCTTATGCAACTAGTGCATGTCAGTCGGTGGAACCTGTCTCACGTAAGCGTACGTGTAAGGTCGGTCCGGGCCGCTTCATCCCACAATACCGCTGAAGCAAAATAAGACTAGTAGCGGCAAGAAAGTTGGCAACATCTACACCCACAACAAATTTGTGTTCTACTCGTGCAAAGGGAACTACGCATAGACATAGCTCATGATGCCGCTATTGGAGAACGTTGCAGAAAACAAAAAAAATTCCTACGTTTCACCAAGATCAATCTATGGTGTCAACTAGCAATGAGAGGAGAGTGCATCTACATACCCTTGTAGATGGCGAGCGGAAGCGTTCAAGAGAACGGGAATGATGGAGTCGTACTCGCCGTGATCCAAATCACCGATGACCAAGTGTCGAACGGACGGCACCTCCGCGTTCAACACACGTACGGAGCGGAAGACGTCTCCTCCTTCTTGATCCAGCAAGGGGGAAGGGGAGGTTGATGAAGATCCAGCAGCACGACGGCGTGGTGGTGGATGCAGCAGTGATCGCAGCAGGGCTTCATCGAGCTTCTGCGAGAGGGAGAGGGAGGCGCCAAGACTTGAGGTGCGGCTGCCCTCCCTACCCCCCTTTATATAGGCCCCCTGGGGGGCGCCGGCCCTAGGAGATGGGATGTCCTAGGGGGGCGGCGGCCAAGGGGAGGCTTGCCCCCAAGGCAAGTGGAGGCGCCCCCCACCCTAGGGTTTCCAACCCTAGGTGCAGGGGGCCCAAGGGGGGGCACACCAGCCCACTATGGGCTAGTTCCCCTCCCCACTTCATCCCATGGGGCCCTCCGGGATGGGTGGCTGTAGGATCGGAAGTATGTCTAGAGGGGGGTGATTAGACTACTTGACCTAATAAAAACCTAGCCTTTTCCCAATTTTAGTTCTTGGCAGATTTTAGCAACTTTAAGACAAGTCAAGCAATCATTACACGATTCAAGCAAGCATGCACAGAGTATATAGCAGCGGAAAGTAAAGCATGCAACTTGCAAGAATGTAAAGGGAAGGGTTTGGAGAGTTCAAACGCAATTGGAGACACGGATGTTTTCCCGTGGTTCGGATAGGTGGTGCTATCCTACATCCACGTTGATGGAGACTTCAACCCACGAAGTGTAACGGTTGCGCGAGTCCACGGAGGGCTCCACCCACGAAGGGTCCACGAAGAAGCAACCTTGTCTATCCCACCATGGCCATCGCCCACGAAGGACTTGCCTCACTAGCGGTAGATCTTCACGAAGTAGGCGATCTCCTTGCCCTTACAAACTCCTTGGTTCAACTCCACAATCTTGTCAGAGGCTCCCAAGTGACACCTAGCCAATCTAGGAGACACCACTCTCCATGAAGTAACAAATGGTGTGTTGATGATGAACTCCTTGCTCTTGTGCTTCAAATGATAGTCTCCCCAACACTCAACTCTCTCTCATAGGATTTGGATTTGGTGGAAAGAAGATTTGAGTGGAAAGCAACTTGGGGAAGCCTAGAGATCAAGATTCATATGGTAGGAATGGAATATCTTGGCCTCAACACAAGGGTAGGTGGTTCTCTCTCAGAACATATGAGTTGGAAGTGTAGATGTGTTCTGATGGCTCTCTCCACGAATGAAGAGGAGGTGGAGGGGTATATATAGCCTCCACACAAAATCCAACCGTTACACAAAATTTACCAATCCCGGTGGGACCGAATCAACAAACTCGGTCGGACCGAAATAGTAAACCTAGTGACCGTTAGAGATTTTCGGTGGGACTGACATGCAACTCGGTAGGACCGATATGGTTAGGGTTAGGGCATAACGTAATCTTGGTGAGACCGATTACACAAACTCGGTGAGACCGATTTTGGTAAGTAGCTAACCAGAGAGTTGGTCAGGTAAACTCGGTGGGACCGATTTGCTCTTTCGGTGAGACCGAAAAGTTACAAAGGGGAAACAGAGAGTTTACATTGCAATCTCGGTGGGACCGATCCGCTCTTTCGGTGAGACCGAAACGTTACGAAAAGGAAACACAGAGATTGCAATCCCATCTCGGTGAGACCGAGATCCCTATCGATAGAACCGATTTTCTAGGGTTTGGCAGTGGCTTAGACAAGTGAAACTCGGTGGCGCCGGATGGAAAGAATCGGTAGGACTGAGTTTGGCTTGGAGTTTAGGTCATTTGTGGATATGGGAAAGTAGCTGAGGATTTTGGAGCATATCATTAAGCACATGAAGCAAAAGGCTCATTAAGCAACACCTCATCCCTCCTTGATAGTATTGGCTTTTCCTATGGACTCAATGTGATCTTGGATGACTAAAATGTAAAAATGAAGAGTCTTGAACTTGAAGCTTTAGCCAATCCTTTGTCCTTAGCATTTTGAGGGTTCCACTTTCACCATCCATGCCATGCCAACCATTGAGCTTTCCTGAAATAATTGTCTTGGAATAGCATTAGCTCAATGAGCTATATGTTGTTATGAATTACCAAAACCACCTAGGGATAGTTGCACTTTCAGTGGCCCCACCCGGTGGACCCCGGGACCCATCCGGTGGTCCCACTACAATACCGGTGACCCCGAATCTTTCCCGATGGCCGAAACTGCACTTCCTATATATAATTCTTCACCTCTGGACCATTCCGGAACTCCTCGTGACGTCCAGGATCTCATCGGGACTCCGAACAACTTTCGGATTACTGCATACTCATATCTATACAACCCTAGCGTCACCGAACCTTAAGTGTGTAGACCCTACGGGTTCGAGAGACATGCAGACATGACCGAGACGACTCTCCGGTTAATAACCAATAGCGGGATCTGGATACCCATGTTGGCTCCCACATGCTCCACGATGATCTCATCGGATGAACCACGACGTCGAGGATTCAAGTTATCTTGTATACAATTCCCTTTGTCAATCGATATGTTACTTGCCCGAGATTCGATCGTCGGTATCCCAATACCTCGTTCAATCTCATTACCGGCAAGTCACTTTACTCGTACTGTAATGCATGATCCCGTGACCAACCACTTGGTCATATTGAGCTCATTATGATGATGCATTACCGAGTGGGCCCAGAGATACCTCTCCGTTATACGGAGTGACAAATCCCAGTCTCGATCTGTGTCAACCCAACAGATGCTTTCGAGGATGCCTGTAATATACCTTTATAGTCACCCAGTTACGTTGTGACGTTTGGCACACCCAAAGCACTCCTACGGCATCCGGGAGTTACACGATCTCATGGTCTAAGGAAATGATACTTAACATTGGAAAAGCTCTAGCAAACGAACTACACGATCTTGTGCTATGCTTAGGATTAGGTCTTGTCCATCACATCATTCTCCTAATGATGTGATCTCGTTATCAATGACATTTAATGCCCATAGTCAGGAAACCAGGACTATCTGTTGATCAACGAGCTAGTCAACTAGAGGCTTACTAGGGACATGTTGTGGTCTATGTATTCACACATGTATTACGATTTCCGGATAACACAATTATAGCATGAACAATAGACAATTATCATGAATAAGGAAATATAATAATAATACTTTTATTATTGCCTCTAGGGCATATTCCCAACATGCACGAGGTGCCCTGTCGAGGAACGAGAGCGCATTCAGAGGCAAGGTTGCATCCTCGGTTGCTATCTCACAACATCTAATAGTCGGTTGCCCCAAACCCCCCGATGGACGGCCTGATCACTGACCGATAAGAAAACCTGACACAGATGGACCCTCATATCGGCCCCAATCGTCGGGTTTGACAGGCACCCCTCATATCCAGACCAAATCATGGGCAGATATAGGGAGTCCCGGGCGCGTCCGTCTCACACTGATCCATCCTGACCCCACATATATTCGTCCCTATCCGTTCTCCGGACCAAACCTTAGGCACTCCGCTTCAATCCAACCCGCCCACAAGCTCTCTTCCGGCGTTCTCCGGTCTTCTTTTGGCATGGCGGGCAATGAATGTTAGTCCTTCGTCGGCCGATCTAGGGGCTGGGAGCTCATCCCATGCGTGCCCAAGGAGGATATGGCCGTCTGTAATGCGCTCCGCCCATGAGGAGAACGCCCGAAAGTGGTTGGACTTGATCTGGCGGGAATCCATAGTGCCCGCCTAAATGACGCTTGGATCCGGTATGAGGCCCGTCGTCGTTGCCTCGCTAAAGGTGGTACGGTCTATTGTGACGCCCAGATAATTAAGCTACAGTAATTCTCTGCTAATGGTGCTATGTCACCTCGATTACTGTTGCTAATCTCGCGTTGGATCAAAACTGTTCAAATTTGAATTTAAATTTTTGTCAAACATCAAAAAATTTCAAACGTTAAAACTAAAATGTTCGGAGTGTGCCAATTAATGCCTAGGTATTTATGGTGAAGGATCCACACTTTTACAGAAAGCCTAAATATTTTAAAATGAATTAAAATAGAAAAGTAAATAAATAAAAGAAAAGAAAATACAAAACAGAAAACAAAACTAACAAAAAAAGAACAGAAAAAGAAGACCCCCCCCACTGGGCCACCAGCCCAACTGGACAAAGGTCGAGCCGGCCAGCCCACCCTCACTCCCTTATCCCCCCACACATTCGTAACCCTAACCCAACCACCCACTCCCTCCCCCCACTTCTCTCCCCACGTCTCCCCCATCCCCGATCCAGATCAGGACCGGGGGAACGACGACGCCCCTCCCCGCAAGCCCGACACCGTGCCTCCTCGGATCCCGTCGCTGGACCACGTCGCCGCCGCCTGGACCTCGCCGGAGCTGCCCTGCCGTCCTCTCCATCGCTCGTCTCCGTCCTCCTCCTCGACCCCCACTGCCATGTGCCCTGCAAACCCCCCTTGTGAGCCTCGACTTCCTTCCCTCCTTCCCTCTACCGATCGTCGTGGCCGAGCGACAGAGCTCGCGCTCCGGCCACGCTTGCGTGTGCCTCACCCACGCCATCCCCGCGCGCCCGGTGACCACGCTCATGCGCCCGTGCGCACGCGCCTCACGGCCACCACTCCTCGGCATCGCCCGCATCAAATCCGCCTCTACGACCGCGCGCCCACCGCCGCGCCCATCGCGCTCGCCGCTCGCCCCGCGCTCCTGCTGCCCGCCTGCGCCCGTGGCCGCGCCGCGCCTGGCCTCGTCCCCCTGCAACGCTCGTTGCTCCTGGCCGCTTGCGCGGCCGCGGCCTCAACTGCCTCGCCGCTCCTCCTACTGCTGCATGCCACCGCGCCGCTCCCTCCTCGCCCCGCTCAGCGGCTGCTCCCAGTCCGTGCCGGTGGCCCCTCCTACCCCGGCGCGCGCCTCCTCCCCTGCTGCTGTCGCGACTTCCCTCGCGTCGTTGCTTGAACCGCGCCCCCCTTGTCGCCCAGCCTCCCACCTCGACTCCGCCGCAGCAGGTCGCGCCGGCGCCGCGCCTCGCCTGCTCTGGCTGCCCTGGCCGACGACCTCCTCCGTCCCGGCCGGCGCCCAGGGGCCAACCGGGATGCGCTCGATCCTGGCGCCCGTCGCCCTCGTGCCCGCTAACCAGCTAAGGCCCCGTGTGCCTATGACATGGGGGCCCCACGCCCCTAGAACGAATTTATATAAAAAAGAGAATTTAATAACAAATAGTTAATTAAATAATTAATTAGTTAAAAAAGTAATTAACTTAATTAAGTGAGATTAATTAACCTAATTAACTACTATTAATTAGCTAAACAGTCCCTAACAGGTGGGACCCACTTGACAGGTTGACCAGGTCAGCGGTCAACGTTGACTACTGATGTCATGCTGACATCATGCTGACGTCATAATTACCTTTTCTAATTAAATTAATTCTGTTAATTCTAGAAAAAGGTAAAATCATTTTTAAATTAATATAAAATAAACCGTAACTCAGATGGGAAAACTTTGTACATGAAAGTTGCTCAGAACGATGAGATGAATCCAGATACATAGCCCGTTCGTCCGCCACACATCCCTAGTATAGCGAACCACAACTTTCCCCCTCCGGTTCATCTGTCTGAAAATGTGAAACACCGGGGATACTTTCCCGCATGTTTCCCCACTTCGCCGGTATCACCTACTACCGCATTAGGGCACCCCTAGCACCGTGCATTGTCATGCATATGTTTGCATTATATTTATTGTTTCTTCCCCCTCTTCTCTCGCTAGACACCGAGACCGACGCCGCTGCTTCCCAGTACGACTACAGTGTTGACGACCCCTCCTTCTCGGCTGAGCTTCCAGGCAAGCCCCCCTGATCACCAAATATCGTCTATTCCTTCTCTCTATTGTTGCATTAGAGTAGTGTAGCATGTTACTACTTTCGGTTAATCCTATTCTGTTGCATAGCCTATCATTGTTGCTACAGTTGTTACCCTTACCTGCAATCGTAAATTGCTTAGTATAGGATGCTAGTATTCCATCAGTGGACCTACATTCTTGTCCGTCTGCCATGCTATACTATCGGGCCGTGATCACTCGGGAGGTGATCACGGGTATATACTTATATACATAATATATGATACATGTGGTGACTAAAGTCGGGTCGGCTCGTAGAGTACCCGCGAGTGATTCATGGATTGGGGGCTGAAAGGACCTTTGTCCCGACGGCCCTCTAGGTGGATCTTTGTGGTGGAGCGACATGGCAGGTTGAGACCACCTAGGTGAGAGGTGGGCCTGGCCCTGGTCGGCGTTCGTGGTTACTTCAAAATAAAACGCTTAACGAGATCTTGGTATTTGATCTGAGTCTGGCCACTGGCCTATATGCACTAATCCAGTACGCAGGAACAGTTATGGGCACTCGACGTCGTGGTATCACGCGAAGCCTTCTTGGCGTCAGCGACTGAGCGGCACGCGCCGGGTTGGACTGCGTAACGCAACTTCCTTTTTAATGGAGGTTGCTAGGTCTGCTCACCGGCCGCCCTCGCAACATGCAGGTGTGCAATGGGCAATGGGCCCAGACCCCTGCGCCATAGGATTTAGACCGGCGTGCTGACCTCTCTGTTATGCCTAGGTAGGGCTGCGACGTGTTGATCTTCCGAGGCCGGGCATGACCCAGGAAAGTGTGTCCGGCCAAATGGGATCGAGCGTGTTGGGTAATGTGGTGCACCCCTGCAGGGAAGTTTATCTATTCGAATAGTCGTGTCCCTCGGTAAAAGGACGACCCGGAGTTGTACCTTGTCCTTATGACAACTAGAACCGGATACTTAATAAAACACACCCTTCCAAGTGCCAGATATAACCCGGTGATCGCTCTCACACAGGGCGACGAGGGGAGGATCGCCTGGTAGGAATATGCTATGCGATGATACTTGGTGAACTTACCATCTACTCTCTTCTACATACTGCAAGATGGAGGCTGCCAGAAGCGTAGTCTTCGACATGACTAGCTATCCCCCTCTTATTCTGGCATTCTACAGTCCAGTCCATCGATATTGCCCCTTTACACAGATACCCATGCATATGTAGTGTAGATCCTTGCTTGCGAGTACTTTGGATGAGTACTCACATTTGCTTTGCTCCCCCCTCCCCCTTTCCTTTCTTTCTGGTTGTCACAACCAGATGCTGGAGCCCAAGAGCCAGACGCCACCATAGACGACGACCCCTACTACACCGAGGGTGCCTACTACTACGTTCAGGCCGCCGACGACCAGGAGTATTTTAGGAGGATCCCAGGCAGGAGGCCTGCACCTCTTTCGATATGTATCCCAGTTTCTTGTTTAACTTATGTCTGTACTCAGATATTGATGCTTTCGCTGACTCGTCAATGACCGAGCACTTGTATTCGAGCCCTCAAGGCCCCTGGCTTGTATTATGATGCTTGTATGACTTATTTATGTTTTTAGAGTTGTGTTGTGATATCTTCCCGTGAGTCCCTGATCTTGATCATACACGTTTGCGTGCATGATTAGTGTACGATTGAATCGGGGGCGTCACATCTATCTGGCGTCCGAACGCCGTAGCGGAGGTGCAGCCCCTTCATTGGTGCGCCGACTCGGAGGCCTATCCGCGTCAGAGGCTAATATGGAGCGACGTGCCTGCTGCGTGAGGCAGAGGGCACGAGAGGCCGAGGAAGTCCTCGCGGTAGACACCGGCGTGGCAGAATCGCACTCTCCAGTGTGGGTATGGGTGACCGGCAATCCCTGCCGCTGCAATCACGTCGGGGTGGACGTGTCGTGCTCCGACCATGATGGATCAATCGCCGACCTCACTTTGACCGGCAACATGCAGGCCACGTGCTCCGACGAGGAAGAGTAGGGCATCGAAGACGGTGGCGCCTCGAGTCTCGTGAGCTAGTGTGTGTTCCATGTCCTACTCTCACTACTGTAGGAATGCCTAGCAGTGGGGGCGCAAAAAGCCTAATAGGGGTGTGCAAGGCTCTCAGAGGCGCCCGCCAGTGACCTCCCGTCACTACTGCCGCCTTATCCGCCACTGATTATGTACTTACCCATGGCAGGCATTTGATTGCGCCCGCCACAGTTGTCTTATGACAACCAAAAAACCTGTCATGGCAGCATTTTGGGGCGTCGTTGCAACTTATTTCAGTTTAGCAATAATATCAGGACCCTAAAATCGTAAATAGCATACTTCAAATATACACTTTAGTTCAACAACTCTCTAATGTTTAATACTTACACACTATGATATAATAAGTGCATACAACATATATATGTTCAATAAAGTGGTAGCTAGTACCATACAAGTACTCGTACAACATCCGGATCACCACCGGAACTATACGTACTATGGTGATTGCGGGACATGGTACCACAGATAGATTTTGTTGCTGATGTGGTCCTTCTCGAATTCGTGAAGAAATAGTTAGAACGCCTTCCCATCTTGCATCCCTAATTCTGTGGCAATCTGATTCCAACTTGGACCACTAAGATATGTTCTCCCTCCCTCGTTGGTGATACTGAGGGTTAAGGGTATGCCATTTTTAACAACATCGTGTCAAAATGCATTGTGCCCTCCACATTGATTGGTCAGTTGGCCACATGCATGAACTCGGCCCTTCACTAACAAGAGATACGCTGAGCATGATAAAAATAAAACAGAAATTAGACAATTATGGACGCAACATTAAGAAACAATAAGCTTTGAGTGAAACATACAACCACGTCTGGTTGAAGATACTCTAAGGCATCATGACAGTTGATTGTCTAGTTGCAGAGCTATTTTCTATTCTAGAAACAGAGCACATGATTAGTAAGAGCATCTACAACCACAAAGACCAAATTCCGTTCCCCAAACGCCCGCAGACCCCGGGCGCGCCTGCGGAGAATGACCGGACGACACAAAAAACCGTTTTCACTTCCAGATAACCCATTTGCAAATTCTCAAATCCATATTATTACATGCGCGTGAAACCTAATCTAAAGCGGAGCCCATCCGGCTCCGCCGTGTTCATGTCCGGCGGCCAGCTGTGCCTGCCCAAATGTTGGTCCAGTCGCCGACAAGGTAGAGGAGGACATGGGACATGGACCGGCTCATGGGAGTCGAGGCCCCGCCGACTCCCATGCCCTACTCTTCCGTCGAAGTTCGAAACTTTCACGATACCGGTGGACGTGATATTGATGATGGATCCATCTTGGGAAGAGCTAGCGACGTCCACACGATGTTGTTGTGGCGCCCGGGGTGGCCGTGCACTATACGAGGCACCGGAGAATCCGGCTCCGGCTCGCCAACGTCCGTTGCCACATGGGTTGCCGCTGCCTCCCGTGCCCACTGCCTAGCGTGGCGTGTAGGTCGCATCATATTTGCGTCGGCAGATGCCCATGTGTTCAGCTCCACCTCGGCATGCCAACGAAGTAGTTGCGCATCCGCCAACGTGTTCGGATGCCAGACGGACCGCACCGCCTTCGGTAAGGCAGCGACGACACACCTCGTGCCGGATCCATGCGCCATTTGGGCGGACGCAATGGATTCCCGGCGAAAGGAGTCCGAGCGCTGTCGTTAGGCGGCCTCCTCCCGAGAGTGGCAAAGCGCAAGACAGACAGTCATGTCCTCCTTAGAGCCACATGGGATGAGCTCGGGGTCAACGGAGCTGGAGGTGTAACACTCAGATCCGCTGCCTGCCATGCCGGAGAAGGTAGGAGATCGTCGGACGGGAGCTTGTGGGCGAAGGGAATGGGCTAGAAGGGAGCGGAGTGGAGTGGAATGCGGTTAGGGTTTCAGCCGGAGTGTGGATAGGGTCCATTATACGTGGGGCTGGATGGGCCAGCGTGGGCCGGATCTGACATGGCGGGCGTGTCCCCATATCCACCCCAGATAGTTTGGGCGTTGGGCCAGGCTATGAGGAGACCAGTTGGTGGCGTTTGGCATCCGTACAATGACCAGGCAGCCCATCCGAAAGTTGGGGCGGGCATGGGGTCCGATTGTAGATGCTATAAGAGCATCTATAGCTGGAGTAGGAAAATCCGGACACAGATCGGTCAAGCCTCAAATTAACTCATCTGCATCCGGATACCTCATACAAGAAATCTTAAATCCATACAAAAGTATGGAAAGAAAAAAAACGACATACTACGTAGACAACTAGCTAGTCCGTGTCGGAGATGTCCACTATCTCCGTTCCCAACGCCTGGTACATGGGCGGCAACCGTAGCTCCGGCTTCTGCGGCGGCCTGCACCTCCATCTCCACTTCGACCTCGTCGAAGAGGGCATCGGTCGCCGCTCGTTTCTACCGGATGAACCGTCGGTTGGCCTCCACATAGTCCTCATCCTAGATGGACTCCAGGACGGCATGTTGCTCCGCCATCTCGTCCGCTTGGGCGACGCCGAACGCCACCTCCGCCTGCTCCATGTTGAAGCATGGAGCCGGCGCCAGCTCCTGCTCCGGCTGCTCCGCCTCGTTGTCGTCCTCCAAATCAGCCACCTCCATCGGAGCCGGCTGCTCCTCCTCCTCCTCCGGCTCCTGCGAGCCCAGAAGCAGCCCAACAGTGGTGCGGGCGGCGCGC
Source organism: Aegilops umbellulata (assembly GCA_032464435.1). Taxonomy (NCBI): domain Eukaryota; kingdom Viridiplantae; phylum Streptophyta; class Magnoliopsida; order Poales; family Poaceae; genus Aegilops; species Aegilops umbellulata. The sequence continues at coordinate 310,278,968 of CP136060.1, forward strand.
GCGGTGTGCCTAGGCTGGATCTCCTGCTCGATCTCGTACCGGCGCTTTGGCGTGAGCATACCGTAGGTGGTTTTCTTCTTTCGGATCATGACGGAGCCGGAGAGTGTGGGAAGAGCGCCAGAGCAGGAGAAAGGAGGTGGATGGGCTCGGGCTGGCGGCACGGAGAGGGAGGAGGTGGATGGGCTAGAGTTGGGGCACGCCGGCCGGCTTAAATAGCCGGATTTGACCTCGGATGGCAAGCCGGACCGGTGCCACGCGACGTTCACCCCCCCCCCCCCCCCCCGCCCCCCTCTCGTCGGAGAAGACGTCTATCGGACCGCCGAGTTTCTGGGCGTTTCCGCGTGGGACCCCGACGTCAGTCCGACGTGGCGGACGCGCCCGGGCTCCTCCATATCCGTCCTAAATTTGGGTTGGATATGAGGGGTGCCGGTCAGCCCGAACGTTTGAGGCCCGTTTGAGGAGCCCATCCGAGTCGAATTTTCTTGACCGGTCAGTGACCGGGCCGTCCGTTCAGACATTTGAGACGAGTTTAGGACGTCCGGCTGTAGATGCTCTAAGCCCGATGAACCATAGCAAGCGCATCTGCAGATTCAATGGATTTTTGTGTCCATTAGCTTCGAACTATAACAAGACAGCAAGTACGAAATACCGGTGCTTAATTACACTGCTAGTCATAACAGTGGTACCAGTGTACGACGTCAACCACATAGGGGCCGAGGCTGCCCATCTTCTTCGTGTATGCAGGAGACGTGCACGCCTGCACGGTGAGCCCAGGCCCCCCATCCGCTTGGTGACTTCCATGATTGTTGTGATTCTCTAATATTGTTGCCATGATTTTCTAGCTAGAAAAACCCGCCGGGTCATAATTTTTCTCTAGAAAACTTTTTTTCTAAAGAAATGCAATACAGACACTCACACTTATATGTACACACACTCGTCTTTACGAAAACACATCAACACACCCTATCTCATGAGCTCTTTCGAGAAATTACCATGTTTATGATAATATAGTTATGAAATATGTATACAGGAATTTTTTATTCCATGCTTAGGTAGGCCGGCGACAATATAAATGTATTTACATATTTGATAAGTTTAAAAATATAAATGGTTCACTGGGTCTATTTACATAAGTGATCATTTTGACGTTGTTCATCAATTTTCACATACCGGCCTTGGTTTGAAAACCTGAATGATCTATAGATTAACTAAGTCGTTACAGGCGCCTCGTAGTTGCAAATATGCAGTAGCCGAAAGAATAGTGTCGGAAACTTTGTATAAATTCAGGATAATGTGGCCACCAGTGACACCAAGTTTGGAACTTGAACCCGGATGGACAGGTTCTATCACAAAGAACCTAGCCATCTGAACTATGTTTGGTTCACTTTATTAGATACCCAATAGTGAGGTAAAACTAGCCTAAAATTTGTCTTATATTTTGAGACAGATGTATTATTTTCATTTTATTTTTGCGAATAGGAGGTATTATATATTAGGAGCATGTACAATGGTCCTTCGTTGGTGATGCCATCTAGAATAATCAGTGATGTGAAAGATATAGAGAAATGAAAAAAGAAGTGTGTGTTCTCATAGTTAAAATATGATACTTTAATAAGAAAGATAAATCATTTTTCTCCATTATACAAAAATGTTTTCGGGTGTTTTCTAGTTACCATGTAATCTTCATAACTTTAGGTTCTTCATACTCGAAAATAGGACTATGATATTTCCCGCAAAAAAAAAAAGGACTATGATATACTTTTTGTCTCCTGGTTGGATTTTCCGGTGCATTCCTTTGTATTCCTCATGTTTATCAAATAAATGTAAATGCTAATTGGCCGAAACAAAAATTGCCGAAGAAACTGCCAAGTTGTCTGAAAAAAATGCCACCCTTTCTCACAACTAAAACTGCCACAAAATCGGTCACATATGCCACCCTCTCCGGGGGCGTTCGCCAGCTAACGTCGTCCTATATCTAAATGCCAGTTGGCCAATTTATAGCTAGCCCTCCTTTCAAGTGTCACATGCCCGACATGGTGGGGATGGAGGAGAATGCCTTAGACAATGACGCCGGGTCACATGCCCTCATCATTCCTCGCATGCTACTCAGTACTGTTTATGATTATCAAGTTCTAGCTACATGAATGGGACTGAGATAATAATAGCAACCAAACATAGGCAGCCGAAGATACATCGTATTCAAATGGGCTGCCTAAGTTCGTTACGTACGGTCCTCCTGCATATAGAACTGCGTGTTTTTTTGAATGACATCATATAAAACCGAATTGCTCCACACACGACACACTCTGGCCGATCTATGCATGACCAGCAATCCAGCGGACGTTGCAAGGCTATGGACGAGATTCGCTGGCTGGATTTCATCGTCGTGCGCTGGTCGTCCATTGTTTATCGTCCGCCTAGCACTGCTTTATATAGAATTTCGGGCATAATCCCTCCATTAACTGAATAATGAAAATACATATCAAACCAGTCAGAAAGGGACGGAAAAGGGGAAAGCGAGTTTAACACATCGCCCGGAAACCCACCACAGGAACTCGCCCACGAGACACCTGCTATGGGGCGAAAACCCGATGACACCTAAGCCTCACAAAAGGACCGCACTTATAAGTTCAGGGAACATGCTCCCCATCCGAGCACCCAAAGCGCTCATGCAGGAGCTAAGGATCCAAACAGTTTATAGCTAAACGACACAACCGACTAGCAGAAGATCAACGGGAACCCCTGGGACAGAAGAATGAAGGCAGCGATGCAGCAGTTCCAATTTCAGGTCGTCACCTCGTCATCCGCGGCCGCCGCGCAGATCATCATCTTGTTGCTGGTGTTGTCTCTCAGCATCTTTGCACCCCACTCCATCGCTTCACGATCTCCTCCTTTCATGAGTCATGCCCAGTAATTCATAAACATACAGGCAGAAAAAACAATCTCAAATGGAGTTTTAGGAAGCTTGAACTCAAAGGTGGCCCGGTCTCTGCTGTTCCAGATAGCCCAGTAGATCGCTGCCAATCCAAAGGTAAAAAACCTAAAGCACCAAGAGCATAGTACTGCCACAGATTGTTAGGGCACTACCCAGTACCCATACACATATATAGAACTACGCGTTGATATACCTTCAGCCGCTCGCTGAGGGGGATTGCGATGAATAGTGCGTCCTCGGGCCGGCTCAGTAGAGCTACTTCTCTCCAAGAGAAAAGCGTACGATTTACGTGTCCCTAGAAAACTGGTGGAGGTTTCTTTTTGCCATTTTAGAACCGGTTTCTGGGTAAGGACGACTGCAAGCCCCACTGGTTAAAAACTTGCAGCTCCCTTTAAAAGAACTGATTTTCCTGACCGGTTAAAAATATGTTCATATATTCAAAAAAATCTTCACGGGCCTATAAAATGTTCATGACTTATAAAAAATGTTAATTGACTAAAAAATAGTCACAAAATTTAAAAATTATCATGATTTTTATAAATATCTATGAATTTTATAAAAAGTTCATAAATTATAAAAATCACAAATTTTAGAAAAATGCCCATCTACTTTTCAATTTTTCACAAATTTTAAAATATATATGAGTTTTTAGATTTCTTTACAAATTTAAAACATGTGTTGCGGATCGCAAAAAAATAAAATCATAAATTTGAAAAATATATGGAAGAAATGAAAGGATAATGAAAAAGAAAAACAAGGAAACTAAAAAGAGAAAGAAAAAACCAATGGATAACTGAAGAAAAAACGTAGAAACGAACCGAGTGAAACATTCTAGCCAAAACCGCCCATGCTAGCTCACCCATTGAAAATCACTGGTACCAGTAACCACTCTAAAGAAAACCTCCTTACTGATAGAATACCGCCTGGTTAGCATAAAATATGTTATACTTGTTGATAGCTTTGGTAAAATTGACTAATTCACTCTGAGGGAGTCCTGGATTAGCGGGTGTTCGGATAGCCGGACTCTGACCTTTGGCCGGACTCCTGGACTATGAAGATACAAGATTGAAGACTTCGTCCCGTGTTCGGATGGGACTTTCCTTGGCGTGGAAGGCAAGCTTGGCGATACGGATATGTAGATCTCCTTCCGTTGTAACCGACTCTGTGTAACCCTAACCCTCTCCGGTGTCTATATAAACCGGAGGGTTTTTAGTCTGTAGGACGAACAACAATCATACCATAGACTAGTTTTTAGGGTTTAGCCTCTCTGATCTCGTGGTAGATCTACTCTTGTACTACCCATATCATCAATATTAATCAAGCAGGAATAGGGTTTTACCTCCATCGAAAGGGCCCGAACCTGGGTAAAAACATCGTGTCCCTTGTCTCCTGTTACCATCCACCTAGACGCACAGTTCGGGACCCCCTACCCGAGATCCGCCGGTTTTGACACTGACATTGGTGCTTTCATTGAGAGTTCCTCTGTGCCGTCGCCATCAGGAAGGATGCCGCATCCCGTTTTTAAAAAACGGTACTGTTGCTAAAGGAGCTTTGGCTATCGGCCAAACTCTCCGGCTGGGTGGTTTCCTTGTGACCGCCTGTTCGGCCGCCGCGCCGACGATGACTTCTCGGGTCATCGAAAGCAATCTTCACGTCAACCCGGAACTCGCCGAGCAATTAGATCCGATGGAGCTCTCTTCCCTAAACGAGCTCTTGGATCGCATCGCCGCCCTGGGAGTCGCTACAGACCACGATCAGATTGGGCTTAAACCCGTTCTGAGAGAGATCAACTCTCCCCAGGTCAGCCATCACATTGCAGTGGTGGAGGAACAATGCGGCGACCCTTCATCTATCTTAAGGACTAGTTATGTCCGGATTCCCGATCCCTCCAAGCCGGATACTCGCGGAGGGGAGGACGTCACTCAGGCCCTGAACCTAAAGTCAGGCAGCGGGCTAGATTCATTGGATAACATCCAAGAACCCAAGCTTCCGAGTTCGAAAACTCCTTGGCCCCTGAGTCTCAGATTGGGTAAGGTTCCGGATTTAATTCCACCACCCACCCAAAAATAAGCGATCTATCCAAAATTCGGCAAGGGCCCGAAGAAACAGTACACCATTACTGGGCCAGATTCCTCCTGGTCATGAACAGGATAAAGGACTGCCGCGAGGAGGATGCAATTTCATTCTTCTGCAACAATTGCACGGACAAGGGAACCCTCAACGCCATAAGTCGCCGTGAAATTACATGCTTCGCTGATTTGGCGTCCATAGTACGAAGGTACTGTGCGATGGAAAGCGCCTGGAAAACCAAAATAAAATTTTGGGACAATCCGGCCCTGAATACAAACCCAGTCCGAAATAAAAGGGTGCATTATCGCCAGACACCCAGGTTAAACACCAAAAAGCAAAAACCCTCCACAGGGCATGGAACCGTGCTGGAGGGGTGGCTCAATGGACCCTGTAAAATTCACGGTACAGAAGATGCCACACCAACTCATAGCCTTAGAGCATGTTGGATACTCCGGCAGGTGGCCAAAAGTGGCGAAGATCTTCTAATCCCAGAAGCCACAGAGCACCAGCCAAAAGATACCAGCACGGTATTAATAGTCTTCGAGACTTCCACATCAAACAATATGCGAAAATGAACACTCCGCAGCCTTGCCAAAGTCTACCATGTGGCCACAATAAACCCATGGAGTGGCACGGCTATTACTTTCAATGCCAGTGATGGACCTAAATTCCGAACAGCCCGAGCACCAGCCGCATTGGTCCTCAGTCCAATCGTGGACGGCTTTCGACTCACCAAGGTACTCATGGACGGCGACAGCGGATTGAACCTCATTTATGATGAGACCCTTCAAAAAATGGAAATAGACTGGAACCGCATTGAGCAAAGCATCACGCCCTTTAGAGGAATAATCCCCAGTCGGGAAGCGCGCTGTACAGGAAAAATCACACTGGATGTGGTGTTCGGCACACCGGACAATTATAGGTCCGAAGAGATCACATTCCAAGTGGCCCTGTTGAGCAGCGGATACCACGCCCTATTAGGGTGGGAGGCGTTTACAATCTTCCAAGCCATACCCCATTATGGGTACATGAAGCTCAAAATGCCTGGGCCCAACGGAATCATCACTCTCGCTAGTGATCCGGACACAACACTCCGCGCAGAAAATAAGACAGCCGCACTAGCCCTCGAGGCACTATCCGAAGCCTTAGCGACTGAGGAACTGACTGCGCTGCGCTCCACGGTGAACAGGGACGACGTGATACTCGACAAAAGATCAAAGTCCACCTCCTTTAAACCAGCGGAGGAAATAGTCAAATTCCAAGTCCATCCAACGGACCATACAGAAACAGCTTCCATCGGGGCACAATTAAGCCCCGATGTAGACGCCGCACTGCGAGAGTTCCTACGCGAGAACTGGGACATTTTCTGCCTGGCACCCTTCAGACATGCCAGGAATCCCACGCAGGTTGGCCGAGCATAGCCTAAATATCCTAAAAGGATTCAAGCCAGTCAAACAGGCTCTTCGGCGTCTCTCCGAACCTAAGAGACAAGCCATGGGAGAGGAACTAGCCAAGCTATTGGAGGCCGGATTCATCAGAGACATAAAACATCCGGACTGGCTAGCAAACCTGGTGATGGTACCAAAGAAGGATAAATCCTAGCGCTTGTGCGTCGATTTTAAGGACCTCAACAAAGCTTGCCCAAAGGATCCTTTCCCTCTCCCCCGCATCGATCAAATTATCGACGCTACCGTAGGACACGATTCGTTGTGTTTCCTCGACTCATATTCCGGCTACCATCAAATTAAGATGGCAGAGTCAGATCAAGCCGCAACGGCATTCATCACATCATACGGACCATTCTACTTCAACACAATGCCCTTCGGGCTCAAAAACGCCGGCGCAACATATCAGCGCATGATTCAGACATGTCTGGCAAACCAGATCGACAAAATAGTGGAGGCATACATAGATGACGTGGTCGTCAAAACCAAACATGTCGAATCTCTAGTAGACGACCTGAGGCTCACATTCGATAACCTCCGAACATACGACATCAAGCTCAACCCGGAAAATGTGTTTTCGGCGTACCGGCCGGAAAGCTCTTGGGCTTCATTGTATCCGGTAGAGGAATTGAAGCAAATCCAGCCAAGATCCGAGCTCTATCACAATTGGATATCTCAAAAGACCTCAAACAAATACAAAAATTGACCGGATGTGTGGCGGCTCTAAGCCGCTTTATCTCCTGCTTAGAAGAAAAGGCATTACCCCTTTATCGCCTCCTCCGGCGCCCCGAACACTTCGAGTGGACGGATGCCGCCACGACCGGAATCGACGAAATAAAATCCATATTGGCAAAAAACCCGGTCCTGGCCGCGCCAAACATTGGCGAACCAATGCTATTGTACATTGCGGCAACTCACCAAGTTGTGAGCGCAGTCCTCGTCATCGAACGAGAAACGGACGGACACAAATTCCCCCTTCAAAAGCCGGTTTACTATGTGTCCATGGTCCTCACTCCATGCAAGTCACGGTACCTGCATTATCAAAAGATAGCGTACGCGGTATTCATGGCGTCCCGGAAGCTGCGACACTACTTTCAAGAGTGTTCGATAACAGTAGCCTCGGAAGTGCCACTTAAAGATATTATAAACAACCGCGACGCGACGGGCCGGATTGCCAAATGGGCCATTGAGCTCCTCCGACATAACATACAAGCCACGGAGAGCCATTAAGTCGCATGTTTTGGCCGACTTCGTCGCCGAATGGACTGAAGCCGAACTCCCTAAAGAGTACGGCACATATTTCAACTGGATCAAGCACTTCGACGGCTCCAAAATGTTGCCTGGTCTGGGGGCTGGCGTCATTCTGACGTCCCCAACAGGAGATACAGTTCAATACGTACTCCAGATAATGTATACGGACTCCAACAACGCAGCCGAATACGAGGCCCTTTTACATGGTCTCCGGATGGCAGTATCCATGGGCATTCAACGCCTAGAGGTGCGCGGGGATTTGAACCTCGCGATATCCCAAATAAATGGGGACTTTGATGCCAAGGATCCGAAAATGGCAGCTTATCGCAACACCGTCCTCAAAATGTCAGCTCGGTTCGAGGGGCTCGAATTTCACCATATAGCCCGGGAAAACAACTAGGCAGCAGACGTCCTGGCACGCATTGGCGCAAAGCGCGATGTCGTCCCCCCCCCCAACATCTTCTTGGAAAGGTTGTTCAAGCCATCCATAGTATGGGAAGGGGAACCCGGAAATAACAGCCCGGACCCAACCGCATTGCCCGACACCGAACACTCTGACACAACTAGAGGCTCTGCCAACGAAGTAACATCCTCAGCCCACGTACTAATGGCAGTCATTGCCCCGTGGACAGAACCATTCCTAGCCTACCTAACCAGGCAGGAACTTCCCGAGGACCAAAACGAGGCACGTTGCATAGTGCGGCGATCTAAAGCCTATAAAGTCCATGAGGGAGAGCTTTATAAGAAAAGCACCACCGGAGTCCTTCAAACCTGGTGCAGCCATAGGACTGAGGCAAGGCAGAGCTTCACCGAGTCCGTATCGTTGGTGTACATCACATTCAACTTGGTGCAGACATAGGACTGAACGACGAACTCAAAGGGGAACTCCTTGCTGAAGTCCGTATCCAGCAGGCTCACCCCTCGGATCGCCATTGGAGTCTCTTCGAGTGAACGAGTGTGTAGGCGGCGGCAGCAGTTCGTTTTTTAGCTCCTGGGGAACTGGATTCAACAGTAAGCTGAGTGTGTACAGGCGACAACAGTTACTACCCCTCCCACGTCCGCTGCATGCCCGACAGAAGATGCACCCTCGGCCACACGTCGGTTCACGAGCGGGTCTGTATTGGTACTGTAATAACAGGAGTTAGTGGTCACTTTACTTAAATTTAATTAGCTTTAATAGAAATTTATACTTAAAACAAGAAATGCATTCGCTCGTTCTATCAGTGCCACAGGATCAACACGCACAACAATTAGAATTATTATTCTCAGGATGCACACGATCAACACATTTGTCGCACTTTCACAAAGATAATACTACCAAGTTTGAACTATTTGTTATGGTTGTTGTCCTCTGCATAATCATGTCGTGTTTCCCAGCTTGCAAGATTCAGAACCAAGAAATAAGATCCAAATAATAAGTACAACAAAGATGCCTACACATCTCATTGATTCCCAGCTTGCAAGATTCAGAACCAGCAAATAAGATTCAAATAATAAGTACAACAATGATGCCTACACATCTCACTGATTCCCAGCTTGCAAGATTCAGAACCAACCCATTAGAGCCTTTGGATAAAGTAAATATCGGGATTAAATCCATCTTGGCTAGCCATGTCATACAATCGAAGAACTTGGCGAATGCTCTTGACCGTCACAACATCTGTAGTTGTTCCTGTTTGCATAGCACAAACCAGGAGAGCATGATTTCACTTTAATAGTGGCCTCCTTTACTCAACCTGCACCTCCACTCGGATGAAGCCTGCCTTGAGTTCCATGATTCAATTCATGCGCCTTTTTCTGCAGTTCACCTGAAATGAAGCAAAGCTTGCATCATTCAGCTAGCAAGAAGTACTTGCTCTCGTAAGCTGGCAGATTCTTCTTTAGTAGTTGCACTAAAATTGAGGAACATTAAGGTTGGCTGTCCGGCTCATGTAAGGTGCAACTATAATTTTGTTATCCTTTTATGCAGTTCCACTAAAATAAAGTGCCATTGTGGTAACAGTGATGACTCATCTTGCAAAGGCTAATAAATGTTGCACGAGATTACCAGCAGAACTTGACAGAGATTTTGGAAACTCCAATCACCATTTTGTGCAGTTCCACCAAAATTGAGAGATGTTGCCCACGTGACATTTTAGTTGAACTGCACAAGACACTCATTCCAAAAAAAAGTGTTTTGTGCAGTTCACCAAAAGGTCACAATAGCAACAAGGTGAAATGGATATCCCTATCTGCACAGAAAGATATAAAGTAAACAGTTGCTGGTCAATAAGAATATACGAAACATATACAAAATGAAAAGAAGCATCTTAATTATGTCCATGGCAATCACGCAAGGACAGTAGAAATTTTAAAACGTCAGCAATGCTTCATGTTACCAGAAGCATTACGATCAACAATGAGATTCCTCAAATATGGGATTACTTTTAATGGTGGCATTGCTTGTTTACCAGACACAGTAAATCAACAACAGCTAAAGAGTTGGTTTAAGGGCATGGGACCGTGGGGACACCAGGACACTCAGCAGCGTAAAGGAGCAACTTACTTATCATACTGGGGAAAACAATAGGAGTGCCATTTGTAACACAGTTTAATTGCTTCTTATCACTGGAGGCATTAGATTAACAATAACACTGGTTAGACATGTCCCTAAGGTAACAGTGTGATTGCTTCATTTTACATGCGCCCTTACATTAACAATAGCAAAAGGTTGGCATAAGGACATGCGACAGTGGACGCATCAGCACAATGTACCTACAAGGAGGCATAAAGTGGTGATGCTGAGTTTGTTCATGCTATGTGAGGGCAGCAAACCTAATCCTGGAGACCTTGTACTATGTGAGGGGAGCAAATCTAATCCTGGAGACCTTTTACTATGTGAGGGCAGCAAATCTAATCCTGGAGACCTTTTACTATGTGAGGGCAGCAAATCTAATCCTGAGACCTTTTACTATGTGAGGGCAGCAAATCTAATCCTGAGACCTTTTACTATGTGAGGGCAGCAAATCTAATCCTGGAGACCTTTTACTATGTGATGGCAGCAAATCTAATCCTGGACATACTCTGTTGACTTGTCCACCAGCCGCCACTTTCTATCCTTTTTTCAACCAATAATAGATCTGTTCCTTATCCAGTTTGTACTGCGTTTTCCCATTATTTACCTTTTCAACCAAGAGACCGGTTGGGTATCCGGTTTCTACTACTTTCACCATATTATTTCCTCTTTGAATCAAGTCCTAGATTCATGCTACAACTTTCCCCCCTTTCTTCGTTGTTTGAACAAAGCTCTAGATTCGAATGCATGAAGTAGCTTTACCTCTAATAATACTAAATTAGGTGGCTTTGGAAGAGCTGATGGGAGTAGAAAAAGATGCACATGCAGACACGTGGGGAGCTGGGACAGTAGAGTAAGGCCGCTTTCGAAGAACTTATACCTGAGGGTCGCCGGGATGTCGGCAGCGGCAGGTCTTATCTGGGGACAATACGGTAGGGAGGAAGAAGGGAGGACCTCCCGAGCCGACGCTGTGTCGGAGAGAACGGCACGGGCAGAGGATCGGGCCCCTCCGGCAGTTGTGGATTTCCTCCCTCGGCGGCGATGACCGCGTGAACGATGCACCTTTTAGTCCTCTACACACACCGACTGAAGGGATCCGGCCGGATCTGTGACCAGCAGTGAGCAGAGAGAAAATGTCGCTACCGCTGTCTTGTTTATATCTAGAGAGGATGAGAGAATGAAGAGAGCAACCCTAGTAAAGCAAGCGCTCAGGCCCCTGCGTCCATATATAGTGGAGTGAATATCTTTTTTCTCTCCACAACAATCGTTTCAATTTGTGTACGTGGCATTAAAGAAAAGAAACTCTCTATTTAAGGTGCCTACTGTACGACTACTACTTACTACTAGTAGAACAAGCTCGAACTATTTTCGCGTAGTTAAAAGTTGAGGGCGGGGCTTTTCTCGGGCAGTACGCGTGGCAGTTTTCGGGTAGGCGGATTGAGAGAGGTGAGGAGGGTGAGCGAGTGGGGCTGTGCGATTTGACGGTGCGTTACTGCTGGAAAGACTTGTGATATGACCACTCACTATAGTCATGAATTACTGGCGCTCCGACAGGGGTGATGCCCCCCTTCCGTTCCACGCTCTAATCTGGTGCATGACACGTCGACCCGGATGCTGGCTCTCCCACATGTCGGAGTAGTAAGAAGGAGCAAAGAATGATGCGTTATATACTAGTACTATACTACTCCCTCCGTTCCTAAATATAAGTCTTTGGAGAGATTTCACTATGGACCACATACGGAGAAGAATGAGTGAATCTACACATAAAATGCATCTATATACATCCGTATGTGGTCCACAGTGAAATATCTACAAAGACTTATATTTAGGAATGGATGGAGTACTACTCAGGTCGGAGGAGTGCGAACCACGCAGCCCAGTGAACCAGCAGTGCGAACCACGGTAGCCCAGTGAACCAGCATTAAAAACAATGTGCTACGGTCCACACTGTAGCAAGTACAATAACACTCCTCTTTGTTTGGATCCTTGAGTTAGAGCTAGTTTGGGTTGAAATAGCCTCAAATTATCGAAACAAGAGGGGTTAGTTTGAGCTAGTTTTCTCTAACCTAGCTAAAAAAACTAGCCCGATGGAGAGGTTCTAATTGGGTTAGTTATCCTCGGGCCCACTAGAAGAGAACTAAAAAAATCTCCCCTGACCGCACCAGATCGCTCCCCCCCACCTATCACACGACTCCTCTCTGTTCCCCATAGGGTCGCTCGCCCTCTCTCTCCTCCGGCCGCCCTCTCCTTCCGGCCTCCGCTGCCCTACTCCGGCCGCCCTCTCCCTCCGGCCTTGGAAGGTCGCCCCGCTCCCCCTTCACCAGTCGTTTTTCTCCCTCTTTCGTGCGCAGCGGCGGCGCATCTACCAGGGAGGTCGCGAGAGGGGTAAGTTTGTTCATTCCTTCTCTGTCTCACGGCCATATCAATGATCTTTCTTGCTCTAGCGCTAATTCTGATTTCGAAAAGTAGATCCTGATCAAACATGGTATAGATTTGTGGTGCACGCATGGAATTGTTTGATGTTGCTTGAGGAGGTAATAAATCTTTCTAGAGGCCCAAAGATTCAGGTCACCTTTCTAGGTATTTCAATTTCAGGCTTGCATTATTTCTAGAGGCCCAAAGATTCAGTTCACCTGTCTAGGTATTTCAATTTCAGGCTTGCATTATTTCTAGAGGCCCAAAGATTTAGTTCACCTTTCTAGGTATTTTAGTTTCAGGCTTGCATTATTTGTAGAGGCCCAAAGATTCAGTTCACCTTTCTAGGTATTTTAGTTACAGGCTTGCATTATTTCTAGAGGCCCAAAGATTAAGCTCCCAGTCGGCGGCAAGCGGCCCTGCTACCCATGCCGGTGTCGACCTCAACTCGCAAGGGCCGGCATCGGAGGGGTTCCCGGGGCTTGGGCTCTACAGAGCCTTCCCCTAGAGCGACAATGGAGAGCTCCTCCCTCGGTGCGTGAGGGGCTCCGGGCTCCCTCCCTATCGTGAATGACTTCCTTGATGAGTTAGCTCATTCTTTGTTTCATGAAGTGTTTTTTTATTTTGTGATGCTTGATTGACGACTTGTATGTTTAAGTTGGATATCTCATTTGTATGGACAAAGTAAAAATTATCATGTTTTGGATGCTTGATTTGTACAGATGGTTCGTTTATGTCAATTGTGAGCGAGAGGAGGCCACAGAAGAGCCGGCCACACCAAGAGGGTGCTTGGATCCAAGGGACTTATTTTAGTCTGACTAAAAATAGTCTCTTTAAGAGGCTAAAAGTTCCAAGCACCCCTGACTAAAGAGGGGCTAAAACTAGTCTTGAGACTAAAAAAATTTAGTCAGGGGTACCCCTACTAAAATGTGGATTACTCATCTCTCTCCTCATTTAACTCCTCTCCTTTAACACATGCGAGTTCTGGATTGGAGGGTTTGGAGGATAATAAATGCTCATTAACTTGATTTTAGCCTCTTTAGTATTTGGATCCAAGCATGGGTGAGGCTAGCAAGTTTTAGTCTCACTACTTTTAGTCATGGAACTAAAACGTATCCAAGCACCCTCCAAATCCGGCAGGAAATAGGGTCCAAAGTAGTCAAATGATTGAGATAGAGCATTTATTGTCAATCTAACCCTGCCATCCATACACCTCTTTGGTTTAGAGTTAGTTCAGGGTTAGAATCTAACTCTAACTTCTAACTAAGTTAGAGTTCTCCTTGTCTTGGTTCATGGCCATCATACTTTCCCCATTCCTATGTTTTCAGTATCCTACGAATCAAAGAGGCCCTTTTTTCGGGAAAAATCAAAGAGGCCCTTAGACTGGTTTCGGTCCGGCCATTCTTTTGTAAACGTGTTATGTCCAAAATTTAATGAACGTGCTCCAGTTTCCATGAAAATAATCTGGTTTCATGTAGTAATACATTCATTTATTTATTCTTCTACGGGTGGGGGGGGGGGGTTGCATGAAATTCGTGAGGTCTGAAATGTAAAGTACCCCAGCATATGCTCCGAGTCGTGCATGCACTACGACCCAGATGCTCTATGGGACACGTGGAAATAGCCTAAGAGTACATATAGGAGGATAAATGCGTGAAGTAATATGTACTGTGAAGCGTACCCGCGGTTCGAAAAGGAGACCTAAAGTGATGACAACTATAGGTCGCACGCACCCAACTAGTGGCACTAAACACGAGTCCCATCTGGCAACAACGTCTGTGCTACAGCTAGCTCTCCTCCCTCCTTTCTCTCTTCTAATTCTAAACTCGGCCGACGCCCGGTGGGCGGGGTGGGTTTGCTCAACTACGGCCCCACCTCATAGTGAAAACGTTACAACTGGAATAAAAATGCCATATGCTCCCTCCGTTCATAAACATAAGCCTTTTTAGATACTATTTCAAATGGAATACAGCATACAGATGTATGTAGACATAAATTAGAGTGTAGATTCACTCATTTTGCTCCGTATGTAGTAGTCACTTGCTGGAATCTTTAGAAAGACTTATATTTGGGAACGAAGGGAGTGCTATACTAATAAAACATTAAGGCCACGAGGCGATGCAGTGCTGGTTACAGGAGGCAAGAAGAAAGAGATGCATCCATCGACGACGTCCACCTCCTCGACTCAGGGCGCCGGCCCACCGAACAACGCCTAAGTAGCAGCGCCTTTCGTGGCCAGGTCGACGTACTTCTGAATAATGGCGTCCAAAGATTCTAGCCGCTGGAAGAAGGCCAACGTCCTTCTATCCTCACTTGCCTTGTAGTGGCCTATGTAGACGATTTCCTCGTAGACGTGGATGTGCAGGTCGACGGTTCACTACTAGAAAAAGGGCTACTAATGGCGCACCTAATTTGGCCATTAATGGCGCATTAGTGGTGCGCCATTACTAGCACGCCATTAGTAATATTTACTAATGGCGCACCACTGGTGCGCCATTAGTATCTGGTATACTAATGGCGCACCACTGGTGCGCCATTAGTATAGGCACGGTGCGCCATTAGTATGCCTCCCAGGGGCCATGTATAGCCAGGTGCTTTGGCATACTAATGGCGCACGACAAGAGGATGCGCCATTAGTAACCTCGGCACACTAATGGCGCACTGCTTAAGGATGCGCCATTAGTATCCTCTGGCATACTAATGGCGCACTGTTATGTGATGCGCCATTAGTATGAATATTAGGTTTTTTTTAATTTTTTAATTTTCTGTTTTTTTGCACAGGTTACAAAATGTATAATTGGACAAAATATAGACAGCACACATCAACAACAGATTCATCGAATACAATAGAAGATTAGTCTCTGGATACAATTCATCATATTAGTCTCCGAATACAATTCATCATATTAGTCTCCGAATTGAAAAGACCGAACAAAGATAGAACATTATATTACAAGTCTCGAGACCGCGAGTAGCGAGTTTGTCTTCACATTACAAGTCGATATCGATCATCTAAACTACCATCACATAGAAGAGAGCTGCGGTCATCACGATGAGCATCATCACGATGAAACTCGTCTTCATCCGGTTCCTCCAACGCTCCCTCCCCTCTCCCGCTAGATAGCGGGCGTATCTAGATTCGGTCTCGGTCCTAGTGGTGTACCCTTTGTAACTGTTACCGCTGAATCGGTGAACCTGTATCCGACACTCCTCCCAGTCGTCGTAGACTCCGGGAACCTTACCCTTGTACACGACATACGACGGCATCGCTATGCACTAGCCAAACGAAACGTTAGTACCAATTCACAGACAATACATAAGCAATATATAAGTATGCAACAGAACGATCGGAAGAGAAAAGCAAGACATTAATAGCATCAATTACATCTAAGTTGAACGACTCTCGAAACCAAAGAGACATACTACAAGTTCATTAAAGTTTAATTACAACATGAGCCAATCGATGTTTCAGAACTAGACACAGCATCACTGCTTTCGACTCGACTCAAGGGACCGGAGCGTGGATGAAGCCGCCGTCTATCATGGGAGTCATGAAATTACGGGCGTTGTCAGCCTGCATTTGTAGCATTCCGTCTATCTCACTGTTGGACGGTTGATTTCTGAGGTAGAACTGCCCCGAGGTACGAAGGACATCTTGATGGATGATTTCCGCAAACTCCGACTGGATGCGAAAGAATTCTTGTCTGATGTCCGCGTCCTGGATTGCCGACACGCTCGCGGCTCAATCTTTGAGTTTACTCGGTAGCAGAAGTTGATGATGGTCCCGTACGATCGCTTGCATGTGATGGATGGCGTAGTAGGCACCCTTCTGACCGCCAGGCGGCTGCTTGACGCAGCCGAACATCGTATTGTGGGAGAACACGTGCTTGCCGTACTTACGAATAGGCCTGTTGAAGGAGCCTCCAGATTGGGCGTAGCCGGGGAGAACATCATCAAGAACCTTCTTGACATTTGTGTAGTCTACGTTCGACTGACGGTCCGGGTCAAAATACGTGGCCATGGAATATTTGGGGCTTAGGAGGATGAGCGTGCAATGTGTGTCACTGCAGAAAACACGGAATGTTAAAAGAAAAACGATCGAAATCTAAGAATTCGTATGTTACGGGGCGGTTGAGGGGAGGACTTAATCGGGAAAGTAAGGCACGAGGAAGTTATCCTTATCTGGGTTTGCCAGAATGACGCCTTCGAGGTAAGAACTCGCGACTTGCCGGTCCCCAGCGCTGCCCAAGATCTTGGCACGCATGTAGAAGGGGTCGACTATCACGATGTCCGGGGTCATGTCGCGAATGATCCGCATCTCCATACTCAGCGAAAATAGCCGAACGAAGGTGTAGTGCAGCGGATGAAGGTTCAACATAGCGTGGATGTCATCAAACCGCAGGACGATCGTACCCCCAATGTAGTTATCCACAAAGCCCTTGCCCTCTGGCACCTTGGCCATGAAAACCGGGTATGCCACATCCTTCTCTCTGAGATGCCGCTTCTCCAAAGAAAGAACAATGTCATGCAGACTCCGCATAGCACCGGCTGCAACATCGAGCATATTTCTCGGTAGCATCGGCCTACCCGCCACATGCACCCTCCTCATTAAATCCTCAGGTGAAGGTGGCTCGTCCTGAGCACAGATCGTACTCGGTGCCGGCTGGCCCGCACCCTTGTTAGTCTTTCTTTTGCGTGCCTTCTTCTTCTCCTGTAATGGGACCGAGTTTTGCTCACAGACCGCCTTCTTGAGTGTGTTGGGGCTGAGAATATTTTGCACCTCGCCTATCTGAGGCTCGGTGAAGTCGGTAGCTCGAGGCGTCTCCTGAGAGTTGAACGGCAGACGACGCCTGTTGCAACTTGGCTTCTCCGCGGTACCAGCTAGATCGCGCACGTCTTTTGTTGGGTTGTGTTCTTGAGAAGGATGCCCCATGAAGTTGCCCTCGTACCCATGATCGGCAAAGTACCGATCGATGTTGCCAAATGTATCGTCGTCGTCGTCGTTCTGATCCTGTGCCATATGCATGTTTGGATCCAGTGGCATAGGGATGTCCGACACCGTTGCGGCGGTCTTGCCATGGGGCCGACTTGGCACCGGCACGACTGGCGGTGTTGTCTTTGGGGTGGTGTCCCCCGCCCCCAAACGAATCTGGCTCTTCGGCCAAAGCAGGGGCCAACTCAGGCAGGCGCTGAGGGTCATCACGTCATCATCGTCGGCCCCGACGGGTCGAATCAGAGGTAACAACTCATCGCAGCCTGGCAGCACCCGAACCAGTTGAACCCTAAACAAGTTGGGTGGCATCTGGGTACCGTGGAACAAGGGGTTGCCCGGTTGAACGATTTTGCCCTTGGCGACATCGACCAACTCATTGTTCACGAAGTGCAGGAGAGTGCACGGAACGTCGGCGGCGCCCTGCGAAAACATGTAGGACGTTAGGGATGCCCAGTCAAAGGCAAGGAGATGAAGTCCTCGGCCGAGAGAGGCTTAATTAGTTACCGTGATGATGGCGTCGAGCTCGGCTAATGTCGAGGCACCGCCAACTGCGGGCGTGTAGTTGACGGAGGGGCCGCTTGCTGCAGAGGTGCCGGCCGGCGTACACCCGGGTGCATTAAGCTCCCGTGCCGACGTCGGAGACACCAATGCCGCCTCCGTCGGAGACACCAATGGCCCCGCCATCGCGTTCTGCGAGTTGCTGGCCGTGAAGCTAGGAATCGGGGGCGGCCCCTGTTGGCCGCCCGCAATCCACGCACTCAACCCCTGGATCAAGGTAGGCACAATGGCGGTGATCGTCGCTCCGAGTTGTTGTTGCACTTGCTCTTGGACAATCTCCGGATTCCGCGCCACCTGTGCCTTGAGTTCTTGAACCTCGCGCGCCTGGCTTTCCGAGCTGGTCTTTTTCTCCTTTCGTCCACCAGTGTTATAGTATGACCCCCATTTTGTCGAAAAGCCTTTGCCGGCCA
This sequence comes from Aegilops umbellulata, assembly GCA_032464435.1. Classification (NCBI taxonomy): domain Eukaryota; kingdom Viridiplantae; phylum Streptophyta; class Magnoliopsida; order Poales; family Poaceae; genus Aegilops; species Aegilops umbellulata. The sequence goes on from CP136060.1 coordinate 310,297,599, forward strand.
CACGACCAGCTGACGTCGGCTTACTGAGCTTATCCTTGTTCTTCATTACATTCAACGCCCTATTTAGAGTGGTGTCCCAAGGGTTGCCCTTAGTCGACCCTGCGCTACTGCTTTCTGTCGCCTGCGGAAGGAATGTGAACCATTTAGAAATTTGGCTTCATTAATTAGAATGCAACCATATGGAGCTAATTACGCGGGGGTGTATTCCTTACCAGAACAAGCTCAAGCGCCCTGGTCTTCGGATCCGTGGTAAGCTCCTTTATTTTCGGGTCCTTCTTGTACCGGGCCCTGACATAGTTCCTGGTCTGCTTGTCACCGTATTTATCGAAGAGGGGCGGTAGGCCTTGCTCGGCACGGTCCGCCTCCTCCTTGTACCATATAGGCTCCGCCACTCTGTAACCGCCGGGACCGAGTGTGTGTTCCCCTAAGTTCAGCTCCCACATTTCTTTCCCCCACTTACTTGATTCGGAGTGTGCGGTGCTCGAGCAATTGATCTTGAAGTCGTTGTAGTCATCTTCGGTGATCGAAGGGTTTTTCTCCTTGATCTTCTCATAACTCTCACCTTTCTCGATCATTCTCTTCACATTGCTTTTCAAAGTAGACAGGGCCTTGCTCATCTTCATGAGGGCAGCATTGTTCACTTTATTCCCTTTGAGGCTTGTGTTTTCAAATTCAGCGGGGAACTTGTATCGTTCGTGCTGCTTCGTGAAGAGGAGGTTGCACAAATTCCCTCGGTCAGGATGCCTCAGGTTCTCGGTGTTGATCGAGACGGTGCTCCGGAGAATGCACCCGAGCTGAAGCGAGTACCCCTTGACTATTCGTTCGGGCGCCGTTGGATTCCCGTCGGAGTCCACTTAAGTAACTTCCTCCTTGAGGGAGCGGAGCACGGTCGGGCGCCGGTCCTTCCGTTGCCTCTTCTGGCTGCCATCTGTGCGTGCGCCGCCATCATCAGTGGTGGCATCCTCGGCGGCACCATCAGTGGTGGCATCAGTGGGGTCATCCTCGGCGGCACCATCAGTGGTCTCAGGATCGATGGGGAAGGCGGCGTCCTCATACAAGTGAGGTTGTTCCTCCATCTCCTGGGACAGCTCCCAGAATGCCTTGCCGCCTGAGCCCCCGGCCTCATCGTTGTTGGCCATGTTTCTCTCTAAATAGAAACAAAGTTTGGTCAAAAAGTTGGTTATTGTCAAGGAACAAGATCGTGGTCTCATCATTTAGGGTTTGTCGACACCGAGGCATCCTAAAATCTAAGCTTTTATCATTGAGGGTTTTTCGACGCCGAGGCACCCTAAAAGCCTAAGCTTTCATCATTTCGGTTTTTATCGACACCGAGGCACCCTAAAAGCCATGCATTAGTCACAAGTACGCCGGGGCACTTGATCCTACTTAATTAACTACTAAGATACCCCAGCCCATGCATTAGTCACAAGTACCCCATATGTCCTATTTTTAGCAAAGTCATGCTAAAATTCACGGAAAATTTCAGCATGACCTTTGCTGAAAATAGGACATATGGAGTACCCAAATTTGCCGGAACGGAAGTTAATCGACATTCCGACAAACTCAAGGGCCTCTCGGGGTACCTGCAAAATCATTATCCCCGCGTAATGAAGTCGCCAATGGGTCATTTCAGAAGATCACAAGTAGCATCATCACAAGTACACCAGCAGCAGCAGTGAATACAGGCATAACAGCAGCAGCAGTTGCAAAAGCTTGTAAAACTATACTTTGAAGTTGAAGCTTTTAAGAAGAAGAAAATCCAGCCGGATAACTTTCCTCCTTAAATCACTACACTGTTGACTATTCATTCACTACACTGTTGACTGTTCATTCACTACAAATAGAAGTATTGTACTAGAGTACTCTAACATCCAGATAACTCATGATGGCGCAAAAAGTGCAAATGGTGAGTAGCTTAGCTTGGCATGTCTCAGACTCATTTGTGCACTGGTAACTAGTTTTTTACAGCAACCAACAACAACACTGATCAGGGAGCTGCCTGCATATTTCTAAAAGAGAAGGAAAATTCTGTTTGCTCATAAACTTGCAGGAGGCTACAAAACTAGTGTAAGGTATCGCTGTTCTACACACACTTAGTGACTGTGAAACTGTGAAGCTGCAAATTTGGCATAAGTTGTCTGTGATGCCCTTAGGGACTGAAAGAATGTTAACATGCTAATTGACCCCAAAGCAATGATGGTGCCCAACCTGTGTTCCCAAGTATGAGTTGGCTGTCCTTGCTACGAAGGACAAGAGACCAGCAACAAGTGGCTGATTATACTAAGTTGCCAGGCTCTCTCCCAGTCGATGCTCCAATAAGCCAGCAATGATCTTCAACATAAATAAACATAGTAAACAAAATTAGATAAATTGTCCTAGAACAAATAAGCTGGCAGTAGGTCCATTGGGACTCGTTTAAAGCAGAAAGTCTTGCTTTGGGTTCAGTTTACATATAGTGGATCATGACAATATACCAAAATATATTGCATATATTACAGATTCTGCATCAAGACGGCCACCAGTACTAATGTATTAACAAATTTCGACCAGTATAAGTGTATAACCAAGACAAAGCTCGTGCTCTCTCAAACTGAATGTTACTGCTAAGATTTGATTTCAGGTCAAGATGGTGCATATAAAACAACTTAATCCTTTTCCTTTTCATATATCACCAGTCATTGCATGTTTCACTGCTAACATGTTTAAACCAAAACATTTGCTCATCTGAAGCATTATCACAAACACCTATCATGCAAAATCCTTTCACAAGTAAACTTTAACATGCACCGGAAAAAATCATGCAGCAAGTATTCATCAGGAAATGGCCATCGTTATATTCTAGCAATACCCAATCTAGCGCAAGTACTCATCAAATGCAAAAAATCAGGGGAAAATGAACAGACAGAGGATGCAGGAGGAAGGAGGGAGGGGGTGAGGGTTGAGGGAGGAGGAAGAAGGGGGGACGAAGGAGTGGTGGCTACCTGCCTATGGATTGGTCGCCGGCGTAGCTCCGGGAGGAGGCGTTGCTGGGCGGGAGGCGCTGCTGGTGGGAGCGGCTGCTCGACGGAGGGAGGCGCTGCTGGGCTCCTATGCAGGTTGCGGGGTAGCGGAGGCTTCGGACGGCTGGGTGCGCCGCGGCGTCGGGCTGGCAGTCGTGGCGGCAGGCCGTCGACGGCGAGGACAGAGATGGCGAGGCGGGGCGCGGGGGTCGTCGGAGCGGGTTTGGAGCGAGGTCCGCCGGCGATCTCCGCGGCCGAAAGAGGAAGAAGGGGTCGGGGGTGCACGGTGATAGAGCGGGGGGAGCACGGTGGCGCGGCTATGGCGTCGCGGCATCAGGGCGACATCGAGGCGGCGGGGCGGCGTCGAGGCGGCGGGGCAGCGGCGTCGGGAGAGGAGAGGGGAAGGGGATCGAGGGCGAGGGCGAGGGAGAGAGAGGGGATAGGTGTGGGCCCGGGAGGAAGTATGGATGGGGGCGGCACAATACTAATGGCGCACCACCCCTCGGTGCGCCATAAGTACATCCATACTAATGGCGCACCTCACCCTGGTGCGCCATTAGTAGTTTTTTTGCCGGTGGAGCGGGGGAGGGTGCGGGGGGTCGGTGGCGGCGGTTGAGTAGGGGAGGGGTGCGGGGGGTCGGCGGCGGCAGTTGAGTAGGGGAATCGAGGGTGTGGGGGGTCGGCGGCGGCGGCCGGTGGACCGGGGGGTGCTCGGCGGTGAGTGGGACCGGATCTGGCGAGGTGGGATAGCAATCGAGATGGAGGGGGATCAAGATCGAGTGTCCATGAAATTTAAAAATATTCACGATATTTCAAAAAGTGCCCATGAAATACAATCGAGAAATGAAGGCTTCAATTTAATTAAATACAATCTTCTTGCCCTTCTTTTTCGCAAATGGAGTTCTTCTGTGGAACGGACGTCCTTTAGGTAGGGTGGTCCTGCTTCTTCTTGTGGTGTATGCTGCTACTTCATCATCGTCGTCATGTTCAATCCTCGGGTCGCCGTACTTGTCGAAGTCTTGCTCATTGGCTACTCCATCCATTCCGATGATCTTCCTTTTGCCTCTCCTCACGACAACACGATTGGGCTTTGACGGGTCGGTAATGAAGAAGCATTGGTCCACTTGGGAAGCCAGTACCCATGGCTCATTTTTCGCGGTGACGTTTGCGCCCGCGGTCTTGGATTTGGCTTCAGGTATAACCATGGTGGTGAAATACCGGTCTTCTTTTAGGACGCTCTTGGCCCATCTGACACGGAACATCGGGACCTTCTCTCCAGCGTAGCTCAGCTCCCAGATCTCCTCGATCCTTCCGTAGTATCTGTCCTTGTCGTTACCGGTGTAGGATTCCATCGTTACCCCAGAGTTCTGATAACCATCGCTCTTCATGTCCTTGGCCTCGGTGTAGAATGTGTAGCCGTTGATATCGTACGCCTCATAGGTCATCAGGTTGTGCTCGGCGCCTTGTGACAAGGCGAATATGAGTTGTTCTTCCGCGGAAGAATCCTCATGTAAAGGGTACGACAGTAGCTTCAGCTTGAACCAACGCGTGAAACATGAGTTGTGCTCTTTGAGTATATCTTCGTCCGTCCTCTGTTTGTTGGGGAACTTTGCAGAAAATTAAAATTTTTTCTATGGTTTCACCAAGATCCATCTATGAGTTCATCTAGAAACGAGTATTCAGATTGGATAGCATCTACATACCACTTTGTAGATCGCAACGGAAGCGTTCGAGTGAACGTGGATGAGGTAGTCGTACTTGCCGTGATCCAATTCACCGATGATCTAGTACCGAACGGACGGCACCTCCGCGTTCAACACACGTACGGGACGGGAGACGTCTCCTCCTTCTTGATCCAGCAAGGGGGAAGGAGAGGTTGAGGAAGATCCAGCACGACGGTGTGGTGGTCGATGCAGCAGAACTCCGGCAGGGCTTCGCTAAGCAACTACGGGAGGAGGAGGAGGTGTTGCAGGGAGGAGGGAGGAGCCAGGGCATTAGGGTTGGTTTGCTCCTCCTTTTCCCCACTATATATAGGGCCAAGGGAGAGGGGGAGGCGCAGCCCTTGCCCCTTCCTCCAAGGAAGGGTGCGGCCAAGGGTGGGGAGGAGTCCATCCTCCCCAAGGCACCTCGGAGGTGCCTTCCCCTTGTAGGACTCTCCCCTTTTTTTTCTCTCTTGGCGCATGGGCCTCTTGGGGCTGGTGCCCTTGGCCCAAGTGGGCCAAGGCGCACCCCCTAAGGCCCATGTGGCCCCCCGAGGCAGGTGGCCCCACCTGGTGGACCCCCGGGACCCCTCCGGTGGTCCCGGTACAATACCGATAACACCGAAACTTGTCCCGATGGCCAAAATAGCACTTCCTATATATAATTCTTTACCTCTGGACCATTCCGGAACTCCTCGTGACGTCCGGGATCTCATCCGGGACTCCGAACAACATTCGGGTTACTGCACATACATATCTTCACAACCCTAGCGTCACCGAACCTTAAGTGTGTAGACCCTACGGGTTCGGGAGACATGCAGACATGACCGAGACGGCTCTCGGGCAATAACCAACAGCGGGATCTGGATACCCATGTTGGCTCCCACATGCTCCACGATGATCTCATCGGATGAACCACGATGTCAAGGATTCAATTAATCCCGTATACGATTCCCTTTGTCAATCGGTATTTTACTTGCCCGAGATTCGATCGTCGGTATCCCAATACCTCGTTCAATCTCGTTATCGGCAAGTCACTTTTCTCGTTACCGTAATGCATGATCCCGTGATCAAACACTTTGATCACCTTGAGCTCATTGTGATGATGCATTACCGAGAGGGCCCGGTGATACCTCTCCGTCTAGCGGAGTGACAAATCCCAGTCTCGATCCATGTCAACCCAACAGACACTTTCAGAGATACCCGTAGTATACCTTTATAGTCACCCAGTTACGTTGTGACGTTTGGCACACCCAAAGAACTCCTACGGTATCCGGGAGTTACACGATCTCATGGTCTAAGGAAAGGATACTTGACATTGGATAACTCTAGCAAACGAACTATGCGATCTTATGCTATGTTTAGGATTGGGTCTTGTCCATCACATCATTCTCCTAATGATGTGACCCCATTATCGATGACATCCAATGTCCATAGTCAGGAAACCATGAATATCTGTCGATCAACGAGCTAGTCAACTAGAGGCTCACTAGGGACATGTTGTTGTCTGTTATTCACACATGTCTTACGATTTCCGGTTAACACAATTATAGCACGAATAAAGACAATTATCATGAATAAGGAAATATAATAATAATGCTTTTATTATTGCCTCTAGGGCATATTTCCAACAGTCTCCCACTTGCACTAGAGTCAATAATCTAGTTACATTGTGATGAATCGAACACCCATAGAGTTCTGGTGCTGATCATGTTTTGCCTTAGGGAGAGGTTTAGTCAACGGATCTGCGACATTCAGATCCGTGTGCACTTTACAAATTTCTATGTCTCCATCTTGAACATTTTCACGAATGGAGTTGAAGCGACGCTTGATATGCCTGGTCTTCTTGTGAAACCTGGGCTCCTTGGCAAGTGCAATAGCTCCAGTGTTGTCACAGAAGAGTTTGATTGGCCCCGACGCATTGGGTATGACTCCGAGGTCGGTGATGAACTCCTTCACCCAAATTGCTTCATGTGCTGCCTCCGAGGCTGCCATGTACTCCGCTTCACATGTAGATCCTGCCACGACGCTTTGCTTGCAACTGCACCAGCTTACTGCCCCACAATTCAAAATATACACGTATCCGGTTTGTGACTTAGAGTCATCCAGATCTGTGTCGAAGCTAGCGTCGACGTAACCTTTTACGACGAGCTCTTCGTCAGCTCCATAAACGAGAAACATTTCCTTAGTCCTTTTCAGGTACTTCAGGATATTCTTGACCGCTGTCCAGTGTTCCTTGCCGGGATTACTTTGGTACCTTCCTACCAAACTTATGGCAAGGTTTACATCAGGTCTGGTACACAGCATGGCATACATAATAGAACCTATGGCTGAGGCATAGGGGATGACGCTCATCTCTTCTATATCTTCTGTCGTGGTCGGACATTGAGCTGAGCTCAATTTCACACCTTGTAACACAGGTAAGAACCCTTTCTTAGATTGATCCATATTGAATTTCTTCAATATCTTATCAAGGTATGTGCTTTGTGAAAGACCTATGAGGCGTCTCGATCTATCTCTATAGATCTTGATGCCTAATATATAAGCAGCTTCTCCAAGGTCCTTCATTGAAAAACTTTTATTCAAGTAGGCCTTAATGCTGTCCAAAAGTTCTATATCATTTCCCATCAAAAGTATGTCGTCTACATATAATATGAGAAATGCTACAGAGCTCCCACTCACTTTCTTGTAAACACAGGCTTCTCCATAAGTCTGTGTAAACCCAAACGCTTTGATCATCTCATCAAAGCGAATGTTCCAACTCCGAGATGCTTGCACCAGCCCATAAATCGAGCGTTGGAGCTTGCACACCTTGTCAGCATTCTTAGGATCGACAAAACCTTCCGGCTGCATCATATACAATTCTTCCTTAAGGAAACCATTAAGGAATGCCGTTTTGACGTCCATTTGCCATATCTCATAATCATAGTATGTGGCAATTGCTAACATGATTCGGACGGACTTCAGCTTCGCTACCGGTGAGAAAGTCTCATCGTAGTCAACCCCTTGAACTTGTCGATAACCCTTAGCGACAAGCCGAGCTTTATAGATGGTCACATTACCATCCGCGTCTGTCTTCTTCTTAAAGATCCATTTATTTTCTATGGCTCGCCGTTCAACGGGCAAGTCAGTCAAAGTCCATACTTCATTTTCATACATGAATCCTATCTCGGATTTCATGGCTTCCAGCCATTTGTCGGAATCCGGGCCCGCCATTGCTTCCTCATAGTTCGAAGGTTCACCGTTGTCTAACAACATGATTTCCAGGACAGGGTTGTCGTACCACTCTGGTGCGGAACGTGTCCTTGTGGACCTTCGAATTTCAGTGGCAACTTGATCTGAAGCATCTTGATCATCATCATTAATTTCCTCTCTAGTCGGTGCAGGCACCTCAGAAACGTTTTCTTGAGTTTCGCCATTTTCCGGTTCAAGAGGTAACACTTCATCAAGTTCTACTTTCCTCCCACTTACTTCTTTCAAGAGAAACTCTTTCTCTAGAAAGGATCCATTCTTGGCAACAAAGATCTTGCCTTCGGATCTGAGGTAGAAGGTATACCCAACAGTTTCTTTAGGGTATCCTATGAAGACGCATTTTTCCGATTTGGGTTCGAGCTTTTCAGGTTGAAGTTTCTTGACATAAGCATCGCATCCCCAAACTTTTAGAAACGACAGCTTAGGTTTCTTCCCAAACCATAATTCATACGGTGTCGTCTCAACGGATTTTGACGGAGCCCTATTTAAAGTGAATGCGGCAGTCTCTAAAGCATAGCCCCAAAAGGATAGCGGTAAGTCGGTAAGAGACATCATAGATCTCACCATATCTAATAGAGTGCGATTACGACGTTCGGACACACCATTACGCTGAGGTGTTCCAGGCGGCGTGAGTTGTGAAACTATTCCACATTTTCTTAAGTGTGTGCCAAATTCGTGACTCAAGTATTCTCCTCCACGATCTGATCGTAGAAACTTGATCTTTCTATCACGTTGATTTTCAACCTCACTCTGAAATTCCTTGAACTTTTCAAAGGTCTCAGACTTGTGTTTCATTAAGTAGATATACCCATATCTACTCAAGTCATCAGTGAGGGTGAGAACATAACGATAGCCACCGCGAGCCTCAACACTCATTGGACCACACACATCGGTATGTATGATTTCCAATAAGTTGGTTGCTCGCTCCATTGTTCCTGAGAACGGAGTCTTGGTCATTTTACCCATGAGGCATGGTTCGCACGTGTCAAATGATTCATAATCAAGAGACTATAAAAGTCCATCTGCATGGAGCTTCTTCATGCGTTTGACACCTATGTGACCAAGGCGGCAGTGCCACAAATATGTGGGACTATTGTTATTAACTTTAACTCTTTTGGTACTCACACTATGAATATGTGTATCATCACGTACGAGATTCATTAAGAATAAACCATTAACCATTGGAGCATGACCATAAAACATATCTCTCATATAAATGGAACAACCATTATTCTCTGATTTAAATGAGTAGCCATCTCGAATTAAGCGAGATCCAGATACAATGTTCATGCTCAAACTTGGCACTAAATAACAATTATTGAGGTTTAAAACTAATCCCGTAGGTAAATGTAGAGGCAGCGTGCCGACGGCGATCACATCGACCTTGGAACCATTCCCGACGCGCATCGTCACCTCGTCCTTTGCCAGTCTCTGTTTATTCCGCAGCTCCTGCTTTGAGTTACAAATGTGAGCAACTGCACCGGTATCAAATACCCAAGAGCTACTACGAGTACTGGTAAGGTACACATCAATTACATGTATATCATATATACCTTTGGTTTTGCCGGCCTTCTTGTCCGCTAAGTATTTGGGGCATTTCCGCTTCCAGTGACCACTTCCCTTGCAATAAAAACACTCAGTCTCGGGCTTGGGTCCATTTTTTGGCTTCTTCCCGGCAACTTGCTTACCGGGCGTGGCAACTTACTTGCCGTCCTACTTGAAGTTATTTTTACCCTTGCCCTTCTTGAACTTAGTGGTTTTATTCACCATCAACACTTGATGCTCCTTCTTGATTTCTACCTCTGCTGATTTCAGCATAGCATATACTTCAGGAATGGTCTTTACCATCCCCTGCATATTGTAGTTCATCACAAAGCTCTTGTAGCTAGGTGGAAGCGACTGGAGGATTCTGTCAATGACCGCCTCATCCGGGAGATTAACTTCCAGTTGAGTCAAGCGGTTGTGCAACCCAGACATTTTGAGTATGTGCTCACTGACAGAGTCATTTTCCTCCATCTTACAGCTAAAGAGTTTATCGGAGACTTCATATCTCTCGACCCGGGCATGAGCTTGGAAAACCATTTTCAGCTCTTCGAACATCTCATATGCTCCATGTCTCTCAAAACGCTTTTGGAGCCCCGGCTCTAAGCTGTAAAGCATGCCGCACTGAACGAGGGAGTAATCATCGCAGCGTGACTGCCAAGCGTTCATAACGTCTTGTTCTGCAGGGAGAATAGGTGTGTCACCCAGCGGTGCTCTTAGGACATAATCTTTCTTGGCAGCTATGAGGATAATCCTCAGGTTCCGGACCCAGTCCGTATAGTTGCTACCATCGTCTTTCAGCTTGGTTTTCTCTAGGAACGCGTTGAAGTTGAGGACTACGTTGGCCATTTGATCTACAAGACATATTGTAAATATTTAGACTAAGTTCATGATAATAAAGTTCATTTAATCAAATTATTTAATGAACTCCCACTTAGATAGACATCCCTCTATTAGTCATCTAAGTATTACATGATCCGAGTCAACTAGGCCGTGTCCGATCATCACGTGAGACGGACTAGTCAACATCGGTGAACATCTTCATGTTGATCGTATCTTCTATACGACTCATGCTCGACCTTTCGGTCTTCTGTGTTCCGAGGCCATGTCTGTACATGCTAGGCTCGTCAAGTCAACCTAAGTGTTTTGCGTGTGTAAATCTGTCTTACCCCCGTTGTATGCGAACGTAAGGACCTATCACACCCGATCATCACGTGGTGCTTCGGAACGACGAACCTTAGCAACGGTGCACAGTTAGGGTGAACACTTTCTTGAAATTATTATGAGGGATCATCTTATTTACTACCGTCGTTCTAAGTAAACAAGATGCAAAACATGATAAACATCACATGCAATCAAATAATAAACGTGACATGATATGGCCAATATCACATAGCTCCTTTGATCTCCATCTTGGGGCTCCATGATCATCTTGTCACCGGCTTGACACCATGATCTTCATCATCGTGTCTCCATGAAGTTGCTCGCCAACTATTACTTCTACTACTATGGCTAACGCATTTAGCAATAAAGTAAAGTAATTTACATGGCGTTTCTCAATGACACGCAGGTCATACAAAAAATAAAGACAACTCCTATGGCTCCTGCCGGTTGTCATACTCATCGACATGCAAGTCGTGATTCCTATTACAATAGCATGAACATCTCATACATCACATATAGATCATTCATCATTCATCACAACTTTGGCCATATCATATCACAAAGCACTTGCTGCAAAAACAAGTTAGACGTCCTCTAATTGTTGTTGCAAGTTTTACGTGGCTGAATTAGGGTTCTAGCAAGAACGTTTTCTTACCTACGTAAAAGCCACAACGTGATTTGTCAACTTCTATTTGCCCTTCATAATGACCCTTTTCATCGAATCCGCTCCAACTAAAGTAGGAGAGACAGACACCCGCCAGCCACCTTATGCAACTAGTGCATGTTAGTCGGTGGAACCGGTCTCACGTAAGCGTACGTGTAAGGTTGGTCCGGGCCGCTTCATCCCACAATACCGCTGAAGCAAGATAAGACTAGTAGCGGCAAGAAGAGTTGACAACATCTACGCCCACAACAAATTGTGTTCTACTCGCGCAAGAAGAACTACGCATAGACCTAGCTCATGATGCCACTGTTGGGGAATGTTGCAGAAAATTAAAAAATTTTCTACGGTTTCACCAAGATCCATCTATGAGTTCATCTAGCAACGAGTATTCAGATTGGATATCATCTACATACCACTTTGTAGATCGCAACGGAAGCGTTCGAGTGAACGTGGATGAGGTAGTCGTACTTGCCGTGATCCAATTCACCGATGATCTAGTACCGAACGGACGGCACCTCCGCGTTCAACACGTACGGGACGGGAGACGTCTCCTCCTTCTTGATCCAGCAAGGGGGAAGGAGAGGTTGAGGAAGATCCAGCACGACGGTGTGGTGGTGGATGCAGCAGAACTCCGGCAGGGCTTCGCTAAGCAACTACGGGAGGAGGAGGAGGTGTTGCAGGGAGGAGGGAGGAGCCAGGGCATTAGGGTTTGTTTGCTCCTCCTTTTCCCCACTATATATAGGGCCAAGGGAGAGGGGGAGGCGCAGCCCTTGCCCCTTCCTCCAAGGAAGGGTGCGGCCAAGGGTGGGGAGGAGTCCATCCTCCCCAAGGCACCTCGGAGGTGCCTTCCCCTTGTAGGACTCTCCCCTTTTTTTTCTCTCTTGGCGCATGGGCCTCTTGGGGCTAGTGCCCTTGGCCCAAGTGGGCCAAGGCGCACCCCCTAAGGCCCATGTGGCCCCCCGAGGCAGGTGGCCCCACCTGGTGGACCCCCGGGACCCCTCCGGTGGTCCCGGTACAATACCGATAACACCGAAACTTGTCCCGATGGCCAAAATAGCACTTCCTATATATAATTCTTTACCTCTGGACCATTCCGGAACTCCTCGTGACGTCCGGGATCTCATCCGGGACTCCGAACAACATTCGGGTTACTGCACATACATATCTTCACAACCCTAGCGTCACCGAACCTTAAGTGTGTAGACCCTACGGGTTCGGGAGACATGCAGACATGACCGAGACGGCTCTCGGGCAATAACCAACAGCGGGATCTGGATACCCATGTTGGCTCCCACATGCTCCACGATGATCTCATCGGATGAACCACGATGTCAAGGATTCAATTAATCCCGTATACGATTCCCTTTGTCAATCGGTATTTTACTTGCCCGAGATTCGATCGTCGGTATCCCAATACCTCGTTCAATCTCGTTATCGGCAAGTCACTTTTCTCGTTACCGTAATGCAAGATCCCGTGATCAAACACTTTGATCACCTTGAGCTCATTGTGATGATGCATTACCGAGAGGGCCCGGTGATACCTCTCCGTCTAGCGGAGTGACAAATCCCAGTCTCGATCCATGTCAACCCAACAGACACTTTCAGAGATACCCGTAGTATACCTTTATAGTCACCCAGTTACGTTGTGACGTTTGGCACACCCAAAGCACTCCTACGGTATCCGGGAGTTACACGATCTCATGGTCTAAGGAAAGGATACTTGACATTGGATAACTCTAGCAAACAAACTATGCGATCTTATGCTATGTTTAGGATTGGGTCTTGTCCATCACATCATTCTCCTAATGATGTGACCCCGTTATCGATGACATCCAATGTCCATAGTCAGGAAACCATGACTATCTGTCGATCAACGAGCTAGTCAACTAGAGGCTCACTAGGGACATGTTGTTGTCTGTTATTCACACATGTATTACGATTTCCGGTTAACACAATTATAGCACGAATAAAGACAATTATCATGAATAAGGAAATATAATAATAATGCTTTTATTATTGCCTCTAGGGCATATTTCCAACACTGTTGGCCTCGGTCATTGTACGTCTTCTTAATAAAGGTTTTGTGCTCTACAACCCAAGGATCGACCACGTCTATGTGTTGTAGCGCGACTAGGTTTGCTCTTTCAAAGTCGGCGAGTCGACCCTGGAAGTCGACACGCATTTCGCGGCGACCCTCACGGTGACCCCATCCAGCGAGCCTGCCGAGGTGCCTGTTGACGGGCAGACCAACGGGGTTCTCGATGCCTAGATAATTCGTGCAGTAGGAGATGCACTCTTCGGTCAGAAAGCCCCTGGCTATGCTTCCCTCTGGACGTGACATGTTGCGAACGTATCCTTTGATGACACCATTCATCCTTTCGAACGGCATCATGCTGTGCAGGAACGTCGGCCCGAGTTGGATGATATCCTCCACTATATGGACCAGGAGATGCACCATAACATCGAAGAATGCAGGCGGGAAGTACATCTCAAGCTCGCATAGTATCACCACAATCTCTTCCTGTAGCCTTGTGAGTTGCCTCACGCCAATCGACTTCCGAGAGATGATGTCGAAGAAGTTGCATAGGCCAAATAGCGTTTCACGGACGTGCGCGTCCATGATCCCACGGATTGCAACTGGAAGTATCTGCGTCATCAGCACGTGATAGTCGTGATACTTCATCCCGCTGAACTTCTGCTTCGCTGGGTCTAGGTATCTGCTTATCTTCCCCGCGTAACCGTAAGGAAGTTTTACTCCTAGGAGGCAGGTGAAAAACTGCTCGATCTCCTCCTGACTTAGAGTGAAGCACGTGGGAGGGTAGTCATTTCCAGTCTTCTTGGCCTTTTTGCCTTTGCGACGACTTTCTATGTCCTGCTTCGCCTCATCATCATCATCATCATCATATATAGCGTGAAGCTCCTGCCTGATGCCCATTGATTTCAAGTCTGCCCTTGCTTTCGGCCCATCTTTGGTCCTCTTTGGCATGTTGAGCAGGGTACCAAGCAGACTCTCGCACACGTTCTTCGTGATATGCATGACATCAAGGCTGTGAGGCACACGGTGGATCTTCCAGTACGGCAAGTCCCAGAAAACAGACCTCGTTTTCCATACCTTCAGCAGCGGCTCTGGCGCCTTTTGCTTCTTTCCCGGCTCTGGCGCCTTTTGCTTCTTTCCCGGCAGTGGGAAGTCTTTCCAATTTTTCAACATCTTGTCTATTTCCTCGCCGCTCCTCATACACGGGCGTTTTCGGGGTTCGATTTCACCATCGAACAGATCCTTGCGTTTCCTCCATGGGTCATCGTCGCGAAGCCACCTTCGATGTCCCATGAACACGGTTTTCGAAGACCCGGGATCTCTATCTAGCTGGCGATACGTTGTGTCATCCATGCACCTTACGCATCCAGAAAATCCGTGGACTACCTGCCCCGCGAGATATCCGTAACCGAGATAGTCGTGCACCGTCGTGAGCAAGGCGGCTCTCATAGGGAAATATTCTTTCTCTGCGGCGTCTGTCAGGACCCCGATCCTAAGCCACATCGATCCAGCGTGTAACACATCATATCACTTTGCGGCCTCACGCACGGTACTCCCACGGGTGCCACCTTACCTGGCCCGGGACCGTTTGCGCCTTTTGGCTCACGTATATGATAGTGTCGCTAGCATCCATATGACAGAGAACCCGGGCCGACATGGCTAGTCGTGAACCCGAAGCGGCGCTAGCCTATGAGTACAGGCATACATGAATCACATCGAGCATGTCGGTCATCAACGTATCTATTCGGGCTGTAGCACTGGGCTAACAGGACTCCGGTAACCCGGGCTGTAGCAGGCTAGGAAGGACTCCGAATATCAGCGCGTGACATTTCCCCTAAGGGACAGACATAGGAACGACGTGAGACACATGCCGGCCAGTCAAGTGTCCAAGCAGTAGTGCTGGGCTAGCAGGACTCCGGTGAACCGGGCTGTAGCGGACTACTATCGCTCAGAAGCACAAGACTTACATTTCCCCATATGAAAGGCTGCCAAGGATAAACAACTAGATAGTCGGATCCCACTCATACCAAGCATTTCAATCATACACACAATATGCCCGATATGAGTAAATACAACATGGCAACACAACAGTACTCTACGACTCAAGTACTTTATTTAGAAGGCTCCGAGGAGCCATACATAACATCCATACAGATAGGGGTCACATGACCCAACACTCAAGTCATACAAACATACAAGCACATGCGGAAGCAAAGTAGTCTGAGTACAGACACTAGAAAGAAAGAAGGCTTGACGAAGCCTGTCTATCTACAGCGACCCTTCACAAGTCTTGGATCACCACCTGGGTGATAAGTCACTCGTCAACGTCGAGGTCTACATAGAACCCATCAGAGGGGTTGGTGCAGTCGTCCGAAAAACATGATTAAAGCAACATGAGTACAGAAGTACTCAGCAAGTCTTACAACAGGAACCTACTATACATGCCCATTCTCAAGAAGATAGTGGGGTTATTGCAGCAAGCCAGCTTTGACTCTTGGCTAAGCTATCCTACGATAGACACCATTTGCAAAACATTTGTCGCACACGAGTCCTCTATCACCATCACAATACTCCACCGTGGATCCTCTCTCGCCATCCCACGAGAGGGCCCTCCGCGGTACTCACACTTATCTTGAGATTTTTAGTAGTATCCAATTAACTTATCTATGAACTGTATAGGTGACCAAGTAGTCCTTTACCGCGGACGCGGCTATTCGAATAGATTTATACCCTGCAGGGGTGTACTTCTTCACACACGCTCTCACCACTTATCGCCGTTTACACGACATGTACTCGGCAACCTTCAAGCGGAATCCCAGCGAGGGTGTCGGCCACGGCCTACCTAAACACTCAAGTCTCTAGTCCAGGTTTATCGCCTATTCGGGTTCCATCCGCAGGGAGTCCGGCCGAGGTTTCCACTAACGGCCCCGAACGATGTGAACAGGGTTCCCGAGACACCAAACGGGCGAGTCGGTACACCGTGCCACGTGCCTACAGCAACACAGCCCACCCCGATGGTCAGCGCCGCGTGCGGCCCCCAGCATGCTACAAACACCAGAAACTACTTTGCAACTCCTGGACAGGGGACAAGCGTGAGCAAGAAGCCGAGAGGGTCCATTGGTTTCGGGCCCAATGCGTGGTAGTATCTGAGTCTTAAATCACACACACAGATCTCAGTTCTTAAGAACGGCCTCAATGAAACAACCCACCATGTACTCCTACATGGCCTTTCATCGATTCCTTTACCAAATCGTGTTCAACACTTCCACACTATTGACAACGACACAACCTTTCACTCCGGATCATCATCCCGATGAGCCAGACCTGACACAACTCTAAGCATAGCAAGCATAGCATGGTAGGATCACACACACACACATGTATTGGCTCAATCAACTCCTACACATGCTAGTGGGTTTCATCTAGTTACTGTGGCAAAGACAGGTCATGCAAAGGAAGTGGGTTCAACTACCGCGACACACAGCAGTTTGAAACGCGTTGTCTTAATGCAGTAAGCGAGAACATGGGTTTGTATCGGAATGATCAATGGTTTGCTTGCCTGATGGAGTGGTGGTGGGATACTGCCCTTCAGTTGGATACTCGGAGATATCCTCGGAGGCAGAACCTACCACGATGAACACATCGGAACACAATCAATACATGACGATATGCAACAATATGATGCATGCAATGACATGGCAATATGAATGTGTCCTGGTCTTGTGCAAGTTAAACCAGAAGGGAAAAACCCCATTTGAATCAAAGATTCAAATGGTAGTGCATTTATAAGATCATATTAGTGCAATATCTTATAATGCCTAAACAGTGGGTTTAACTTGTTTTAACATGCATGAAACCAGTTCCATTGGATAGGTTGGATTTTTCTGATCATTTTTCATATATAGAACTTTGTATTTGGAGTTACAGATAATTTTCTATGAATTTTTGAAGTTTGTAACATTTTCTGGATTTTCCTGAAAAAAATAAATCTAGAAAAAGATTTACTGCGTCAGTCTGGCGTCAGTGTGACGTCAGCGGTCAACTGACCCGGTCCAGGTCAAACCTGACACGTGGGTCCCGTGTGTCAGTGTGATTTAGTTAAACTAAAAAAATAATTAGCACTAATCCTAACTAATTAACAGGGCTGGGCCCACCTGTCATTGACCCAGGGTCAAACTGGGCCCACCCGTGGTCAACTGGAGTTAGCGGGGTTGACTCCGCCGGCGTTGAGCCGCCGGCGACAACCAGGCGCGGCGGGGCAGCGCGGGTTTCGCGCTCCGGCGACCAAAACGATGGCCGGGGCCATCTACGGGAAGCTGGGGCTCGTGCGCATCCAGCACGGCGCGTGGCTGCAGCGGGGACGGCCGGAGCTCGCCGGAAACGAGCTCGGGGCGGCGCCGGAGTTCGTGCGGGGTCGGCTTTGGCGCTACGGTGCGTTAGGGGGCCGGCTGGTGGCTGTTTTGGCCTCCTGGAGGCTCCAGGAGCACGTTGACGCGCTCTGGCGCGGTTGGCAGGGGCTATGGCCGCGGTGGCGCCATGGCCGGCGGAGCCAAGCTCTCGGGCTCGTCGGGGACGGGCGCTACGGCGAGCTAGCAGGCATGGGAGGAGGGGGAGAAGGTGCGGGAGCTCACAGGGAGGTCGACGAGCAGCTCAGCGTGCTCGGGGGCGAACGGAGCGGCGCGAATCGAAGAACGGCGGCCGGCGGGCACCGGGGTCGGAGACGAGCTGATGGCGGCGATGCAGGGCCTCCGGCGAGGCGTGGCTCGGTGGGGAGGGCGAGGGCGAAGTGGCGGAGCCTCTGGGCAGGTCAGAGGGGCGAGGGGGCGACGATGGGCGCGGCTATGGCGGCGAGACGGCGATGGGTGCGTCGGCCATCTCGGGAGAGGGAGAGGGAGACGAGGGGGAGAGTGAGCGGGGACGAGAGGGGTACGTGGGGTCACGTGGCGACCCAGGCGGCTCGGGGCGTCGGCGGAAGCAGGAGGTGGCCGGCGTGTGGCCGCGGGCGCCGGCCACGCGCTCCGCGTCCTTCTGGCGCGAGGAGGACGACGACTGGCGTCGCCAGTTGGCTGGGCCGAGCCAGGTGGGCTGGCCAGCGCAGGTAAGGCCCAGGTGGCCTTTCCCTCTTTTTATTTGATTAGTTTATGTTTTTTTCTATTTAACAGAAACTGTTGGGCTTTATTTAAAATACTAGAACATTTCCAAAAATCCTGAAAATATTTGTGTCTTCTGTTAGGATTATTTCCAACAGCAAACATTTACTTCCAGAATTATTTGAGCATTTAAATTATTTAAAAGCATTTAATTGCCCAAATTCAAATACTTATGAATTAATTCAAAAAAACCTTAGGATGACCTAGAAAATTGTGCACCACTTTTGTCAAAGGTTTAAACCCAAAACAAAAGGGGGTGAACATTTCAGAAGGGCATTTCAGGTTCATTGAAAATAATTTTAGTAAACCCTAGTTATTTCCAGGGGGGGGGGGGAAAGTGTGTGTTGGGGGTTCTGGCATTTCCCATTTCAGAATTAATAGAATTTAAACATGATGCACACTCTAATGCATGGCCTAGCTAGGGATGTGACAGCGTCCCACGTATTGGCTGGCGTTTTCCACAGCGTGTCTAGCTCCTCCTTCAGCAGCCCCAGATACAGATTGATGTCGTTCCCTGGTTGTTTCGGCCCTTCAATTAGCATACTCATGTGAATGTACTTCCTCTTCATGCACAACCAGGGGGGAAGGTTGTACATCCACACAAACACAGGCCAGGTGCTATGTGTGCTTCTCTGGCTGCCAAACGGATTTACTCCATCGGTGCTCGCACCCAGCACGATGTTCCTTGGATCCTTCCCAAATTCTGGGTATTCAAAATTCAACGCTTGCCACTGGCTCGCATCCTTAGGGTGACTCAGCATCTTGTCTTTTTTATCTATCTCCAGATCATTTGCGTCATCTTCTCGCTTCTTCTCCTCCCTATCCATGTGCCAACGCAGGAGCTTTGCTACCTTAGGATCCGCGAAATACCGCTACAGACGAGGAGTGATCGGAAAGTACCACACTACTTTTCGAGGAGCTTTCTTCCTCTTCTTGTATCAAGTGACGCCGCACACCGGACATATGGTAGACTCTGCGTGCTCGTCCCGATAAATGATGCATTTGTTCATGCACACATGGTATTTCACGTGCGGTAAATCCAGAGGACACACGATTTTCTTCGCCTCCTCCAAACTGGTCGGGCACTTGTTCCCCTTTGGAAGACGTTCGTGCCAGAATGACATGTTCTCGTCGAAGCATGCGTCGGTCATTTTGTGTTTTACCTTCATCTCCAGAGCCATGAGCGTTACTTTCAGGCGGGTATCCTCGGGCCTGCATCCTTCATACAATGGAGTAACCGCGTCTAACTCAAGTTGATCCACCTTGGCTTTCTCTCGGGTAGCAGCTCTTGCGTTATCCGTCTGCTTGAGAAGCAGCTCTTGAATGTAAGGGTCCTGCACCCAGCCCATCGATGGTCCACCGTCGTCTGCTCCACCGGCATCATCATCTTCATGATCATGCCCGTCGTCTGCTCCGGCATCTTCCTCATCATCATGTCCTGCATCTTCTACATGATGACTGTGTACAGCATCACCGTCGTGATCATCTCCTGGAGATTCTTCGTCTTCTCGCCCGCCCGAGCCGCGGTAGTTGTCTTGCTGCCCTTCCTCATTTCTTGCCCAGCCCCCATGGACGACTTCGCAGTCATCTTCATCACCTTGCCACCGATAGCCATCCATGAAACCACACAAGAGCAGGTGGTCCCGCACCTGCCCGGAATCCGGGTCCGCAATAAGGCTCTCCAGCTTGCATCTTCGACACGGACATCTTATCTCCATCTCGTTCTTTTGAAGCATCTCAGCCTTCGCGGACCTCAGAAACCTATTCACGATGCCTTCGGTCATCGTGCGGACCATGGTCGCCTGCGGGGTAGAGCAAAACGATATTTTAGAACCAAGAAAAAATTTGGCATGACTTTCCCTAAAAATAGGACCAAAAAGAATGCTTAATGGCAAAATTATCGCCGAAACGGAAATGAATCAACATTTCGGCAAAATATTGGCAACTATCGCATTTCAAATACCGGTACACCTCCAAACACAAACACATATGCAACACCACAAACATATGCAACACCACGAACATACGTAGATCTAGCTAGGCCATAAAAAGTGCATGTGCACATTGTTGTAGGGAGAACAACATAAATATAGCTTCCCCCCTTACTTACCTATCAAAACAAGGTAATTTAACCACTTAATTTGAATGAATCTATGGTGGAAATGAGGTGAAAAAGAGGAGGCACCCGAGACAAGGAGGAGGTGGAGAGAATGAAGTGGGGAGAAAGTGAGTGTGGGAAGGAGAGGCTGCCCAAAATATCTTGTTGCTGCCCACTTACTAATGGCGCACCAACAACAAATGCGCCATTAGTAATCTAGGTTACTAATGGCGCACCAACGTCTGATGCACCATTAGTAGTTTTGCAAAAAAAAAACATACTAATGGCGCACTGATTCACAGTGCGCCATTACTAGTTTGAACTAGTAATGGCGCACGGTGGAAGAGTGCGCCATTAGTAGTTTTGCAACAAAAGGAATAAAAAATATAATTAAAAAAACAACATTAGTGGCGCACTCTGGGACTAGTGCGCCATTACTAGTTACAACTAGTAATGGCGCACTGTGTCTGGATGCGCCATTAGTATGTTTGGACAGGCGCGCTAGTTCAAATTTTTTTTTGATACTAATGGCGCATCCTGGGCCTGGTGCGCCATTAGTAGTTTCAACACTAATGGCGTATCAGAAGGTGGTGCGCCATTAGTATATACTAATGGCGCACCTCTTATCTGGTGCACCATTAGTGTCAATCCCATCTATAGCCCTTTTTCTAGTAGTGGTTTCTTGCATGGCGAGGCGCTGCGCGGCGAGCGCAGCCTCGAGGTGCACATTCTTCGTCACGACCTCCGGCACCTCCAGGGCCACCAGGGTTTGAAAGAGTTCGTCACCATGGAAGCTGATGAGGGTGGCAGGCAATGAGGAGCCTGGGCGCGCGGGCTGGAGCAGTACGGCAAGGTCGTTCGCGCGCTTCTTGACGGTGGTGAACTTGCGGATGGAGTTGACCATCATGTCGTCCATGCGAGAGGCGAAGCCGGCGTCAGCGAGGGCTACGATGCCTGCGGTCGCCAGCACCATCTGGAAACGCTGCACGGTGCGGGGCCGCAGGCCGGCGCCTTGAATGATTTGGCACAGCTGACTGCCGCTCGCGTCCATCGCCTCCATAGGTGCTTGTGGCTTCTGGTCACTTGGTCTTGGATTGGAGTGAGCAGTGTTGCGCAGAGACTTGGGAGTAGATGGATTGGAGTGGTGGGGCGCCTTTATTATATGAGAGTCCAAACTCTGTTGCATTCACATCGTGCTGGCTCTATTCTACTTCTCCAATTAATTCCCTCTGCATGTAATTGAGGATGCATCATTGACCGTTCAACGTCTCGGGAACCGCTACCCTATCCCTTCTTGGCATTCAAGCACCTATGGACCCGTCGACGACGAGGTGCCTATGGTGACTTTGTAAATTTCAAGATGATAGTGCCGTGCGTGTGTGCGTTCATAGGGGTGAGTGTATGCGCGTGTATATGAGCGCTTGCGTCTGTACCGTGTAAAAAAAATGTAAATGCGTGTCAAAAAGAGACTAGTCAGTATACTCAATATTATGCACCTCAGAGAGGAAAATGATAGAACTAGTACGTATTTATTTACGGTGCAGATTCACTCATTTTGCTCCATATGTACTCCGTCTCGGTGTAGTCTACTCACTTGTTGAAATCTCTAGAAGGGCAAATACTCCTTTCTGGTTTACAGGGCTATACTAGCAAGTAGTTGTACGTACTAGTAGAATAGTGGGCTCACATAGCAATTTTGTCTCATGCAAGAGCCTGGCTATATGCATGCTCCAATGTTCGCAACTGCAACGTTCGGTTTGCGCTTGGATTTTCGCCTCTTCGAGAAGACGAACAATGATGTTACTACTACTGCTTCTACAGTGTCGAATCCACTACTGCATGTCTGTCCACCGCGAGCGGGACGGATAGCTTGTTGTAGAAGTACTACTAAGCAAAAGCCCGTCCTCGTTTGCGGGCAACTGCGCGCATGGGTGAGGGAGAAGGCGTGTAGTAAAATCAAGCTTCTCCTCGTTGTACGAGTTGATGCGACACATCATAGCACTGGCCCCACATGCTTGCCTCTAAACTTGGCTGAAAGACCCGCGGTGTACAATATATTTGCTGCAACCTCTAACATTTACCCACCACAAATTAAAATACATGTGGCCGTATGCATCGTTCTAATGCAGAGGCCGGGGAGTCCCCCCTTTTCGAAAAAAACAAATTAAAATATATATTCCGGTCTTGACCACATGAGCGTGCAAACTACAATCACCAGGGTGTCAGGTAGGGCCAGAAGACTATTTTAATTTTTTCTAAAAAACTTTGAGACGGCCATATAGCATGGAGCCGACCCCAACGATTTTAAGCTTATAGGCACGGTACACGCTATCCTAGACTACTCTACACATGAAACTGCCACACGAGTGTCCGGGCTGCGCTTGGCTCTTCGCCTCTTCGAGAAGTCGAACAATGTTGGAGTACTACTATGCTGGAGGAGTACTACAGTACGCTTCTGGCCATCTGACACCGGTTGAACTGCTGCATGTCCACCGAGTGCGGGAGGGAGAGCGTGTAGCGAAAGCTTCTCCTAGTCTTGCCAGCCACCACGCTCATGGGCGAGGGAGGGACGCTCCTGCCTTTGCATGTATGACAGGTGGTCCCGGCATGTGTGTGGCCAACCTATCATACAACCAAAGGCAGGTGCAGTTAAGTCGGCGAGGGAGAGGATAATCAAACTTCTCGTTGATGTACGAGTTGCCGCGACACAGCAAAGCACTGCACTCGATATATTTCAATAATTTGCGTTTACCGATGCATTAATTACAACGCATGCATGCATGCCGTGACTCTCCTTTTGATACTTGCATGTGTTGATTTAATGCACCTTGAAGTAGTATAAAATATGTGACGGTAAAGCTTTGTAATACCCTAGCCCAAGTCGAGAGATGTTTGTGCACGAGGAGGGTGAGATCATGCAGACCGAACAGGACCCGACGATGGAGCTCTCTAAGGTCTCGATGGACCTCACCATGCTCCACTGCCCCTTGTGCCTCTGCCCCTTGATGCCTCCAGTGTATGAGGTTCGAATACACCTCGTCCGTTCGGCTGGTTGAGCAAGGTGCAGGTTTCTTGATTGATGTGTTGTTCGATTGATTTCTGCAGTGCAAGGGAGGGCACCTGGCCTGCGCAGACTGCCGCGTCGAGCGCCCCGGGAACCAGCGGCAGTTCCAGAAGTGCGAGCGTGGCGGTGGCTTCGATGTGCGGAACACGGCGGTGGACTCCGTCCTTTCGTCGGTGAGGGTGGAGTGCCCGCACGAAGGCTGTGGGCTCTACGTCACTTACCACAAGCTCGCCGATCACCAGAGCGTGTGTCCGCTCGCGCCCTGCAAATGCCCCGTGCCCGTCTACGGCTACGAAGGCCCGCCGCCGGCGCTCTACCACCACATCAGCACCGCGCATCCCATGCCCGTGCAAAGGATACAGTACGGCAAGGTGCTCCAGCTGCAAGTGCCACTGTCGGAGCCACGACTCTTGCTGTTCGCGGAGGAGGACCGCCGCGCGTTTTTCTTGGTCGGCGGGGTGCTCGGCATCGGCGCTCCTATCGTTGTGTCGGTCATCTGCATCAGAGCGGGGGCGTCCCCACTGCCGCGCCACGTGGCCAAGCTGTGGGCGAACGGCCCGCCGAGGGAGCCCAAAGGCACGACCGACGTCGTCAAGGTGGAAATGGAGGTGACAAGTAGCAAGGATCCTGGCGACGTCGACGTGCAGGAGCTGACCTTCTTGACAGTTCCTCCCAAGCTGTTGGCCGGGGCTAAGCTTGTGTCCCTCCACATTCAGATTGACAAGCTCACGTCCTAAATGTTTCTACAGTGCCTTCTGTTTATCTTAGTAATATGCTAATATAGGGATTACCTTGGTCTACTTTAGCTTAAGAAATGGTGGGTTTCGGTGGCGATAAAAAATTATGTTTATCAATGCATTAATTGCAATGCATGCATGCATAAAGTACATGCGTTGGTCAATTTTCTCTTAATACTTGCATGCAATGATTTAATGCACCTTGGAATCTGAACATGTGTTGGGGAACAACCAAATTGGGTTTTATAAAATGGAAAAACTAAAATTTTGAGATAAGCCCTATAAAACCAGAAAGGAGAGAGTAGAAAAATAAGTACTCCATCCGGGAATAGTGTCGCACTTCAAAACTTGAACCGTCAATAAATTTTGAGCTTGCGTCTCGTCACATTCCAAATTACTCCACACTATATTGAATTGCAAATCTGTTCACACCAATCACAACCTAAACGGTTTCCCACTTAGGAGCGTATTAGTACTCAGTTATAAATACTAGTATGCCAAGATGACTGCGCATTCCTCCTCAGCACCTCATTCACAAAAACAAACAAGCCATTCAGCATCCTTCCCTTGTGTCTGCCATGGCCAGCGTGAGTTCTGGGTTGAGAGATTGCCACCAGGGAGAGGCAAGCATGTAAGCGGAAGCACGAGAGATGCCCCGCCTCGCTGCGAGAGCAGCCGATGTGTCCCGCCGCGCGGAAGTAGCAGCACAGAGGTCCCGCCGCGCCGCTGAAGCAGCACGGAGGTCCCGCCGCACCGTCGATGCAGCAGACTGGTCCGACCGCGCCGCGGAAGCAGCAAAGATGTCGCGTCGCGCCACGAATGCAGAAGAGATGTCCCGTTGCGCCGCGGCGGCCTGGGAAAATTTCTCGCGGGTAGGCGACGACTGTTATAGGCGCATGCATGCGATCGTCCATAGCCAGATGGAGCAGATCTCTGGCTGGGCGAGGTTGCAGGACGACATGAAAGCCTCGTTTGAACAGGCTATCAGCGTACTAAGGGAGGGCAATGAGAGGCTCTGGGCCGAGCGTGACCTCCTGAGGGAGAAGATCGTCCGAAGTGCAGACCAGCAGGAGGAGACCAGTGCCTTGTTGAAGAGGACCGGCGTCATCGTCAAGAAACTTATGGACGAGAATGACATGCTCCGCAACGAGCGCCAAAGGCTGGTGGAGGAATCCGTGGATGTTCTCAAGCAGCATCTTGAGGACACGAAAGAGCTCATCGCCGCTTGCCACGGAGACTAGTTCCCGCAGCCTGCAGCAACGCATCAAGAAAGTAGAGATCAGTGAGCCAAATCCTTGTCTTCCTTGTTCTTTTGCCCTTGTGTATTTTGGGCATAGCCGCATGTGGCTTTTTAAATTATCTTTCCAATTATGTAAGACAATTATTCATCCTTATCTTTCAGTGGAAGATCAATGTTGCGAGGATGGAATGAAGAAAACTCTTGCTGTGGCGACCCTGGCGTTGATGTTCTTCTAGTTGCTGTTGGGCTTCCTTCAGTTTCCTGGTTTCTTTTGATGTAATAATCGGTTTAGGATGTGGATTGTGTCGTCGGTTGTGAAATGTTGGGTTCTAGCGCGGATGTTTGGCCTTTGTTGGCCTCTTGGGATGTTGTGATTTCAATCTGGTAGCTTTTAGTCCTTCGTGTTAGGCTGGAGTTGTGCTGAACTTCTTGTGAATTGTGGTGGTTTTCAGTAATGAAAATTGGAAGGGACAAGCCCTTCTTTGATAAAAAAAATCGTCCTTATATATTCATCAGTCTTGCTATAAGTCGCAGTAGATGCTATATAGGTCCGTCGGATCTTACATCAAGATCCATGCTTTCAGATTTTCTTTTTCCTCTCTTAAATCTCAGTTGAGTGAGACATAGCCACGCCATTAAACAGAGGCTCGGGCGCCATTAATGGAGACCTTGGGAGAGAGGTGGACGGCAGATGGACGTCAAAGGGCTCTCCTCCCGATAAGCATGCGCAGGGGTCTGATCGCACGCCTCTCGTACTCAAATAGCTACCCTGCACGACGCCTTCTAGCTAATAAAAAATGGGGACGCGTGGTGGCACGTAAATGGTACTAGTAGGTAGAACGCCCACGGTTTCAACAATACTTGTGTTTCCGATTGTAACGTGACATCACTTGTTCCAAAATGACTTTGTTGATTGTTAATGTGTGCGCCTTCGCAAATCGGACTGCAAATTTACCACAGCATTTTGGTGCCATGTCATGGCAGCAAGCCAAGTTTCATTATTTTCATGCATGTTTTGGATTTACAGGAATTAAAAAACTAAGTTTCTCAATGTTTCCAACCCAGCCACGATGGCCAGAATTTTGAATTTCATTCCCATTTCTTGCATGTAACCTACAAATTTACCCAAGGACACACATGTCATTTTTCAACCAACTTTGGTGCACTGGATCATGTGCTTGTATTTCAAATTTGAATTATGCACACAAAGGTGATACATTCCCTCCCAGAACCACGAGCCTTCTTGAGAGAAGCTCCGATTTGCAAGAAGCTTATACCAAAATTTGTTCCTATTCGACCAATTTTTTTACCACGGCATGGTACTACCATGACATGGCACCATGCCAAGTTTCATGATTTTAAAACCAAGTTTCTCAATGTTCTCGACCGAGCCACGATGCCCAGATGTTTGAATTTTATTGTCATTTTTTGCATGGGACCTATTCCCTCCTTCCATCTATATAGGGCCTAATGTGTTTTTCAAGACAGCCTTTGACTATTGACAAGATTAATAGCACATGAGATGTATACTATGAACATTATATTATTGGAAGCTCCTTTGACATACAAATTTGAAGGTATGCTTTGTGTAAGTTGCATGTCATATATTATTGCTCTAATGTTTGGTCAAAGTTAGCTTCGAAAAACACATTAGGACCTATATAGATGGAAGGAGGGAGTAGAAATTCACCCGGGGACACAAATGTGATTTTTTAACCAACTTTGGTGCACGGGAGCATGCGCTTGTAGTTCAAATTTGTATTATGCACATTAAATGACCAAAAACTCAATTAATGTGTAAATAAGGCCAAACGAAGCCGAAATAATTCCAAAATTTAACAGGGCACTCATGTAGTTCTATGTTGCCTTTATAAATAAACTCAAGGGGGACAATGCATATCATTTCGCACTCAAAGGTGGCACGTTCCCTCTCAGAACCACGAGCCTTCTTGAGAGAAGCTTGGGTTTGCAAGAAGCTTATACCAAAATCTGTTCCTATTTGGCCAATTTTTTTACCACAACATGGTAGTACCATGACATGACATCCATGCCATGTTTCATGATTTTCAGACGTGTTTTGGATTTACAAGAATTTTAAAATCAAGTTTCTCAATGTTCTCGGCCGAGCCACGATGCCCAAATGTTTTAATTTTATTGTCATTTCTTGCATGGGACCTAGAAATTCACCCGAGGACACAAATGTGATTTTTCAACCAACTTTGGTGCACGAGAGCATGTGCTTGCAGTTCAAATTTGACTTATGCACATTAAATGACTAGAAACTCAATTAATGTATAAAAAACAACAAACAAACCCGGAATAATTCCAAAGTTTAGCAGGGCACTAATGTAGTTCTATGTTGCCTTTGTTAAGAAACTCAAGGGGGGAAGCGTATATCGTTTCACACTCAAAGGTGGCACGTTCCCTCTTAGAACCACGATCTTCCAAATCGGCCCAATTTTTTTACCACAACATGTTAGTGCCATGACATGACACCATGCCAAGTTTCCTGATTTCCAGGCGAGTTTAGGATTTACATGAATTTAAAATCAAAGTTTCTCGATGTTCTCAGCCGAGTCATGATGCCCAGATGTTTGAATTTCATTCTCATTTCTTCCATGGGACCTAGAAATTCAACCAAGGACACACATGTGATTTTTCAACCCACTTTGGTGCACCGGAGCATGTGCATGCAATTCATATTTAGATTATGCACATTTAAAGTCCAGAAACTCAATTAATGTATAAAAAGGCCAAATGAACCCGAAATAATACCAAAATTTAACAGGGCACTCATATAGTTCTATATTGCCTCTGTAAATAAAATCAGGGGGAGGCAGCGTATATCATTTCGCACACAAAGGTGACACGTTCCCTCTCGAAACCACGAGGCTTGTTGAGAGAATCTCCGGTTTTGCAAGAGGCTTATAAAAAAACTTGTCTCAATTCACCCAAAAATTATATGTATGAAAACAGGGTTTAGATTATCCCAAACATCTTGCTACCTAGACCAATAATGTACTATGATTTTAATTCAACATAAAATGGATACAAATATTTGAATTGGAGAGCGTATGGTACATGTGGTTCATAGTGATATATGATTACTGCTATATGTATGTTTTTTGTTATCAAGATAATATTTAAATTATTGTATAACTTGACAACAATCGTATTCAAATAAGTAAAATTGATTCAAATTTAGTCCATATGGTAGACGACAATATATATGTTCACATGGTGGAGTAAAATGTTCATATATGATGGAAGATCAAAATGTACGACTACATCAATTATAAACTGCAAGGTCACCTAACGATATATTTGAGTTCAACATAACGTTGATTCAAAAATTGAAATTCGAGATCATGGCATCTGTAATCATATAAAAAGGGACATTACTCTTTCTTTGGTGGGAATTGATTTGTTTTTTGTTGTTGTTGAGGGAAGTGCGAATCGATTTGGTACTGTGCAGGGTAATCTTGTTCTCCCAATTTTTTTTACATTTTTCTTTTAGTTTTTTCAGTGGCATCTATAGCAATATAGTAAAAGGGGACATGACTCTCTTGTGTCTTGTGTGAAATGTTTTTTTTACACGTTAAGTTTGTTCTGCCGAACAAGGAATCCGCACCTTGTTATCCCGAAATTTTCAAGCTCGAGTATCTTTTGTCTCACCTGGTTTGAAACTCCCACTTCTTCAACCCGCGCCGCACCTTGTTATCCCGAAATTTGGACGCACACGAGAACTCCCTCCTCGTCCAAAATCGCTCCCGCAGCCCATACACGCGAAATCCCCCTTCTACCCATCAGCCGAAAATGAAGCTCCACGTCGCGGTGTCAAAACCGGTGGGGGTACGCTGGTAACTTACCCTACATTTCGAACAAGCGCGTCCCTAAGCTTGGCTCCCCCCTCCCCCTTCGCCCCCCCATTCATACATCGAGGCCGCCAAAACCCGCGAAACCCCATGCTCCTCCGTCGGCCTCCCGACCGTCGCCCAGCCGGAGACTCTTCCCCGACTACGTCGTCCACTGCAACAGCTCGCCGTCCCTCATCCACCGCACCGGATGAGGATCCGTTGTTGATCTCGTCATCCCGCCAGAACAGCCGCCCCGTCCATCACCTCCAAGGAGCTGCCCCGACGTTCGCCTCGTCTATCGCGCCACCTCAATCCCCACAGCACCGTGTTGACCTGCCCCACCGGAACCGCAGCACCCTCACCAATTCCTCCGATGAAGCCAAGGGCAACTCGGCGCCACCAAGGAGGTTCTGCACTCACCGCTGCATTTTATCTTTTATTTGATCTCACGGGGCTGCCGGTGCTTGATACCGAGCAGACATGGCGTGTCTCCATCGACGGCGCCGTCGCTGGCCACATCATCCACGGCGTCTCTCCCCCATGTCGTTGCTTCCTCGGTGGCGATTTCCACAACGACACTAGTTGCAGCTGCTACGGCTCTCGCTCGCACTGCGGCTCTGTTCTTGCTGTCGGTCGCGCTGCTGCACTGCTCCTGCTTTCGTTTGTGCTGCTGCTCTGCTCTTGCTCTCGCTTGCACTGTTGCTACTGCACGACCTCCGGCAGCTACAGGAGTTGCTGCTTTAGCACTCGCTCGCGGTGCTACTGCACGACTTGCTCTCTGCTAGTGCGTTCCCTGCTCAAGCGTCTGCTGATTTAGATCACTGCTTCTCTGCTACTAGTGCTCGAACGCACTAAACATCAATTGCAATGCTCTGTTACTAGTTCAATCAGTTCCGATAGTAAAATTCAGCTTCGACTGTGAAGTTCATTTTCTTCAGTTAAGTTCAGAGTGAACAACACTTACATCATCTGTCGGAGCGGCCGTGGCGCGGCTGATGCGTTTTACATCTAGCACTTTTTGGTGATGTATTTTACATCATCTATTGCAGATGATATTAGGATCCCACTTCAGATTAACGTTGTCTGTCTTGTCATGCTTCAACCTCGTCGCCGTACACCTTAGCGAAGCTGCTCCAACGACGGGACCATCCATCACAGCGGAGCAGTACCCTCGGCGCCGTTTCTAGAGGCCTCAGATCTTCTTCCCCGCCTCCGACAGTCACACCAGCATCATCACCATCCTCCACGTCCAACCCAATGATGCTGAGGTCCACAAGGCTATGCCAAAGAGGTTGTACACTGGTCACATCACTTTGTTTCTCCATTCCTCTGTTCTTCCAATTCATGTGAGCCAAACACATAGGTTGACTAAAATCCTATGTTTCCAAATTCTCTGTTTTGCACATGCATTCCTACCCTATTCCTGTGTTTTTCCTGTCCCTGCGTTTATAGAATCCTCCAATTCTAAGGAGCCCTTACAGATTTACTTCATTTTCAGATAGGCGTCCAAGAAAACTCTGTGTGTTATGTCCTGCTCCTGCCGTGCCGTCATCCATCCCACCTGAGGTGCACCATCAACAGAAGTGTTCACTGTAGCAGAGACCCCCCTGCAGACTTCCTTTCACCGCCTCAGATCATCTTCCCTGTTGCCGGCAGCCACGCCAACCGCATTACCATCACCGACTGAGCAGATGAACCTGACGACTACACAGTTCGGGAAGAGAGGTCATAGTCTTTCGTGTTTGGTTACGTTATACATCGGTTATTATTACCTGCTACTTTATCGTTCAATCTTGAGTTTTGAATTGCCCATGGGTCTCATATCGAGCCAGCAACGAATAGTATCTGTCTACTATCTGGTTCATCTAGGGTCTTCTATGTGGTTCATGTTGGGTGGGCAACAAACAATAGATGATCCATGTCTATCTTTTTAAACTGAAGCTATAATCTACCTGCTATCATTAGTTTTGGAACCATCCACTCGTTTGCTACCATCAGTCTTGATTTTTGCATGCACCCTTAGGCCTTACAAAATCTAACTATTTTTTTATTATGCATGTCAGATATTGTACACAATCGTACTGAACATGTAGAGAAAAAGAGAAGACCGTTGCGTGCGAATATAATGTCATGCAGACGCCGCTCCATGGTTGGCGAAGTGCCCCCCCTCCTGCATTTGCAGATTGTATTCCAGAGGAAGATAACTGTTCAGATGGAGATTCAGAAGTAGCCGAGCATGCCTGTTTACCACCTGAGGTGTTTGCTCTAACCTGGCATGCTGAAGTTGGTCATATCATGCATATGGCGCCTTGCATTGCTTACATTATACATCTTATATGTCATCAGCTTAGTTTAGATTTGCTTTGTGTGAATGCCACCTGTTTGGTTTCTATATCATACTCCCACCATTCCTAAATATTTGTCTTTTTAGAGATTTCAACAAGTGACTACATACGGAACAAAATGAGTGAATCTACACTCTAAAATATGTCTTTATACATCTGTATGTGGTAGTCCATTTGAAATCTCTAAAAAGAAAAATATTTAGGAACAGAGGGAGTATATGGGAATTATGCAATGCCATCTTCTTTAGCCAGGCATCATATATGTGAATCATGCAATGCCATCCTGTTTAGCCAGTCATCGTATATGTGAATTGTATCGTGCCATATTTTTTCCATAATGTATTCCATTTGTCAACAATGTTTATACATTCATCTACTCTTCCTGTGCATCAGCCATTTGAGTCGGTCATGGGAAAATTTGGAGTGACAACAAGGTCTTTTGAGCAGTCAGTGCTACCTGTCGATGCAGATTTCTTGCTGGTTACAGATAGCTCCTCAGAGGAGGATTCAGAGAGAAATGACCAGTCGTATTCCCCCCCCCCCCGAGGTGCATGCTCTAACTTGGCTGGGTTATATTGCTCATATCTTGCATATCTTGCATTGCCATGCCATCTGCTTAGATTAGACATGCTTTGTGTGAATGCCTCCTGTTTGCTTTCTATATCAGATATGTGAATTATGCAATGCCATGTTTTTCACCTAGTTATCATATATGTGAATTATGCATCGCCATGGAGCCAGGCATCATATATGTGAATTATCTCATGCCATCTTTTTTGTTCATTACGTATTCCATTTGTCGACAATCTATGTATATTGAACTACTCTTCATGTGTATCAGCCATTTGAGCCGGTTATGGAAAAATCTGGAGTGAAAACAAGGTCTTCAGAGCAGGCAATGGTACCTGTTGAAGCATATATCTCGATGGTTATAGGGAGCTCCTTAGAGGAGGATTCAGAGACAGATGACCGGTCCTATATCCCACTTGAGGTGTATGCTCTAAGTTGCAATGTTTATATTTCTCATATGATGCATACGGTGTCTTGCATTGCTTAGTTTAGACATCATATGCACACGATTGAATTTTATCTTCTTAGTTTAGAGATCATACATGCGAGTGCCAGCTGCTTAGTATATGAATCAATTATGCCAATTATATCATGCCATCCTGTATACTTAGACAACATATATGTGAATTATTTCATCCCAACCTATTTTAGAAAGACATCATATAGTTTTGTCATGTCATCCTGTTTAGGTACTCATCATATGTTGAATTATGCCATTATATCATGTTAAGTTATCCATCATATATCTGAACCTGTGTCATGCTATCCTGTTTAGTTAGGCATCATATATGTGAAATTGTGTCATGTTGTACTGTTTGGTTAGACAACATACATGTGAATTACCACATCTATCTATCATACAATGTATGTACGTTCAATTTATTTTCTTGTTTATCAGCCATTTGAATTGGAGGGGGTGATGGCAGTATCTAAGGGAGCAAAAACTCGTTCTTCACAAAAGATAGTGCTACCCGTTGATGCAGATAAAACCATGGTTGTACTGGCCCACAAACTAGCCCCACCACACATAATCGAGACTCTTCCAGATTGCACACTTACACCGTTGGGCAGAGAACCAGCTACAACAGATCTAACCACAACCCTAGCGGATAGTAACCCACTTATAGTTGACAAAGCACCATGTCCACCACACAGTACCCCCACACGAGCAGTTTGTAAAGCTACTACAATGCCCAAAGCACGAAGACCACCACAGCTAACCCAAACTCCACGTTTAAAGCAGAAGAGCAACTGTTCTCAGGTCAGATTCCGTAGCTATGGTCCATACTCCTTTGTTGTTGCATCACTGTATTTACTCATACCAACTACTTTCGAATTTGAAGGATCCAATTGAAACTCCAATGGCGCAACAGGTATGTTTTAAACCTATTTCTTTAACTGGATTGCTGTTCTAACTTCTTGCTCTATGTTGATTTCAGTTTAAGTTGCATAAATAGTTATGTTCTCATGTGATGCACATTACAAGTGTTGCCAATGCTGTGTAGTTTCTCACACTTATATTCTGTCTATGCTGCTGTGTCTTAAAAATATATGAGTTGAACTGTGTATCTATCTTGATTAGGGAACATAAACTAGAATGATATGGACAATACGGTGACCATAGTACATAGATATATGTTTGTTTCATGCTCTTATCCTGTCCACCTTACTACTGAACCGGTTTACCAAAATGAGTTTTGTACACTACAAGCTAAACCTGTGATTTGTCTGCTTGTTTCTCTTGTAGTATGCAAACAGAATATTGGAGAAGAGCACCCCACTATGCAATGGTAGAGAAAGTAATGCAGACAAGGTTCAAGATAGTGAGACAACCCTGTTAGTCTCCAAGAAAGGTGATAAAAACGATCTTGTAGACAGTGAGAAAACCCCACAGTCCTGCGTTGATGTAGTGTTCGAGTTACTGGCCAGTACCGCTGGCACAAGCTCTTCGAACTCGCTGCCTGAATCACTTCGGCTTCTTCAGTCTCAGCTACAAGCTGAAAGGCATCAGTCAGCTGTGCTGCAGCAAGAAGCCGAAGGACTGAGGAAGTCCCTGCAGAATTCAGATGTGTACTTTCTTGTGCAACAGCAAGCGCTACAGGATTTAAGTGCCAAACAAGAGAAAGTTAATAAGCTTGCTAAGCATCTTTCCAGCATTATGGGTACCCAGGATATTGTTTCTTGAGCTCTTCTGAAGTGGTTTCAGTTCTGGACTTGTTTTGCTGTGGCGTTTATATGCTGTTATGTTCCCTATATTTGCACTAGTGGCGAACTTTGATGCCCAGTGGATGTAATATGTGTAATAGCCGTGATAGCCTAGCATAAGTTGCTTGCTTATTTATTTCCTTGTTGTCTTGTTTATTTGTTTGCTTGTAGTCAGTGCTGTTCTTTTTCCGCGGTTTGCTAGTGGCTGCAATAACCTATTTTTTAAAACTAGGCCAGAACAACCATGGGCTAATATTTACTGTAGTGACACTAGGCCTCCTACGGGGCGTAGAAACAGTGGGCCTTCTACGGGCCATAGAAACACTGGGCCTTCTACGGGCCGTAGAAATAATGGGCCTTCTACGGGCCGTAGAAACAATGGGCCTTCTACGGGCCGTATCATCAATGGGCCTTATACGGGCCGTATGATCGATTGGCCAAACATGGGCCAATAACAGGCCACATTATGGTCGTAAACGGGCCAGAGTTGGAATCACCCGTTCATGGGCCGACCATAACGGGCCATCGTTAATAGGCCGTATTTGATGAAGCTATGAAAACGGCCCAATGAATTAACGGACCACAAACGGACCGACTGTAACTACGGGCTAAATTTTGCCCACAAGCAGAAAATGACAGTAACGGGCCGTAAGTAAATGAATGCTGGAAATGAGCCCAAGAATAAATGGGCTCTGAGAAGGCCGAAAGATAACATGGGCTGGAAACGGCCCAACGGAATAACGGGCCATTAATGGGTATAAAGTTATACACTGTTCATTACGGGCCAGTTTCACCACGGGCCGTTAATGGGTGTAAAGTGATACACTGTTCATTACGGGCCAGTTTCACCACGGGTCGTTAATAGGCCAAGAGTTACATAGGGCCTCGTATGGGCCCAAAGACGTCATGGGCCATACATGGGCCAGAAGTGAAAACGGGCTGGAATCATATTGGATGGCCCAGATGACGCTACTGGGCCTAATTCGGATAGGGCGTAACGGGCCTTGGGTTAGCGGGCTGTAAATGGGCTATATTCAAACAGGCCATTAACAGGCTTTCCATGGGCCGACCCGCCAGCTTTTGACCAAGTCAAACGGGCCGACCTTTTCACAGGAATGGGCCTCTGTTGGGTCGTGCCACGTGTTGATGTATCATAGGCGCCTTCCGTCCAATGAGTGGTTGACATCTGTCCTAACGATGAGCCGACACGTGTTTCCTCCAGCCAATGATGATTTTACACGTGGAAAATACCCATTGGTCGGGGCTGTTAACAGGTTACCGGATCCAAAACCCGACCCGATTGCTTAAAGGCGTCCCGTTACGGTGGATGCCACGTGTCCGTCACCCTTGACGAAAGCACTTCTATGATGCGCGATTTATCATCATGGAAGTGGACACTTCCATGATGATAATTTTGGTAATGTCATGGAACACTTCTATGAGAGCACAGGTATGCCTATCTTGATTCTGTCATAAATTTGTCATGGATGTACATGCATGACAAAAAACACGACCTACTGTGAAAAACACGTATCATCACGGAAGTGTATTTTTTTGTAGTGTCTGGCTGTGCCTGGGGGAGTCCCGAGGAGGAGACAATGCACCAGGGCGCACCAGGAGGCCCAGGCGCGCCCTGGTGGGTTGTGCCCACCTCGGGTGCCCCCCGGACCGCCTCTTTGCTCTATTAATACCCCAATATTCTAGAAACCCTAGGGGAGTCGAGGAAATATTCATCCAGCCGCCCCAGAGTCCAGAACCACCAGATCCAATCTAGACACCTTCTCGGATGGGGTTCACCACCTCCATTGGTGCCTCTTCGGAGATGCGTGAGTAGTTCTTTGTAGACCTTCGGGTCCGTAGTTAGTAGCTAGATGGCTTCCTCTCTCTCTCTCTCTTTTGATTCTCAATACAATGGTATCTTGGAGATCCATATGATGTAACTCTTTCGCTGTGTTTGTTGCGATCTGATGAACTTCGAGTTTATGTTCAGTTATATCTTTTTATATCCATGAAAGTTATTTGAGTTTCTTTGATCTCTTATATGCATGATTACTTATAGCCTCGTATTTCTTCTCCGATATTTGGGTTTAGTTTGTCCAACTCGATCTATTAATCTTGCAATGGGAAGAGGTGCTTTGTAGTGGGTGCGATCTTATGGTGCTTGATCCCAGTGACAGAAAGGGAACCGACACGTATGTATCGTTGCTACTAAGGATACAACGATGGGGTCTATCACTACATAGATAGACCTTGTCTACATCATGTCATTGTTCTTATTGAATTACTCCGTTTCTGAATTAATACACTAGATGCATGCTGGATAGCGGTCGATGTGTGGAGTAATAGTAGTAGATGCAGCCAGGAGTCGGTCTACTAATCTTGGACGTGATGCCTATATAATGATCATTGCCTAGATATCGTCATGATTATTTGAAGTTCTATCAATTTCCCAACAGTAATTCGTTTACCCACCGTTTGCTATTTTTGTCGAGAGAAGCCACTAGTGAAACCTACGGCCCCCCGGGTCTTCTTTCTCATACATTTGCATTTGCGATCTACTTTTTCCTTGCATTTATTTTCAGATCTACTAAACCAAAAATACAAAAATACTTTTCTGCACTTTATTTTATTTGCGATCTATTTATTCAATCTATTGCAACTTTCTCCTGTCCGCACGCCATTTCTGGCGCCATTACCCAAAAGGGATTGACAACCCATTTAACGCGTCGGGTTGCGAGGTGTTGTTATTTGTGTGCAGGGGCTGTTTACGTTGTGTTGCTTGGTTCTACTACTGGTTCAATAACGTTGGTTTCATATCTGAGAGAAATACCTACCGCCCTGTGCTGCATCATCCCTTCCTCTTTGGGGAAATACCGACGTAGCTTCAAGCGACATCAACCGACGAGCTAAACAACTGCAATACGGTGCCTGCCGCTGCTGCACCTTCAGCGACGCTCACCTCGAACGCCCTCTGCCGCTCCAGACGACCCCTCCCGAAGCGGCCAGATTACTCGTAGATCTCCTGATTCCTTGCCTCTGCAATGGCGTGTGCTGCGACCATGGCTGCGGTAAGGCTCTTTGCATGCTCGACGAGGCGCTCCTCCTCCTCCCACGGGAACTCGATGTAGCGCGCAAGCTTGCTGTCGCACGGGCGGGCCTCCACCTCTGCGCCCCTCCTTCAGGTGGCGGTGGCGGAGCGGGTGATGATCCCAGCGGTCGATGGTGGCATGGCGGCCACAGCGGCTGACGATGGGGTTACGGCCATGACCAGCACCTCCCGCCTTCGGGTCGTGGTGGCAGAGCGGGTGATGGACACGGTGGCCGGTAGTAGGGTGGCGGCCACTACCGCCACCTCCCAACTTCGGGCCGCGGCGGCATAGCGACCGATGGCCCTGGCTTTCGATGGTGGTGTAGCGGCAATGGCGGCCTGCAATAGGTGCCGATGGGCAGCGGCGGCGGAGCGTATGGTGGGTGTTCCACGCACACCCAACAGGGACGCCACGCGCATTACACTACACCGGGACTGCTCCGCTGATAACCTACAAGTATAGGGGATCGCAACAGTTTTCGAGGGTAGAGTATTCAACCCAAATTTATTGATTCGACACATGGGGAGCCAAAGAATATTCTCAAGTATTAGCAGCTGAGTTGTCAATTCAACCACACCAGGATATCTTAGTATCTGCAAAGTATTTAGTAGCAAAGTAATATGATAGTAGTGGTAACGGTAACAAAAGTAACGGTAGCAAAAGTAATATTTTTGGTGTTTTGTAGTGATTGTAACAGTAGCATCGGAAAAGTAAATAAGCGAAGAACAATATGTGAAAAGCTCATAGGCATTGGATCGGTGATGGAGAATTATGCCGGATGCGGTTCATCATGTAAAAATCATAACATAGGGTGACACAGAGCTAGCTCCAATTCATCAATGTAATGTTAGGCATGTATTCCGAATATAGTCATACGTGCTTATGGAAAAGAACTTGCATGAAATCTTTTGTCCTACCCTCCCGTGGCAGCGGGGTCCTAATGGAAACTAAGGGATATTAAGGCCTCCTTTTAATATAGTACCGGAACAAAGCATTAACACATAGTGAATACATGAACTCCTCAAACTATGGTCATCACCCGGAGTGGTCCCGATTATTGTCACTTCGGGGTTGCCGAATCATAACACATAGTAGGTGACTATAGACTTGCAAGATAGGATCAAGAACTCACATATATTCATGAAAACATAATAGGTTCAGATCTAAAATCATGGCACTCGGGCCCTAGTGACAAGCATTAAGCATAGCAAAGTCATTGCAACATCAATCTCATAACATAGTGGATACTAGGGATCAAACCCTAACAAAACTAACTCGATTACATGATAAATCTCATCCAACCCATCACCGTCCAGCAAGCCTACGATGGAATTACTCACGCACGGCGGTGAGCATCATGAAGTTGGTGATGGAGGATGGTTGATGATGACGACGGCGACGAATCCCCCTCTCCGGATCCCCGAACGGACTCCAGATCAGCCCTCCCGAGAGGTTTTAGGGCTTGGCGGCGGCTCTGTATCGTAAAACGCGATGAATCCTTCTCTCTGATTTTTTCTCCCCGAAAGTGAATATATGGAGTTGGAGTTGAGGTCGGTGGAGCGTCAGGGGGCCCACGAGGTAGGGGCGCGCCCCCACCCTTGTGGACAGGGTGTGGGCCCCCTGACATTGATTTTTCTTCCAGTATTTTTAATATTTTCCAAAAAGATGTTCCGTGGAGTTTCAGGTCATTCCGAGAACTTTTGTTTCTGCACATAAATAACACCATGGAAAGTCTGCTGAAAACAGCGTCAGTCCGGGTTAGTTCCATTCAAATCATGCAAGTTAGAGTCCAAAACAAGGGCAAAAGTGTTTGTAGAAGTAGATACGACGGAGACGTATCAACTCCCCCGGGCTTAAACCTTTGCTTGTCCTCAAGCAATTCAGTTGATAAACTAAAAGTGATAAAGAAAAACTTGTACAAACTATGTTTGCTCTTGTTGTTGTAAATATGTAAAGCCAGCATTCAAGTTTTTAGCAAAGATTATGACTAACCACATTCACAATAACTCTTAGGTCTCATGTTTACTCATATCAATGGCATAATCAACTAGCAATCCATAATAATAAATCTCGGATGACAACACTTTCACAAAACAATCATGATATAATATAACAAGATGGTATCTCGCTAGCCCTTTCTGAGACCGCGAAACATAAATGCAGAGCACCTTCAAAGACCAAGGACTGACTAGACATTGTAATTCATGGTAAAAGAGATCCAGTCATACCCAATATAAATTAATAGTAATGGATGCAAATGACAGTTGCGCTCTCCAGCTAGTGCTTTTTAATGAGAGGATGATGACTCAACATAAAAGTAAATAGATAGGCCCTTTGCAGAGGGAAGCAGGGATTTGTAGAGGTGCCAGAGCTCGATTTAAAAATAGAGATAAATAATATTTTGATCGGCATACTTTCATTGTCAACATAACAACCAAGATATGGCGATATCTTCCATGCTACACACATTATAGGCGGTTCCCAAACAGAATGGTAAAGTTTATACTCCCCCTCCACCAACAAGCATCAATCCATGGCTTGCTCGAAACAACGAGTGCCTCCAACTAGCAACAGTCCCAGGGGGAGTTTTGTTTGCAATTATTTTGATTTAGTTTGCATAAAGCATGGGACTGGGCATCCCGGTGACCAGCCATTTTATCATGAGTGAGGAGCGGAGTCCACTCCTCTTGAAAATAACCCACCTAGCATGGAAGATATGGACAACCCTAGTTGATACATGAGCTATTCGAGCATACAAAACATAATTTCATTTGAAGGTTTAGAGTTTGGCACATACAAATTTACTTGGAATGGCAGGTAAATACCGCATATAGGAAGGTATAGTGGACTCATATGGAATAACTTTGGGGTTTAAGGGATTGGATGCACAAGCAGTATTCCCGCTTAGTACAAGTGAAGGCTAGCAAAAGACTGGGAAGCGACCAACTAGAGAGCGACAACGGTCATGAACATGCATTAAAATTAATAAACATTGAGTACACGCATGAGTAGGATATAATCCACCATGAACATAAATATCATGAAGGCTATGTTGATTTGTTTCAACTACATGTGTGAACATGTGCCAAGTCAAGTCACTTTAAATCATTCAAAGGAGGATACCACCCCACTATACCACATAAAAACCATTTTAATAGCATGTTGGCACGCAAGGTAAACCATTATAACTCATAGCTAATCAAGCATGGCACGAGCAACTATGATCTCTAATTGTCATCGCAAACATGTTTATTCATAATATGCTGAATTAGGAACGATGAACTAATCATATTTACAAAAACAAGAGAGGTCGAGTTCATACCAGCCTTTCTCATCTCAGTCAGTCCATCATATATCGTCATAATTGCCTTTCACTTGCACGACTGAATGATGTGAAAAATAATAAGAGTGCAGGTGCATTGGACTAAAATGGAATCTTCGAGCATTCAATAAACAGGAGAAGACAAGGCAATATGGGCTCTTGGTTAAATCAACAATAAGGCATATAAGAGCCACTTCAACAATTTAATTATGGTCTTCTCCTATCGACCCCCAAAGAAAAGAAAAGAAATAAAACTATTTACACAAGAAAGATCCCAACAAGCAAAGACAAGAACGATAAATCTTTTTGGGTTTTCGTTTTCTTTTTAATTATTACTACTACAGCAAGAAAAGTAAACTAGATAAAAGGTACACTATTTTTTTTCTTAAGGTTTTTCAAACACACAAGAAGAAAGCAAGAAAAAGAAAATAAACTAGCATGGATAATACAATGAAAGAGTATGAGCACCGACATTTAGCAATGAGTGTGTGAACATGAATGTAATGTTTTTGGGAAATACGTACTCCCCCAAGCTTAGGCTTTTGGCGTAAGTTGGTTTATTGCCACAGATGGCCTGGCGGATATCCGTAGTAGTAGCCGGGGTCATACTGAGATGCGGCAATTATTGCCTCCTGGGCTACAGCGTGGCGGCGGGCTGCCTCTGCCCTCCTCTTGTACTCATCTGCCTCCTCTCTGGTAATAACATATCTTCCTTTTGCTTGATAATCAAAGAAGGAAGGAGCAGGGAGAGTAATACGGACAACACGACATCTGGCAAAGATTAAGCGATACTGGAGAGGTGATTCATTCCTCTCAACAAACTGGTGGTGAACCATAGCATTAAAGTCTAGGTAAGTAGGAGGCAATTCAATATCATCATTACGTATGGTTACACCAAGAAAATCAGCTAAGCGGGTTGCATAAATTCCACCAAAGAAATCTCCATTAAATCTATTATTATGCAACCTACGTGCAACAATGGCTCCCAAATTATAAGATTTGTCTCCTAACACAGCACTCCTAAGAATACCGAGGTCAGGGACACACATATGACATGCTTCATCTTTACCATTTATGCACCTACCTATGAAGAGAGCAAAATAATGTATAGCAGGAAAATGAATGCTCCCTATGGTAGCTTGTGCTATATCTCTAGATTCCCCCACAGTTATACTAGGAAGAAAATTTCTAAATTCAGATTTGCGAGGTTCACTAGCACTACCCCATTGTGGAAGTTTGCAAGCAGTAGTAAAATCCTCTAAGTCCATTGTATAAGATTTCTCATAAAGATCAAATAGGACAGTAGGAGAATTACGTGAAGATGAAAATTCAAACCTCCTCACAAAGGAACTAGTGAGTAGTAGTACTGGCGGCATTTTTCCGCCTCGAAGCTCACAAGATCAGTGTTACGCAAATATGCGTTAAATTCCTCCTTGATTCCCGCTCGATCCATAAAGTTTTTTGAAGGCCATTCACAGGGCCGCACTGGAGCGTCCCTTGGTGGCTCATCGTCAGCATCACGCATTGCAAGCATGGGTCCTTGCTTCCTTGAAGAACCACCTTGGTACATTTTCCTAAGCATATTTCTTCCTCTAAAAAATTTCTAAATTTTTTAGTAACTTCAAACAAAAGTGAACCAAGCTCAACAAAATTGATAGCAACTACTCCTACAACTGCCTAGAGACTCTATCATGCATTAGAACTACTTGGAACCATATAAATTTGACATGCAAGCTCAAGAACATGGTCACCTAGGCGGCACAAATTTGCAATGAATAGAGCACTAGAACAAAAACTAATTGGACCAATGGAGGAGTCACATACCAAGGAACAATCCCCCCAAGCAGTTTTGTGAGAGGTGCTTTGAGCAAGGTGATCGAAAATCGCAGCAAAATGAGCTAGAACTCGTGCTTGAGATAGATGGTGATTTTTTTGGGAGGAAGAAGAAGTGTGTGGGTGCAGGAATAAGTGGAGGGGAGCCACCATGGGCCCACGAGGCAGGGGGCGCGCCCTGTAGAGGTGGGCGCGCCCTGGACCCTCGTGGCCAGGTGCTTGCTCCCCTGCTGTGTTCTCAGTGCCAGATATTCTCAAATATTCTAGAAAAAATCAGATTTCATTTTCAGGGCATTTGGAGAACTTTTATTTTGGGGTATTTTTATATTGCACGGATAAATCAGAAAACAGACAGAAAAATACTATTTTTACTTTGTTTCAACTAAATAACAGAAAGTAGAAAGATGGTACAGAAGGTTGTGCCTTCTAGTTTCATCCATCTCATGCTCATCAAAAGGAATCCATTAACAAGGTTGATCAGGTCTTGTTAACAAACTCATTCCGAGTAACATGGAACCAGAGAAATTTCGAATAACACTATGTTACCTCAACGGGGATATGCACATACCCTATAATAAGAATATCATATTTCTTCTTGACAGTAGGAAGAGGAAATTCAAAACCTCCAAAACTAATCGATGGAATTTTTCCAATAGAATTGATACTGTGGACCTGAGGTTGTTTCCTCGAAAAGTGTACCGTATGCTCATTACCATTAACATGAAAAGTGACATTGCCTTTGTTGCAATCAATAACAGCCCCTGTAGTATTCAAAAAGGGTCTTCCAAGAATAATAGACATACTATCGTCCTCGGGAATATCAATAATAACAAAGTCCGTTAAAATAGTAACGTTTGCAACCACAACAGGCACATCCTCACAAATACCGACAGGTATAACAGTTGATTTATCAGCCATTTGCAAAGATATTTCAGTAGGTGTCAACTTATTAAAATCAAGTCTACGATATAAAGAGAGAGGCATAACACTAACACCGGCTCCAAGATGACATAAAGGAGTTCTAACATAATTTCTTTTAATGGAGCATGGTATAGTTGGTACTCCTGGGTCTCCGAGTTTCTTAGGTATTCCACCCTTAAAAGTATAATTAGAAAGCATGGTGGAAGTTTCAGCTTCCGGTATCTTTCTTTTATTTGTAACAATATCTTCCATATACTTAGCATAAGGATTCATTTTGAGCATATCAGTTAATCGCATACGCAAAAAGATAGGTCTAATCATTTCAGGAAAGCGCTCAAAATCCTCATCAACCTTT
Organism: Aegilops umbellulata; assembly: GCA_032464435.1. Lineage (NCBI taxonomy): Eukaryota > Viridiplantae > Streptophyta > Magnoliopsida > Poales > Poaceae > Aegilops > Aegilops umbellulata. The sequence goes on from CP136060.1 coordinate 310,341,741, forward strand.
TTCTTGGATGGTTTGGGAGGAAAAGGCATGGGTTTCTGAACCCAAGGTTCTCTTTCTTTACCATGTTTCCTAGCAACAAAGTCTCTCTTATCATAACGTTGATTCTTTGATTGTGGGTTATCAAGATCAACATCAGGTTCAATTTCTACTTCATTATCATTACTAGGTTGAGCATCATCATGAACATCATCATTAGCATTTTCATTAGGTTCATGTTCATTACCAGATTGTGTTTCAACATCAGAAATAGATATATCATTTGGATTCTCAGGTGGTTCCGCAATAGGTTCACTAGAAGCATGCAAAGTCCTATCATTTTTCGTTTTCTTGTTTTTAGAAGGACTAGGTGCATCAATATTATTTCTCTGAGAATCTTGATCAATTCTCTTAGGGTGGCCTTCAGGATACAAAGGTTCCTGCGTCATTTTACCAGTTCTAGTAGCCACTGTAACAGCATAATCATTATTCTTACTATTCAATTCATTGAGCAAATCATTTTGAGCCTTAAGTACTTGTTCTACTTGAGTGGTAACCATAGAATCATGTTTGCTAATGAGTTTAAGTTCACCTTTAACTCTAGACATATAATCACCCAAGTGTTCAATCATGTAAGCATTTTGTTTTAAATGCCTACCAAAATAAGCATTAAAGTCTTCTTGCTTAACCATAAAATTATCAGACTCATCCAAACATTGGCTAGCAAACTTAGTAGGAGGGATTTCAGCTTTATCATATCTATAGAGAGAATTTACCTTTACTACCTGTGTCGGGTTATCAATACCATGAGTTTCTTCAATAGGTAATGGATTAAGATCATATGTTTCTTCAGTAGGCGGTGAATTAAGACCATGTATTTCTTCAATATGAGGTAAATTCTTAACATCTTCAGCTTTTATACCTTTTTCTTTCATAGATTTCTTTGCCTCATGCATATCTTCAGGACTGAGAAATAGAACAACTCTTTTCTTCGGAGTTGTTTTAGGAATTGGCTTAGGAGCTGGCTCAGGAAGTGTCCAATTATTTTCATTTTTCAACATATTATTCAATAGAATTTCAGCTTCATCCGGTGTTCTTTCCCTGGAAACAGAACCAGCACAACTATCTAGGTAATCTCTAGAAGCATCGGTTAGTCCATTATAAAAGATATCAAGTATTTCATTTTTCTTAAGAGGATGATCAGGCAAAGCATTAAGTAATTGAAGAAGCCTCCCCCAAGCTTATGGGAGAATCTCTTCTTCAATTTGCACAAAATTATATATATCCCTTAAAGCAACTTGTTTCTTATGAGCAGGGAAATATTTAGCAGAGAAGTAATAAATCATATCCTGGGGACTATGCACACAACCAGGATCAAGAGAATTAAACCATATCTTAGCATCACCTTTTAATGAGAACGGAAATATTTTAAGGATATAAAGGTAGCGATATTTCTCATCATTAGTGAACAGGGTGGCTATATCATTTAATTTAGTAAGACGTGCCACAACAATTTCAGATTCATAGCCGTGAAAAGGATCAGATTAAACCAAAGTAATTATATCAGGATCAACAGAAAATTCCTAATCCTTTTCAGTAACAGAGATAGGTGAAGTAGCAAAAGCAGGGTCAGGTTTCATTCTAGCATTAAGAGATTGCTGCTTCCATTTAGCTAATAACCTCTTGAGCTCATATCTATCTTTGCAAGCTAAAATAGCTATAGCAGCTTCTTTTTCCAAAACATAACCCTCAGGGACAACAGGTGATTCATATTTATTAGGGGGGTAGTCTTCATCATCACTTTCATCAATGTTATCAGTTTCAATAATTTCATTCTCTCTAACCCTAGCAAGTTGTTCATCAAGAAATTCACCAAGTGGCACAGTAGTATAAAGCATAGGAGTAGTTTCATCATAAGTATCATGCATAGCAGAAGTGGCATCATCAATAACATGCGACATATCAGAACGAATAGCAGAAGCAGGTTTAGGTGTCGCAAGCTTACTCAAAACAGAAGGTGAATCAAGTATAGAGCTAGATGGCAGTTCCTTACCTCCCCTCGTAGTTGAGGGATAGATTTTTGTTTTCTCGTCTTTCAAGTTCTTCATAGTGACTAGAAGATATAAATCCCAAGTGACTCAAAGAATAGAGCTATGCTCCCCGGCAACGGCGCTAGAAAATGGTCTTGATAACCCACAAGTATAGGGGATCGCAACCGTTTTCGAGGGTAGAGTATTCAACCCAAATTTATTGATTCGACAAAAGGGGAGCCAAAGAATATTCTCAAGTATTAGCAGCTGAGTTGTCAATTCAACCACACCTGGATAACTTAGTATCTGCAGCACAATATTTAGGAGCAAATTAATATGATAGTAGTGGCAACGGTAACAAAAGTAACAGTAGCAAAAGTAATATTTTTGGTGTTTTGTAGTGATTGTAACAGTAGCAACGGAAAAGTAAATAAGGGAAGAACAATATGTGAAAAGCTCGTAGGCATTGGATCGGTGATGGAGAATTATGCCGGATGCGGTTCATCATGTAACAATCATAACATAGGGTGACACAGAACTAGCTCCAATTCATCAATGTAATGTAGGCATGTATTCCGAATATAGTCATACGTGCTTATGGAAAAGAACTTGCATGCCATCTTTTGTCCTACCCTCCCGTGGCAGCGGGGTCATAATGGAAACTAAGGGATATTAAGGCCTCCTTTTAATAGAGTACCGGAAAAAAGCATTAACACATAGTGAATACATGAACTCCTCAAACTATGGTCATCACCGGGAGTGGTCCCGATTATTGTCACTTCGGGGTTGCCGGATCATAACACATAGTAGGTGCCTATAGACTTGAAAGATAGGATCAAGAACTCACATATATTCATGAAAACATAACAGGTTCAGATCTGAAATCATGGCACTCGGGCCCTAGTGACAAGCATTAAGCATAGCAAAGTCATAGCAACATCAATCTTAGAACATAGTGGATAGTAGGGATCAAACCCTAACAAAACTAACTCGATTACATGATAATTCTCATCCAACCCATCACCGTCCACCAAGCCTACGATGGAATTACTCACGCACGGCAGTGAGCATCATGAAATTGGTGATGGAGGATGGTTGATGATGACGCCGGCGACGAATCCCCCTCTCTGGAGCCCCAAACGGACTCCAGATCAGCCCTCCCAAGAGGTTTTAGGGCTTGGAGGCGGCTCCGTATCGTAAAGCACGATGAATCCTTCTCTCTAATTTTTTTCTCCCTGAAAGTGAATATATGGAGTTGGAGTTGAGGTCGGTGGAGCGTCAGGGGGCCCATGAGGTAGGGGGCGCCCAGGGGGGCAGGCGCGCCCCCACCCTCCTGGACAGGGTGTGGCCCCCCTGATGTGGATTTTTCTTCCAGTATTTTTAATATTTTCCAAAAAGATGTTCCGTGGAGTTTCACGTCATTCTGAGAACTTTTGTTTCTGCACATAAATAACACCATGGAAAGTCTGCTGAAAACATAATCAGCCCGGGTTAGTTCCATTCAAATCATGCAAGTTAGAGTCCAAAACAAGGGCAAAAGTGTTTGGAAAAGTAGATACAACGGAGACGTATCAGCCGCCATCGCGGTGTAGCCTCCCAGCTGGAGCTATCCTCTGATGACAGCGGAGTGGTTGAGCGACGACGATGGACCGGGGCCATTGGCGATTGTGGGAGAAGCAGACGAGATAAGCTATAGGGAGGGAGGGCAAAATGCGACGCAGGGACTTGCCGGCCGTGAGGGTTTATATAGTAGGCTGCTAAGCATTGGGATTTTGGGGAATTTCACCAAGTCAGGCGGGAAGCTTGCGCGGGAGCTTGTGCGGTTGCGCGGGAACGGGCTTACCAACGTGTGGCCAAAAGAATGCCCCCGCGCGTTGCTCAAGCTTGCGCTCAAAGCCGTCTGCGGCAGCGGGGTGACAAGACATGCAAGAGGAGGACGAAAGGACACGTACATATACGGTTAATAAAAAACATTTGCTATTTAATTACCTACTATATCCCTATCCTTGTTTATAAGTAGGATTTAACTAATAAAATACGAATGCATGTCACCAAAGATTATATCGTTGGATTCGTATTTGAACATAGTTTCCAGTTATATAATTTTTGTAACTTGCATTAACATTTTGTTGGTTAAATTTAAGGTTATATACCAGCAAGAGTTTGCCCACAACACACACGGCTTATTCAATCACAAACAGCTCGGACGGATCAATTGTATGCCATGTATCGCACACGCAACTCTAATGTGATTCGTGCTTGATGTCTCCGACATCGCTCGCACAGTTCGTCTTATTTGCCACGTATCACTGTGCCGGCCTCTTCTCGCGTCCCTCGGCAAGCTCTGCTCGCCGTTAGGCGCCGCGGCGCGCTCTCTCTCGTCCGTCGGCGTGCTCGGCTTGTGGACAACTTTCCCTTGCGTGTTTAACTGCTATATGCACATATATGGTTGCTTGCCGTTGAGGCGACCACGGAGCGCTCTTCTCATGCCCCGCCGCGCGCGCTCTGCTAGCGGTTGGGCCTACACACGATCACGTTGGGGGCCCCATATGCATGCGGTTGCGCCGTGCGCGTTGCCATGCTATGCAGTTACGTGCGGCACGATGGAGTTACACGTTGCAAATTAGAACTGCCATCAGGGCGTGACGATATTCTAGGCCATCTGGCTTCCCTTTAATTTCCGCGACCATTTTAACCTTAGTCTCTTCAACCTTTCAACCGCGGCCCACAACACAACTAGCACACCCACAACGACACATAGAGAGGGGATGTCTAGCGGCGCTCCAATGGAGTTCGGCGAGCATAAAGTGGAGACCCACATGAGGGAGACGGATCTCTCGGTGGTGTACACCATCAACCCGACCGTGGTGGACGACTACATCAACACCGTTGAGCAGTTGCTTGCTCGAGACAAGTAGAAGCTAGTCGACATCGACCTCCAGTACACCGCCAGTCGTCCCAGCATAGATCAGTAGGTTGTCATCACCCAGTTGTGCATGCGCCCACATGTCCTCATCTACCACTACTGCATGGCCACAGAGCCTTCCGGCCGTTTTGCCAGGTTTGTCAACAGCACCGACTACAAGTTTGCTATGGTGTAAACCACCGACGATGTAAAAGCGCTCAGGGTTACAGGCTTGGCCTGCAAGAACCGTCTCCACATCCGTGAGCACTACAGGGTCTGGGGAAGCATGAAGAAGGACTCCTTGGTTGAACTCGCCTCGGCCATCATCGACCGATACTACGAAAAGATGAAGCAAGATGCCAACAGAACACGTCCTGTATCCTGGCACGGGGCCTGGATGCGGAAACTGGATGAACCTCACTTCAGTTTTTGGCAGAGAGCGTGTACACATGCTACGAGATGCATAGGCGGATCGTTGACATGAGGAAGTGCCTCGTTACCCAAATCGACGAGGACGGATCGAGCCACAAGCAGAGCAAGTGTCACAAGAAGTAGATGATGATCAGATGATTGTTTATCCTAGTTAATCATGCATGTAATATATAGTTTACTTTGGTGTGTGGAAATGTCATGTGTGTAGTAGCCACCTATGTAATTATGCTTGTAATAGTTTACTTTGGTGTGTGCAAATGCCATGGTTGTAGTAGCCACCTATGTAAGTGGATGTTTAATTTGGTTATTCAACCATGTCCTTATAAGTGTGTGTGTGTGTGTGTGTGTGTGTGTGTGTGTGTATGTTGTTGTTCTATATGCAATCCCATCGCACAACACACACGTCTTATTAGCAGCAATCGTCTGTGTTATTATTGGTCTTCGCACACATTTCTGATTACAGACCTGTTTGCTGCATATCACACACATTCTGTTATATTGAACCATTTCTGTTCTCTTGTCTCAACGCAAACAGTTCATCTAAGTGAACGGCATGTTGTATATCGCACACACCTTGATCTGGTTGACCGTTTCTTTTGTGTTGCCTAATTACAAAAAATTCATCTGAGTGAACCGTATGTTGTATATCGCACACACCTTCATCTGGCTGCCCGTTTCTTTTGTTCCTCCTCACTGCAAACAGTTAATTGAACTGAACCATATGCCCTGCATCGCACACACAACTAAAATCCGAACCGTGTTTGATGCATCCATCATCGGAAACGTTCTGCCCCTTTTTTGATGGTTTTTTACACCACCGTTTGCGATTATTGCATCGCATACAGTTTCGTCAAAGGGTCTCTGATCGTAGTGTCGCGTTAGCAGCATCCTGCAGTAGTGCCCATTTGTTTGTGCCTAGTACTAGAGTCACTATATCAGGGAATGAACTGGTACGGAGGGATTATCCTTTTACTCTGCATATATAACTTATCTGAAGTCTAACTAAGCAAAATGTTTGCCAAATCCTTTCTTAAGAATTATTAACATCTACAACAGTAAAGATGTAGCGCTTGAAAATTTATTTCATGATGCAGGTTATGATATTGTTTCGAATCCTGGATTTTAAATTTCAGAAAATCCAAAATTGACCTAAAATTCATGAAACTAAGCATGGTCTCATGATATGGCACAAATATGTTGTCGTAATTTTGTTGTTCAATTTGAGACAAGCTACTTATGAAAAGTTACACAAATTAAGAGCCAAGGTATTTTGGAACAAAGACCTGTCACTGTCGGCACTCTGGGAACGGGGATACCCAGACTTGCCTACCTGCGGCCCAGGGAATGGCTCATCCAGCGGCCTGGTACGGCCCATCTTCATCAGCAAACGCTCAAGACCCTCGCGAGGGGCCAAGCCTCGCGAGGCGGACGATGCAATACCTCCTCAGGGGCAGCCTCGCAAGGCTAGCTCGCGAGGAGCGGAGACATCTATGCAAGAGGCACCTCACCAGGAGCGCGTGATGTAAGCCATGACGACCAAGGCCAGGCGGGCGCTAGCGGGTGCAGAGTACCAGTTTCCTCTTTGGTGCTAAAGGGGTAGGCACAGGCGAGGAGTCCTGAGGCGTCAAGCAAAGGTTTCCATATTGGTGCAACGAGACCAAGACCAGCAGGACGACAGGACGGAGGTCATCGTGGAGCCCACGATGGCGTCACCACCAAAGCCTTTGGCAGGCGAAGACTACTTTTGTCACGATAGCTTGTAGTAGCTGTCCCCGTTCAAATCTGGCCGTTGTGGGATCCCTTCGCGCCTAATATTTTGGAAGAGAACCAAGGCCTCTATAAATAGGACTAGCCACCACCATAGCAGGGGACGGATCATTCGGACTACCCTTGCACCCGCCAGCTCATGGAGCCCCAGAACACCTCCCCTCAGGAGGTCGTTCTCCCCTTGTACTAGTTCATCCTCAGCCCACGAGGCAATCCACCACACCACACTGGAGTAGGGTATTACACCACAACAGTGGCCTGAACCAGTATAAATCCTTGTGTCCCGTGTTCTTCGAGTTCGTCTAGCTAGGCCGTGGATCGTAGAGCGAGCAAGCTAGAGAGAGAGAGAGAGAGAGAGAGAGAGAGATCTTCCTACGCACCCCAGTGTTCAAACGTCAAGGGTTTGTCGGAACCCGTAATCCACTATTTGGCGCGCCAGGTAGGGGTGCGCCGAAGCCTCTCTTCCATCGGTGATCCACCAACACTCCGCGGTTCTGATGTCCGGCGACCCGAGGACCAACACCGACAGTTGGGCAGCTTGGCCCATCAGGGCGGCACCGTCCGCCCAAGAAGACCCGAACTCCGCACTCCACGTGGCCCGCACACCGCCGAACGCCGCGGGACGCGGGCGACGCGTACTGGCGCCTTCCACCCTCAGACAGCGGCGCGCGCGGGCCGCCCTGAGGGCCTCAAGCCACGCCGTGGCGACAACACTGCATACCCGGCAGGAGCAGGTGAACATGCGTGTCGCGCTCATCATGGCACGGGAGCTGTTACGGTGCAGGCTAGACGAGAGCGGTCGCGACGCGCTGCTGGAACGCGTTGCCGAGCTGTTGGACTGTGCTTGTAGGGGCGCGCCACCCTTCTGCTCCTTGTCCATGCCCCAGGTTGTGGTCGAGGCGCGCGCGAGGCCCCAGCGAGCTTGCACACCCCTGGGGCAATGGGAAGCCAGAAGACACCAGCATGGGCACTGGCGCCGCCCGTCCTACTGCAGCGACTTCATCACCGGCAGAAGCAAGCGCTGGCGTCCTACCACGGGGGCATGCTAGAGTGCAACCCGGCAGCCGCAGGGCCCGGTGCTGCGGCTGGGAGCACAAGACGCCAGAAACTCAGGTGGTGGCCCCGGGGGGGGGGGCAACTGGCAATGTCTATGTGCCCCGCATGGTGAACCTGGAGTACATGCTCGGGGAGGGCCCCAACACGTTCCTCGGACCAGCATGGGACGGCAGAACGCTAGGAGCAGGAGCTTTCCACGAATCGCTTGAAGGCTCCAATGATCCCTTCAGCGACGACAACGGGGTACAACATGTATCGCAGGAGCAGGTGTGCATTAACCATGGGCTGCCAGTGGACCAAGCCGCGATGGAGGTCGGAGACTCAAGGGCGGCGGTTTCATCCCCGACGGGAGCAGAACGCTGGGGGCTGATCGTGGGGGGCATGGAGCCACGCCCCCCTGCCCCATGGAGCTAGGCGCCGTACGGAGGTAGGTCCTCCGCCGGGGGGAGCGCTGGTGAGCCCTTCCCCCCAGGAAGAGGGCCCGTGGTCGTCGGGGGCGCCGCTAGCGTCCCCCTTGCCCCTTGGTCTCGTCCTGGTTTTCGGACGCCCCAATGGTGGTCGGGGGTGGCGCAAGGCGGGGCCCTCGTCTGGTGATATGAAGTAAGGCTCACGCCTATGAAGGTCTCCGCTTGTGACACTCTCACGTAATAATGAGTGGGGCTGTACATGCCCCGGAGTCTCTGGAGTGCCGCCCTCGGGCCTCGGGGGCTCCCGCCCACGTCCTAGTGGAAGCACCATGCTCTGCGCTGGCCGTCGACACTGTCCCCCAATGACTATGCTCACGACCAGTGATAGCACTTAGCTCTATGCTGGTGGAAGACAAGAAGACTAGCTAGGTGCCGGACGCAGCTATTTTCTTTACTCTCCCTTTTTCTTTGTAACTTGGTTCATCGCCCTTTCGGATTGAATTTGAAGTCTTTCTCGTTGCCAAAAGTGGGGGGAGTTTTCCTTTGATTTCTGTTGGTTCTATCATTTTCTGGTCGTGTACCTCGTTTTTGAGGCTCGCTCCTCGGGCCCTCCAGCTCGGGGGCTGGACGACCAATCCCACCAGGTGGGTATACTCCACCTCGGCAGGACCCCCTCGGGGCAAGAGCGTATGCGCCGCAAAATTGCCGCATACGCATCCTACCGCGGTCAGCAGGACGCCCCTAGCCAGTCTCCCAAGAGAGGGGCCACATGCTGCTCAGGAGGCTCAGGGCCACGGACCCCTAGAGGTTTATCTCAGGAGAGAGGCATGCCAACGGCCTCGCAACCTACACGAGGCCAGGTAGGATCAAGATGAGTCGCAATCACAATCCTGCTCAGGAGCTCACGAACGCGCGGAAGCACATCCTAGGTTCGGCTTTAAGACAGTGTCGGTGTCAAAACCGGCGGATCTCGGGTAGGGGATCCCGAACTGTGCGTCTAGGCGGATGGTAACAGGAGACAAGGGACACAATGCTTTACCCAGGTTCGGGCCCTCTTGATGGAGGTAAAACCCTACGTCCTGCTTGATTAATATTGATGATATGGGTAGTACAAGAGTAGATCTACCACGAGATCAAGGAGGCTAAACCCTAGAAGCTAGCCTATGGTATGATTGTTGTATGTTTGAGTTGTTGTCCTACGGACTAAAACCCTCCAGTTTATATAGACACCGGAGAGGGTTAGGGTTACACAAAGTCGGTTACAATGGTAGGAGATCCAAATATCCGCATCGCCAAGCTTGCCTTCCACGCCAAGGAAAGTCCCTTCCGGACACGGGACGAAGTCTTCAATCTTGTATCTTCATAGTCCTGGAGTCCGGCTGAAGGTATAGTTCGGCTATCCGAACACCCCCTAATCCAGGACTCCCTCAGTAGCCCCTGAACTAGGCTTCAATGATGACGAGTCCGGCGCGCAGATTGTCTTCGGCATTGCAAGGCGGGTTCCTCCTCCAAGTTCTTCATAAAAGATTGTAAACACCAAGAGTAGTGTCCGGCTCTACGAAATAAGTTTCCACATATTGCCATAGAGAGAATAATATTAACACAAATCTGATCTGCTGACGTATTCCATAGCGTGACATCACACTACGGCCAAGCCTTTATTCGAATCGTTTTCACTTCTCCACCTCAGTGCGTTTTGCGAGGCGGTTTCCTTGGCACGTCTTGTCAAAGCAGAGATCGTGTCCCCTTTATTTACGGGATTCTCATCAATACGGACGTGGGTAACCCAATCGTGCCCGTTTAGCATGTTTTCTCGATTAAAAGCGAGTCCCAAACGGTCACGAGGAGGGCTCTTGGTATTCAACCTCTTATAAAGAGACCAAGGCCTTACTCCTTTTTTCCAACCTCAAATGAGTTTGCCCATCGCCTCGAGTTCCAACACCCTAGGCCCCAGATTCCAGGCGCTTCGGACCATCGACAATGTCCGGTTCCGACCTTCAAGGCCGATGGATGCCCTCCTCCGTCATGGAGGAGGACGTGCTAAAGTTGAGAGAGGCTAAGTTCTTGACCGGCGAAATTCTGCATAGGTTGCCTCCTCAAGGGCAGGCGGTTCCCAGTCCCCAGCCCGGTGAGAGCGTGGTGTTCACATCTCACTTCCTTCGGGGGTTAGGCTTCCCAATGGATCCCTTTGTGAGGGGGCTGCTGTTCTATTATGGGCTGGAATTTCACGACTTAGCTCCGGAGTCCATCCTCCATATTTCCTCATTCATCATCGTGTGTGAAGCGTTCCTCCGTGTTACCCCTCACTTCGGATTATGGCTGAAGACCTTTAAAGTGGAGCCGAAGATGATCGAGGGACGACACGGAGAGTGCGGAGGTGCTGTTATAAGTAAGAATGCTGATGCTCCATGGCCCGAGTGCTCTTTTCCAGAGGAGCTTGGCTTGTGGCAACGGGAGTGGTTCTATATCACCGCTCCCAGGGGCACCAAATGGGTGGCGCCGCCTGCATTTCGCTCGGGTCCCCCACAACAACTAGGGTCATGGGTCAATAAAGGCCTAGACTGGGGGCCATCTCAGGACGTGCCTTTGTTGCAAGGCCGAATCAGGGATCTCTTGGAAAGAGACCTCAGCCTGGTCACAGTGACGCAAGTCATGCTGATCCGCTGAACCCTGCCCGTTAAACGTCGCTCCCTTCGTTTGTGGGAGTTTAATCCGGAGGGACCACAAGCTCTCCAACATTTTATGGGCGCAACGCCCGTGGAGATGTATAAATTGTTCTTCGGATCACAAGCAATGTGTCTGGATTTGACCGAGGACGCAGGTTTAAGCTGCAATTGCCCAGATACTCAAGTAAGTAACCTTGCGCCCGGACTCGCTATCCATATAATTGTCATAAATTCGCCCCTAAAAGAGTTGTCCTTTTTAAACAGGAGTGGATAGCAAAAGCAAAGCTGATCAGGTGTCCGGCTCCCCTTCCCGAGACCAGGTCGGATCCCGTGCTTGTCAGGATGTTGAAGATTGTGCCTCTGGAGGGAAGTGAGGGAGAGGACAAGGAAACTATGGCCTCCTCAAAGGAGGCTATTCCGAAGGGAGGAACCGACGATTCCTCTCCTAAGGGGAAGAAGAGGGCCCTCTGACGACCCGGAGCCCATGGCCTCAAAGCGGGGGGAAAATCCTCGTCAGAGGGTCCGATGCCGGGGGGTTCCTCGACCGAACTATGCCCTCAAAGGGATCAACCCTCCAGCGAGCCGTAAGTAGAGAAAGATTGTATTTTTTGAGAGAAGGATCCTTGCTTTAAACCTGAGAAGATTAACCGAAATTTTACCTTGTAGTTCAGACCTCAGGATCTTCTTCCGGAGATGATGGAGAGCGGAATGCCTCCCCCTGCCGTACCGCCTAGCGAGGCGGGCAAACCTGAGGTGTCTTCACGGAGGGTTTCTCCAAATCCGGCAGGGGCGGAAGGTAGCCATATGGCCCCCCAATGTTCTCCGCGCCCGGCCTTAGATGGAGGCCATAGGACGAATCCGGCACCGTCCGGTGCTCGGTCGGAGGAGCTGATGAATCTGCTGGGGCGAGCTTCTATCTCAGAGGAGCACCGTGCATTGATGGGCACGGTGATTGGAAGGATTTCGTCCGCGGAAAGCTGATTGCATGAGGCCGTCAGAAGTTTGCTAACGCGTTTTGAGGTACCTTAGATAATGTACACTTTTGTCAGTTGCGCATAAATAAGATGTGCCCTGTGTAGGTAGTAGCCCCTGAGACTCTGTGCGTTGTCAGAAGTGACAGCTTGCAGAGGATCATAACCCCAGGTCTAAAATGTCGCCTTTAAATGTAGGTGGCGAAGTGTCCGGAATCGAGCTGAACTGATGATTTTGCCGAACTAAAGCGGCAACTTGACGTGGCAGATGCCGACATCGCGCTCATCAACAAGCGGCTTGATGAGGCTCAAGGTATGTAACTCCTTGGGCGGCACCTGGTAAGATAAGCTTGATGCCAATATCTTACAATGTGTGTGCTTGATGCAGATGGTGCGGCCGCCGTGGAGCGTCTTCGGGCGGAACTTGCCCGAGCTAAGGAACAAGCCAGAGAAAGGGATGCGGCTGCCAAGAAGGCCCTTGAAGAGCTGAGAGCCGAACAGGCTGCTCACTGCCGAAGCAAGAACGAGATGGCCGTGAAGTTAAAAAGTGCTGCTGATCGTTGCGAGCTTCTTAAGAAAGAAGACCGGGCGAGGCAGACGGACTTAGAAAAGGCCGTTGCTGATGCCAAGGACGCTCACTCTGCAATGAGAGCTGCGAAGGAGGAGCTGCATCAGGCCGGACAGATTGCGGCTGGAAAGCCCTTTATGATGCGAAGGAAGTTTTGCGATCTGAAGTTTTCTCCACTAGACCGGATGTGGAGTGTGGAGGACACCTATCTGGATTTGGAAGCGAGTGCTGCTGATGCGACCGAACACTTTCGAGATCAAGAAGATCGCGGAGTGGAAAAACTTTTCTGGTCACAGTTTCACAATCCAGAGCGTCCCCTGGCGGTGGACGATCGTCTGGCTCAATGGGCCGAACTGAATAGGTTGTCCGGACTCGCCATGAAGTGCGTCATGGGTCATTTGTGGCCGGGGAGATCGGAGCCGAAGAGTTATTTTGGCTTGGTGCAGCAACTCCTTGATGCGGTGCCACGTATCAATGCAATGAAGAGGTCAGCATGCATAGAGGGCGCACGGATGGCTCTTGCCCGTGTCAAGACATATTGGGCGGAGATGGAGACCATCGTTGTTGTGTCCCGAGATTCGGACAAAAGCCGAGTACCCTCCGAACACTATTTTCAGGAAGTCCTTGAAGGCGCTCGTGTAATAGAGATGCACTGCTCGAAGGATGCTATGTTCTGATAGCATATGTAATTATAAGGCAGTATTTTGATGAATTGTAGTAGGCTTTTATACTTGTGCCTTCAAGTATGTGGAACACCTCCTGTGCGGCCGTTTTAAAAATATATATATATATATAGTCTGAAAGATGGCAGTCGTTGGCTTCAGCCCCCACACACATAGTGCGGGGGTGCTTGCAGAAGGCGCTTTTTCACACTTAATCCAACGTCTTGGTCCTACAAAGGAGGTGATGGCGTAGCGAGCTAGGCAACCGGACTATAATGCTTTAACACTTTCACTTAGCCATAGGAGCTTGACAGTGGGACTCTTTAGATAGCCCTTGGTGGCGGCTGCGCTCGCCCGAATTCGGGGCGCGTGTGTGCCTGGCCGGGAAACGGCCCTTCGTTAAAGCGGAGGAATCCTATAGATTCTGGAGAGTCATCGAGTGGTTGACCAGTCTCATGCTATATCATGACAGGCAGTTTTCGGCTTTCTCTACTGAGGTGCTCGCCTGGCCGAACCGGGGCACAATCGCAGTAGTTCTCCTGGTGCCGCCTTAGCCGATAGAGCGGAACATAAGGCGGCCGAACACAGGAGCCGGGCAAACCAACATTGAACAAAATCATGATTCGGAGCTGATGCATATATGGCCAAACTCGCGACGCCGAACCCTCCCTAAGGTATTCGGTCTTTATGAGAGCGGGCAAAGTAATGCTCTTAGGTATAAGCCCCTAATGTCCAGGTACACGCAGTAATTCTGACGTGGCCACATGCCAAGACGCCAGCCTCCTCCTTGGTTATAGAACCAGGGGATGTGTAGCAACAAGAGACAGTAAAAAAAGGTTTACGCAGGGTCTTAATCTGAAAAGAATCTTTGGAACGGGTCCCTACTGCACGTCTGCGCCTGTGTCTCCGTTGTGCCGTATCCTGGACGGGCGCAGCACGATGTTCATCTGTCAAAGAGAGGAACTAAGTTGAAAGAAAAAAAGAAAGGCGTGCCGAACAAAAGTTTTATTTAATAAACAAATATAAAGTAAAATGTGTAAAATTGAGCTTTATTGTCTCGTATATATGCGGAGCCCCTAGGGCATGCCGAGCTCGTCTATCTGTGCCCGTGGTCCTAATGACCTGTTCGGATGTTCTGGCTGGTGAAGCCATTGTATTGTGGGGCTGTTCAAGCGGCCGCACAATCCTCCGCTCGGGGGAGGAGCGCTCAATGCTTCCCCTTCAAGGAGATGATGCCTCGTGGACCGGGCATCTTTAGCGTGAGAGATGCATAATGCGGTATTGCGTTAAAGCGGGCGAAAGCTTCGCGCCCCAGTAGTGCTTGATAGCGACTTGAGAATGGGACGATGTGGAAAGTCAGCCTTTCGCAGCGAAAGTTATCGGTAGAGCCGAATATAACTTCGAGCCGGATAAAACCCATGCAATGGGTGTCTGGACCAGGCGTTACCCCTTGAAAGGAGGTTTTGCTGTGGTGGATTCTTGTTGGGTTTATCCCCATTAGACGGATTGTGTCCTGATATATCAGGTTTAGTCCACTGCCGCCGTCCATTAGGATATTTGAAAACTGGAGCCCGCCAATTATTGGATCGAGTACCAAGGCAGTCTAGCCTGCGTTCCTGGTACTTCTAGAATAATCCAGATGATCGAAGATGATTGGTTTTGACAACCAGTGGCGGGACCCTTTTGGGATAGGTCGTGTGGCGCATACCTTTATGGGCGCCGCACGTTTTGTTATGCGAAGTAGGTTTAGTGTTTTTACTTCTTGTGGGAAATTCTTCTGTTTCCTGGTGCTCTGCTTTTGGGGTTCGTCCTCGTCTTCGCTTGGTGTGTCGAGCCCCTTGTGTTCGGCGTTGAGTCTGCCGGATTGTTTGAAAACCCAACAATCTCTGTGGGTATGGTTAGCAGGCTTCCCGGGAGTACTGTGTATTTGACATATCTTGTCCAAGATTTTGTTTAGGTTGGATAAATCATCTCTGTTATCCTGGAGGGGCGGCTTTTTCTGATTCTGCCTTGAGCCTTTGAATCCGGCGTTGACTGCCGTGCTCTTCGGACTGTTTTCCTTAGTCTAGCGACGATCCTTGTTGCGTCGCGGTTTTCCGTTTCCATCCCTAGTTTCCAATGTGCTTGGGTCGCTGGTGCTACATCTTGCCAACCAGCTGTCCTCTCCTGCGCAAGAGCGGGTCATGAGGCTTGTTAATGCGGCCATTGTTCTTGGATTTTCTTGGTCGAGGTGTCCGGCGAGCCATTCGTCTCGGACATTGTGCCTGAAAGCTGCTAGGGCTTCGGCGTCCGGACAGTCGACTATCTGATTCTTTTTAGTAAGAAATCTATTCAAGAACTGCCGAGCTGACTTTCCGGGCTGTTTTGTTATGTGACTGAGGTCGTCTGCATCCGGAGGACGGACATAAGTCCCTTGAAAATTTGCTCGGAAAACATCCTCGAGCTCTTCCCACCATCCAATTGTATTTTCAGGAAGGCTTTTAAGCCAATTCCGGGCTGGTCCTTTAAGCTTTAGGGGTAAATATTTGATGGCGTGGAGGTCATCTCCTCTAGCCATATGTACGTGGAGGATGTAATCCTCTATCCAGACTCCAGGGTCTGTTGTTCCATCATATGCCTCTATGTTTACGGGTTTGAACCCCGCTGGAAATTCATAATCCAGGACCTCATCCGTGAAACATAGGGGGTGTGCGGCGCCCCTGTATTTCGGTGTGCCGGATTCTGGTAATGGCTTTATTGTATTGCTTACAAGAGCTTGTTTTCTTGGCCCGTAAATGGACCTGGCTGGGCCATCTTTTTGATGCGAATCCGTAAGTGGGTCGCATGCCGGTTTAAGTGTGGCGCCGCTTGCCGCTTTATGCTGGCCATGGGGTCGTCTATCCGGCTGTGTGGCTTTCTTACTTTTTGAGTACGAGGGCTATAAGGCCTCTTCGTCGAATTCATGCAGTAGCTTTCGCTTCGGATAGCTTTTAGTGCGGCGACTATCGCCGTATTTGTCTGCGGTGTTGATTACTTTACTCCATCTGATCCTGAGTGCATCTTCTGCAGTTTTTAGCTTCCGCTTCTGCTTTTTCAGGCTGCGTGCGGTTGCAAGGAGCCTCTTGTGGAGGTTCTTCTTCTTCGTGGGTTTATCCAGCGTAAGGTCGTCCGGAATGCCATTTTCGCCGGGGGAGGGATGTTCGGTTTCTTCATCCGGGCTGCCCTGTTCGGACGGTTGCTCTAGGGCATGCTTGTCGTCTGCTGGCTCATCCTGCTCTATGGCTGGGTCTGTATCGAGGCGGGGCTTGTGTCGGCGTTTATGCCGACGCTTTGATTGTTTTTCGAGGGATTGATCCTTTGTTCCATCCCCGTGTTCCTCATTGTCGCTACCTTTAGGGGTATCCACCATGTATACATCATGAGATGAGGTGGCTGTCCAATGCCCTATAGGCGTTGGTTCATTTGTGTCTCCTGCATCGTCGTCCATGACGTCGATGTCTTCGGAGTCGAAGTAGAGCACATCGTTTAAATTATCGATGGTGGCTACCAAATGGGTGGTGGGTGGGTTTCAAATTTCTTCATCGTCCGTATCCCATCCTTGCTGACCGTAGTCCGGCCAGGGCTCTCCTGATAAAGAGAGAGACTTTAGTGAGTTCAGGATGTCACCGAAGGGCGAGTGCTGAAAGATGTCTGTGGCAGTGAACTCCATGATCGGCGCCCAATCGGATTCGATCGGCAGGGGCGCGGGGGTTCGGAGTCCGGATACGAATCCGGATCCTCGGAGTCACGGGTCATGCAGAGTGCGGGGCTGGTGTTTGGCTCGATCGCCTTTGAGATCGCAGCCCCTGAGGTGGCGTCCAACCGCTCATCCTCGATCGGCGCATCAGGCTCCGAATTAAGGGTCAGAACCAACACGCGTGCGGCCTCCAAGGCAATGTTCGGCGGTGGAGCTAGATCATTCCCATCGAGACAGCGGGGCGCGCTTGGCTGTGGCTCGAATCCGTCGAAGATCAAATCCCCGCGGATGTCAGACGTGTAGTCTAAACTTCCAAACCTGACCTGATGGCCAGGGGCGTAGCTTTCGATCTGCTCCAAGCGGCCAAACGAATTGGCCCGCAGTGCGAAGCCGCCGAGGACGAAGATCTGTCCGGGGAGAAAAGTCTCACCCTGGACCGCATCGTCGTTGATGATCAAAGGAGCCATCGGGCCTAAAAGTGACGACACAGAGGAACTCTCAATGAAAGCACCAATGTCGGTGTCAAAACCGGCGGATCTCGGGTAGGGGGTCCCGAACTGTGCGTCTAGGCGGATGGTAACAGGAGACAAGGGACACAATGTTTTACCCCGTTTCGGGCCCTCTTGATGGAGGTAAAACCCTACGTCCTACTTGATTAATATTGATGATATGGGTAGTACAAGAGTAGATCTACCACGAGATCAAGGAGGCTAAACCCTAGAAGCTAGCCTATGGTATGATTGTTGTATGTTGGAGTTGTTGTCCTACGGACTAAAACCCTCCAGTTTATATAGACACCGGAGAGGGTTAGGGTTACGCAAAGTCGGTTACAATGGTAGGAGATCCAAATATCCGCATCGCCAAGCTTGCCTTCCATGCCAAGGAAAGTCCCTTCCGGACACGGGACGAAGTCTTCAATCTTGTATCTTCATAGTCCTCGAGTCCGGCTGAAGGTATAGTTCGGCTATCCGAACACCCCCTAATCCAGGACTCCCTCAGACGGGAAAAAGAAGAGTAGAACATCAATTTGTACACATAGGGGGCTTCCCCCATCAAAATGCTCTCACACCCTACCGGGCCATCTCCAAGTCTTTGCGTGCGGGGTCAAACAAGAGGGGCGCGAGCTCAGTCGGACATGTCGCTCGTAGTCCGAGTCGCTCTCGTGCACGCTGCCGGTGCTGTTGCTGGCGTCGTCTTCACCATCGCCAACTGTGTCGCCTTCGTCCACCACGACCACGGCCTTGTCGTCTTCGGTGGCGAAGGCCCTGACCAGAGCGTCGACGTTATCGTCCACCTAGCGCGCCAGGTTGTCCCGGATAACTCCAGGCACTAGGGCAATGGCGGCGTCGAAGTCAAAGTGGGGGTCGGCATTCTGAAGATGACTGAAGATGCGGGAGAATGTGCATCCAAGGAGGCCTCGTCTTTTTTCCTCGACAAGCTCGTGAGCCCTCTCGGCCCGATCCTCCAGGCGCGTCACGACTTCGGTGAAGAAGCGAAGATGGTTGGCATAGTCCTGGGCGTGGGGGTGAGGGGCGCGCTCGTCCTAGATGGCGCCGAGCGCCAGGTTGTCCCTTGCCCTGAGGTCCCGGACCATGGGAGTGTGCTCGCGCAGTAACGTCTGCCGGCGGAGCGCCTCTTCCCTGCTCTGCTGCGCGAAGGATTCGGTGTCAGCAACTCGCCGCTGAAGTGGGAGCAGCTCAGCGCGGGCAGAGGCCAACTCAGCCTGGACAGAGATCAGGGCCGCAGCGGCGGCCTTCTCACGCTGCTCCGCCTCATTCAGCCTTGACCTGACGGCGGTGCTTCTGCCCTTGGCCTCGACTTCCAAGAGCTTCAGCTTCAGTTCGTGCCTGTTGGCAAGGTCAGCGCGATCCTCAAACACCCTGCGGTCGACTTCCTCTTGGATCCTGGCCTTCGATACGTCCATTTTTGAAAGTGCAACTATCCCTGGGTGGTTTTGGTAATTCCTAACAACATATAGCTCATTGAGCTAACATTATTCCAAGATGAATATTTCAGAAAAGCTCAACAGATGGCATGGCATGGATGAGGAAAGTGGATCCCTCAAAATTACAAGGACAAAGGATTGGCTCAAGCTTCAAGAACAAGACTCTACATTTTATACTTTAGTGATCCAAGATCACATTGAGTCCATAGGAAAAGCCAATACTATTAAGGAGGGATGAGGTGTTGCTTAATGAGCCTCTTGCTTCATGTGCTTAGTGATATGCTCCAAAATCCTCAACTACCTTTCCATATCGACATATGACCCAAACCTAAAGTCAAACTCGGCCCCACTGATTCTTTCTATCCGGAGCCACCGAGTTTCACATGTCATAGCCACTGCCACAAACCCTAGCAAATCGGTTTCACCGATAGGGATCTCGGTCTCACCGAGATGTGATTGCAATTTCTCTGTTTCCCTTCGTAACATTTCGGTCCAACCGAGGTGAGCGATCGGTCCCACCGAGATTGCAATGTAAACTCAATGTTTCCCTTTTTTAACATTTCAGTCTCACCGAAAAGAGCAAATCGGTCCAACCGAGTTTACCTGACCAACTCTCTGGTTAGCTTATTACCAAAATCGGTCCCACCGAGTTGTAATCGGTCACACCAAGATTACGTTATGCCCTAACCCTAAACATATCGGTCCTATCGAGTTGCATCTCAGTCCCACCAAAAATCCTAACGGTCACTAGGTTTGCTGAATCGGTCCGACCGAGTTTAACGATTTGGTCCCACCGAGTTTTGCAGATTGTGTGTAACGGTTAGATTTTGTGTGGAGGCTATATATACCCCTCCACCCACTCTTCATTCGTGGAGAGAGCCATCAGAACAGATCTTCACTTCCAATACACATTTTCTGAGAGAGAACCACCTACCCTTGTGCTGAGCTCAAGATATTCCATTCCTACCATATGAATCTTGATCTCTAGCCTTCCCCAAGTTGCTTTCCACTCAAATATTCTTTCTAGCAAATCCAAATCCTATGAGAGAGAGTTGAGTGTTGGGGAGACTATCATTTGAAGTGCAAGAGCAAGGAGTTCATCATCAACACACCATTTGTTACTTCTTGGAGAGTGGTGTCTCCTAGATTGGCTAGGTGTCACCTTGGAGCCTCCGACAAGATTGTGGAGTTGAACCAAGGAGTTTGTAAGGGCAAGGAGATCGCCTACTTCGTGAAGATCTACCGCTAGTGAGGCAAGTCCTTCGTGGGCGACGACCGTGATGGAATAGACAAGGTTGCTTCTTCGTGGACCCTTCATGGGTGGAGCCCTCCGTGGACTCGCGCGACCGTTAACCTCCGTGGGTTGAAGTCTCCATCAACGTGTATGTACGATAGCACCACCTATCGGAACCACGCCAAAAACATCCGTGTCTCCAATTGCGTTTGAATCCTCCAAACCCTTCCCCTTTACATTCTTGCAAGTTGTATGCTTTACTTTCCGCTGCTCATATACTCTTTGCATGCTTGCTTGAATTGTGTGAAGATTGCTTGAATTGTGCTAAGATAGCCAAAATCTGTCAAGAACTAAAATTGGGAAAAAGATAGATTTTTATTTGCTCAAGTAGTCTAATCACCCCCCCCTCTAGACATACTTCCGATCCTACAAGTGGTATCAGAGCTTTGGTCTCCATTTGCTTTGATTTCCATAGCTTTTGGTGGTCATAGCCTTGGTTTCACAACCTAGGAGAGTATGGCGTCTAGCGAGGGAAATTATCACCGTAGAGGTCCTTACTTTGATGGTACTAATTTTGCTAGTTGGAAGCATAAAATGAAAATGCATATTCTTGGACATAACCCCGCCGTTTGGGCTATTGTGTGTGTTGGTTTGCAAGGTGATTTCTTCGATGGGAAAGAACCAAACCGTGAAGCTACCGCGGAAGAGTTAAAGATGCTGCAATACAACGCTCAAGCTTGTGATATTCTCTTCAACGGATTGTGCCCCGAAGAATTCAACAAACTCAGCCGTCTTGAGAATGCAAAGGAAATTTGGGATACTTTGATTGATATGCACGAAGGTACCGACTCCGTCAAGGAATCCAAATTGGATGTGCTTCAAAGTCAACTTGACAAGTTCAAAATAAAGGATGGTTTAGGTGTCGCTGAAATGTACTATAGGCTTGCTCTTGTCACAAATGATATTGCCGGCTTAGGGAATGAAGAGATGACCGATAGATTCATCATCAAGAAGATCCTAAGAGCCTTGGATGGAAAATATGATACTGTGTGCACATTGATCCAAATGATGCCCATTTACAAAGATCTCAAGCCAACGGAAGTCATTGGAAGAATTGTTGCTCATGAGATGTCACTCAAGGATAAAGAGGAACTTCACAACAAGTCAAGTGGTGCTTACAAAGCCTCATGTGAAGCCCCCACATCATCAAGTGAGAAGCAAATCTTCAGTGAAGAATTAAGCTTAATGGTGAAGAACTTCAACAAGTTCTACAAAAGCAGAAGCAAAGATAGAAGCTCCAAGTCAAGGTCCTACAATGACAAAAGATCTTCTAGTCGAGAGCAAAACTGCTACAATTGTGGAAGACCCGGACACTATTACAATGAGTGTACGGCTCCCTACAAGAAAAGAGAAGACTCTCCCAAAAGAAGAAGCCAAAGAGAGGAATCACCATCTAGAGAAAGAAGGAGTAGAGATGATCGTTATGAACGAAGATACTCACGGAGAAGCAAGGATTCGGAAAGAAAGGACAAGTCATCAAGGAGCTACACAAAACGAAGACATCAAGCTCATGTTGGTGAATGGGTATCCGGCTCCGACTCCGACAACCACTCCGAGAGAAGTTATCACTCCGATTCCGAATATACTCAAGATGAAGGTGTTGCCGGTCTAGCACTTGTGTCAACCGACTCCTAAGACATATTTGACTCACCAAATGAAGGAGTTGGAACATGCTTCATGGCTAAAGGCCCAAAGGTATCACACCCCGAGTATGTTGATTTCAATAGTGATGAAGATGACTTGTTAGGTGATGATGATTTACTTGTTGACAACTCTAGTGATGAATGCTATGATGAAATGTCAATTAATCATGCTAATTAAGATAAAACGAGTGACAATGACAAGGAGAAGATTGAGGCCCTAACTAAAGAACTAAACACTCTTAGGTTAGCTCATGAAACTATCTTAGAAGATCATCGAGAACTTTTAAGAACACATGAGAAATTACGCTTTGAAAAGCTCAACCTTGAGCAAGAGCATGAGTTCTTAAAAGCGATCAATGATGATCTTCGTAAGAAAAGTTCTTCTTACATTGCCAAGCGTTTACTTTTATCCACTTACATGCCTCAAGTTAAGTCTAGTAACAAGAACAAGAAAGATTCTTCCTCTAGTAGTAACAATGATCATGTTATATCCAATATTGTTGCTTCTAGTAGCTCTCTTGTTCCACTAATGATTCTCTTAGACAAGTTACACTTGAGCAAGAAAATAGCCTATTGAAGGGAATTATAGAGAAAGGAGTGTACAAGAGCCTTGCCGGGAGTAAGCAATTCGAGGAAATTGTACGCAAGCAAGGAAGGCACCGGAAGAATCAAGGTGTTGGTTTTGAACGAAAGTTTAATGCCAATGGAGTTGAGTGGGAAGAAGATCAATACCCCAAGACAAAGTTTGTTCCTCAATAAGAGAAGTATGATCCTACTTATTTCAAAGGGACACAAGCTCAAGATGAACATCCACCACAAGACTACAAGCAAAAAGGCAAGGACAAGCTTCAAGAGGAAATTGATGCATTCGAAGAAGCTCCTAAGACCTTAGCCAAGTGGATTCCCAAGACTACTTCAAGTTCCACTTCATCAAGTACGACTACAACTCCGATTCCCATCAAGATGGTGTGGATCCAAAAGAAGAAGAACTAGAGAGTTCTTAAGGGTGACTCCGCCAATATACTTCACTCCTATCATTTTGGCAAGAACAAGTGCAATCAACTTCCACATCTTGCACTAGTTCAAGGAGTCACAAACCCTCTTGTTGGTAAGTCAAGGGACAAGGTAACCTAAAAGCTTTCATAGACATCATCTTGTGTGTGCATCACTCTATGTCTATGGATATCCTTGTTTGTTCCTTGTGGGACTAACCCATGTAGGTATTGAAAGTCCAATTCACTCCAATGGATAGCTCCAATTGATCTACATCAACATTGAGCATCCACATCTTCAACATCTACATGAAGTTATCATCAACAAAACCCAAGGTTAGTTCATCCCTCTTAGGGGGGATATCACATCTAGGGGGAGCTTTACTCTAAGAATTGAGCTAAAGTAACTCTAATGATGTGAACACAACAATGCTTTATGTAAAAGTGGTAACCCCACTTGTGCTTAAACGATGAGTATGAACTTTGATCAAATGTTCTCATTTGACTCCTAAGTCAATATACTCATATATAGATGACCTAGTCATCGCCAATTTCTTGATAGATGCTAGAATTGGTCGTGCATGCTTTGCCACATATTTCAATTGCCATTTTATTGTGTGAGCATGTTGAGAGCATATGTTACTCATTCGAGGACATCCACTTGTTGTTTTGATTGATTGGTTTTTCTTTTCCTTGCCAAGTGGATGGACAAGAATGCCTAAGAACCTTCTCTAGCTATCTATGCTTTTCTCGTCTCAAACTCTATTCATGCTACATCACAAAATTTGATCAAGTCAGATTCAAACCACTCCGTGTGAGGAGCACTCAGAGTCCCTGATTTTTCATAGACTTAAACTTCCAAAACTTCTTTGTGCTTTTCGGTCTGACCGATTCCTCCATTTCGGTCATACCGAGATCACTAAGTCAATCTAGGTTTTCACCTTGGTGCAACCGATTTGAATTTTTCGGTCACACCGAGTTGCAATAACTGTCAACAGTTATGCATCTCGGTGCCACCGAGTTGTTCCACTCGGTCACACCGACAGGGTCAGGCTATATATACTCACGGGCAAAATTTTGGAAATTTCTCCTAAACCTCTTCGCCCGCGCATAGCTCGCTCTGCCTCCTGGGTCTCCGGATCGTCCTCCTCATCGCCAGCCGCCTCCAGTCGCTGGTCTCCGCCGCCGTCAACGGAATTTCCTCTCCGCCGTTGCCATCGTAGCGAGTCCGCCACCGAACTAGGGTATGGACTCGATCATAGTGCTATTCGTCGTCCAATTCCTAGCACATTGTGTTCTTAATGAATCTTTCTACTATTGAAACACTCCTATCCCGTCAAAACAATCCTTAGAATAGTTGAGTTTCGAAAATTTAGGTTTAGGTTTCCGCCGAAATCATCTCGGACCCACCGGGTTGCGGAACTCGGTTCCATCGATTCGGCCACGGCCATTGCACATGTGGTTCTCGGTCTGACCGTGAATTACAAATCGGTGAGACCGAGTTCAGGACTTTGTGAAACCCTACCAGTCTCGGTGCCACCGAACTGTGACTCGGTCTGACCGAGTTCACTAGTTTTGGTTCCAAAAGCTGCTTCGGTATCACCGAGTTTGCAAATCGGTCGATCCGAAATGCTTTCTGTGAAAAACTAAAACTAACTTTTTGACTCATTCTTTTGCAAAAATCTCCGCATTTTGTGATGCTCATCCATTCTATCTCATCTATAAACTACTCACAGGGTCAGCAGTCTGAACTTCAACATGTCTGATCAGAGTGATAGCCAGAACAGATCTGAGGAGCAGGCTCATTTGAGTGAGGGCACTAGTCCCTCTAGCAGTTCTGATGAGGGTAGCAGGAGCACCCCAAGCAATCTACCCAAAGCTTCCACTAGAGCAAACAAGAAAAGAACCTCTGAATCAGAGGATGAGGACTATGTGGCAGAAGAGGAAGCCACATCCAAGAAGAAGGTACTCAAGAAAGAATATGGCTCAGCTGCAGCCACAAAGCCAGGACTGAAAATCAAAAGGACAGCAAGGAGACAACCAATGTCCAAAGCCAGGGCATCCTCTTAGAAATCTTCCAAGTCAACTGGAGAAGATGAGGCTGTGAAAGAAAAGAAGGAAAGAAATAGGGGCAGATGGTGCAAGAAGGTTGATCCAATGGCTGAGTTTGAAAAACACTCATCAGATGAAGAAGAGGAAGAAGAAGAGGTTGCTCCACCAGCACCTAAGGCACAGAAACTCATGGGAGATGCCATAAGGTCAGGGGCTACTACATCCAAGCCCAAGGAAGCACCCAAAGCTGCATCTAAGCTCAAGAGTGCACAAAAGAGAAACACTAGAAACATATCTGCTGCTGAAAAGAACAAGGCCCCAGTGCCTGACATTGCTGAAGAAGAAGAAGGTCAAGTGCTCAGGAAGCTCAAGCCCAAGATCCCAGACCACAATGATGCTCATCCTGTGGCTGAGGACATGAAAATTAGAAGAGATTCAGGCCTGAAGAAGTGGAGAGAAGCAGATCCATATGCTTCAAGGAGAAGAACTGTTGTGGATTACAGGTTTCATACCAAGGAACAACAGGATTTCTATGAGACAGTGTTGCTTGATAGGAAGCCCATAGTTTGTGACATGAGATGGGTTGATTGGGAGTACATCAAGGAGAATGAAGAGCACTATCTTGGAGTATATGACAGCTTCAAGGGTTGTGGAGTTGCAGAATTTGTTTGGCAGAAGCTCACAAAGTGGAATGAAGAGCTGATCATGCAATTCTACTCCACAACACACTTCTATCCAGATGGCAGGATTGTGTGGATGTCAGAAGGAACCAGATATCAGTCAACAGTTGCTGAGTGGGCACAGCTCATCAATGCCCCAGAAGAACAGGAAGATGACCTGGACATATATGCCAAGAAGAAGATGGATCACAATTCCATGTCCAACATGTACAACGAGATCCCATACAAGGCACTTGATACTTTCGAGTTTGCCTTAGTGCATTATCTTCTGTCAGGGCTGCCCACTATTAATTGGATTCTGAGGCATACTCTATTGCCCAAGTCAGCTGATCACAAGATGATCCGAGGCCATGCAATAAACATGCTCCACATATTTGATGTGCCCTAGAAGTTCAAGGTGATGAGCCTCATGGTAGAGACCATTAAGAGGACAGCAGCTGATCAGAAGAGGAGCTGTGGATATGCCCCACAAATTCAAGAGCTGATAAACTCAAAGATGGGCACAGGAACATACCTGCTGGATAAGGAACACCTGCCCATCCATCCAGACTTTGAAGACAATCAGGTTGTCATGAACAAGGATGAACCATCATCTGCACATGCTCAAGCAAAGAAGGAGAAGGCAAAGATGGAGAAAGCTGCCAGGATGCCAACTCAAGAGGAGGCATCTAACTATTTCTTGAAGAACAAGCAGGAGCAGCTAAGTTACCTGATAGCATCCACTCTGAGGATTGAGAAAGGACTGGCTACCCTAACTCAAAACCAAGAGAGTTTGGAAAGAATCATGGAACAAAAGTTCTATGACCTAGATGTGAAGGTGACAGAGGTTCAGTCTGCTGTGGAACAACTACAAGAAGATATGCAGGAGAGGAAGGGCAAGACCACAACTGATGCATTTGCCAGGGTGCCCAGAGCTCAGAGATCATCTGCAGTGCCAGATCCTGACACCAGAGCCACCACTTCTGCACCTGCTATAGCTTCAGTTCCACCAGCTCCAGCTCCTACCCCAACAGCTCCAACTACTTCTACTGAAGCCTTCGTCCTTGGCGTTATCCGGACTCCACCACCTGAAGACCAAGCCTGAGAGTCGTTTAGTGCTATGCATTTTCTATGAACTTTTTGGTAACTTGTTGCTAAAGGGGGAGAAAAATGTATAGATCATAGGCTTCGAGAGAGAGAGAGTTTGCATTTGTTCTCTCTTGTCTTCTTGGTTGAACTTTATTTTGCTTTTGAGTGCTTCAGATACTATGCTTTTATCTGTGAGACATTGATGATCATGTGTTTGATCATAAGCTACACTTAATGCTTGTTGGATGTTACTATCAGTTTATCCTTATGTTGATCATTCACTTTGCTTGGTGATGAGTGCATGCATTTAAATCTTATCATTTTGAGCGCTCCACCAAGATGTATGTGACATGGAAGAGTAACCCATGATCCTAACTCATTGTGCATTTGCAGTCCAAAGCAAATCTTAAATATGCACAAATTTAGGGGGAGCTCTTACTTATCACATACTTCTCAAAACGACGATATATTCCATTCTTATTATCATTTGTCGAAGCTTTGATATATATGTTGTCATCAATTACCAAAAAGGGGGAGAAAGTGCAACTATCCCTGGGTGGTTTTGGTAATTCCTAACAACATATAGCTCATTCAGCTAACATTATTCCAAGATGAATATTTCATAAAAGCTCAAGGGATGGCATGGCATGGATGAGGAAAGTGGATCCCTCAAAATTACAAGGACAAAGGATTGGCTCAAGCTTAAAGAACAAGACTCTACATTTTATACTTTAGTGATCCAAGATCACATTGAGTCCATAGGAAAAGCCAATATTATTAACGAGGGATGAGGTGTTGCTTAATGAGCCTCTTGCTTCATGTGGTTAGTGATATGCTCCAAAATCCTCAACTACATTTCCATATCCACATATGACCCAAACCTAAAGTCAAACTCGGCCCCACCGAGTCTTTCTATCCGGAGCCACCGAGTTTCACATGTGATAGCCACTGCCACAAACCCTAGCAAATCTGTTTCATCGATAGGGATCTCGGTCTCACCAAGATGGGATTGCAATTTCTCTGTTTCCCTTCATAACGTTTTGGTCCAAGCGAAGTGAGCGATCGGTCCCACCGAGATTACAATGTAAACTCAGTGTTTCCCTTTCGTAACATTTCAGTCTCACCGAAAAGAGCGAATTGGTCCCATCGAGTTTACCTGACCAACTCTCTGGTTAGCTTATTACCAAAATCGGTCCCACCGAGTTTGTGTAATCGGTCAAACCGAGATTACTTATGCCCTAACCCTAACCATATCGGTCCTACCGAGTTGCATCTCAGTCCCACCGAAAATCCTAACGGTCACTAGGTTTGCTGAATCGGTCCGACCAAGTTTAACGATTCGGTCCCACCGAGTTTTGCAGATTGTGTGTAACGGTTAGATTTTGTGTGGAGGCTATATATACCCGTCCACCCACTCTTCATTCATGGAGAGAGCCATCAGAACAGATCTTCACTTCCAATACACATTTTCTGAGAGAGAACCACCTACCCTTGTGCTGAGCTCAAGATATTCCATTCCTACCATATGAATCTTGATCTCTAGCCTTCCCCAAGTTGCTTTCCACTCAAATATTCTTTCCAGCAAATCCAAATCCTATGAGAGAGAGTTGAGTGTTGGGGAGACTATCATTTGAAGCACAAGAGGAAGGAGTTCATCATCAACACACCATTTGTTACTTCTTGGTGAGTGGTGTCTCCTAGATTGGCTAGGTGTCACTTGAAAGCCTCTGACAAGATTGTGGAGTTGAACCAAGGAGTTTGTAAGGGCAAGGAGATCGCCTACTTCGTGAAGATCTACCGCTAGTGAGGCAAGTCCTTCGTGGGCGACGACCGTGATGGAATAGACAAGGTTGCTTCTTCGTGGACCCTTCATGGGTGGAGCCCTCCGTGGACTCGCGCGACCGTTACCCTCTGCGGGTTGAAGTCTCCATCAACGTGGATGTACGATAGCACCACCTATCGGAACCACGCCAAAAACATCCGTGTCACCAATTGCGTTTGAATCCACCAAACCCTTCCCCTTTACATTCTTGCAAGTTGTATGCTTCACTTTCCGCTGCTCATATACTCTTTGCATGTTTGCTTGAATTGTGTGAAGATTGCTTGAATTGTGCTAAGATAGCCAAAATTTGCCAAGAACTAAAATTGGGAAAATGATAGATTTTTATTTGGTCAAGTAGTCTAATCACCCCCCCCCCTCTAGACACACTTCCGATCCTACAATTTTGCATCATGCTTTTATATCGATGTTTATTGCATTATGGGCTGTTATTACACATTATGTCACAATACTTATGCCTATTATCTCTTATTTTACAAGGTTTACATAAGAAGGGAGAATGCCGGCAGTTGGAATTCTGGGCTGGAAAAGGAGCAAATACTAGAGACCTATTCTGCACAACTCCAAAAGTCCTAAAACTCCACGAAAGTCATTTTTGGAAATAATAAAAAATATTGAGCAGAAGAAGTTCACCAGAGGGGGGCCCACCTGGCCACGAGGGTGGAGGTGTGCCCTACCCCCCAGGGCGCGCCCCCTACGTCGTGGGCCCCCTGTTGGCTCTCCGATAGCCATCTTCTGCTATATGAGGTCTTTCGTCGAGGAAAAAATCATAAGCAACCTTTCGGGACGAAACTCCGCCGCCACAAGGCGGAACCTTGGTGGAAGCAATCTAGGGCTCCGGCAGAGCTGTCCTGCCGAGGACACTTCCCTCCGGGAGGGGGAAATCATCGCCATCGTCATCACCAACGCTCCTCTCATCGGGAGAGGGCAATCTCCATCAACATCTTCACCAGCACCATCTCCTCTCAAAACCCTAGTTCATCTCTTGTATCCAATTCTTGTCTCCAAGTCCGGGATTGGTACTAGTAGGTTGCTAGTAGTGTTGATTACTCCTTGTAGTTGATGCTAGTTGGTTTATTTGGTGGAAGATCATATGTTCAGATCCTTTATGCATATTAACACCCCTCTGATTATGAACATGAATATGCTTTGTGAGTAGTTACTTTTGTTCCTGAGGACATGGGAGAAGTCTTGCTATTAGTAGTCATGTGAATTTGGTATTCGTTCGATATTTAGATGAGATGTATGTTGTCTAGCCTCTAGTGGTGTTATGTGAACGTTGACTGCATAACCCTTCACCATTATTTGGGCCTAGAGGAACGCATTGGGAAGTAATAAGTAGATGATGGGTTGCTAGAGTGACATAAGCTTAAACCCTAGTTTATGCGTTGCTTCGTAAGGGGCTGATTTGGATCCATATGTTTCATGCTATGGTTAGCTTTACCTTAATACTTTTGTTGTAGTTGTGGATGCTTGCAATAGAGATTAATCATAAGTGGGATGCTTGTTCAAGTAAGAATAGCACCCAAGCACCGGTCCACCCACATATCAAACTATCAATGTACCGAACGCGAATCATATGAACGTGATGAAAACTAGCTTGACGATATTCCCATGTGTCCTCGGGAGCGCTTTTATTTATATAAGAGTTTGTCCGAGCTTGTCCTTTGCTACAAAAAGGATTGGGCCACCTTTCTGCACTTTGTTTACTTTTGTTACTTGTTGCTCATTACAAATTATCTTATCACAAAACTATCTGCTACCACTTATTTCAGTACTTGCACAGAATACCTTGCTGAAAACCGCTTATCATTTCCTTTTGCTCCTCGTTGGGTTCGATACTCTTACTTATCGAAAGGACTATGATAGATCCCCTATACTTATGGGTCATCAGCCTCGCGCGCGCTGGCAGCATCTTCCGCCAGGGCGACCTGGTGCTCTCTCGTCTCCAACAACTCGAGCTCAAGGTTGAGCTCCGTGGCCTCCAACATCAGCATTTCCTCACGCCTCAAGATCTCCTCCTCCTCGGAAGGCACCCCTCTCATCGACGCCAAGTCAGCTCTGCGTGCCTCAGCTTGCTGCTCCAGGGAGGCGTTCAGGGCCTGGAGCTCCTGTCTGCGCTTCTCTGCGACCTCGCAGCGGTGGTTGGCCTCCCTGGCCTCCTCCAAGGCTTGGGCACTGGCCTCACGCGAGGTTGCAAGGGATGCCTCGGCCTTCGCATTGGCGCGCTCATGCTACAGACGCCCGAGGTTGATGGCCACCTTCAGTTGATGCCATTCGTCCACCAGCCAGAGGCCCTCAGTTTCAAGGCGGCGTCAACATGCACAAGTTCTTCCCCAAGCTGGGTCAGCACACTCATCGCCTCCCGGAAAAGCTCATGACGGACAGCGCCCCGCTTATGCGCAAGCTCAAACGCATGACCGGGTCCGTCCTCCACGCAGGAGGTCATTGAAGAAGTTCGAAGAGGCTCGTCCCCTCCCAGAGGGGGCTGGAGGCCGGCCTCTTTCCAGTCGTCCTTCGGGTTTCAACAGGGGCCCGGAGAGGAGGAGGCTCATTGCTCGATGAAGACGCCAGGGCCGAGGTCACCCAGCTGCGGTCAATAACCAAAGGAGGAGCCCTTGGCACACCTCCCGTATCCCACGCAGGACCGCGAAGGAGGAGCGGCAAGAACGCGGGGTCGAGGTGCCAGGCCGGAACATCCGCGTCCCCGGCCGACCCCGCGCCAAGTGTTGGGGAACGTAGTAATTTCAAAAAATTTCCTACGCACACGCAAGATCATGGTGATGCATAGCAACGAGAGGGGAGAGTGTTGTCTACGTACCCTCGTAGACCGAAGCGGAAGCGTTGACACAACGTAGAGGAAGTAGTCGTACGTTCTCCTCGCGATCCAACCGATCACAGCACCGTTACTCCGGCACCTCCGAGTTCTTGGCACACGTTCAGCTCGATGACGATCCCCGGGCTCCGATCCAGCAAAGCGTCGGGGAAAAGTTCCGTCAGCACGACGGCGTGGTGACGATATTGATGTGTTACCGGCGCAGGGCTTCGCCTAAGCACTGCAACGATATGACCGAGGTGCAATTTGGTGGAAGGGGGCACCGCACACGGCTAAGGAACGATCCGTAGATCAACTTGTGTGTCTTTGGGGTGCCCCCTGCCCCCGTATATAAAGGAGCCAAGGGGGAGGGGCTGGCCGGCCAAGCCTGGCGCGCCAGGAGAGTCCTACTCCCTCTGGGAGTAGGATTCCCCCCCCCCCCAATCCTAGTTGGACTAGGATTCTCCAAGGGGGAGAGAGAGAGAGAGGGGCGCACACCTCTCCTAGTCCTAATAGGACTAAGGAAAGGGGGGAGGCGCGCAGCCCATGAGGGCTGCCCTCTCACCTCTCCTCCAAGGCCCATGTTGGCCCATTATGCTCCCGGGGGGTTCCGGTAACCCTCCCGGTATTCCGGTAAAATCCTGATTTCACCTGGAATGCATCCGATGTCCAAACATAGGCTTCCAATATATCATTCTTTACGTCTCGACCATTTCGAGACTCCTCGTCATGTCCATCATCACATCCGGGACTCCGAACTCCTTCGGTACATCAAAATGCATAAACTCATAATAACTGTCATCGTAACGTTAAGCGTGCGGACCCTACGGTTCGAGAACAATGTAGACATGACCGAGACATGTCTCCGGTCAATAACCAATAGCGGGACCTGGATGCCCATATTGGTTCCTACATATTCTACGAAGATCTTTATCGGTCAGACCGCATAACAACATACGTTGTTCCCTTTGTCATCGGTATGTTACTTGCCCGAGATTCAATCGTCGGTATCCAATACCTAGTTCAATCTCGTTACCGGCAAGTCTCTCTACTCGTTCTGTAATACATCATCTCGCAACTAACTCATTGGTTGCAATGCTTGCAAGGCTTTATGTGATGTGCATTACCGAGAAGGCCCTGAGATACCTCTCCGACAATCGGAGTGACAAATCCTAATCTCGAAATACGCCAACTCAATATGTACCTTCGGAGACACCTGTAGAGCACCTTTATAATCACCCAGTTACGTTGTGACGTTTGGTAGCACACAAAGTGTTCCTATGGTAAACGGGAGTTGCATAATCTCATAGTTAAAGGAACATGTATAAGTCATGGATAAAAGCAATAGCAACATACTAAACGATCGGGTGCTATGCTAATGGAATGGGTCATGTCAATCAGATCATTCAACTAATGATGTGATCTCGTTAATCAAATAACAACTCTTTGTTCATGGCTAGGAAACATAACCATCTTTGATTAATGAGCTAGTCAAGTAGAGGCATACTAGTGACACTCTGTTTGTCTATGTATTCACACATGTATTATGTTTCCAGTTAATACAATTCTAGCATGAATAATAAACATTTATCATGATATAAGGAAATAAATAATAACTTTATTATTGCCTCTAGGGCATATTTCCTTCACCAAGTGCTACGGGCTGGCTAGGGATGCTCAGGATCAGCGGAGGACTCGGGGCAGGAGGAGGCCGCTACTCGGGAGATTTCGTCGCCTTAGCGGAAGGGGCCCTGAGGAACCACGGTTAGGAGGGGAAGCTGCACGCAAGAAATTACAAAGATAAGGTACTCACTCATCTATGGCAATGTACTTCCTCTGCTTCAATGGCCGGAAGGCACCGCCGCTGCAGCTTGGAGATCCCTTCCACTTGCAGAGCGCGTCGAAGTTCGGTCGGAGCCGGCCAAAGCCCTGGGTGCGGTCACTAGCGCCGGGCACGACTGGTGTGGCTCCTAAGGAGGCGACCTTGGGAGCGCTGGGCCGTGCTGGGACCCCGGCCTCCGCCTCGTGACAACTTGCTGGGGCCTTGAGGGCATCGTCCTCGGGAGCACCAGGCTGCACCAACCCCTCGGCCGCTTCCTCAGGGCAGCCCACTCGAGCCCTAGGAGATGGTGCTTCAAGAGATCCAAGAGGCGCCGGCGCCTTGGCAGCCGCGCCGCCAGAACTCGCCTCCCCTGCGCCCCCCTCTAGGGTGAGTGTCGCGCTGGCGGCGGGCAGTGGAGCCAAGCAAACAGTCGCGAGGCCCCTCAAGGCCAACCGGGAGGAGCCCCCGTTCGTCGAAGAGGGGCACCTGCTTCACAAACTTCACCCTATTCGAGCAGCAGTACAACAGACAACCTTCCTCTGGCAAGCTGGCTGGCGCTGGGTTGCTCGTCAGGAGCTCGAGCACCGTGCGCCATGCCTCAAGGGGAAGAGCAGGCACCAGAAGCCTCATGCGATCCCCATAGCTAGAGAAGGTCCACATCGGCCGAGAGTGGTGCAGAAGCGGAGCGATGCGGCACTGGATGTACTCCTTCACCACCATAGGCGCCGTCACCCCAAGCTCCTTCAACCTGGCCAGCCTGCGCCAGACATGGGCCAGCCACTGGTCGACAAGCTTCTCGTGTTCCCAGCTAGAGCTCGGGGAAGCCAAAATCCGTGGGAGAAGCAGCAGAGGGCTACGCACACCAACATCCACAAACACCCACCCCTTCCTGAAACCCCTGACGACCGGAGAGAGTTCAAAATCAATCCCTGAGCCGGTCGTCGCCGCGACAGCCCGAAAGGATGCACACCCTGAGCGTTGGAGGGCATCTGTGAGGTGCAATGAGAAGAAGTGGCGAAGCAAGGCCACGGAGGGGCAATGCCCACCATGGCTTCGCAGACAAAGGTGAAGACAGCAAGGAGGATGATGGATTGGGGATCAAGGTGTAGTGCATTGATCTGGTAATGCGAGAGCATCGCATTCAAGAAGTCGGAGAAGGGAGGAATCAGGCCTGCCCAGAGGGCGTTAAGATGGAGGGGGGCCTTGGTAGCCGTCCTATCAACTTTGGCACGGGAAGCGGGCCAGGACACCGTCGCCCCCCACTTATTGGAGTCGGCGGCGAGCGCTGGGCGCACCTTGTCCATCGCCTCTTGGTTGAGCACCACCAACCGCTCAACACCGAGCTCGTAGACCGGCGACATGGGGCCTGAGGTACGGGACTTTTTCTTCCCCTTCTTCTTTCGGTTGGGCGCCATGGCGGCGGGGAGAGTTGGAGTCAGGCCGGGCTAGGAGAAGGGATCCGCTACTTTCCAGAAGACGAATGAGGTGTGGGGCGTGCTGCTGATAATGGAGGCGGAGTTGTGTAGACAATGGCGGCCGCCTAGCCAGGCGAAGATCAAGACTCCGTGTGGAAGTGGAGATGCCCACGTCCTGTCAATCGCCACGCGTCAATCGAGGCCGCATGCTATTGGGGCCCGCGGCGCTCCGCACTTGCCCCTTGGCTTCGCCTCAAAGCCAAGTCCGAGCGCGCCTAGGGCCCGTGGACTACTGTCGGTGTTCTGGGAATGGGGGTACCCAGACGCGCGTGCCTGCGGCCCAGGGCATGGCTCATCCAGTGGCCTGGTACGACCCATCTTCATCAGCAAACTCTCTAGACCCTCGCGAGGGGCCAAGCCTCGCGAGGCGGACGACACAAGACCTCCTCAGGGGCAGCCTCGCTAGGCTGGCTCGCGAGGAGCAGAGACATCTATGCAAGAGGCACCTCACGAGGAGCGCGTGACGTGAGCCATGACGACAAAGGCCAGGCGGGCACCAGGCGGGTGCCAGCGGGCGCAGAGTACCAGTTTCCTATTTGGTGCTTGTCGAATCACGGGTTCCCGCATACCCTTAAGGTTCAAACTCTGGGGTGCGCGCGGAGATCTTGCCCCCTACCTCTCCGTCTCACAAGGATCTAAACTACTAGAAGAACAACACAAGAGACACAGGGTTTATACTGGTTCGGGCCACCATTGTGGTGTAATACACTACTCCAGTGTGGTGGGTGGATTGCCTCTTGGGCTGATGGGGAAGAACAGTACAAGGAAGAACAGCCTCGCGAGGGTCTGTTCTTGGCTAGGGGATGAACTGCTAGGAGGAGTTCGATCGCCCTTCTCTCTCTCTATGTATGCCTCTAGATACTCAATCAGGTTCCCCCCTACCCTGGGGGTGGCTAGTCCTATTTATAGGCAAAGGCCCTGGGCCTCTTCCCAAATATTGAGCGGGAAGGGCGCCAACAGTTGGCCAATTTGAAGGGGAACATCTGGTACACTTATCCTGACTAAAGTTGGTCTTCGCCTGCCAAAGGCCCTGTGGTGATGCTATCCTGGGCTCCATGGTGACCTCCTTCCCACCGTTGGACTGGTCTTGGTCTCGTTGAACCGAAATGGGTGCCTTTGCTTGATCCTCTCGCCTGCGCTTGCCCCCTTTGCACCAAAGAGGAAAGGGGGATGCTGCGCGGGCTGGCGCCCGCCTGGCACCCTTGGTCGTCATGGCTTGCGTCATGGGCACCTCGTGAGGTACCCGCCTTGATCTCTCCGCCTCCTCGCGAGCCAGCCTAAGGAGGCCGTGCTTGAGGAAGCGCCGCGTCGTCCGCCTCGCGAGGCTTGGCCCCTCGCGAGGGTATTGAGCCTTGTGTTGATGAAGATGGGCCACGTTGGTCCCCCACTCGAGCCACGCCGCAGGCCGCAGGCAGGCAAGTCTGGGGACCCCGTTCCCAGAACGCCGACAGTAGCCCCCGGGCCCAAGGCGTGCATGGACTTGGCCGTACCAAGAGGTGAAAGGGCAAGGGTGAAGCGCCGCGGGCCCTAACAGCCTGCTACCTCGGGCGCCGCATGGCGGTTGATCGGACGTGGGCGGCACTGTTTACCCACGCTCCCTTATTCTGCGTCGCGCTAGGTTGCCCCACAGTTGTACACAGCCGCCCCCTTTTCCTGTTGCTTGACCGTCTCCTGCTCTTCCTCCCCCCGAACTCTGACCCTTGCTTCCAATCCCATCTCGCACCTCCTCTCTTCCGCCCGCCGCCATGGCTCCAAAGAAAGAGAAGGGAAAGAAGCCTATGGCTCCATCTCGCCCGCTGCCGCCGGTGGCGCCTGCTGTCGGCCGCTCAATCATACTCAACCTGGAATGCCTGGGCAAGCT
This sequence comes from Aegilops umbellulata, assembly GCA_032464435.1. NCBI lineage: Eukaryota > Viridiplantae > Streptophyta > Magnoliopsida > Poales > Poaceae > Aegilops > Aegilops umbellulata. The sequence goes on from CP136060.1 coordinate 310,378,383, forward strand.
CAGTCCGGCTCTGGACACCGTCTTCAACGAGTGTGGGTGGACGATGGTTTGGCCTACGTATCACTTCCCCACCGATAGGACAATCACCGAGGTCCATTACTTCGCCGACGCCTTGTGGGCGGGTTTGGTGCCTCCCTTCTCCGACTTCTTCAACGCCATCCTCAATCATTATTAGATCCACATGATGCATCTGGGTCCTGAGTCCATTGCCCTCCTTTCAGTCTTCGCTTTTGTCTGTGAGGCGATGGTAGGCATCCCTCCTTCTGTTGCCTTGCTGCGCCACTTCTTCTCCCTGCATCTTACCGACCCCACGCAATGCTCGGCATGCGTGATCTTTGTAGCTTCGCCCGAGACCGCAGCCTCTGGTATCGACTTCAACCTCCCTCTGCCTTCAGCCGGGTTCCGCGAGCGGTGGTTGTATGTTGATGTCGGGGTGCCCAGCCCCCGGCTCGCGAAGCCGACATCGCCTGCTATGCCCAACTCAGGCTGGGGTCAGGAGACGCTCGTGAGCCCCCGGCTCGCCTTCGTCTGGCACCGCTTTATGTCCTTGAAAAAGCTTGGCGTAACGGCGCCCAAGGTGGTGAAGGAGTTCCTATTGCGCCGCATTGCCCCCCTCCAACGCCATTCTCGTCGAATGTGGACCTTTAGCGGGCATGGTGACCGCATGAGGCTTCAGGAAGAAGACCTGACGCCCGAGGCGCTGAGGACTGTGCTCTTGGTCCTGACAGGCGATCCCAACCCCGGGGGTATCCGGCAGGGGGAGCTTTGTTGTACCTCTGCCAAAACAGGGGTGACTTCGTGAGGCAGATGCCCCCCTTCGACGAGTGGGGGCTACGCCCTGTCGGCCTCCACGGGCCTCGCGAGAACCCTGTGGTGGTGATTTCCCTTCCGCTCGGCCTGGGTGAATCCTCCTCGAGTGGTGGCGCAGGAAGGCAGGAGACAGCGGGGGTCGAGGGAGCCGCGGACGATGTGACCGCACCTGGCGATGCTCTTGATGGGGCAGCTCACGAGGTCCGTGCTGCCGAGGCTGCGGGTGAGGCGCTGCCGCTTTCGATGCTTGAGGCCGAGGCTCCTGAGCCCCCGGCCGCGATCTCCGGCGAAGCAACTGTCTGTGCGCATCAGGCATGTGTCCTCGACGCAAGTGGCCTTGGTACTCTGTCCTCTTCGCAGGCTGATTCCTGTGCATCTCTCTTGGGCCATTTCCGCGTGGACTTTGAGGCCCTCCGGAGAAAAAGGAAGGCCCTGGGCGACGACGTCCCTTGCCGCTTGCTGAAGCGCCGGAAGTACTTTGCTATCGACGAGTAAGTCTTCCCCTTTTCTGTTCCCTATCCTGCTTGCCGCATCCGCTGACCCTTGCTCTGCAGGCCTCTCCCTACTGAGCTCAATGAAGCCGCCGAGTCGACACCTTCCTTGACTTCGTCTCCTCCGCCACCCCTTGGCGCCTCGAGCTGCACTGCCCTTGTGGTTTGGGCGAGCGACGGCGCAGACCGTCACACAACGCGTGGCGACTCCTCTGCTCCAGCGATCTCCTTCCGTGGGCCTTCCCTTGACATAGGCAGCTTATCGTGGGCTTCTCGTTGGGTCGCGGGCTGCGACTGGCAGAGGCTCCCCTCGGGCCCTCCTCCTGAGGGCAGGCCGGACTCAGGCCGAGCTTCTGACGCGGCGCGGCCGGCCGTCGTGCGGGCGCCAGCCCCCAGCCCCCTGCCCGGGGCTGGAGCGATGGTCCAAGGTCGTCGACGCCTGCTTGGGCGGATGATGGCGTGGCAGATGTGCTTGAGCGAGCTCGGGGGCGTCGTGCCCGGCGCCATGAGTTCCTCCGAAGGGCGAGTGGCGCCGTAGACCTGCTTGGGCAAGAGCTCGCTGAGGAAGACGCGCGCCTGGAAGCCGAGGGCCTGCGCCTGGCCGCAGAGCGGCACGAGCTGGAGGCCGCCGCTGCCCTAGCGCGTCATCGGCGCGACCTCGATGACGAAGGAGCAAAGGCATCGCTAGAGGCTTCTCTGGCGGCTCAGTCTCAGGCCGTTGAGGAAGCCCGAGGAGCAGACCGACGGAGAGAAGCAGCAGAAGAACGGGCTCGGGAGCTCTTGGCCCGGTGTCGCTCGTTGGAGGAGCAAGCGGAGCTGCGCGAGGCAGCCCTTGCAGTGATGGGGGTGGCTTCTGGCGACCCGGCTGAGCTTCGGAAGCGCGAGGAAGCATTGGTGCTGGAGGCCGCCGAACGCGCTCACGAGCACGAGCAGTTGGAGACGAGGGAGCACCTAGTGACGCAGGCGGAAGATGATGTCGCCGCGCGGGAAACGCGCGTCCTGGAGGAGGTTTGCCGTCGGGTTGCGACAGCGCGCCAAAGCCTCGAGGGGAAGCTGGGGATGATCCGAGTCGAAGCTGAGGGTAGAACCGCCGCCCTGAGGGCCCAACGGGACGAGGCGACGCGACGAGCGGACGCCTCCCGGGTCGCTCTTGAGGCAGCGCTGAAGGAGCTGGCCACCTCCCAGGCTGAGGTGCTCCGCCTTCGCCAACGTGTGGAAGAGTCTGTGGCCGTTGAGCGTCAGAATGCTGACGAGATACGCCAGCGGCAAGTCCTGGAGCACGAGCACGGCCCCATGCTCACCAAGCTCCGGGAGAGGGCCAACATTGCCCTGGGCAACATCTGCGAGGCTGCCGTGGGCGAGCCGCACACGATTTGCTACGCCGGCAACCTGCAGTTCTTCACCACCGTGGTGACACAGCTGGAGGCACGGTCGGCCAAAGCCGATAGGTTGGTGGAGGAGAGGATCCGCGCCCTGCTCGGGCGCGCGTTTTCCCGCGTCTTCAGCCATCTTCAAAACAGGGATCTCTACTTCGACTTCGACGCCGCCATCGCCCCAGTTCCCCAAGTTGTTCGAGGTGACCTGGCTGAATGGGTGGAGATCAACGTAGATGCTCTCGTCCGGGCGTTCACTTCGGATGATGACGACGTGATCGTGGGCGCCGACGAAGGTGGCGTGGTGGATGACCCCAACGCCGTTGATGGTGGCGCAGACGACGAAGGCGTGTCCAGCGATGCCAGCGATAGCTCGGGAGGCGCCCCCGAGGATGCATTGGGGGATTTGTCAGATTGACCATGTACTATCCTCGTCTTTTTACCCTGCATAGATAGAACTTAGGCGTTTGGCCCGACGGTTGTGAGAGCATTTTGGGAGGGGAAGCCCCTCATGTATGAACTCGTATCTAATGTATCTGCAGTGATTAAATCGTACGCGTGTCCAACGGTAGGCCAGTTCACCCTTGTTCCTTGCTGGCTCCGGAGCTGCCTTCTGGAGGGCGTCACGTCTCGGGTGCTGGGTAGTTGAAACCTCGGGAGGCGGGGTCGTTGCTGACAGGAAACCCCACAGGCGTGGGCCGTCTTTACAGGCTACGGGCCTTTCCTCAAGCAAGACGTCTTCACAGGCGTTCGCCCTCTTCACAGGCTCCGAGCCTTTTCCTCGAGCATGATCTCTTCACAGGCATTTGCCTTCTTCACAGGCTCCGGGACTTTTCTTCGAGCGAGACGTCTTCACAGGCATTCGCCTTCTTCACAGGCTCAGGGCCTTCTCCCAGGCGGGACGTCTTCACAGGCGTTCGGCTTCTTCACAGGCTCAGGGCCTTCTCCCAGGCGGGACGTCTTCACAGGCGTTCGTCTTCTTCACAGGCTTAGGGCCTTCTCCCGAGCGGGACGTCTTCACAGGCGTTCGCCTTCTTCACAGGCTCAGGGCCTTCTCCCGAGCGGGACGTCTTCACAGGCGTTTGCCTTCTTCACAGGCTCAGGGCCTTCTCCCGAGCGGGATGGCTTCACAGGCGTTTGCCTTCTTCACAGGCTCAGGGCCTTCTCCCGAGCGGGATGGCTTCACAGGCGTTCGCCTTCTTCACAGGCTCAGGGCCTTCTCCCGAGCAGGATGGCTTCACAGGCGTTTGCCTTCTTCACAGGCTCAGGGCCTTTTCCCGAGCGGGATGGCTTCACAGGCGTTTGCCTTCTTCACAGGCTCAGGGCCTTCTCCCGAGCGGGATGGCTTCACAGGCATTTGCCTTCTTCACAGGCTCTGGGCCTTTTCCCGAGAAAACGATCTCTGCAAGTACCAAAGGTCACCTCGCGAGGGAGCGACAGCGGCAGTCTGGGCCATGCTCAAGCTAGGCCTGGCCCGGCTCACGAGGGGCTCGCGAGGGGAGGTAGCTGTGGTGAGATGGTGACCAGAACGCGGGAAACGATTCGAACAAGACCAAGCATCCCTTCCCCGAACGCACGCAAAGCTCAAATTCGAATTCAACTTAAATCCAGCGGGGGAAAAAGGTTACAACCAAAGGAAGAAGGCAATGAAAGCAAACAAAAAGGCCGCGTCCAGCACCTAATCAAGTCTTCGACGTCTTCTCACCAGCGCGGAGCTAAGTGGCTGTCCATTGGGCGTGGGAGGGAGACCCAGGGCCTGAGGCCGGCACCCCTGAGACTCCGGGGCGTGTACAGCCCCACTCATTATTACGTGAGAGTGTCACGGGGCGGCGAGCTTCACAGGCACTGGGCCTTCTTCACAGGAACCGGCCTTGCTTCATATCGCCAGACGAGGGCCCCGCCTTGCGCCACACTCTAGTGCCACCAACGACGAGCGGAAACCAGGACGCCGCCGGTGGGGTAGAGCGGTCGCCAGCGGTTCCCCCGACGACCACGGGTCCTCCGCCAGGGGCAGGCCCTCGGGCGCCACCCCAGCGGAGGGCCTATCTTCTAAGAACGCCTTTCTCTGAACGCCGCGGTGGTGATGTAGGATCTCTGCCCCTTTCCTGCAGCCTCCTGCGTCCTCCTCCCGAGGGGTAGGAGACCGCAGGAGCGGGGCAGCTGCTTGTTGCGGCGACCTGCATCTCCTGTGACCCATGATTAGCGTATGCCTGCTCTTGAGGAATTAACGGTACCCGATAGTCGTTGCCTCCAGTGTGACCGACGGGGCCGCCCTGGGGTTCCTGGAAGGGCTCGGCCCCTGGCGTCTCGTCCCCCCAGCTGGGGCTGAAGAGTGAGCCCTATTCGCCCTCGTGAGCGTGCCCTTGGTCCATCATGTGGGGCACGTATTCCTCTGGCGCCGCCACCCCGAATGCTGTGCTGCAGTGCTCCATGCGCCACGCGGTGTTGCTCGCCGTGCCCGCCGTGGGGTGGTAGCGTGGTTGCCCGCACACGCCGCGGGCTGCGCTGAGTTCTTCTCCTTCTCGCGCCGGGGGCGAGGGTAGCGCACCACCAGTCCAGCGCCGACGGATTCGTTGGTGCCGGGGTAGTCCTGAGGCCCACGGGGGCGCGCGGGGCCTCCTCGTGCGTCGCCCTGAGCTGGAGGCGGAAGCCGAGCGCAGAAGGGGTGAGCCCCCGAAGCGGCGAAGCCCAGGAGCTCGGCGACCCGCTCCAGCAGCACGTCGCGGCCGCCCTCCAGTAGCCTGCACTGCAACAGCTCCCGTGCTACTGTGAGCGCGGCCCTCGAGTTCGCCTGTTCCGGCGGGTGTACGGTGTCGTAGCTGCGGCGTGATTGGAGGCCCTCGCTGCCGACCGCGCCTGTCGCGGTGTTAGGGTCGCAGAAGTTTGCCCGCGTTGCCCGCGGCCCGCAGCGCCCTGCGGACCGCGAGCTGCCTGTGGCGCGGGGTCGCCCGGAGCGGGAGGCTCCACGCAGATGGGCCACGCCGCCCATGGGCCTTGGTTGCCCGCCTGGTCGCTGGACATGGTGACGACGATGGAACGGGAGATGGAGCGATGGGAAGGCAGATTCCGGCGCACCCCTACCTGGCGCGCCAAATGTCGGATCACGGGTTCCGGCAGACCCTTAAGGTTCGAACTCTGGGGTGCGCGCGGAGATCTTGCCCCCTACCTCTCCGTCTCACAAGGATCTAAACTACTAGAAGAACAACACAAGAGACACAGGGTTTATACTGGTCCGGGCCACCAATGTGGTGTAATACCCTACTCCAATGTGGTGGGTGGATTGCCTCTTGGGCTGATGGGGAAGAACAGTACAAGGAAGAATAGCCTCGCGAGGGTCTGTTCTTGGCTAGGGGATGAACTGCTAGGAGGAGTTCGATCGCCCTTCTCTCTCTCTCTATGTATGCCTCTAGATACTCAATCAGGTTCCCCCCCTACCCTGGGGGTGGCTAGTCCTATTTATAGGCAAAGGCCCTGGGCCTCTTCCCAAATATTGAGCGGGAAGGGCGCCAACAGTTGGCCAATTTGAAGGGGAACATCTGGTACACTTATCCTGACTAAAGTTGGTCTTCACCTGCCAAAGGCCCTGTGGTGACGCCATCCTGGGCTCCATGGTGACCTCCTTCCCACCGTTGGACTGGTCTTGGTCTCGTTGCACCGAAATGGGTGCCTTTGCTTGATCCTCTTGCCTGCGCTTGCCCCCTTTGCACCAAAGAGAAAAGGGGGATGCTGCGCGGGCTGGCGCCCGCCTGGCACCCTTGGTCATCATGGCTTGCGTCATGGGCACCTCGTGAGGTACCCGCCTTGATCTCTCCGCCTCCTCGCGAGCCAGCCTAAGGAGGCCGTGCTTGAGGAAGCGCTGCGTCGTCCGCCTCGCGAGGCTTGGCCCCTCGCGAGGGTCTTGAGCCTTGTGTTGATGAAGATGGGCCACGTTGGGCCCCCACTCGAGCCACGCCGCAGGCCGCAGGCAGGCAAGTCTGGGGACCCCCATTCCCAGAACGCCGACAGTGCTAAAGAGGCAGGTGCAGGCGAGGAGTCCCGAGGCATCAAGCAAAGGTTTCCATATTGGTGCAACAAGACCAAGACCAGCAGGACGGCAGGACGAAGGTCATCGTGGAGCCCAAGACGACGTCACCACTAGAATCTTTGGTACGCGAAGACTACTATTGTCAGGATAGCTTGTACTAGCTGTCCCACTTCAAATCTGGTCGTTGTGGGATCCCTTCCCGCCTAATATTTGGGAAGAGGACCAAGGCCTCTATAAAAGGACTAGCCACCACCATAGTAGGGGACGGATCATTCGGACCACCCTTGCACCCGCCAGTTCACGGAGCCCAAGAACACCTCCCCTCAGGCGGTCGTTCTCCCCTTGTACTAGTTCATCCTTAGCCCATGAGGCAATCCACCATACCACACTGGAGTAGGGTATTACACCACAATGGTGGCCCGAACCAGTATAAATCCTTGTGTCCCATTTTCTTCAAGTTCGTCGAGCTAGGTCGTGGATCGTTGAGCGAGTGAGCTAGAGAGAGAGAGAGAGAGAGAGAGAGAGAGATCTTCGTGCGCACCCCAATGTTTGAACCTCAAGGGTTTGCCAGAACCCGTAATCCGACAATCACGTTAAAGCGAACGGTTTCACTATTCAAACCGTGGGCGTTTACGTGCCGCCACGAGTCATGCTTTCTCATTGACAGGTGCCGTCCGAGCAAGCATGTGATTCGACGGGAGGCGTGCGAGCAAACCACTGCGCTGGCTGACTGGGAAGCGTGCGAGAAGGCTGTTGTGCAGGCTCACCGAGAGGCGAGCCCTTTGACAAGGCTCCGCCGCCCACCTTCGTGACAACTGCCCCCACTTCTAATGGCTTCAGCGCTGCCATTTAAAATCACCCCCGCACTACCCGGCATCGCGACAATCTTCTCTCTTCCTCTCCGGTTCTACTATCGTCTACCTCGAACCAACCTGACCTAAACATACACCATGCCCCATCACGATGGGATGCCCTTAGTCTTCCAGTTTCCTGAGGAAGACACCCAGCCCGAGTCTTAGAACATAAGTCGCTTTGGGATGAGCTTGAACTAGCCTTACGAGAAGTTGTCGCGCCTGTCCCTGCTCCAGTTCCATCTCCCATCGCCCCGACGGTGCAAGCACCCATCCCCATGGCATTGATGTCCTGGGAGCCGCACATTGTCGCCGAGCTTTAAGCCACGGGGTTCCACAAGGTCCCCGCTGACTTTCACGCCCCTGTGCACCTTGTCGGTGTCAAAACCGGCAGATCTTGGGTAGGGGGTCCCGAACTGTGCGTCTAAGGTGGATGGTAACAGGAGGAGGGGGACACGATGTTTACCAGGTTCGGGATCTCTCGATGGAAGTAATACCCTACTTCCCGCTTGATTTATCTTGATGATATGAGTATTACAAGAGTTGGTCTACCACGAGATCGTAGAGGCTAAACCCTAGAAGCTAGCCTATGGTATGATTGTTGTTGTCCTACGGACCAAACCCTCCGGTTTATATAGACACCAGAGGGGGCTAGGGTTACACAGAGTCGGTTACAAGGGAGGAGATCTATATATCCGTATTGCCAAGCTTGCCTTCCACGCCAAGGAGAGTACCATCCGGACACGGGACGAAGTCTTCAATCTTGTATCTTCGTAGTCCAACAGTCCGGCTAAAGTATATAGTCCGGCAGTCCGAGGACCCCCTAATCCAGGACTCCATCAGTAGCCCGTTAACCAGGCTTCAATGATGATGAGTCCGGCGTGCAGATTGTCTTCGGCATTGCAAGGCGGGTTCCTCCTCCGAATATTCCATAGAAGATTTTGAACAAAAGGATAGTGTCCGGCTCTGCAAAACAAATTCCACATACCACCGTAGAGAGAATAATATTTCCACAAATCTAATCTGCTGACACATTCTGCAGCATGACATCACACTATGGCCCGGTCATTATTCGAACCATTTTTGTCAAAAGCTACTGCACATATTGCGAGGCAGTTTGAGGGAGTCCTGGATTAGGGGGTGTTCGGGTACCCGGACTATACCTTCGCCGGACTCCTGGAGTATGAAGATACAAGATTGAACACTTTGTCCCGTGTCTGGAAGGCAAGCTAGCCGATGCGGATATTCAAGATCTCCTACCATTGTAACAGACTCTGTGTAACCCTAACCCTATCCGGTGTCTATATAAACCGGAGGGTTGTAGTCCGTAGGACAGAACAATCATCATACACAATCATACCATAGGCTAGCTTCTAGGGTTTAGCCTCCTTGATCTCGTGGTAGATCTACTCTTGTACTACCCATATCATCAATATTAATCAAGTAGGAGTAGGGTTTTACCTCCATCGAGAGGGCCCGAACCTGGGTAAAAACATCGTGTCCCTTGTCTCCTGTAACCATCCGGCCTTGACGCACAGTTCGGGACCCCCTACCCGAGATCCGCCGGTTTTGACACCGACATTGGTGCTTTCATTGAGAGTTCCTCCGTGTCGTCGCCCTTAGGCCCGATGGCTCCTCTCATCATCCACAACGATGAGGTCCAGGGTGAGACTTTTCTCCCCGGACAGATCTTCGTCTTCGGCGGCTTCGCTCTGCGGGCCAATTCGCTTGGTCTTCTGGAGCAGATTGAAAGCTACGCCCCTGGCCATCAAGTCAGGTTTGGAAGCTTAAATTACATGGCTGATATCCGCGGAGACTTGATCTTCTACGGGTTCAAGCCACAGCCAAGCGCGCCGCACTACCTCGAGGGGCATGATCTAGCTCTGCCTCCGAACAGTGTCCTGGAGGCCGCACACGCACCGGTTCCGACCCTTAACTCGGAGCCTATTGCGTCAATTGACGATGAGCGATTGGACGTCACCTCGTGGGCTGCGATCTCAAAGGCGATTGAGCCGAACGCCAGCCCTGCACTCCGCGTGACCCGTGATCCCGAGGGTCCGGACTCCTCCTCGGACTCCGAACCCCCCGCGCCCCTGCCAGTCGAAGCCGATTGGGCGCCGATAATGGAGTTCACCGCCGCAGACATCTTTCAGCACTCGCCTTTTGGCGACATCCTGAATTCTTTCAAGTCTCTCTCTTTATCAGGAGAGCCCTGGCCGAATTACGGTCAGCGAGGATGGGATACGAACGATGAAGAAATTCAAAACCGACCCACCACCCACTTGGTAGCCACTGTCGACGATTACACCGACATGCTTGCCTTCGGCTCCGAAGACTTCGATGGTATGGACGACGACGTAGGAGACGAACAGGAACCAGCACCTTTAGGGCGCTGGACGGCCACCTCGTCATATGACGTATATATGGTGGATACTCCAAAGGATGGAGATGGCGATGGAATAGCGGGGGATGACACCTCCAAGAAACAGCCAAAGCGCAGATGTCAGCGGCGCCGCTCTAAATCCCGCCAAAGAAAAAACGGTGATTCCGGCACGGGAGATAATACTACCCCGGATAGCACCGAAGAACACCCAACCCAGCAAGATTCAGCGCAGGAAGATGGAGAAGCTAACCCTCATGAGAGAGCGGCAGAACAAGAGGTTGAGGATGATAACTATATGCCTCCCTCCGAAGACGAGGCAAGCCTCGATGACGACGAATTCGTCGTTCCATCAGACCCCGCCGAACAAGAGCGTTTTAAACGCAGGCTTTTAGCCACGGCGAACAGCCTAAAGAAAAAGCAGCAACAGCTCAGAGCTGATCAAGATTTGCTAGCTGATAGATGGACTGAAGTCCTTGCGGCCGAAGAGTACGAACTCGAGCGCCACTCCAAGAATTATCCTGAGAGCAGGCCGCTACCACGATCAGAGGAGGAAGCACCTACATCACCAGCGCACGACATGGCAGACCGGCCACCTCGCGGCCGCGACAGAGAGGCCTGTTGAACCTCCACCCAAGCCATGCCCTGACGCCACTCAACCAGGGCATGGGAAAATGCGCCAGACCTGCGAGATGTACTGGAGGATAAAGCAAGTCAAACAAGATTGATCTACGGATCGCGCAGGCGCCCGACGACACGTGACGATGATCTTCACTCCGGACACAATAAATTTGGCCGGGCCAAACACAACAGACATAGCTCTTCCGAGTTGCGTCGTGACATAGCCCAGTATAGGGGCGCCGCACACCCACTATACTTCACAGATGAAGTAATGGATCATAAAATCCCAGAGGGTTTCAAACCCGTAAACATCGAATCATACGATGGCACTACAGACCCGACAGTATGGATCGAGGATTATCTCCTTCACATCCACATGGCACGTGGCGATGATCTACATGCCATCAAATACCTCCCTCTCAAACTCAAAGGACCGGCCCGGCACGGGCTTAACAGCCTGCCAGCGGACTCAATCGGTTCTTGGGAGGACCTGGAAGCCGCATTCCTCAACAACTTCCAGGGCACTTATGTGCGACCACCGGATGCCGACGACCTAAGCCACATAATTCAGCAACCAGAGGAATCGGCCAGGCAATTCTGGACATGGTTCCTAACAAAGAAAAACCAGATAGTCGACTGTCCAGACGCAGAGGCCCTAGCAGCCTTCAAGCATAACATCCGCGACGAGTGGCTTGCCCGGCACCTGGGACAGGAAAAGCCGAAATCTATGGCAGCCCTCACGACACTCATGACCCGCTTTTCTGCGGGAGAAGATAGCTGGCTAGCTCGCAGCAACAACTTATCAAAGAACCCTGGTAATTCAGACACCAAGGACAAAAGTGGCAGGACACGTGGAAATAAGCAAAAGCGCCGCGGTAGCAGCGACAGCAATGAAGATACGGCAGTCAACGCCGGATTCAGAGGCTATAAATCCGGTCGGCGAAAAAATCCATTTAAAAAGAATACTCAGGGCCCGTCCAGTTTGGACCGAATACTCGACCGCTTGTGCCAGATCCATGGCACCCCCGAAAGGCCAACCAATCACACCAACAAGGACTATTGGGTGTTCAACCAGGCAGGCAAGTTAAAAGCCGAAAACAAAGACAAGGGGCTGCATAGCGATGATGAGGTGGAGCCCAGGCCGCCGAACAACAATGGACAGAAGGGGTTTCCCCCACAAGTGCGGACGGTGAACATGATATACGCAACCCACATTCCCAAGAAGGAGCGGAAGCGTGCGCTACGGGACGTATACGCGATGGAGCCAGTCGCCCCAAAGTTCAACCCATGGTCCTCTTGCCCGATCACTTTTGATCGAAGGGACCACCCCACTAGCATCCGTCATGGCGGCTTTGCCGCATTGGTTCTCGTCCCAATCATCGACGGATTTCATCTCACAAGAGTCCTCATGGATGGCGGCAGTGCGGAAAATGGGCATAGATCCATCAAGGATTAAGCCCACAAGAACGACCTTTAAAGGCGTTATACCAGGTGTAGAAGCCAACTGTACAGGCTCCGTAACACTTGATGTGGTCTTCGGATCTCCGGATAACTTCCGAAGCAAAGAATTAATATTCGACATAGTCCCGTTCCGCAGTGGCTATCACGCCCTGCTCGGACGAACCGCATTTGCCAAGTTCAATGCGGTGCCGCTATACGCATACCTCAAGATCAAGATGCCAGGCCCTCGAGGAGTAATCACGGTCAACGGAAACACAGAACGCTCCCTCCGTACGGAGGAGCACACGGCGGCTCTCGCAGCGGAAGTACAAAGCAGCCTTTTTAGGCAACTCTCCAGTCCGACCGTTAAAAAAGCCAGACAATGCCAAGCGCGCCCGGAGTAACCTACAACAAGACCGTCTGGCATGTTCTGAGCAGGCGTAGCAATGCGGCCCCAACCCCAGCCATCGCGACATAGCGGAGCTAGTACCTCGCGTACATAATTACGCCCTTGAAATACCATGGGCATAGGGGAAGGGGCACAGTAACGGCATGCTCACAATACGGCCTAAAACGTACTAGGGGCTGTCGGATTCTTTTTATTACTTTCAGGACTCCACACTTTGGACGACCTGTTCGGCAATTCGGCTGCCGCACAAACGATGCAAGATCCAGGGAAGCAGACAAAGCTACGCCGCATTATGGAACTCTCAGGTGGTCTCTATTACGAGCGGTATATCTGTTTCGAACACAATTCCGCGGCCTGCCCATGGTCAGGACATGTTAAATAGTCTAATATCTTTTTGCTTATCGCACTACTTGTATCGTTCGGCTTTGATAAATAGCCTCTTTATAAACAATGCATAGCCTTTTGCCTATTTTTTGCATTATTCTCTTTTAATATATGTGTTTATTAAATAACATGATCGCACCCGTACACCATGGTATGGCAAACACGCCAGGGGCTTCAGTACCCTTCGATCTGGCGTGAGAAGTCCGTACACTTTCACAAGTGCGGCACCCCGAACTTATAGCACTATATGCATCGGCTCCGAATCATGATTTGGGTCAATAGTTGGGTTTGCCCGGCTCCTATGTTTTGGTGCCTTACGTTCCGCTATATCGGCTAAGGTAGCACTAGGAGAACCACTGCGATTGTGCCCCGGTTCAGCTGGGTTAAGCACCTCAGTGGAGAAAGCTAAAACTGACTGTCATGATAAGGCGAGAGACCGGTCGCTGTTTGAGAGGTTTTTCGAGTCCCTAAAGACTTATGCCGCTTCGAGCGAGGAGCGGGCTCTGTCCGGCCAAAGGCGTGGATAGCGCCCCGAATTCGGTCTTCCAAACTAGGGGCTTCGCCGAAATTTAAAATTATAAAGTTCTATGGCTAAGTGAGAGTGTTCAAGCATTATAGTCCGATTGCCTGGTTCGTTGTGCTGAGCGCCTCCCTCGAAGGACCCAACCATGGGAAAAAGAGCGCTCAGGTTTATCCCGAACCCCCCAGCACTAGCGGCATGGGGGCAGAAGCCGACGACTGGCCATCTCTCAATTTTTGATAAACGACCGCATAGAAAATAATATTTTAAATTCCATAAGCATTGCTTAGCGCATATGAACAAGTTTTCAGCGCACAGGATAAACACGAGCGAGTTCATTCAAAATATTACATCTCTAGTACATTCATCCGCAATAAGGCGGGCACCGGCAAGAACATCCTTGTAGTAGTTCTCGGGCTTGCGATGCTCCTTCCCCTGCGGCGGCCCGTCCTTCACCAGCTTCTCTCCATCAAGCTTACCCCAGTGCACCTTTGTAGGGGCAAGGGCCCTCCGGGCACCTTCGATGCAGGTGGGACGCTTGATGACCTCAAGCCGTGGACACGCCTCCACTAGCCGCTGCACCAGCCCGAAGTAGCTCCCAAGCAGGGCCTCTCCGGGCCACAGCCGAACTAAGAAGCCCTTCATGGCTTGTTCGGCCGACTTGTGGAGCTCGACCAGCTGTTTCAGCTGATCGCTCAAAGGCATAGGGTGTCCGGCCTCAGAATACTGAGACCAAAACACGCTCTCCGTCGAGCTGCCCTCTTCAGCTCGGTAGAATGCGGCGGCGGCGGATACGCTGCGGGGAAGATCTGCGAACGCCCCTGGAGAACTCCGGATTCGGGTAAGTGACAAGTAGTTTACTTTAACATTCCTACTTTGCATTAAGAATGCCTTACCCGCTGCTATCTTTTTCATCTCCTCCAACTCTTGGAGGGCCTTTTTGGCCTCGGCCTTGGCACCCTTGGCGGACTCAAGGGCCGACGCGAGCTCGGATGCTTGCGCCTTTGACTCAAGCTCCAGGCTCTCATGTTTTTCCATGAGAGCCTGCAGCTCTTACTGCACCTCACCAACCTGAGCCCCAAGTCTTTCTCGCTCGGTGAGCTCCTCGGCCATTTTCTTTTCGGCCTCAGTTAGCGCCTGCTTGAGGGTCGCCACCTCATTTGTGGCCCCTACAATAAGCAATACGATCCTGTTATTTTTTGCAATCACGCCTCTCTATAGGCAACTTTTTTCTTTGTAGGGTATTTCTTACCTTCTTTTTCCTCGCGCTGCCGATTGGCAAGGCCGAGCTCTTGCTCGGTCAGCCCGAGGTCCTTTTTTAGAACTTCCACCTGTGCAGTCAGTGCGGCGGTGGATAGCCGCAAAGCCTGCATATGCATATTGACTCTTTATTGTTAGACTCCTGCGAAAACTAATAGATCCTCTATTCAGCTTTTCTTTTCGAACGCCGAACAGAGCATCAGGGGCTACTGTCTATGCGGTCATATTTTGACATATTTCTACTTACCTCAAAGCCTGTCAGAAGGCTAGCACAAGCTTCAGTCAGTCCGCTCTTGGCGGACTGAACCCTTCGGATCACCGTACTCATAATAGTACGGTGTTCCTCGTCGATGGAGGCGCCGTCAAGCACCTCCAGCAGATTGTCTGGCACCTCCTGTTGGATGGAGGCTGCCGGCTCAGAAGGCTTGCTCCTCTTGGAAGGAGTTCGCCTACCGCGAACCGGAACTGTTGAAGAGTCCAGCGCGGCGTCCGGCACAAAGCCGGACTCGAAGCCCTGGGGGGTCTTGTCCCCTTTATTCCTGGGGTCCGGGAGGTCGCCTTTCGGCTCCTCCAGGACCACCTCCTCCTGCCCTGGAGCTTGTCGCGACACCACTTCGGCGTCGTCTGCAGTGCGGGGGGGGGGGACAGCGGGCAGAACTGAGTTCACGTCCGATGTATCCAGGGAGCCGCTCGACGAATCGTCGAGTTCGGCCCAGGGCGGGCTGCATAAATCACACTCGACATTAGGGAAAGCTGCGCATTAAAGGAATATCATGAGTTACTCTGGTATATGAATACTTACGACTTCGCCGGACGCTTGGCCCTGTCCGGCCACTCCTCTCCGCTGTCTTCGGCGTCGTGGGAGTAGTCCGGCGGAGGGGTCTTCCTCTTCCTAGACCCCTCGGCCTCCCCCGATGGGGCGGCCTTCTTCTTCTTTTCTCCCCCCACTGGGAGGGAGAGCTTTTTCCTTCCTCCTCCTCGTTTTCACGAGAGGAGGGCGCCTCGGACTCGTCAGACGACGAGTATGACACCACCAAGTTGTGGGCACTCTTTCGAGTCCCGGTGGTCTTCTTCTTCTTGACCTTCTTCTCCGGCACCACGTAAGGTGCCGGAGTCAGCAGCTGCACCAGGAGAGCTGGGGCTGGGTCTACGGGCAGGGGAGCCGGACAGTTAATTGGTCTGTATATCGTCTGCCAAGCCTATCAAAGGTAAGGGAGTTTAGATCCCGCATAGAGTTAATCTATGAAAAAGAGCTTAGTAATCCTGTCAAAGGCATAGATAGCTTACCTCGCTAGCGTGACGTTGCGTGTTGTATCCGCGGTCCTCGGAAGCGGATGCGGGGGCTCCGGCTCCTTTGATTAGCACCTTCCAGACGTCTTCATACGACATGTCGAAGAGCCTGTTAAGGGTTCGGTGCTGCGCCGGGTCGAACTCCCACAAATTGAAATCCCGTTGTTGGCACGAGAGGACCAGACGAACAAGCATGACCTGGACTATATTGACCAGCCGAATTGGCTTGTCTACCAGGGACTTGATGCAGGTCTTCAGTCCGGTCACCTCTTCCTCGTTGCCCCATGACAGGCCCGTCTCTTTGCAAGACACAAGCCGCGTGGGGGGTCCGGATCTGAATTCGGGGGTTGCGACCCATTCCAGATCGCGGGGCTCGGTGATGTAAAACCACCTGGCTTGCCACCCCTTTAGGGTCTCCACAAAGGAACCCTCGAACCAGAGGACGTTGGCTATCTTGCCAGCCATAGCACCTCCGCACTCCGCTTGGCTGCCGCGCACCACCTTGGGCTTGACGTTGAAGGTCTTGAACCAAAGGCCGAAATGGGGGCGGACATGGAGGAAAGCCTCACACACGACGATAAATGCCGAGATGTTGAGGATGAAGTTCGGGGCCAGATCGTGGAAATCTAGGCCATAGTAGAACATGAGTCCCTGGACGAATGGGTGAAGTGGAAAACCCAGTCCGCGGAGGAAGTGGGGAAGGAAAACTGCCCTCTCATGGGGCCTTGGGGTGGGGAGAAGCCGCCCCTCCTCAGGAAGCCAGTGCGGGATGTCCTTGGACAGGTATCCGGCTTTCCTTAGCTTTTTTACTTGAGCCTCCGTAACGGAGGAGACCATCCACCTGCCTCCCGCTCCGGACATTGCTGGAGAAGGTTGAGGTGGGAAGAGCGGGCTTGGGTGCTGGAGCTTGAGTGCGCGAGAGATGGATTGGCAAAGGAGGAAGAAGGCGTAGGTGAAAAGGTGGATCCTTATCCCCTTATATGAGCGGATGTGGTTATGTGTCCCCACCTACCTAATAAAACTCACTTGCCTCCCAAGCGCCATGGTAAATGGCGCGATTGGGTTACCCACGTCCGTATTGATGAGAATCCTGTTAAAAAGGGGCACACGATCTCTGCTTTGACAAGACGTGCCAAGGAAACCGCCTCGCTAAACGCGCTGAGGTGGAAAAGTGAAAACAATTTGTATAAAGAGCTTGGCCGTAGTGTGTTGACGCACTGCAAAATACGTCAGCATATTTGATTTGTGTTAATATTATTCTCTCTATGGCAATATGTGGAAGCTTATTTTGCAGAGCCGGACACTATTTTTGGTGTTTACAATCTTCTATGAAGGACTTGGAGGAGGAACCCGCCTTGCAATGCCGAAGACAATCTGCGCGCCAGACTCATCGTCATTGAAGCCTGGTTCAGGGGCTACTGAGGGAGTCCTGGATTAGGGGGTGTTCGGGTAGCCGGACTATACCTTCGCCGGACTCCTGGACTATGAAGATACAAGATTGAAGACTTCGTCCCGTCTCCGGATGGGACTTTCCTTGGCGTGGAAGGCAAGCTAGGCGATGCGGATATTCAAGATCTCCTACCATTGTAACCGACTCTGTGTAACCCTAACCCTATCCGGTGTCTATATAAACCGGAGGGTTGTAGTCCGTAGGACTGAACAATCATCATACACAATCATACCATAGGCTAGCTTCTAGGGTTTAGCCTCCTTGATCTCGTGGTAGATCTACTCTTGTACTACCCATATCATCAATATTAATCAAGCAGGAGTAGGGTTTTACCTCCATCGAGAGGGCCCGAACCTGGGTAAAAACATCATGTCCCTTGTCTCCTGTTACCATCCGGCCTTGACGCATAGTTCGGGACCCCCTACCCGAGATCCGCCGGTTTTGACACTGACACAGTTTTCTTGGCATGTCTTGTCGAAGCAGAGATCGTGTCCCCTTATCACGGGATTCTCATCAATACGGGTGTGGGTAACCCAACCGCGCCATTAATTATGGCGCTTGGGGAATAAGAGGTTTTACCAGGCAAGTGGGGAGGCACAGAATCACTGCTGCCTTTATAAGGGGATAAGGACTCAATTTCACACCCACGCTTTCTTCTTCCCGATCCATTCCCCTTCGCCCAAGCTCCAGCACCCAAGCGTTCGTCTTCTCAGCCCACAAAGGCTTTCTGAAAATGTCCGGATCCGGAGCAAGAGGCAAATGGATGGCCTCTACCGTTCAGGAGAATGATATCAAGAAGCTTCGGGAGGCCGGGTATCTGGCCAAGAAAATCAGCCATCGTCTCCCGACGGCGGGACAGATCGTCCCCACCCCGGAACCCCACGAGAAGGTTGTATTCCTCCCTCACTTTGTCCGCAGGCTAGGGTTTCCCCTCCACCCGTTCGTTCGCGGCATCATGTATTATTATAGGATCGATCTTCACGATCTGCCCCCTTATTCCTTCCTCAACATCTCGACATTCATTGTCATGTGCGAGGCTTTTCTCCGCATCTCACCACATTTTGGCTTATGGCTAAAGATTTTCAATGTGAAGCCCAAGGTAGTGGGTGGCGAGCATGCCGAGTGCGGGGGCGCCATGGTGAGCAAGATGCCCAACATTACATGGCCAACAGGTACCTTTAACGATTCCGTCAAGGAGTGGCAACAACAGTGGTTTTACATCATCAAGTTGCATGGCACGGAATGGGCCGCTACTCCCGAGTTTCGATCTGGTGCCCCCCTATGGCTTACATCCTGGGTCAAGAAGGGCCTGAACTGGTCCTCGTCCGACGAATTGTCAGTGCTCCAGACGCGTGTTAAAGATATGGGAGACAAGAACATTGAACTCGTCAATGTGGTCCAGGTGATGTTAGTTCGTCGGATCCTGCCTTGCCAACACCGGACTTGCAATATATGGGAATTCGATCCGGCCAAGCACCAAACCTTGCGAGGGCTTTTCAGCTCCTCGCACAAGGACATCTGGAAGGTGCTTTTCAAGTCCGGCAAATCATGGCCGGACTCCGCCAAAGACCGCGGGTACCAACTATCCCGCCCTGCAAGTTCGGTAAGTAATCACATTTTATGTCCGCATAACCCAAGGGAAGAGCTTAATGTATTTTCCATAATCCTCCTAGGGCTGGGCGAAGAAGGCGGAGCGGATCCATTGTCCGGCCCCGCTGCCCAAAGAACCGGCCATCCCACTTTTGACGAAGATGCTGGTCCCGGTGCCTTATAAGGTGCCAAAGAAGACGGCCGAGAAGGGGGCCAAGAAGACTCAGGTCGGCCTTCATCACCGTGGCACTTCGGATAAAATATCCGAAGGCTCTGATGCCCATTCCGCCTTCGAAGAGGACGAGGAGGAGGAAGAAGATGAATCCCCTGCGGGGGAAAGAAAGAAGAGGACGGCCTCCACACACTTGGAGGCCGAGTCGCCCAAAAGAGGAAAAGCTCCTCTTCTGGAAGAGTCCACTACCTCCGCCGACAGCGGCCCGGCATGGGATCTCAAGGCCCAGCCCCTAGTGAACCCGTGAGTATATACAGTCTGAACACATTTACGCGTCCAGACTCATCATGGCATACTATTTTAACCTGAGCCATATGTTTTGCAGTCCGACGAGGTCCCGTACCGAACAATCCTCATCAGAGGATTCACTGAGCTTGGATGCTATGGAAAGCGGGACGCCCCCGAAGGCCCCTTCCTTCGAACAGGTGAATATCATCGAGGCTTCGTCCTAGAGGGACCTCGGCCAAGGAGGAGAGGAAAAGAACGTGAAGGCGGTGCCTAGAGGTCAAACTTCAGGGGCTGAACACATGGGGGAGCAAATTCCCATGGGAGCTGACGGCGGGGGCCATCTTGAATTCGGCTCCCAGCCGGATGCAGTTCCAGAGACCAATACTGCTCCAGAATCAAGCAGGCAGCCTCTCTCAGCTGGAGGGGGTATACCGGCAACCTCTGTCCAACCAGAGGCGTCAGATGCTTTGTTGGTGGCGCTGAAGAGCGCCTCCATCGTCGATGAACACCATGCCCTTATGGGTGCGGTGATTGAGAAGATTCAGTCAGCTGAGAGTGGACTGAATGGAGCCTGTATCAGCCTTATAAAAGGTTTTGAGGTATATTTTTCGAAGAGTGTCATAGTATGGATAGTAGCCCCTGATACACTATTCGGTGAAAGAAGAAACCGGACAGAGGATCAAATTTACGTTCGCAGGAAGACTCATTGAATGACATCTATTTCTCTTCTGTTACAAGCAGGACTCTGTAGCGGCTGCAGCCTCCCATACTGCGGAAATCTCCGGACTGAATCAAAGTCTGGAGCAGGCCAAAGAAGAACTTGGCCAGTTGAAGATGCAGTTGGGAGATAAACAGGGTATGCACAAGTCTTGTTCGCGTTTAGTGCGATCAAATTTCCAGTATTATAGAATATGTTCCCTAATTTTCTCTAGGGATTATGACCGAAGTCCAGGCTCTTAAGAAGGTTGTGGCCAAGGCCGAGGAAAAGGCAGCCGTAGAGCAGGCTGTCGTGGGATATCGGCCTCCACGAGCACCTATGGGGACGGAGCCCCTTGTCGCTTCGGCGGGGGCGAGGATGCACAAAGAGCAGATCGAGGCGACACACACACACAACAATTTTACCCAGCTTCGGGCCGCATGGATGCGTAAAACCCTACTGCTGCATGTCTGGTTGATTGGAGTTCTTACTCTGGAGCGCAAGAAGCTACAACGGGTTGGAGCTGGACGTAGACGAGGGTCTACTGGGCGTCCTCCTGGTTCTGGTTTTTCCTCCCCCTCCTTCCATGCGCATGGGCCTCCTTTTATATGCCAAGGGGTTTCCCACAGGTAGCGGCGCAGGTGAGGGTAAAAATGGCAAGGAACTGTGCGAACAACGGCTGCACAGTGTTATCGAACCTAACTCTGACGGCGGGGGACAAAGGCATTAAATGCCCGTCTGGATCGCTTGAACAGTGCCGAGGCGGACCGTTAGGGGCGCCTCCGCTCGCCACGGGGGCGACTCTGTCAACGTTGCGTGCCACCGCACACCTCAGGTTGCGTAACGTCTCGCCACGTGCCTCCGGGGAAGCTCCAGAGTGACGCGTGGGCAGGTGGCTGGAGCGCGGGCCTGAGGTGGTGGTTAGCCGCGGCAAGTGGCTTGCAGCGATAGTTGCCTTGTCGCGCCTGAGAGCTTGTCGCTCGTCAGGCCTTGCCGGGGCGCGCGGCGCGCCGCGGCGGGCTTCTCTTGGGGTGCCTTGGCTCGGCCATCCCAGCGAGCTCCTCCCGCCGGGGCCTTGGTGCATCGGCTTAGTCGTCCCGGCAAGCTCCTCTTGCCGGGGCCTTGTCGCCTTGGCCCGGCAAGCTCCTCTTGCCGGGCCTCGCCTGCTTGGCCCGGCAAGCTCGTCTTGCCGGGGCTTGGTCTTCGGGGCTCGATCACTTGGCCTTCGTCCGGCCCGGAGCGGGCCGTGGAGACTCTTGTCGCTCCCCTGGCAGGCCTTGCCGCGGGAGGCTACTACTGCCCATGCACAAGTTCGGGGTTCTAGGGTACCCCTACTTTAGTACACCGACAGGAGCCCCCGGGCCTAGTCCATACACGGTGCCGAGCGGTGTTGGGCCGGGCCCTAACAGTGCATGGGCACGCGTGGCCTAGGTCGCGCTGCTCCTTGACTCCGTGCTCATCGCGCCCTCCCCAAGTGGCGCGCGCTTATCGCGGCGTCGTGGGGTGAGGCGTGCGAGGCGTGCGTGACGTGGGTGGCGTGCGCGGGGCTGAGGCCCGCAGGCATGCGTCACGTCGTGCACGATCTCTTTTATTTGGAAAGGCGAAACATCCGCCTCCCCACCCCCCTTAAAAGCGGGGAGGGGGGGGGACAGGGGCAGCTCGCCATTCCGCTGGTTGTCGTTCCTCGAAAATCTCCGCCACTTCCTCATTGCTAGAGAAAGCAGCGATTCGCCCTCGCAGCCCCCGGCGCCGCCAGCGTCGATAACTCCCCCTCCCTGTTTCTGCCATGGCCCCGAAGAGCGACAAGGCGAAGGGGAAGGCCGTGAAGTCGGTCGAGGCGCTGCGGCTGGAAGCGCTTCGGAAGGAGACGGCGACGTTCCCCCCTCAGCTTGACGCGCTGAGGCTGAAGAACGATTACCTCCTCTTCTGGTCGACGGCGACGCGAGCGCATCCGCGCACGCGAGTTCTTCCCGCCACGGCCCAGAAGTTGTACCCGACCGGGTACCCTTTCATCGCCGTGTTCTTCCTCTGCGGGCTCTGCCCGCCTTTTTCTGAGTTCTTCTGCGACATCATGCACACCTACAACCTCCACCTCCTTGATTTCACCCCCAACGCCGTCCTGACAATGGCGGTTTTCGCACACCTTTGCGAGAACTTTGTCGGAGTCCGCCCCAGCGTAGCCCTCTTCCGGCACTTCTTCACTCCCCGGGTGGAGAAAGGAGAGCCGCTGTCCGGTGGAGTCGCCTGGGTCTCCAGGACCGGCAAGAAAGAGGCCTACTTGGAGGGGGAACTCCGTGGCAGATGGGAGGAGTGGAGGGCCGAGTGGTGCCTGATCGTCGAGGAGAACCCACCGCCGTTCACCGCCGTGCGGCAAACTCCAGTGGTGCGCGGCCGCGACTGGAGCGACCTGGCTCCGGACGACGCCAAGCTGAAGATCGCCGTCACCCGGATCCTGCGCCTCAGGTTTGCCGGGCTCACTGTCGGCGCCGTCGGCGCGGATTTCCTTCGCCGGTGCATCGCCCCTCTACAGGAGAAGGGGAAGCCGGCTTGGGAATTCCGAAACGCGGCGGACATCATGAGGCTGCGCCCGGGCCTCAACTTCAACTTCACCGTTCTGGAGCTCGATGGAGTGTTGAAGGAGCTGTTCAGGCATGACTCCGAGCACCCAGAATGGTTCAGGTTGCCGCCGGGGGTCGTCCCCTTGTGCAGCAACTCGGCGCTCAGCCGCATCCTCGCGATGATGCCGCTGTGCGACTCGCACGAGATCGACGCGACCTGGCAGGAGCCGGCGGACGACGTCGTGCAAGCCTTCTTCGACAACTTGGAGGAGGTACCGGTCGACCCCGACGAGAAGAGGGGCCTCACGCGGGACACCACCCCCGAGGAGCTGGCCTACATCGCCTCCAGGATGGAGGAGGCGGCGGCCGTCGTGGCCGCGGGCGAATCTGGCTTCACCCTGGCCGAGGCAGACGCGGAGGAGGCGGAGAGCCTCGCCGACCAGATGGAGCTCGCCGGAGCGGAGGAGCCAGCCGGGCACGGTGGTGCGGGCGAGCCTGCCCAGGACGCGGGTGGCTTGCCGGAGGCCGACGTGCCCTCCTCGCAGCTCTCGGGTAGCTCGTCGCAGGCGGAGCCCCCTGCCCAGCCGAGGAGGCGTCTCCGCAGGGCTGGAGAGGCGGTGCGGCAGGCCGACCAGCAGCCGCAGCCCCGGGTGATGCGCGCCTCTGAAACGGCGGGAGCGGGTTCCTCACGGGCCACGGCTTCTGCTCCTGCCGCTCCTCGTTCCCCGGCGGCAACGGGGGCGGGGTCGTCCACCACCCCCGCCAAGCGGTCCCGGGAACCCACTCCCCTGTCTCCTCGCGCCTGGAGCAAGCCGGTTTTTGATTATTCCGCGCTCAGCTCCGACGACGAAGAGGAGGACGGAGAGTAAGTTCCTGGTAAAGCTTGCATCTTCTTGATTCCTGTTGCTTCGTCTTATCTCGTAGCCCATTCATCCTCCCCCGAAACCGTTCCTTTTCAGGACACTGGCCCAGAGGAGGGCGAAGAGGGCCAAGATCCTGATGGTCGTCCTCGAGGGCGAATCTCCTCCGGCAACTGGGGAGGTGCCGGAGACGACCTTGCCGGACCTGGCAGTGGGCCCGCAGGGCAGCCCACAGCGCAGCCCCCGGGGTGAGGGCACGACTAGCTCTTGCCGTCTGGCGCGCGAGCGAGCTTCCCTTCTCTTTGCTAACATGTGGCTGTTGTTGTTGTTGTTGGGTAGGAGCAGAGCAGCCCCAGCAGGAGACCCCGGGGGGCATTCCCGCCGCGCCGTCCGCTTCGACCACCCCGCCTGGGGAGAAATCTCCGGCAAGGGAGGAGCCCCCAACAGGGGAGACCTCCCCGGCAAGGGAGGGATCTCCGGCAAGGGACGTGGCCAGCGATCCCCTGGCAGCGGAGGCCGCGGCCACGGACCCGGTCACCGGTAAGCCCCCCTGCACGGAAAACTTCCCCTGGCTATCTTTTCTTATGAGCCCCTTTGCCGGCCGTTCAGCTGACTCCTTTCTTCTCTTCCGGCCGCCAGACCCGCCCACCGCGGACCCGATGGAGACCGAGGTCATCGTCGAGGAGGGTACGCGGGGCGACGGCGACGATGTCGTCGTCATCGAGGAGGCGGAGGGGACCGACGACCCCGTAGGCGGCGAGGAGGCTGAAGCCGCCAAGGCCGCCGCGGCAGCAGGCGGCGAGGGGACCAGCGACCCTGCCGACGGCCCCGGGGAGGCCGAGGCGTCAAGCACTCCGCAGTCCGGCGATCCCGCTGCTGCTACCACGTCGGGCCCCGAGGAGCCCCCGGCAGGCGCCTACCTGCAGGCCGGCGATGGCGTCTTCATCAGGCTCCCCTGGGAGCCTAGCTCCAGGGCGCCGGTCGAGGGGGAGGCCCTGGACGGAGAAGTGCTCGCCTCCGTCGGGCTGACGGTGGTCGACGCGCCGACTGCCGGCAGCGGCGAGCCCGAGGAGGAGCGGCTGCTTCGGAAGCTTGTGTCGTTCTACCGCGCCCGGCAGGCCAAGGTGGAGCGCCAAGAGGCGCTTGTCGCGAAGGCTGGCGCGGACATGGAGAAGCGTGCCGGGGAGCTCCGGGAGCTCAACCAGGAGGCTCTCCGGTCTTTGGCGGAGGAGCGGAGGCTGCTTGATGAGGCGCGGACGGCCTTTCTCCTCGAGAGGGCGGAGGCCGAAGAGCAGCAGAGGCTTGCCGCGGCGGGGCTATCCGCGCGGGAAAGCGAACTGGTGCAGCAGAAGTCCAGCCTCGCCAGCCACGAGGAGGAGGTTGCCGCGCGTGAGCAGGCGCTTGACGGGGCCCTGCAGAAGGGGCAGGACGCTGCCGCGGCCGCCGAGGACGCCAAAGGGGAGCTGGAGGTGAGTGCGGCGCAGCTCACCAGCGACCTCAAGGCGAGCGGCGAGGAGCTTGCCGCGCTCAAACAGGAGCGCGAGAAAGGCGCTCACGCCCTCGGCGAGCTGCAGGGTCGCTTCGCCGAGAAGACCCGGGAGCTCGACGCCGCCAAGGACTCCATGGCCATCCTCGAGCTGAAGCTGGACACCCTGGCCAAGGCGCTGGAGAGCGCCAAGGAGCGGGAGGCGGCATTGCGGAAGGAGATTGTTGGCAACGAGGAGCTGTTAAAGAGTGCCGCCGTTACCCAGAACACTTTCCGAGAGACGGTGGAGCTGTGGACGGAAGGCCTCGTCGACATCGCATCCACCATCGACCAGGAGCTGAAGCTGCTGGGGGTGGAGGGCCACGAGTACCCCTCCGGCGAGGACGTCCCGCCGAGCGCCAAGCTCACTTCCTTCTTCAAGGGCTTGGTGGGAGTGCTCCAGTATCTCCGGGAATCGATCCCAAAGGAGCTGGCCGAGGAGACGCGGGAAGCCGTCTCCGGGGCCCTCGAGAGAGTGCTGGTGAAGATCGTCTTCCGCAACCCCACCATCAGGCTGACCAACGTCCTCAGGCACCTGCCGGAAGACGCCGACCTGACGGAGATTAAGGCCCTTGTCACCCCCATCGTGGAAAGGGTGGCGGGGATCAGGCGGATCGAGGGCGACCGCGCGGATTAAGCCGCCCACCTCTTTCTTTTCTTCTTGTCGCTGCCGAGCATGCCATAGGAACAGCAGATTAGGGCAGCGGCAAGTCATTTTGTAATATAACTTTTATCTTAGGCAATTCATTGCGCTGTTATCTCCCTTGTCGGCGAAAGTCTCCGCCTTGCCACGGGTGCCGAGTGCGGGACATCAGCAACCCGCTGACGGGGCTTCCACCGGCAAGAAACCTTGCCGCGGCTGGCACAACTCACTTAAATGCTGAGCAGGCTCGGGGCGAGATAGGCATGGCGACTGCAGTCGCGACACGCTCAAGCTGCCGAGCAAGCTCGAAGCAAGTAAGGACGCTACTCAGGATGTAGCACACTTAAGTTGTTGAGCGGGGCTCGAAACGAAATAGGGGCGCAACCAGCCACGAGCCGGCCCTTCCGCGCACAGGTTTCCCATACGAAGCTCGGTCGTTCGTGGAAGATAACTTAAGAATAAAAAGGAGCTTAGTCGCTCAAGCTTTGGCAACTTAGCTTATCTGTCGTCTGCCGTCTGGCAAGGCGCAGCTTCCTCGGGCGACGCTCAGCCCAGGCTCGGGGCCTGACGGCCTGCCACCGCTTGCCGGAGGCGAGTGCTGCACAATCGTGTCGAATGATGCCTGCGCCAAGCGGAGAGGCGCGGAAACGACAGGATGTGCGGGGCACATAAACTATGCTCGGGACCTGCGCCCGCCTCTGTACCAAGGATTACATGCAACTGCGGCAAGACTTGGACAGAGGGGATGGCCGTCGGAACAGTTCCGACCGCCACGCGGCAAAGCCCCTCCCACGGTCGGCGTCGACTCGTTTGGATCTTGGCGGCCTGGGCTCGCCGAAGAACGAGGTCGCCTTTCCCGCAACTTTCGGCGCTAATGCTGGAGGCGAGGGACTCGCTCAGCGGCCGGAAGGCAGTCCTCCTCAAGGAGCAGCTGCTCTTGCCCGGACTCTGCGCGAGTGGGTACTTGGGGAGGGCCGTGCACGGGTCCGTGAGGAGGGATGCCTCCGCCCCGCGGGCTGGAGCGGAAAGGATCCTGGCCATACCTGAGCTTGCCTGTGGTCGCCGAACCTGGTTCGCACAACCTCGACACGGCCCCCTACCTGGCGCGCCAAAGATGTCGTGGGATATCGGCCTCCACGAGCACCTATGGGGACGGAGCCCCTTGTCGGTTCGGCGGGGGTGAGGATGCACAAAGAGCAGATCGAGGCGACACACACACAGCGATTTTACCCAGCTTCGGGCCGCATGGATGCGTAAAACCCTACTGCTGCATGTCTGGTTGATTGGAGTTCTTGCTCTGGAGCGCAAGAAGCTACAACGGGTTGGAGCTGGACGTAGACGAGGGTCTACTGGGCGTCCTCCTGGTTCCGGTTTTTCCTCCCCCTCCCTCCATGCGCATGGGCCTCCTTTTATATACCAAGGGGTTTCCCACAGGTAGCGGCGCAGGTGAGGGTAAAAATGGCAAGGAACTGTGCGAACAGCGGCTGCACAGTGTTATCGAACCTAACTCTGACGGCGGGGGACAAAGGCATTAAATGCCCGTCTGGATCGCTTGAACAGTGCCGAGGCGGACCGTTAGGGGCGCCTCCGCTCGCCACGGGGGCGACTCTGTCAACGTTGCGTGCCACCGCACACCTCAGGTTGCGTAACGTCTCGCCACGTGCCTCCGGGGAAGCTCCAGAGTGACGCGTGGGCAGGTGGCTGGAGCGCGGGCCTGAGGTGGTGGTTAGCCGCGGCAAGTGGCTTGCAGCGATAGTTGCCTTGTCGCGCCTGAGAGCTTGTCGCTCGTCAGGCCTTGCCGGGGCACGCGGCGCGCCGCGGCGGGCTTCTCTTGGGGTGCCTTGGCTCAGCCATCCCGGCGAGCTCCTCCCGCCGGGGCCTTGGTGCATCGGCTTAGTCGTCCCGGCAAGCTTCTCTTGCCGGGGCCTTGTCGCCTTGGCCCGGCAAGCTCCTCTTGTCGGGCCTCGCCTGCTTGGCCCGGCAAGCTCCTCTTGCTGGGGCTTGGTCTTCGGGGCTCGATCACTTGGCCTTCGTCCGGCCCGGGGCGGGCCGTGGAGACTCTTGTCGCTCCCCTGGCAGGCCTTGCCGCGGGAGGCTACTACTGCCCGTGCACAAGTTCGGGGTTCTAGGGTACCCCTACTTTAGTACACCGACACAGGCCCTCCGTGAGAAGTGCGAGGCTAGGGTTATTAAAGTTGAGCAAGAGTTGCAACAGGCCGTGAAGAAATGCGAGACCTTGGAGCAGAGTTTAATGGAGAAAGAATCTGAACTCACCAAGGCGCATCAGGCCACGAGCGATGCCCGGGGGGAAACCCAAAGCACCCTGCAGGGGATCTAAGAGGTGAGGAAGATCGCGGCAGGTAAGGCTTTTTCCTTATAAAGCAAGTTTTTGAGGAGAAGATTATATTTCTGATTTGGAATTCGGATTTATCCAGGGGTGTTTGCGGAGCTGCCCCGCAGCATAGCAGATGCCGCCCAATTCTACCAGGCCGAAGAAAGGAACACTGCAGATAAGCTCTTCTGGTTGCAGTATTTGGCACCGAATTATCCGGTGCCTTTTGACGATCAACTGAAACAACTGATCGAACTGCATAAGGCGGCGGAACTAGCCATGAAGGATTTGATTATCTGGCTATGGCCCGCCGAGCTGATTCGAAGAAGCTACTTCGGGCTCATGAAGCGGCTTTTAAGTGCTTGCCCCCGACTTGATGTCATCAAGCGGTCGGTCCGCATAGAGGGTGCACGAATAGCCTTCACCCACGCAAAGGTGCACTATGGGAAGATGGATGCTGAGAAGCTGATGACCGAAGGGCCGCCAGAGGGGAAGGAGCACCGCAAGCCCGAATTATATTATGAAAATGTCCTTAAAGGATCCTACCTTGCAGTGGAGCTATGCACCAATGACATTATATTTCCATGAATGTGAATCATGTCGTCCTTTGTAAATGTCTGAACAGGGTCATTTATACTATTTATTTCCTGTTATATAAAAGTTTACCCTCCTGTGCGGCCGTTTTATATGTTAAACCTGAGAGTTGGCCAGTCGTCGGCTTCTGCCCCCACGTAAGAAGTACGAGGGTGTTCGGGGTAAACCTGAGCACTCTTTATCCCAGTTTTGGGTCCTTTGAAGGAGGTGCTCAGCACAACGAACCAGGCAATCGAACTATAGGGCTTTATCACTCTCACTTAGCCATAGGAGCTTTAGTAAGATAGGCGCAGCCCCTGGTGTTCGTAATACCGTACTAGGGGCTCTATAAGCACCTGATCGGAGAAAAAGCCGATCCATCGCACGCTGCATTGGTTATGGCATTATGCGGGAGAAATCCTTAAATATTTTATGACCTCTCGAACAGCTGACCAGCTCTCGCCGTATCATGACAGTGAGTTTTCAGCTTTCTCTACTGAGGTGCTCGTCCGGAAGAACCGGGACACAATCGCAGTAGTTCTCCCAGTGCTACCTTAGCCGATATAGTGGAACGTAAGGTACCAAAACATGGGAGCCGGGCAAACCCAACTATTGACCCAAGACATGATTCAGAGCTGATGCATATAATGCTATAAGTTCGGGGTGCTGAACTTCCACGAAGGTGTTCGGACTTTATTGCCGTACTGTGGGTAAAACGAAGCCCCTAACACGTTTAAAGGCATATCGTGGGGTACGGATGCCACTCGACAAAAGAATTTTAATAAGAAATGACAGCAGAGAAGCGTCATACAAATCCATATATTTTATTTGAATAGTATGTCGATGCGTATAAGATAGGTAATAATGGAAAAGACATATGACTGTGGCACCTGCTGAGACCAGGGAGGACAAAGCCTCCTGCGGATCCGGAGTATATTCAGATGGTCATCGCGGGGAAAATCTAAGGATTCCCTCGCGCGTTTGGGCTGCCTCCATATTGCCCGTCCTGGTGGACGCAAAGGTGAGCCTACAAATTAAATATAAGAAATGGTTGTGTGCCGGAGAGCGGTTGAGCCGCTGTATGCGGCCTATCTTGGCCTTCGCCGGAGTGTTTAATTGAGCTCTGGACGAGCTGGGCTATGTTGCCGCGAAGTAGTTTGAAGTCCTTTGGCGGTATCCGGGAGCCTGGCCGTCGACTCGAGGTTCGGCTGCAAGGTGCTGCTCATTGCTTCTGCTATTAAGGCAGTGGTGTACTTTTTGTTGCCGGAAGAAAGGTCGGCCTTTCCCTTAACCATGATGACGCCGCGTGGACCGGGCATCTTGAGCTTAAGGTAGGCGTAATGTGGCACCGAGTTAAATCGAGCGAACGTGGTTCATCCGAGCAGTGCCTGATAATCACTGCGGAAGGGCACGATTTCGAAGGTTAACTCTTCGGTGCGGTAATTGTCTAGTGATCCGAAGACTACCTCTAGGGCAATGGAGCATGTACAACTAGCTTCCACACCTAGTATAATTCCTTTGAAAGTGGCTGTAGTGGGTTTGATCATTGAATGATTGATGCCCATCTTGCGCACTGTGTCCTGATAAAGCAGGTTTATACCGCTCCCTCCGTCCATAAGGAATTGTGTGAGGCGGAACCCGTTAATTATTGAGTCAAGGACTAGTGTGGCTAGATTGCCCTGATTGGTGTTGACTGGACGATCTGTGTGGTTGAAGGTAACCGGCCCTAGTTTATATTGTGGGATGGATGGTTCCGTTAAGTCGACATCCCTAGGGGTGTGTGTCGGGTGGTGTCTACCACATTCACCGTTTGGATTTGCGGGGGAAATTTCTTTTGCCCTCCTGTGTTCGGTGATCTGGGCTCTTTGTCGCCATCATCGCTTTGAGATCCCCCTTTATTGTTTTTAGCGCCTACCCTGCCGGCTTGTTTGAAGACCCGGCATTCTCTGTTGGTATGGGTGGCTGGCGTCCCTGGGGTGCCATGAATTTGGCATTGACGATCGAGTATGCAGTCCAGACTGGACGGACCTAAATTGTTATTTTTGAGGGGCCCTTTCCGCTGGCCGGACTTTGAGCCACTAAACCCGGCATTAACTGTCGTAACTTCAACATTCACCATGTTTGCGGCGCTTATGTTTGTTGCGTCGTGGTTTTTCGTTGCTATCCCTGGCCTCTGATGAGCCAGGTTTGCTTGTTGTGTTGTTTCTACGAGCCAACCAGCTATCTTCGCCCGCATAAAAGCGCATCATAAGTGTTGTGAGGGCTGCCATGGATTTTGGCTTCTCTTGACCGAGGTGCTGGGCGAGCCACTTGTCATGGATGTTGTGCTTAAATGCCGCTAAGGCCTCTTCATCCGGACAGTCAACAATTTGGTTCTTCTTAGTTAGGAACCGGGTCTAGAATTTCCTGGCCGATTCCCCTGGCTGGTGAGTTATATGACTTAAATCGTCAGCATCCGGCAGTCGCACATAAGTGCCCTGGAAATTGTCCAGGAATGCATCTGCCAGGCTCTCCCAACTTTCGATGGAGTTTGCCGGCAAGCTATTCAGGCAATGCCTAGCCGGCCCTTTGAGTTTTAGCGGGAGGTACTTGATGACGTGTAGATCGTCCCCGTGGGCCATGTGAATGTGGAGGAAGAAATCTTCTATCCATACCGCGGGGTCTGTAGTACCATCATATGATTCAATGTTCACGGGTTTAAACCCTTATGGGAATTCATGATCCATTACTTCATCGGTGAAGCATAGGGGATGTGCGGCGCCTCTGTGCCGGGCTATGTCACGACGCAGTTCATATGAGTCTTGTCTGCTATATTCGGCCCGGCCGGACTTGCTTTTAGTGTATCCTACGTGACGATCATCGTCGCGCGTTGGGGCGCAACGCCGTGATCCTTAGATATATCTTGTATGTCCTTCTTTTTCCAATATGTCTCGCAGGTCCCGCGTGTTGCCCCGGGCCTTGGTGCTTTTGTTTGTCTGGCGACGGGGTGTGGGCTGGATTTCAGGCTGATATGCCCCTCTGTCTCGGCCACGAGGCGGCCGATCAGCCGCATCATACGCTGGTAAGGTAGGTTCTGATGCTTCCTCCTCCAGTTGGGGTAGCAACCTGTGCTTTGGGTAACTCTTGGTTGGGCGTTCGAGTTCGTATTCCTCGGCCGCAAGGACTTCAGTCCATCTGTCCGCTAGCAGATCTTGATCAGCTCGAAGCTGTTGTTGCTTTTTCTTCAGGCTATTTGTTGTGTGAAAGTGCAACTATCCCTAGGTGGTTTTGGTAATTCATAACAACATATAGCTCATTGAGCTAATGATATTCCAAGATAACTATTTCAGGAAAGCTCAATGATTGGCATGGCATGAATGGTGAAAGTGGAACACTCAAAATACTAAGGACAAAGGATTGGCTCAATCTCAAAAGCTCAAGACTCTTCATTTTACATTTTAGTGATCCAAGATCACATTGAGTCCATAGGAAAAGCCAATACTATCAAGGAGGGATGAGGTGTTGCTTAATGAGCTCTTTTCCTTATGTGCTTAATGATATGCTCCAAAATCCTCAACTACTTTCCCATATCCACATATGACCTAAACCCTAAGCCAAACTCGGCCATACCGATTCTTTCTATCCGGCGCCACCGAGTCTTCATATGTCATAAGCCACTGCCAAAACCCTAGCAAATCGGTTTCACCGATAGGGATCTTGGTCTCACTGAGATGGGATTGCAATCTCTCTGTTTCCTTTTCGTAACTTTTCGGTCTCACCGAAAGAGCGGATCGGTCCCACCGAGATTGCAATGCAAACTCTCTGTTTCCCTTTTGTAACTTTTCGGTCTCACCGAAAGAGCAAATCAGTCCCACCGAGTTTGCCTGACCAACTCTCTGGTTAGCTAATTACCAAATCGGTCTCACCGAGTTTGTATAATCGGTCTCACCGAGATTACGAATGCCCAAACCCTAACCATATCGGTCCTACCGAGATGCATGTCAGTCCCACCGAAAATCTCTAACGGTCGCTAGGTTTACCTTTTCGGTCCGACCGAGTTTGTGGATTCGGTCCCACCAAGATTGGTAAACTGTGTGTAACGGTTGGATTTTAAGTGGAGGCTATATATACCCCTCCACCTGCTCTTCATTTGTGGAGAGAGCCATCAGAACACATCTACACTTCCAACTCATATGTTCTGAGAGAGAACCACCTACTCATGTGTTGAGACCAAGATATTCCATTCCTACCATATGAATCTTGATCTCTAGCCTTCCCCAAGTTGCTTTCCACTCAAATCTTCTTTCTACCAAATCCAAATCCTATGAGAGAGAGTTGAGTGTTGGGGAGACTATCATTTGAAGCACAAGAGCAAGGAGTTCATCATCAACACACCATTTGTTACTTCTTGGAGAGTGGTGTCTCCTAGATTGGCTAGGTGTCACTTGGGAGCCTCCGACAAGATTGTGGAGTTGAACCAAGGAGTTTGTAAGGGCAAGGAGATCGCCTACTTCGTGAAGATCTACCGCTAGTGAGGCAAGTCCTTCGTGGGCGATGGCCATGGTGGGGTAGACAAGGTTGCTACTTCATGGACCCTTCATGGGTGGAGCCCTCCGTGGACTCGCGCGACCGTTACCCTTTGTGGGTTGAAGTCTCCACTAACGTGGATGTAGGATAGCACCACCTATCCGACCCACGGGAAAAACATCCGTGTCTCCAATAGCGTTTGAATTCTCCAAACCCTTCCCTTTACATTCTTGCAAGTTGCATGATTTACTTTCCGCTGCCTATATACTCTTTGCATGCTTGCTTGAATTGTGTGATGATTGCTTGACTTGTCCTAAAGTTGCTAAAATCTGCCAAGAACTAAAATTGGGAAAAGGCATAGCTTTTATTTGGTCAAGTAGTCTAATCACCCCCCCCTCTAGACATACTTCTGATCCTACATTGTGGCTATAAGCCGGCGCTTGAAGTGCTCCTGCTCGACGGGATCCTCAGGCACGATAAATTCTTCATCGCCGAGGCTCACCTCGCCTTCGGAGAAAGGCATATAATTGTCATCCTCTGATTCTCCGTCTGCTGCCTGTTCTGGAGGACTAGGTTGTTCATCCTCCCGCTCGAGGTCTTGCTGGAGGGGATTATCATCGTCTTCGGCACTATCCGGAGCGTTATTGTCTCTTGTGCCGGTATCGCTGCTTTTGCTATGGAGGAACTTAGAGCGGCGCCGCTGACGCCGGTGCTTGGATTGCTTCTTGGAGGGGTTACTCTCTGCTGTCTTATCGCCATCGCTTTCTTTCGGGGTGTCCACCATGTATATGTCATATGATGAGGTGGCAGTCCAGCGCCCTGTGGGTGGTGGTTCTTGTTCGTCTCCTGCATTGTCGTACATACCGTCGATGTCTTCGGAGCCGAAGTCGAGCATGTCGGTTAAATCGTCGACAGTGTCTACTAAGTGGGTAGTGGGTGGGGAGCAAATTTCTTCGTCGTCTGCATCCCATTCTAGCCGGACATAGTTCAGCCAAGGGTCTCCTGACAGGGAGAGAGACCTCAACGAGTTTAGCACGTCGCCGAAGGGTGAGTGCTGAAAGATATCCGCGGAGGTAAACCCCATGATCGGTGCCCAATCGGATTCGATAGGCACGGACGCAGGCGGCTCGGGGCCCATGGACGGGGACGAATCCAACGGCTCGGCAACACGGGTCTCGCAGGAGGTGAAGTCAGTATTCGGCTCTATCGCCACTAAGTGCGCGGCCTTCGAGGCGGGATCCATCCACCCGTCCTCAGATGGCGCAATTTGTTCCGGATTGAGGGCCGGAGTAGTTGCAGGTGTGATCTCCCAAACACTGTCCGACGGTAGAGCTAAGTCATGCTCGTCGTGACTGTGCAGCGGACCTGACATGGGCTAGAATCCGTCAAATATCAAGTCTCCGCGGATGTCGGCCGTATAGTTTAAGTTTCCAAACCTGACCTAATGGCCAGGGGCGTAGCTCTCGATCTGCTCCAGATGGCCAAGCGAATTTGCCCGCTGTACGAAGCCGCCGAATACGAAGATCTGTCCGGGGAGGAAAACCTCACCCTGGATCGCATTGTTGCCGATGATCGAAGGAGCCATCAAGCCTTACGGTGACGGCACAGTGGAACTCTCAATGAAAGCACCAATATCGGTGTCAAAACCGGCAGATCTCAGGTAGGAGGTCCCGAACTGTGCGTCTAAGGCGGATGGTAACAGGAGGCGGGGGACACGATGTTTACCCAGGTTCGGGCCCTCTCGATGGAGGTAATACCCTACTTCCTGCTTGATTGATCTTGATGATATGAGTATTACAAGAGTTGATCTACCACGAGATCGTAGAGGCTAAACCCTAGAAGCTAGCCTATGGTATGATTATTGTTGTCCTACGGACTAAACCCTCCGGTTTATATAGACACCTGAGGGGGCTAGGGTTACACAGAGTCGGTTACAAGGGAGGAAATCTACATATCCGTGTTGCCAAGCTTTCCGAACACACCAAGGAGAGTCCCATCCGAACATGGGACAAAGTCTTCAATCTTGTATCTTCATAGTCCAACAATCCGGCTAAAGTATATAGTCCGGCTGTTCGAGGACCCCCTAATCCAAGATTCCCTCACACCTACCAGCGCAGGCGCTTGCCGTGCACTGACGCGCACACCCATGCCAGTGCCCGTGCACACGAATGTCTCCGCCGCGCCAGTGCCAGAGCTTGTCCCCGCGCCGGTGCCAGTGCCCCCCTCAACGGCATGGATCTCCACTTCCTTACACCAACGCTAGTCGCCTCCTCCCTCCAGTTGACTGGCTCCTGGAGACCGAAGTCCAGAATATTCTGGCCTTCCTTGAAGCTAGGGCCAACGTCCAGAAGTACACCAATAACGACGCAAGACGCCGCCGTCGCCGCCGGTCAGTGGCCCGATGATACGTCTCCAACGTATCTATAATTTTTGATTGTTCCATGCTATTATATTATCTGTTTTGGATGTTTTTGGGCTTTATTATGAACTTCTATATTATTTTTGGGACTAACCTATTAACCCAGAGCCCAGTGCCAGTTCCTGTTTTTTCCCTTGTTTCAGTGTTTCGAAGAAAAGGAATATCAAACGGAGTCGAAACGGAATGAAACCTTCTAGATAAGTTATTTTTGGAAAGAAAGCAATCCGGGGGACTTGGAGTGCACGTCAGGAAAGCAACAAGGAAGGCACGAGGCAGGGGGCGCGCCCTCCACCCTCGTGGGCCCCTCATGGCTCCCCTAACGTATTTCTTCCTCCTATATATACCAATATACCCTAAAACCTTCGGGGAACAGAATAGATTGGGAGTTCCGCTGCCGCATGCCTCTGTAGCCACCAAAAACCAATTGGGACCCTGTTCCGGCAGCCTGCCGGAGGGGGGATCCATCACCGGTGGCCATCTTCATCATCCCAGCGCTCTCCATGACGAGGAGGGAGTAGTTCACCCTTGGGGCTGAGGGTATGTACCCGTAGCTATGTCTTCGATCTCTCTCTCTCTCTCTCATGTTCTTGAGGTGATACGATCTTGATGTATCGCGAGGTTTGCTATTGTAGTTGGATCTTATGATGTTTCTCCCCCTCTACTCTCTTGCAATGGACTGAGTTTCCCCTTTGAACTTATCTTATCGGATTGAGTCTTTTAATGATTTGAGAACACTTGATGTATGTCTTGCGTGGGATACCCGTCGTGACAATGGGGTATTCTACTGATCCACTTGATGTATGTTTTGGTGATCAACTTGTGGGTTCCGCCCATGAACCTATGCATAGGGGTTGGCACACGTTTTCGTCTTGATTCTCCAGTAGAAACTTTGGGGCACTCTTTGAGGTTCTATGTGTTGGATGAATAGATGAATCTGAGAATGTGTGATGCATATTGTATAATCATACCCACGGATACTTGAGGTGACATTGGAGTATCTAGGTGACGTTAGGGTTTTGGTTGATGTGTGTCTTAAGGTGTTATTTTACTACGAACTCTAGGGTTGTTTGTGACACTTATAGGAATAGCCCAATCGATTGATCGGAAAGAATAACGTTGAGGTGGTTTCGT
Organism: Aegilops umbellulata; assembly: GCA_032464435.1. Taxonomy (NCBI): domain Eukaryota; kingdom Viridiplantae; phylum Streptophyta; class Magnoliopsida; order Poales; family Poaceae; genus Aegilops; species Aegilops umbellulata. The sequence continues at coordinate 310,414,980 of CP136060.1, forward strand.
ACCCTACCATAATCTCTTGGTTTGTTCTCCGCTATTAGTGACTTTGGATTGACTCTTTGTTGCATGTTGACGCATAGTTATATGATCCAGTTATGTTATTATTGTTGAGAGAACTTGCACTAGTGAAAGTATGAACCCTAGGCCTTGTTTCAACGCATTGCAATACCGTTTACGCTCACTTTTATAATTAGTTGCCTTGCTGTTTTTATATTTTCAGATTACAAAAACCTATATCTACCATCCATGTTGCACTTGTATCACCATCTCTTCGCCGAACTAGTGCACCTATACAATTTACCATTGTATTGGGTGTGTTGGGGACACAAGAGACTCTTTGTTATTTGGTTGCAGGGTTGTTTGAGAGATACCATCTTTATCCTACGCCTCCCATGGATTGATAAACCTTAGGTCATCTACTTTAGGGAAATTTGCTACTGTCCTACAAACCTCTGCACTTGGAGGCCCAACAACGTCTACAAGAAGGTTGCGTAGTAGACATCAAGCTCTTTTCTGGCGCCGTTGCCGGGGAGGTTAGTGCTTGAAGGTATATCTTTAGATCTTGCAATCGAATCTTTTTGTTTCTTATTTTAGCACTAGTTTAGTTTATAAAAGAAAACTACAAAAAATGGAATTGAGTTTACCTCATATGCTTCATCTTTTTAATATCTTTCGTGAGTATGATGGGAAGGAGAATTGTGCCAAAGTGTTAGAAGAAGAATGCATTAAAATGTTTGGCACTAAATCTTTGAATGATGAGCATGATTGCAATGTTGTAAGTATGAACTCCTTGAATATCCCTAGTACTAATGATGATTGCACTAGTTCTGATGAAAATGTCTCCTATAAACATGTCAATTTTTGTGGAGTGCATTGGGTTTGCAAGTACACACCAAATAGGGAAGATAGATATTGCAAGAGGCATAAGCATTTAGAAACTAATTTGTTGCAAGAAAGGCTAGCCGTTTGTGCTGAAAATTTAAATTTTCTTAGCCGTACTTGTGAACTTTGCAATGAACATGATCATTTCTGTACGCACTGCAAATTGTTTCATGATCGTATGGTGTCCAAAAATTTTGATGACTTGATTTCTCTTGCACATCATAATGAACTTAGTTTGCTCTTGGGTTATGAAGAAATGAAACGTATAACTAAGGATATTCCAGAATTTGCCCTTGATAGAGTTCTTCATTTTGATCTAGAAGAAATTTATATGTATTGTGCGGTGAATTGCATTGAAAATCCTTATATTGCCAACTACATAAAGAAGAGAACACAAATAGAAGGTAAAGAGAATACTAACGAAACAGAAGAGTCTTCCCAATATTCTCCTATTATTTCTTATGATGAATCAGGTAATGAGGAGGAGCTTTCTATTCAACCAATCTCATTAATAAGGAGCTCCAAAAATAGGATTGAACCCACACATGATGTGGTGAAGAAGAAGAAGAAAAGAAAAAGGAGGAGAGGTAAAAATATATCTCTCCCAAATAATGTTTCTCCTATTATCGTTGTGCCTCATGAAAATGAAGATGATGCACTTGATGATGATCTCGTTATGCCTATTGCTTGTTGTGATGATTATGATCGGGAAGATAATGATACCTCTTATGATCTTGAAAATCTTTTTGTCACTTGCTTGGAAGAATATGATAATTTCTATACTATTGGTGCTATCCATACTATTAATGATGAGAGTGATTATGCTTATGATATGAAAAGGCCCAAGCTTGGGGATGCTATGTTTGATGAAGATGCTGTTTTTGAGAATATATTTGCTGCAATTAATGTTTGTCCCAAGCTTGGGGATGCTATGTCTAATGAAGATGATATTTTTAGCGTCTCAACTTTCGATATGCAAATTTATAATGATGATAGCATGCCTCCTACTTATGATGATTATATTGATGAAAGTGAGTTTGGAAGAGTGTCAACTTTAGGAAGTAATTATCCCATTATTTTGGAGGATGTTGAATCTTATAATACTTATGAAAGTGGATTTGGAGAGGTCATGACTTTATTTAGTGATGTATCCACTATTTCGAAAGAGGTTTCAATTGATTATGATGAGAACAAAGTTGCTACTTATGATGATTATTGTGATAAAACTTATGCTATAAAAAGTATTGATGATTATATTTATAAAACTTGTCATGATTGTGCTTACCCTTTTTCTGAACATTACTCTTTTAATGTGGGAACAATTTATAGTATTCAAGTCTCTTATGATACTCCCACTATTCCAAATGAGAAGAATTTTGCTTATGTGGAGAGTAGTAAATTTTCTATGCAAGTACATCATCAAAAGAATGCTTTTGGTGCTGGTTATATTATTGAATTCATTCATGATGCTACTGAAAGTTATTATGAGGGAGGAATGTATGCTTGTAGGAATTGCAATAATATCAAGTTTCCTCTCTATGTGCTTAAAATTTTGAAGTTATGTTTGTTGCCTTCCTATGCTAGTTGATTATTGTTCCTATAAGTTGTTTGCTCACAAAATCCCTATGCATAGGAAGTAGGTTAGACTTAAAAGTGCTAGTCATATTCTTCATGATGCTTTCTTTATGTTTCAATTCTTATCTTTTATGTGAGCATCATTGAAATCATCATGCCTAGCTAGGGGCGTTAAACGCTAGCGCTTGTTGGGAGGCAACCCAATTTTATTTTACTTTCTTGCTATTTTGTTCTGCTTAGGAATAAATAATCCATATAGCTTCTGTTTAGATGTGGTTTTATGTTTTAATTAGTGTTTGTGCCAAGTAGAACCTTTGGTAAGACTTGGGTGAAGTCTTTATGATCATGCTGTAAAAAACAGAAACTTTAGCGCTCACGAGATTAGCTAAAACTTTTTACTGGAGAGTTCTATTTAGTTGATTCATTTTGAATATGATTACTAGAAAAATTTCTCAGGTCCACCAATTTATTTTATAATTTTTGGAGTTCCAGAAGTTTGCGTTAGTTATAGATTACTACAGATTGTTCTATTTTTGACAGATTCTGTTTTTCGTGTGTTGTTTGCTTATTTTGATGACTCTATGGCTAGTAAAATAGTTTCTAAACCATAGAGAAGTTGGAATACAGTAGATTTAACACCAACATAAATAAAGGATGATTTCATTACAGTACCATGAAGTGGTGTTTTGTTTTCTTTCGCTAACGGAGCTCACGAGTTTTCTGTTAAGTTTTGTGTTGTGAAGTTTTCAAGTTTTGGGTAAAGATTCGATGGACTATGGAATAAGGAGTGGCAACCGCCTAATCTTGGGGATTCCCAAGGCACCCCAAGGTAATATTCAAGGATAACAAGCGTCTAAGCTTGGGGATGCCCCGGAAGGCATCCCCTCTTTCGTCTTTGTTCATCGGTAACTTTACTTGGAGCTATATTTTTATTCACCACATGAAATGTGTTTTGCTTGGAGCGTCATGTAATTTTATTTTGTTTTGATTTATGTTTGAATAAAGTATCAAGATCTGAAATTCTTAAAATGGGAGAGTCTTCACATAGTTGCATAATTATTCGACTACTCATTGATCTTCACTTATATCTTTCGGAGTAGTTTGTTGTTTGTTCTAGTGCTTCACTTATATCCTTTTAGAGCAAGGCGGTGGTTTTATTTTGAAGAAATAGATAAACTCTCATGCTTAACTTATATTATTTTGAGAGTCTTTGGAATAGCATGGTAGTTTGCTTTGGTTATGAAACTAGTCTTAATATGATGGGCATCCAAGATGGGTATGATAAAAACTTTCATATAAGTGCATTGAATACTAAGAGACGTTTGATACTTGATGATTGTTTTGAGATATGGATATAGTGATATTAAAGTTGTGCTAGTTGAGTAGTTGTGAATTTGAGAAAACTTGTGTTAAAGTTTGCAAGTCCCGTAGCATGCACGTATGGTAAACGTTGTGCAACAAATTTGAAACATGAGGTGTTATTTGATTGTCCTCCTTATGAGTGGCGGTCGGGGACGAGCGATGGTCTTTTCCTACCAATCTATCCCCCTAGGAGCATGCTCGTAGTGATTGGTTTTGATGACTTGTGGATTTTTGCAATAAGTATGTGAGTTCTTTATGACTAATGTTGAGTCCATGGATTATACGCACTCTCACCTTTCCATCATTGCTAGCCTCTTCGGTACCGTGCATTGCCCTTTCTTACATCGAGAGTTGGTGCAAACTTCGCCAGTGCATCCAAACCCCGTGATATGATATGCTCTTTCACACATAAACCTCCTTATATCTTCCTCAAAAACGGCCACCATACCTACCTATTATGGCATTTCCATAGCCATTCCGAGATATATTGCCATGCAACTTTCCATCATTCCGTTTATCATGACACGTTCATCATTGTCATATTTCTTTGCATGATCATGTAGTTGACATAGTATTTGTGGCAAAGCCACCATTCATAATTCTTTCATACATGTCACTCTTGGTTCATTGCATATCACTACTAGGGAAAAGCCTATACACAGAATCTTACCAGCAGCGCGCTTTAAAATCAGGCGTTGCTGCTAAGTAGCAGTAGCGCGGGTTTTTAACCCTCGCTACTACTAAGTTGATAGTAGTAGCGCTGGTTTTTAACCCTCGCTACTACTAAGCGGTCTCTACCGTGCCCCCCGGGACATGGCATAGTAGTAGCACGGGTTTTTAACCCTCGCTACTACTAAGTTGATAGCAGTAGCGCTGGTTTTTACCCCTCGCTACTACTAAGCGGTCTCTACCGTGCCCCTCGGCCATGCCATAGTAGTAGCGAGGGTTATAAACCCGCGCTACTACTAAGTTTTTACCCCTCGCTGCTACTAAGAGGTCTCAACCGTGCCCCTCCGGGACATGCCATAGTAGTAGCAAGGGGTAAAATCCCTCGCTACTACTAAAGGTCCCATTTTGAAACTCTACCCCCTCCCCCCCCCCCCCCCCCGTGGATCGCCTTTTCGGTTTTGTAAAAAGCAAAAGAAAATGATAAAAACTTCAAAAATTAAAATCCTTCGAGATGTAGTTATGTTACTACATCTACTAGTTAGGAAAATTTAAAAACTTAAATTTGGACATGTTTTGCAAAAAGTGTAGGGAAAATGTAAAACGGCTATAACTTTTGCATACGATGTTAGAAAAAAACGTATAATATATCAAAATGTTTCAAAAATTAAAATCCTTTGAGATGTAGTTATGTTACTACATCTACTAGTTAGGAAAATTTAAAAACTTAAATTTGGACATGTTTTGCAAAAAGTGTAGGGAAAATGTAAAACGGCTATAACTTTTGCATACGATGTCAGAAAAAATGTATAATATATCAAAATGTTCAGCACGAAAATCCGCATCCGATGGAGATTTACTAAACGGCTATAAATGTAAAACGGCTATAAATTTTTAGAATCCTCAAATTCTAAAAGGAAAAAAAGTTATGCTCAAATTTCAGTTTTTTTTAATTTTTGTCAAATCTGGTCAAACTATGGTCAAACTACTTATTCAAGAAGTATTAGTGTTACTAAATAATTATTCAAGAATATTAGTGTTACTAAATAATTATTTCAGTTTTTTGGATGTTTGGTCAAATCTGGTCAAACTATGGTCAAACTTTGGTCAAACTACATATTCAAGAAATATTAGTGTTACTAAATAATTATTGTTTTTTAGAATAATAGTTTTAAACTCAAACAGTGAAATGTGTGACTTCATGCTCAAGCTAAACTCCCGAGGGTTAATAGGATTGACATCTTACTATTGTCAGGAAAACAACAAGTGCAGACTTGGAATCGAGGGAGAATAGAACCCGGAAGTTAAGCGTGCTCAGGCTGGAGTAGTGAGAGGATGGGTGACCGTCCGGGAAGTTAGATGATTTGGAATGATGAGGGGTGATTAGAGATTAAATTGAGCAGCGATGAGGGGTGATTGGAGATTAGAGGTTAAAATAATTCAGAAATTTGAAAATTCGGGCAAAAACATCGAAAAAAATTCAATTTTTCAGATTTCAAAGCACGTGTTAGTAGTAGCGCGGGTTTTTACCCACGCTACTACTAACGAACGTAGTAGTAGCGCGGGTTGCACCCGCGCTACTGCTATACGTTAGTTGTAGCGCCTTATTAGTAGCGCCGGCCCCCGCACTACTAATAGGCCCAAAACCCGCGCTGCTGCTAGGCTTTTCCCTAGTAGTGTATCCTGGTACACCGCCGGAGGCATTCATATAGAGTCATACTTTGTTCTAGTATCGAGTTGTAATCATTGAGTTGTAAATAAATAGAAGTGTGATGATCATCATTTTCTAGAGCATTGTCCCAAGTGAGGAATAAAAAAAAGAGAGAAAGGCCATAAAAAAGAGAAGGCCCAAAAAAATGAGAGAAAAAGAGAGAAGGGACAAAGTTACTATCCTTTTACCACACTTGTGCTTCAAAGTAGCACCATAATCTTCATGATAGAGAGTCTCTTGTTTTGTCACTTTCATATACCAGTGGGAATTTTTCACTATAGAACTTGGCTTGTATATTCCAACAATGGGCCTCCTCAAGTGCCCTAGGTAGTGATTGGAGATTAGAGGTTAAAATAATTCAGAAATTCGAAAATTCGGGCAAAAACATCGAAAAAAATTCAATTTTTCAGATTTCAAAGCACGGGTTAGTAGTAGCGCGGGTTTTTACCAACGCTACTACTAACGGACGTAGGAGTAGCGCGGGTTGCACCCGCGCTACTGCTATACGTTAGCTGTAGCGCCTTATTAGTAGCGCCGGCCCCCGCGCTACTAATAGGCCCAAAACCCGCGCTGCTGCTAGGCTTTTCCCTAATAGTGTATCCTGGTACACCGCCGGAGGCATTCATATAGAGTCATACTTTGTTCTAGTATCGAGTTGTAATCGTTGAGTTGTAAATAAATAGAAGTGTGATGATCATCATCTTCTAGAGCATTGTCCCAAGTGAGGAATAAAAAAAGAGAGAAAGGTCATAAAAAAGAGAAGGCCCAAAAAAATGAGAGAAAAAGAGAGAAGGGACAAAGTTACTATCCTTTTACCACACTTGTGCTTCAAAGTAGCACCATAATCTTCATGATAGAGAGTCTCTTGTTTTGTCACTTTCATATACTAGTGGGAATTTTTCATTATAGAACTTGGCTTGTATATTCCAGCAATGGGCCTCCTCAAGTGCCCTAGGTCTTCGTGAGCAAGCAAGTTGGATGCACACCCACTTAGTTCCTTTTGTTGAGCTTTCATATATTTATAGCTCTAGTCCATCCGTTGCATGGCAATCCCTACTCCTTACATTAACATCAATCGATGGGCATCTCCGTAGCTCATTGATTAGCCTCGTTGATGTGAGACTTTCTCCTTTTTTTTGTCTTCTCCACATAATCCCCATCATCATCTTCTATTCCACCCATAGTGCTATATCCATGGCTCACGCTCATGTATTGCGTGAAGGTTGAAAAAGTTTGAGATTACTAAAGTATGAAACAATTGCTTGGCTTGTCATCGGGGTTGTGCATGATGAGACCATTCTTGTGTGACGAAAATGGAGCGTGACCAAACTATATGATTTTGTAGGGATGAACTTTCTTTGGCCATGTTATTTTGAGAAGACATGATTGCTTAGTTAGTATGCTTGAAGTATTATTATTTTTATGTCAATACTAAACTTTTGTCTTGAATCTTATGGATCTTAATATTCTTGCCACAATAAAGAGAATTACATGGATAAATATGTTAGGTAGCATTCCACATCAAAAATTTTGTTTTTATCATTTACCTACTCGAGGACGAGCAGGAATTAAGCTTGGGGATGCTGATACGTCTCCAACATATCTATAATTTTTTATTGTTCCATGCTATTATTTTATCTATTTTGGATGTTTATGGGCTTTATTATGCACTTTTATATTATTTTTGGGACTAACCTATTAACCAAGAGCCCAGTGCCAGTTCGTGTTTTTTCCCTTGTTTCAGTGTTTCGAAGAAAAGGAATATCAAACGGAGTCGAAACGGAATGAAACCTTCTGGAGAAGTTATTTTTGGGAAGAAAGCAATCTGGGGGACTTGGAGTGCAAGTAACGAAAGCAACGAGGGAGGCACGAGCCAGGGGGGCGCGCCCACCCCCCCTGGGAGCACCTTCCACCCTCGTGGGCCCCTCGTGGCTCCCCTGACATATTTCTTCCTCCTATACATACCAATATCCCTAAAACATTCGGGGAACAGAATAGATTGGGAGTTCCACCGCCGCAAGCCTCTGTAGCCACCAAAAACCAATCGGGACCCTGTTCGGGCACCCTGCCGGAGGGGGGATCCATCACCGGTGGCCATCTTCATCATCCCGGCGCTCTCCATGACGAGGAGGAACTAGTTCACCCTCGGGGCTGACGGTATGTACCAGTAGCTATGTGTTTGATCTCTCTCTCTCTCTCATGTTCTTGAGGTGATACGATCTTGATGTATCGCGAGATTTGCTATTGTAGTTGGATCTTATGATGTTTCTCCCCCTCTACTCTCTTGTAATGGATTGAGTTTCCCTTTTGAATTTATCTTATCGGATTGAGTCTTTTAATGATTTGAGAACACTTGATGTATGTCTTGCGTGGCATACCCGTGGTGACAATGGGGTATTCTATTGATCCACTTGATTTATGTTTTGGTGATCAACTTGTGGGTTCTTCCCTATGCATAGGGGTTGGCACACGTTTTCGTCTTGATTCTCCGGTAGAAACTTTGGAGCACGCTTTGAGGTTCTATATGTTGGATGAATAGATGAATCTGAGATTGTGTGATACATATCGTATAATCATACCCACGGATACTTGAGGTGACATTGGAGTATCTAGGTGACATTAAGGTTTTGGTTGATGTGTGTCTTAAGGTATTATTTTACCACGAACTCTAGGGCTGTTTGTGACACTTATAGGAATAGCCCAATGGATTGATCGGAAACAATAACTTTGAGGTGGTTTCGTACCCTACCATAATCTCTTCGTTTGTTCTCCGCTATTAGTGACTTTGGAGTGACTCTTTGTTGCATGTTGAGGGATAGTTATATGATCCAGTTATGTTATTATTGTTGAGAGAACTTGCACTAGTGAAAGTATGAACCCTAGGCCTTGTTTTAACGCATTGGAATACCGTTTGTGCTCACTTTTATGTTTAGTTACCTTGCTGTTTTTATATTTTCATATTACAAAAACCTATATCTACCATCCATGTTGCACTTGTATCACCATCTCTTCGCCGAACTAGTGCACCTATAGAATTTACCATTGTATTGGGTGTGTTGGGGACACAAGAGACTCTTTGTTATTTGGTTGCAGGGTTGTTTGAGAGAGACCATCTTCATCCTACGCCTCCCACGGATTGATAAACCATAGGTCATCCACTTGAGGGAAATTTGCTACTGTCCTACAAACCTCTACACTTGGAGGCCCGACAACATCTACAAGAAGAAGGTTGCATAGTAGACATCACCCGACGACACATAGAGCACGGCAGAGGAGCCGCTTCCCGTTGCAAGATGCCTCTGTTGACGCAGCGTGATCTAAATATGCCATGAAAAACATTCGGATTGCCATACTTAAAATCCGAACATTTGGGATTTATCATTTTAGTTTATTTTAGTTCGATCGTGGTATGAATGTAAAGTCTCAGACTGAATGAAATCTATGGTTTGATCGATTGAATGTTCTGCTAGAGCCGTTTCAAATTAAATATAAAACATCATCAAGCGACATGTATTCCTTCTCACCGCAAACATTTCAAATTAAATACCATGTCAATTCCAAATATTTTTTAGGGAAGTTAGTTCCAAATACTTATAGGGCGTGAGCAGTCTCCTTGTTCGAGCACTAGGGGATACATCTATTTATCCATGCATTTAATTGTTAGTACATACTACAAGCCTAACTTGTCCGTCACAGTCACTTTTGTTCCTAAACTTGTTACATATAATACTAGTACTAGTATTACGTGAAATTGATGTCGTAACTGGTGAACGCGTCCAGATTCAGTCAACGGCCACACTGCCCGCGTGTTCTTCGTGTTTGCCCGTGCATTTAAACATAGTAGGGGAGGGGAGAGAGAGCAGACATGGAACCCACCAGTAAGTGGAATAGTACATGCTCACGAGCCGGTCCCACTAATGTACTAAAGTTAATATAAAAACATGTTGTCCATTTAATGGGCTGTGGTAATGTAAAAACATTATATCAACAAAGGGGAGTACAACAAACATTGCTACTATGTTGCCTATTGACGTGCGTCCTGAAGGCCCTGGTCGCATGTTCGATCCTTGTCCTTTTTTATTTTTAATTTATACTAGTAAGGTACATGTGCATTGCACGCATGAGATTTGGCAACAAAATTATGAATAAATACCACACGATAGCATGTAAGCTTTGATTCATGAATGCATGATGTAGATGTTTGTTTAATTCTTATAGTTCATCTCATTCAAAATCAATAAATTTTATAAAAAAGTTAATCTATTTCAGATTCATGGAATTGTGCATTGTAGAGCATAAAGTAAAAACAAATAATGGCAATTCATTTAGAAAAAAAAGAAAATTGGGCAATTATGATACATAAGATTCTATAACAAAGGCTAAGTGCTTGTGTTTTGAGGTTTGTGCATTATGCTTAAGTTCGACCATGCAGTCTTCTAGATCGTACATGTGGCAGAATGTGGTGGAATGTAGAAGATATCCAACGGCCAATGGTGCTCGGATTTGCCATCTCTACATCGTCAGATTGGCTTCATCCAACAACCATCTTTCAAAGTTATTCACACACTATATAGGGGTGTAGATAGGGGTCTAAATTTACTCCATGACAATTGCCACCCCCCACCCCCCCCGGTGTGTAGTTTGTAGCACTTTAATTTCTGGGTCGAAATTTATTCCATTACAGGTGGACTCCAGATATGTAGTTTGTAGCTTATTTGTAATAATTAAAGAGAACACCAGAGTTTTTTTTTGCAAAAATACCATGGTGCGACGTGGAAGGTTAGAAGGGGCGTGCAAGAGAGCGGTGACCGACCTAGAGGGAAAACAATTAGGGGCGGGGGTTGCAATGGTGTTTGGAGTAGTTGTGGGGCGAATGCTACAAAAATACAATCTGAACCCACCAAAATAAATGCCTTGACAAATTAATCGAAGGTTGGAGTTCCCCTCGCAATGTAAATAGCTCCGGCTTTGCGAGGGATGGAGAGGTAGCTTCAATGTGAGGAAGAGACGGCATGAGAAAGTGAGGTCAATTGAGACATAGATACAGAGACAAAGTGAGTGTGCCCCGACATTCATTGAAAAGATATATATGTTGTGGATAGATATTGTCCGATTCAGCTTTTGGGAAGGGTGAGGGCTGTAAGAGAGAGCTTGAGAGATGATCTAGTCACAGACAGCTAAATATATCGTTTGTGCGTGGGAGGAAGCAAGGTCAATCGATACATAGATAGATAGAGAGAGAGAGAGAGAGATTGAGTGAGTGTGGGTCATCATGCGATCGAAAGAGTGAGATAGGTTGGAGAGAGTGGCCTAGATAGACAATGTGTGTGTGAGAGTATACACTATGAATATGTCGAATTACGCCCAAACATGGGAGATATATCGTTTGTGCCATGAGGTCAATCGAGACATGCATATATATATATATATATATATATATATATATATATATATATATAGAGAGAGAGAGAGAGAGAGAGAGAGAGAGAGAGATATTGAGCGAGCGTGGGCCGCCATGAGGTCAAATGAGTGGAACGGCTTGGAGAAACTGATCTAGATAGACAATCTGCGTGAGAGAGTATAGAGTGTGTCGATCGAGGCCTGAACAGGGAGATATATCGCTTGTGTGTGAGAGAAAGCGAGGTTAATCGAGACTTAGATAGATAGATAGAGAGAGAGAGAGAGATTAAGCGAGTGTGGGCCGTTGTTCAGAAGAAAGAGTGAGACGATCTCTCGAAAGTGACCTAGATAGACAATGTGCGTGCGTGCGCACGAGAGGGAGGGGGTCTAGATAGGCAATGCATGTATCTACCGAGAGAGGGTGGGAGGGGGAGAGAGAGAGAGCTCGGCATGGAGTGCAATGGCGGGCGTGTGGGAGTTAGATATTGAAACATGGAGAGAAAGAATGAACGTGTTGAAACCAATAGCTTTGTAAGGTGGTTAGGAGAGGAAGATTGATCAATAGAGGAAGCATGTAACGTGTGTGCCGAGGGAGGGACCTAAAAAACAACATTTGAATGTAGATAGTACTAGACTTAATATTGACGTTTTAATTTAGTGTACATTGTAAGCTTTGAATTGAGGACCATACATACGGCATCCGTATTTATTTTGAATTCGTGCCATACTAGGTTTGGAAAGGTTGCTATTGACTCGATTGTTGTGGTATTTTGTATGTGCGTGGTCATATGCTTGAATCCATCCAAAGTTTTCTCACTACCATGGTGTTCATCTTATACATATATGATTTTGTATTAGAAAAAGTAGCGTGGATACCATGAAATGCGAAATCCACATTATAATGGGAGATCGCTATGTGACGAACATACTCTAATTCAAAGAACTCATTAATTAATTCATAGTATCTCCTTTTGAAGGACTAATTATTTGCAAGGAAAACACGGGCATGGTAATACGTAGTACAAGATTTGTTTGCCAGTGAATGATGATTTGTTTGCATTCTCAAATGTAGGCGCACGAGGCAGACTATGGTCATGTCGTGGTGGTCGTGTGTGTTGTACGGAGGCTAGCACCCCCTCCCCCCCTAAAAGAACGGCGACAAAAAGAGTTCACGCTTCCATGTTTCAGATTGGAATATTTGGCGGCCCCAATTCCAGCCCTGCAAAATCTCCCCGTCCCCTTCCGCACCCAGAGCTCTCAAATCCCTAATTCGCCCCCAACCCAAGAAAAATTCGAATCGCCCTTCGTCTCGTCTCTTTCCCCACCTTTGTGTCGGACAAAGACGATGGTCGTGCTTCACCACTGCACCAGAGCTAGCTCATCTACCCACTCGTCCACCGCACCAGGTGGTCCATCCACAATGTCGGCCGCCGCAACCGATGTGCCTCACAGACACCGACTTCCACCGCATCAGGTGCGCTTCACCGATGTCGTCTCCCACCTCACCGGTGCTACTTCACCAAGAACATCATTGCACCTCCACCCCTCCCCCCCGACATCGTTGGTGCTTCCCCAACGAAAATGTCCATCGCATCATAGCGCTCCGCTGCCGCTCGAGATCTGCATCCGTACACGACCAGCCAACACCAGCGCATCACCCTCAACATCTCTGAAGTGACCCGCACTCTAGCTAGGCGAGCATGCCCAAACGCCGGCCCGAACTAGGTATCCACATATCACTCCCTCGTGCACTGTTCCGATGATGTTTGGATATCCTTTTACTGCTCTCTTCGCTTACATGCCTATGTAACTCTGACTTTAACTCTTATTTCTTCCGGAGGTATCATCTGAAACAAGCAAAGCCATTTGTTAGCGAAGCATGATGGCGCTACAGGATCTAGTACACATCCTGCATACCGGTATAACCTTGTAAGTACATGTCCTCCGGTACAATAGCAAGGTCGACTCCTCTCATTTGATCAACCATTTGCCGTGTCAAAATGCAGAGGGGGATGAAAGGAGCACAAGGCCTGCACATCCAAGCAAATGGTAACATGGACTTGTACATGGAACATCCCAAGCACAAGCAGAGCTGGAGTGAGCTTGTACAACGAGCTGGCGTGAGTCCCTGTATTTCATTTAATTGGTACTAGCCTGCGTGTATGATTTGTGTGCAGTGGCGGATCCATGAATTCAAGTTACCAGGGGCAAAAATTTAACTAAAAAAATACGAAGTCACTTGCACTCCGGAAATTAACATAACTTGAGAAATGTGAAGCTACATGCACTTTGAAAACCAGCTAATGATCCAAAGTAGTTCCAGATTATAAAACACTAAATGATGGAAGCACCAAAAATACACTAAATGATGGAAGCACCAAAAAGACACAAAATGCAACATGGTGTACAAGGACTACTAACATGGACTGTACCTGCTTGAACTATTCGTTCTTTGGACGAAAATATCCAAGTGTACTTGCACCTATAACCATTGCGCAAACTGCATATCAATATATCTATCCTGCACAAGTATGCCAATAGTTTCAAACAACAGATTAGAAAAGTATTTATGCTAGGTTGTCATGATACGGGGACTTTCTTGTAGATGGCCTCGACGTTTCGTCAAGCCATGAAAATGTACTATAATTTGCTTGTCATCAATTTCTGCAAATCTCTCTCTCTCTCTCAACATAGCAGATCATCACTAGACACTAAATCCTTCAACGAGAGCGTGCAAAATGCTTCCATTAGATCCCTCATTAGACACTATATGTTCATCACTAGGAGCATGTAAAATGTTTGCATCAAATTCTTCATTAGCCGTCTGTTCATTAGACACTTCAGGCTCAAGAACAACATGAGCTTGTATGTTTGCACCGGAAACTTGATTAGACACACCAGGTTCAGTCAGTTCAAAATTGATTGGAGGAATTATAAAATAAGCAGAAATTGGTTTCATTTTCTTATAGATTCCCTACATACAAGCAGTTTTACAAACCGTAAGGTTTAACTATTGGCCAGAAATTGAACAGTTGAATTAGATATAATCAGGGATGTGATGTATCTGCTCATTGCACATGCTGCTCTTGCAAGCTGCGACTGCCTGTTTGCACAAGCTCGATGCCATGCCCGTGCTGCCGTTGTTGCCTCCCACGCAGGCTACACCCAGGGTTGGATCTTCATCTTCTTGTCCTTCCATTCGCTTTAAGCCCGACGACCGATGTCCAACGAGGGCACGAGGAAGTGTTTTTTCTGTCTGCCCAGCGACGGCTAGTTTAGGAGCGAACTAGACTAGAGGCTGGAGCGAACGAATTGGGGATTTTTCCTGCTATCGATCGATATGGGAGGCACTCGTTTGGGCTGCGAGCCTGCTATAGGGCCTGCCTTGCACTTACGTTATTGGCCCATACAAACTGAAACGTTTTGCTTCATTTTTAAAATTGCCTGCTTGTGCACTGGGACGAACAAAACTAGCCTGGGCCAACCTGGACGACTCAAACTAGGTGCGCACTTTCCAGCCACCCGAGGCGGCCGCCCACACCAGTCCCTATGGTGGCGTCACCCCTTTTTGCGTATATGATCGGGGTAGTGAAAATTATTCCAGTGGCGCTTTTGATTTACCCACAGAATGGTTGAATTGCTTATTTCTATGAACTGAGTTCGCCAATAATGTGAAGCATGTGAGTCTTTTCATCCTATTGTAGATTGCCTAGATCTTGATATGCCAAATGTAATCGCATGAAATATACAATAAAACGCAGTGTGATGTGTGTTGCTACAACTAGTCTGACAACCCGTCCTCATATAACATATCAAGGACGCACCATCTTATCAGATTAACCATTCGACCTACCAATGCAGCGTGAGAAGAAAGAAGTATTGGTACCGCGTATCCAAGCAATTGATACCATGGACTCCTTCGTAGAACCTTGTAAGCGAAAAAGAAACTGAAGTGTGCCTGTACAAAGAGCTAGCATAAGTTCAGTTACCTGCTTCTCAGAATTTTTGTTAGCCACTGATTGCAAGGTTGTTCAATTATGTTGCTTGGCTTAATTTAGTTTGCTACCGATTACATAATGCCATAGCCTGTTAATCCTATTATAGAGTGCGCCTATCTATGTGTTTGATACTTACTTTTAAGAATTACCTGTTTGCCTGAACTTAAATAGCTACTTAAGCACGTAGATGGTCATATGTACTTCTAGGGTGCAGCAAAATTCATGTATAATTCACGTTCTAATACCCCGTTTGTTTAAATGGTTTGCTTTTATCACTTGTAGCACTAGTAATGTTTACATGTTCATAGACAGACAACTATCAGGTTTATATGAGGGACAATGTCTTTTTAACTTATATATATGCGTGTGTCGGAATCATTTTGCTTATATCAAAGATATTTACAGATGTCTGTGTTGCTGGTAAACGGTACCAACTTATTACTTTAATACATTGCCAAGAACTTGTTAGTTTTACTAGTTCATTTGTAATTAAATACGTTGCCAAAACTGGTTAGTTTTACTAGTTTGATGTTAGTTTCTTATGGCTCTTGCAACACTTTATTTATGATTGCTAACATTCAAGTTTGCAGGATCCAACTGAACTCGTTGGCACAACAGGTATGTTTTCAAAAACTTCCTTCTTTACCAGGTTTGCTGTTGTAACTTGTTGTGTAACTTGTTGCTCTAATCAAGTTACTGACTACTCAAATTTTTAGGATCCAAGAGAAACTCCAATGCCACAACCGGTTCTTTTTGCAAAATGTGTTTGTTTAACTGCTTTTCTGCTGCAACTGGTTGCTCTAATCACATTACTGGCTACTCAACTTTTCAGGATCCAAGAGAAACTCCAATAGCACAGCAGGTACCTTTTTCAAAACTTGTTTGTTTAACTGCTTTGCTGCTGCAACCGGTTACAATTATGCTAATAACTACTTTTCAGCATCCAATCAAAACTCTTTAATTCCTTGTTTGTTTAACTAGTTTGTTGTTCTAACTCCCAGTTGAGATGTTTTGCTAACTTCAACTTTTTGGAATCCAATCGGAACTTTAATGGCAAAATAGGTTAGCCCCATGGACGTTGTATCATCCCACATTAGTAGCACCGACCCAATCGTGCATCATGAATTGCCAACTGCTGATGTTCTAGAGGCAAGAAAGAGATTCTGCTTCTGCACTTAGAGATGGAGTTGACATGTTGAGGAAGCAAACAACACAATCACAAGCAGTACTCAAGATAACCATTAAGTATTTGGTGGATTTCAAACAAAGCAAGCTGAGACTAGCCGCATTTCAGTAATCTTTAGTACTTGTAAAGTTCATAGGGTTTTGAAATTCCGGCTCTAGGAACAGACAGTAGTCATGTTGGATTGTTGGTCATAGTCACATTGACCAAGATTACTACTGCAGGCCAGGTTTGTTGACAAATTTACTTGTCTTTCTTACTCATTCGATATGATATCCAATTATTCACGTCGATTAGTTGCAAACAATAAGTGCTAGACCAATTTCTTGATTCAGATTTTGGATGGTCTCTTACTGCAGTTACAATTCTGCATATTTGTCCTAATAAGCTCACAAGTAATGATTGATTCACTACCTCTATGCTGCCTTGTCATATTTGTTGTCAATATTCTTTTAGAGTGGACCACCCTATTTCAAAATATTGGAACCGCAGACATGAGTGAATAGTATTTCTGTGGGTGATCTCTTCCATCATGTATGGGCAACGAACACTGCATTGTATAAAAAGAAAGTGGCATATCCACCTTTTACAAAGACTGCGATCTTTTACATTGAATACAATCTGCCTACTTGCTTTGTGTCGCACTACCAGCACTCCACCCTTGAAGCTAAACATTATGCCACTCATAATTCCTTAGTTTATTTGTTCGAATTCGAATTCGATATGATTCTAATGTTCCTACTTCAGTTTTGAAATATGTGTCCGCCTGTTATAGAGACATAAGAGGTTTGTATTTCTGTGTGTGTTCTAGTCAGAACGGTTGGGGATGAACTTTGTATACGCAAGGCTTTGTAGGGACACACTCTCCAAGTTGAATCCGCAATGCATTGCATAGATAATCTGACTACTTTTTATGTCTTGACGAATCTCAGATACTGAACAACATCATAATGATTATGAGCTTGCGCGCATGAAAAGAATAAAGTTGAACAATGTCATGCATGCCAAACTCGGCATTAAGGGACTGAAATCAAGTCTGGATGCAATGCAATGCAAATGCTCTCCGCCTACAAATTCGTGCTCAGAATATGATCCTAACAATGATTCTGAGCTAGAGGGAGACCTAAGTCAATGTAGATCCCTAGTGGAGGAGTCAGAGGCAGATGCCCTATCTTATTCACCCATCAAGGTGCTTGCTCTAACTTTCCAAGGTTATATTGGTTGCACATATCTTACAACTGATGCTTTGCATTACTTCTACTTTGTTGCACTGCCATTAGCTTAGTTTACACATTGGGTATGTGAATACGCCCTGCCTATCCATTTTCATTACATATTCCATCTGTCATCATACCATATTTATCCATTCAAATGTTTTTCTTGTGTATAAGACGTTCAAAAGGAAGAGGGCGATTGTTGATCGTGGAGGAGCACGAACAAAGTATTTGGAAAAGGTAGTGACACGTGATAAATCAAATAGCCCATTAGGTGTAGTTACAATATCACCATACCCACAAAACACGGCCCCAACTCTAGCAGACTATAGCCCTACTACACTGGTCATCTCTGATGCCCCAACTCAGTAGACCCCAACTGCAGCAAACAGTATGATGATGCAAGTTGACATAGCACCAGCTCTATGACGCAAAACCCCCATTCCGGCAAAGAGTACACCAAAACTAGTTGCCAAATCACTTTCCAAACAAGAGAGAGCCCCAATTGCAGCAAGTAGGACCCCTGTTCCACTTCTTCCCAGTTTAGAAGATGAAGCTTATATTGTTGTCAGGAACTTTGTGCGCATCTTTCCTTCATGGAAATATTATACCACAGACACAGAACAATTTCCAATCTTCCTCCGCAACTTACGTGTAAGTAATGTACTAATGTTATTCATGGTAATTAGTGCATATGTTTCTTCTCACAAAAGACACAAGATTTCATTCTTTTAAATAGGCGAGGACCAAACTGGATAGTCAAGACAAGCAAGGGTTGGTTGTGCTTTTTCAAGCACTCATTGATGAAGTATCATTCCTACCCGAGGCAAGCGCACTTCGATGGCAAGCCTCTAAATGAAATTTCTGTAAAGTCTCCGGTGATACATTTATCAGACAATGACTGGAATAAGCTTGTTACACATTGGTCTCGTCTGCAGCGTAAGGTATTGTCTATGATATCACATCACAATTTGAACTACATTTATACATGTGCCTTACCGTCTCACTTGTACGAAAACTATTTGCAGAAGAAAATTCATTCTCAAGGGACCACAGAATCTCGCAACTATCTGCACACTACATTGTTCTTGTGAGTACCTCTTGCCCTGTATGACCATACTTACTTTCATAGCTGGTTGATTATGTAGCATCACTGCACATGTTAGCCTCGTTATCCTCTAGTTTGTGGACATTATAAGATCCGTATCGACTCTTACATAAATTTAGAATCAACCCAATGGTTTCAAAGAGGTTTAGCTTTGCAGTCCTCTTGCAAGGACTGAACGCCGTCTATCACTGTACTTAGATTAACAGCTACTCCCTCCGTCCCATAATATAAGAGCGTTTTGTACAGTACACCAGTGTAGAAAACACTCTTATATTATGGGAAGGAGGGATTGATTCATTGTGTAGCATTATGCATCTTATCTCCCTCGCCACCATTTACTAAAAAAATAGCAGATCTATATTTAATCTTATCAAAAAATTTATTACACAGACAATTCCAGTGCAGAAGTGTAGCCCATTGCTCTTGTCAGTACCATTTTTCTTGTAACACTTCTACTTAGAGGGATTGGTAGTTGATTATGTAGCATCGATCTGCATCTTATCTTCATTCTCCTCTATCCCTTCCAGTATTATCATATCTATAATTACTCTCTGCAAAATCTAGAGTAAAGGCAATGCTTATGAAGAAGTTTCTATGCTGAAATTCCTGAGTTATCCTTCCCTTGACATGGAGAAGGGCATTATAGAGCCGGTGTTAACTGTTTATGTAAGTCAGTCCATCTAAAACCTTTATTCCTCAACTGGTATTTAATTTTCTCATACTCCCTATCGTCAACTGCTGTTTAGTTTGCTGTTTCTAACAAAATGAATGTTCGCAACAATTGTAAGCTCCAAGTTTTAGTTGTAAAACCAAATTCCTTATTCATACCATGCACATTACTCAATACTCCCTATATGTATGCTAGTTTTTGTGGATCTATAATCCAGTGTGTGGTGAAGCAGCCCATGTTTGCACCTTGTCATCTCCTGTTTTGTCTTACTGATGTAGCTGATGATATGAACATCATGCCATGCAGATAACCTGGCGGTCTAAGTCTATGACTATTTTCAATGGCGAATTACACCGTTGTAGCGTAACAGGTGTGTTCTAGCGTTGTGTTTCTCCCGCAGAGGGCTGTGAGATCTTTTGTGAGGTTCACGAAGGCGATTGTGCTCATCACGCTGGCTCAAAATCTTTAGTGGACAAAACTTTTCATCATGGGTTTTATTGGTTGACGGCTCATGCTAATGTAGAGCATATCGTCAGTAAATCTGATGGCTGTCAGAAATTTCTCGACGGGCTCATGTGCCAGCTCAAGAGTTGATGATGATTCCAATTACTTGGCCATTTGCAGTCTGGGGGCTTGACATGGTTGGACCTTTCAAAAGGTCTAAAGATAAGAAAACCCACCTCTTGGTGGCGGTTGACAAATTTATCAAGTGGGTTGAAGCACAGCCGGTCAGCAAGTGTGACACTACTAGGAAAAGGCCTACTAATGGCGCACCGGTTTTGCCTACTAATGGCGCACTACGGGTGCGCCATTAGCATCACGCCACTAGAATTTTTTTCTAATGGCGCACCTGTGGTGCGCCATTAGTATCTGGTATACTAAGGGCGCACCACATAGAAGTGCGCCATTAGTAACAATTTTTTTTCCAATTTTTTTTCAGAAATTTTATTATAATTTTTTTCAAAAATTTTCAATTTTTTTGTTTTTTTCTTAATCTCAGGTCACTATGGCTTAATCTCTGGTCAATATGCTTAATCTCAGGTCAAACTTCCCGAAAGGTCACCCATCCTCACACTACTCCAGCCCAAGCACGCTTAACTTCAGAGTTCTATCCAATCCCAGCAACAGCTCACTTCACAGGCACTTGTTGATATATCTAGCATATCAATCCTATTATACCTTGTTGATGTCTAGAACTTTGTTCATGTTCATGACTATGATGAAATTTTGAAAAATATTTCAAACTTCCCGGTCATATTACGTATCATTTTTTGGAAAAAAAATCAAAAAGAAAATTTTCAAAACCTTTTTTTTGAATTTTTTTGCCTCTATATCTTGAAAGCCCCGTAACTTTTTTTGTGTTACGTTTTTGGGGATTTTGAAAATGTTTAACGGGGTTCCCCCCGGTTAAATTCGGATGTAACTTTTCGAGTAGATGATTTTTTATATATAAAACTTTTTAATTCGAGTTCGTATGCAAAAGCTATGCCCATTTTACAAATTTCCAGAGAGATTTTGCAAATAAAGTTGAAATTTATATTTGTAAATTTTCCCAACAACTAGACCACATATGACATGGGAAACTTATTTTCTTTTATTTTTTGACATTTGTATCATTTTTTTAAACTGAAAAGGCGGTCCACCGGGGGTGCATTTGGTGGAAGCCGGGCAAACTAGTAATGGCGCACCGTGGGATGGTGCGCCATTAGTAGTTAAACTAGTAATGGCGCACCACACCCACGGTGCGCCATTACTAGTTTTGAAAAAATATAAAAAAAATTGAATTTTTTTTTGAATTTTTTTGAAAAAAATTTAGTAATGGCGCACTAGTGGACAGTGCGCCATTACTAAAACTAGTAATGGCGCACTGTCCACTGGTGCGCCATTACTAACAAGTTTTTTTTATTATTTTTTTTACTTTTTTTTTCAAAACTTCTAATGGCGCACCGTGGGTTTGGTGCGCCATTACTATGTCAACTAGTAATGGCGCACCACACCCTCAGTGCCCCATTACTAACAATTTTTTTTTATTTTTTTACTTTTTTTTCAAAACTTCTAATGGCGCACCGTAGGAGTGGTGGGCCATTACTATGTCAACTAGTAATGGCGCACCACACCCATGGTGCGCCATTAGTAACAATTTTTTTATCTTTTTTTTCAAAACTTCTAATGGCGCACCGCACACCAGGTGCGCCATTAGTAATATATTACTAATGGCATACCTATATGTGATGCACCATTGCTATATACTAATGGCGCACCACACATGTGGTGCGCCATTAGTGTCCATTTCATCTATAGCCGTTTCCCTAGTAGTGTGATGCGGCGACTGCAGTCCAGTTTGTTAAAAAGCTTATCTTCCATTTTGGTTACCCTCGTAGTATCATTAATGATAATGGCACTAATTTGTCTAAGGGTGCTATGAAGGAATTCTGTCAACGAGAGCGTATTCGTCTTGATGTTTCTTCTGTGGCTCATCCGCAGTCTAATGGTCAAGCTGAGAGGGCTAACTAAGAAATTTTGAGAGGCATCAAACCCTGGCATATGGTTCCTTCGAAGCGAACCTCGGGTTGTTGGGTTGAGGAGTTACCTTCAGTACTCTGGAGTATCAATACCACCCCCAACAGGTCAATAGTCTATACGCCTTTCTTCATGGTCTATGGGGCAGAGGCGGTTCTTCCAAGTGATATCCGTCACGACTCGCCTCGTGTGGCGGCTTATGTTGAAGCTGATAATGAAATAGCACATCCAAACGCACTCGATGCTTTGGATGAGGAGCGTGACCTTGCGGCGACTCGATCGGTGATATATCAACAAGACCTGCATCGCTATCACAGCCACAGAGTTAAGACCCGGGCGTTTCAAGAAGTCGACTTGGTTCTCCGGTAGATCCAAGATCAAACAGATATGCATAAGTTATCCCCACCTTGGTGACAGTTCCCTGGACTAGGGGGTACTCACCACATCGTCTCCCGATCAGTTGGATTGGGACGTGGACCCCCATGGCCGTTTACTCATGGGCCAGTTCGGACATCCAATGTATACACGAGGAAGATTCCACAAGGCTTGGTGATCAAGACAAGGACTCCTCTCCACTGACGTATTCGACTAGGACTCTTGTTATCCTAGGCCTCTGTACATTATATAAGACGAGGTCGGGCTAGTCGATAGAGATATGCTAGATCACCATGATATTATTCATCATACCCTTAGGTTTTAGACCACAACATATGATCTCGGGGTAGATCAACTCTTGTAATCTCTATATTCATCAAAATCAATCAAGCAGGAAGTAGGGTATTACCTCCATTAAGAGGGCCCGAACCTAGGTAAACATTGTTTCACCTGTTGCCCATCGATCCATGACACACAGCTTGGGACCCCCTACCCAAGATCTGCCGATTTTGACACCAACAATGGTGCTTTCATTGAGAGTTCCGTTGTGAGATCAACGAAGGATCAATGGATCATCTGCAGATTAACTACGACGTTGGCATCTTCGTCACCGGCTTGACTGGTCACCTTGGCTTGACCGAGGACTGCACTCCGCGTTAGATCGTCATGTTCAGACGCTGACCTTCACCAACATCGTCTCCGATCTCTCTCAAGATCATGGAGGAATTATTCATGGAGCCCGGGGGCTCAATGTCAACATTGCCATTGAGCGACCGTGCTGTTTTTCTGGACAAAGAACTTGTATCCGCCGCCATCGCCTCCTCAAGTGTCTTTTTAACAATTGCTTCGGTGGAATTGTGCAGAATTAAGTCTACGACAACCATGCCAAATTGTGTCGAGTTCCGATGGAGGAATCTCCAGCAATCTACGATATACCGGAGCCGTGTCAAATCTGGACAAGTTCAGGGCGTGGTCTCCAGAGCCCAGCTCGCAGGTCCTTTGGAAGATCCAACCGTTCATCTGCTGCGGAGTTCCCATATCTACCACCCCTAAAAATTTCAGCTCGATCCGACGGTTCAAACTCCGGCAACCTTCCGATGAGTAGACCAATTTCCTGATATGTTTTCTACGCAAATACGGATCAGACCCGAATTCATGTTTCTTTATGAAGGTGATATTGGACAACCTTTTTAAAGGAATTATCTTCTAGGGTATTGTGCATTGTTCTTAACACGTTCCCATAAAATTTTAAGCCTTCTCTGAGGTACTCTTCACCATCACGCTAGTGTCAAACTAGTCCGGTAACATTGCTCCACGGCTGCCGACCTGCGCTAGACACGTCGTCGCTTTGTTGAGCCGAGCTCAACTTCTTCGGATCATCATCTCGGCAAGCCGAACAAGAGTTTGGCATCGCAAAGGATAAATCATCACCAACATCGCCACCGCACGGAATACACGGAACAGGCACACCGGCATCGCCGCACGGTCACTTCATCAAGCCAGCATTGACCATGTCACGAGTTACGACCTGCTTCGGCATGGCCGCACTGTTGCTTCTTCAAGCCGATGTTCATCACGCCAGCCTACTTCGACTCATCGGCTGACATGGAGGCTTTGACACCTCGGCTGGACCGGGGGCTCTGCTATTTCTTCATCAACATGCTCCGGTGACTTCGGCGTCACCGGCCGACCAGCTTCGACACATCAGCTGGCATGGCGATTGGTTCAGACCGGGCCGCGTTCTCACCTCTGCATGCCGACGTCGTCGTCCCACCTCCGTCAACACAATTGTGTCATCGCCTTGGCGTGCTGCCCTGTGTTGGCAACCCCGCGCCGTTCGCTTCATCAACCTACTCAGCCGGAGACTACGACGTCATCCGCCACACCTCGGCTAGACTGGGGGCTTCACCTCTTCGGATTGCCGAGCTCTTCGCTCGGCCACCTCGGGACCGGTTTGGGGGCTGGGACCTCGTCCCGTCGTAAGCTCGGGCCGCGTCACCAATGATGAGCACATTAACTAGCTAAGTTGTTTTCATGCTCAAGTTTCTTTTTAATGTTTACTTTTTGTTCGGTTTGACCAAATGTTATATTCGTGTTTAAAAAAGCATTTTGCTAAAACAATGTTTATTACAAATGGTGTTCGTTAAAAAAATTTTCTTTACCCAAGTTAACTGGGGGCTCTTCAAATTATATGAGTCGTTTTATAGTAAATGTGTTTTCTTCTTGGTCATTGCAAATTCTTTTTCTACCGCTCCTTTTTTGACTTGAGTGTGTGGTCAATAGCCGAATAGCCTGGTTTCGCTTTAAAGCCGGTTGAGTTTAGTTTGCTAAACTGGCCTCGAAGAAGCACTCCGCCTTCGGGATAAGGAGGTTGAAGCCAAAGGCTAACCTGCTTGAAGTTTCGAGATCGGATGTGTCATGTTAAAGCACAACAGAAGCACAATTTTTTTAAAGACCAATGTTTGGATTGGCACAAAAATCTTGATTTAGTTTGCACGTCAAGCTTTTACATAAGGTTTTTGGGTTTTCGAGCTTATGGCACTTTTTAGCTATTTTTATGTTTTTGTTTCAGGAAGCAGGTCATGTTCATGACCGAGGTGCCCAACATTATAATTCAGCTCGGAAGATCTCTTCCAACCCACAACTCGGTATCTTTCCTGCCGAACTACACTCCCGAGAAGTGCAATGCCAGACGCCTTTAAAGCATTGGCAACATTAACGGGGGGCTGGACCACAGCCGAACCCTCCAAAAGCCAAGGTACTCCAAGGAGTCTTCGGCAAAACGTTCTCGGATATTGCTTTATATGCATTAGTTTTGAATTGTGTCTTCGGTTAATAGTTGGTTGCCCGGCTCCCGTGTTTGCCTCCTATGTTCCGCTTTGTTCGGCTAGGTGTGCAAAGGGAGAACCACTGCGATTGTGCTTCCAACTCGCATGGTTAAGCACCTCAGTGGAGAAAGCCTAAAACTGACTGTCACGATAAGCGTAAACTGGTCAGCGGTCCGATGACTATGTTAAACTATAAGACCGATGGAGGTCATGCTGTGTTAAACGACGGGCCGTTCATAACATTGGCCGAAGTGTTAACGGCTTGACCTCGGCTAACGCCGAACACTAACTGGGGGCTAGTAACTGGCCTCCCAACTTTAAGCTCCTATGACTAAGTGAAAGTTATAAAGCCCGCATATCTGATTGCCTTGTTTCCGCTAACACAACCACCTCTGGGCTCCGAGACGTCAGCTAAGGGTTGTCTTGTTACTGCGGAAACACCCTGCGTAGCATCTACAAAGGGGTAGAAGCCGACGATGGGCCACTTTCAAATGATAAACGGTCGCAATGGAGTCAAAATAAACATATATTATCAGCCTTTGTATTCATTATACAAGCGTTGCCTTCCATAATTATCGTTATAAAGCCATAAAATATGCATCAATTTGACTTAAGATTTTGGCCAAGCTGGGTTTCCTGGCTCCTATGATTACCCCTACGTTCCCGATTGTTCGGCTAGGAGGTACAGGGAGCACCTCTGTGATTGTTACTTCCGGGTCATCCGTATTAGTACCTCAGACTAGGTGAAGCCGAAAGCTAGCTATCTTAAGAATATAATTGGTCGGCAACGACGGAAGTGAAAATTTAGGTACGCTAAAGACCACATAGTTCGGGAACTTTCCCCACACTAAATCCTCAATCTTTTCCTCCCACATTGATCGGAGGTGAGGTTTCATGATCATGATCATCATGACAACCCAAAGAAAGGAACCGATAGCCGGACTATTTTCTTTGGAAGATGTTTTCTACATTTAATAGCAATATAGCATATCTCTCCGCATACCTTTGTTTATAAAACCATATGGCCGGATTGCCTTGTCTGTTGTAAAACTTTTCCCTTCTAAAGGCTTTATAAAGTAGGACAAACACTCCCCGGCTACTGGCCGAGGAGGTTGAAGCCGATGGTCGGTCAACAAAGTATTGTACAATGCGGATCCAAGCATTAATGATGTAAAGTACTTGGATACATAGAATCATTACACATAAAAATTGCGAGTAAAATCCATTTACTGCAACCCATCTTTTAAACCCCTTGGGGCCTACCTTGGCGAGCTTGGATTTCGACCAGCTCTAAGCTCCTTTAAGAGATCTTATTCTCTTTTTGAGAAGTTTGTGTTAAACACAACAAATTTTTCTGTCAAACGGATATCGATCCTTAATTCGGCCACCTGTGCCCACATTAAGGCTCAGGGGCTACTAGGCTTCACACTCATTATTTATAAAAATTATAGGGGCACATCAATCCCCTGATCTGGTGTTGCCACCCGACCAGTGGCTCGGGGGCTACTGCATTGCCTATTCAATGCAGAAAATTCAAAGTGTCTTCGGGCAACAATAAATACCATCTGGGACTTATCCGACATCAAGCTAATATATCACGGTGACTTCTCACAACCCTCTCTCAAGGGCCCGTCCGCCGATCACTATTACCGCTAATATATTACACTACGTTTCTATTCCTACGTATGCTGCCGAGCTAGGAGTTGATCCTCGGGCCGATTTCGTGAATCGACCTGAGTCTCAAGTGCTACGAGGATCGGCTTTTTCATGTTTTCCTTCAGGTGCATCTCTGGTTTTAGACCGACACACACCTTGAGGGCTACTGGTTATACATATTGACAGCAAATAAATTTACACGCATTAGAAATAAAATCCGCAAACAATCAGCCCATGGCCGAGGTGCTGAACCACCTCGAAAGCATTTCGGGATATAGCTCGGATGCAAGTGGCTGGCTCCATAGAGGGCATTTTCGGCATTAATCTCGGCTTAACTCCTTCAAAAATTTTGAACCAAGGTGATCTATGACACCTCGGATATAGCCCGGTGTTGGAGCTCGGATACAGTCTGACGTTGGAGCTTGGACATAGTCCGGCGTGGGAGCTCGGATACAGTCCGGTGCTGGAGCTCGGATGCAGTCCGGCATTGGAGCTCGGTTGTAACAAGACTCTTTGGATATAGTCCGGTGTTGGAGCTCAGATACATTCTGTTGTTGGAGCTCGGAAGCGGTCCGGCGTTGGTGCTCTGCTGCAAAAGATACGTCGAATGCAGTCCAGCGTTGGAGCTTGGATGCAAGAGGACACTGTCGCATGACAAACACTTCAAACCTGAGGTGTGGCATGAAAATAACAAGGCATTGATAAAGGCCGAAGACTTAAAGGGCTCCTCAAATACCCGACGTGTGAGATCTTCAGATTTAGCTCGGCAATCCTCAAGATAGAAGATGGGAAGATTTGTTGAACTAGTTTTCAAGACCGACGACCGAAGACGAAGAACATTTTAGAAGAACCGAGGAGCGTCCCCAACTTGAAGACCGGTTCAGGGGGCTACTGACGGTGTCCTGGACTAGGGGGTACTCACCACGTCGTCTCCTGATCAGTTGGATTGGGCAGAAGACCCCCATGGCCATTTACTCATGGGCTAGTTCGTACAGCCGAGGTATACACGAGGAAGATTCCACAAGGCTTGGTGATCAAGACAAGGACTCCTCTCCACCGGCGTATTCGACTAGGACTCTTGTTATCCTAGTCCTCTGGTACATTATATAAGCCGAGGCCGGGCTAGTTGATAGGGATATGCTAGATCACCATGATATTATTCATCATACCTTAGGTTTTAGACCACAACATATGATCTCGAGGTAGATCAACTCTTGTAATCTCTATATTCATGAAGATCAATCAAGCAAGAAGCAGGGTATTACCTCCATTAAGAGGGCCCGAACCTTGGTAAACATCGTGTCCCCTGTCTCTTGTTACCCATTGATCCATGACACACACCTTGGGACCGCCTACCCGAGATCTGTCAGTTTGGACACCGACACTTGGGAAGGACCCTTTGTGGTTAGCAAGAACCTGAATGACAGGTCATATTACCTCATTGATATACGCGAACACAAGGATTCACACAAGTCGGAGGAGGAGACCCACCGGCCCTGGAATATTGCTCATCTTCGGCCTTATTACACCTGAGCCACCGGCCCTCGTCTTTGTACATACATTTGTCAATGTATTTATTTTATGATCAATATAATAAAGTCGGCATCCCTGATAATTCAGGGCCTCTGTCGTTTCATTTCTGTGTATCTGATTCTTTATTTTTGCTCATAAGGTCACTTGGGGGATCCCAACCCACTGGGTTTAGCTTTCGTACCCTCTTGACCAGGCGTGGACGCGGAATCCTGAGTTATCTTGCCTGTTTGCAACTTTCTACTTCACTAGGTGACCCGCTGAACTCTTAACATTAACAGTCAATCTTTTTTAAGACCCTCAACTTGTTAAGGTTAAAACGGCAGCTTGTGTCACGTGAGAGCCGTCTTATAGTGAGCTAGGATTAACTCAAAGGTTGTGCGGCCTTTGACAGCACATGGCCCTGCAAGCCAATTTGTTTGGTTGTACTTTAGTTAGCCAACTAGGCAATTATTTGAGATTTTTTGAATCTTTTTTTGAGTCTTTTGGATTTGTGTCTCCTAAAGATTTTTTTCTTCTTCTGCTAAGTAGATTTTTTGGCAATCCGGGTCATGAAGCTCCGATTGTATGACTCATGTGTGAGTATTTTGGGTTTGGTAACCCACCCTGGTTACGGACTTTAAGTCACCAGTACACCTTGGTTTGAAACAATTGAGGTCATGCGATTGCAACTGTTTGGATAGTTACCCACACTGGATATTGAGGTGTAAGCCGGTAGAAGGATCCAAATCTACGGGTATGTTGTCAATAAATATATGAATCTTTGATGTTTGGTAACCCGCCCTGGCTTTTGACTTTAAGTGGCTAGTATATTTTGGCTTGAATGGCCTTAATTATAGTCTTTTTCATAATTGAAGATTATATTATGTTTGGGTTGTTAGCCGCCCTGGCTTTTGACATTAAGTCACCACGGCATATGTTGTTTAAACTTTGTGCAGGACATGTAGAGCTTTACACAAAATAAGAGTACTGCTATGGCTTGTATGAATGATTAAGTTCAAGCCCATCATAAAAGATTAAACTGGTGTTTCAAAAGTTAAAGATCAACATGCACGAAGGCATGACATGGCGGATCATTGTTTTCATCTACCCTATTACAAGGCTATCATGAGCCCACAATTTTGTACCAAAGTCTTTTCTGAAGGAGCACTTCTACCCTGGCGTGAGAGCCGCCTGGTTCATCATTAATTTCCTCCATGGCGATCTGATGACTCCGAATCATCCTGCGCCGACTCTTCTTCTTCGGCCATCTAGAGGTCAGAAGACGTCCATTCGATGCCGGTTAAGGCCTCAAATATGGATTCATCATTTATAATGGGAGTAGAGTCAAGGTCAGGGGAAAAGAGGTGCTTACGCCTGGCGGGAACAAGATTCATCACTTGATGAGTAGGAGGCTTAATTTTGTTGTTCTGATCATCATAAGACGGTGTGTAGTGCTTCAGATTCAGCTCTTCAATAAGCTTGCACACCATGGGACGCATCTCCCTCATGCACTTGTTAAAACCTTATTCTTCAAAGGCTGACCCATCATCTTTAAACTCGGGGCATCCGGTGCCCATGCTTTGGCTTGACCTAGAGCGACAATAGCTCCAGCTCGGGCGGCTGACAATCGGCACTCTTCAATTTGAGCCGGTGTTGTGGAGAACTGCTCTAGCATAGTCTTGATAAGTGTTGGAGGCTTTCGGCCACCTGATAAGGCAACAAGACTGCACAGAGTCCCAGTGTATAGCTGCTCGGTCAATGAGTACACTGCCTTTAACTTCAGCAACATACTTTCACCAAGGCTGGCACTTCTGGAGCCTGTTCAGTTGAGGCATAAGAGTAGCCAGGCGGGTTAAACACTGCATGTTATAAGTCGCCAGGCGAGTCAAATAAATACATAAACTAATGAGGAATTGGGTATGAATTTTACCAAAGATGGCAGATGTGATTTGAGTAATATGTTCCTTTAAGCCAGTTAACTCTTCAGTCACCGGCTTAAGGGCAGCTTCAGCATCTTCGGTTCTCTGCTGTAGGGCAGCTTTATCAGCCTCCCAGGTGGTTTTTTCAGTGTCAAACCTCGCCTTGACCTTCTCAAACTCTTCTAATGAAGTCTTTAGCCATGACTCAGCCTTGGCAGTTTTAGCCTATTGAAGTTCAATGTTTTTCTTCAAATCACTTAGCTGTGACCCTTTCATGGTCAGCTCTTCCTGGAATATAGTATTGAAGAAATGGTTATTATACCATAGGCAACATGAATGACATACACATTTTTAAGTCCCAGAGCACATTGTAAGCAATATCCTTGGCACTTGGGGGCTAATGTAGGTCATTTTCAATTCTTAATGAAGACCTGGCTTATCTTGTCAGACTAAGCAGGCCCTTGGGGGCTACAAGTTTGCTTTTGCTAAAAGATTATTGGTGACCCGACTTATCTTGTCAGACTAAGCCGGCCCTTGGGGCTACTGGTTTTCTTTTGCTACAAGATTATTGGTGACCCAACTTATCTTGTCAAATTAAGCCGGCCCTTGGGGGCTACAGGTTTCATTTTGCTAAAAGATTATTGGTGACCCGGCTTATCTTGTTAGATTAAGCCAGCCCTTGGGGCTACATGTTTGATGTCGTTAAAGGCTATTGAAGACCCGGATCATCCTTGTTAGGATAAACCGGCCCTTAGGGGCTACGTGTTTTGAATTGCTTAAAGACTATTGAAGACCTGGTTCATCCTTGTTCGGATAAACTGACTCTTGGGGGCTACATAAGTATATGCATATAAACAGGAGGAAAAGGGTTTAGTGTGTACCTCATATTTCTGCCTCATCAGATTGACCAGGCCAACCTCCATGTCACGACTTGTGTGGAGGCAGCTTAGGTAACCTGCATGCAGCTCGCCTACGCTAAAATATGCATAGTTCTGCAGATCCAGCTTTAATTTGCCCTTATCTGTAGCTGGCAGCTCTTCTTTAACACTATGTTTGGGCAAAATAGTAGGATTCCCCGGCTCGGTATAGCCTGTGCCAGTGATGAGGACATCATCAGTGACCTTGTCAGAAGGAGTTTCTTCATTAAGCTTGGCAGGGCTTGGCGGTTTAAGACTTGGCGGGTCATGTGCGATGGCCGGGTCAACCTCAATATTCATAGGGTCAAAGGTCGTGGTATCAGCCTGTGGTGGCAGGTCATTGACAAGGCCATCAGGATTTTGAACTGAAGCTTGAGGGGCTTCAGTCGTATGTGTTTCTAGATCAGCAGTCTTGGGATCGTTTGAAGACCCGCCCATTTTCTGTTTTTTGCCTGCTTTGGCTACGCCCCTATTGTCATACTTACCCCTGGGCAACCTTG
Source organism: Aegilops umbellulata (assembly GCA_032464435.1). Classification (NCBI taxonomy): domain Eukaryota; kingdom Viridiplantae; phylum Streptophyta; class Magnoliopsida; order Poales; family Poaceae; genus Aegilops; species Aegilops umbellulata. Next base: position 310,446,973 of record CP136060.1, read on the forward strand.
ATGACAGGCATTTTAGTTTCTGTAGAGTGGCCTGATGATGGAGAGGTTCCCTGATAGTTTGAGTCGCAAAGGTTAAGAGGTGGGCAAAAAAGACCAGCCTTTGGAAGAGAAATTCCCAGGTTATGAGGCACCTCATTTCAACGCTTGCGAGGAGCTGGAATATTGGGTAGGCCAGAGTTGAGGTCTTGAGAACCATCACTCCGGGTCATACGTCTCGAGTCATGCTGATGTTTCTTCAAAAGAAAATTGGGGTCCAAATGAGCAAGGGGATGAGAAAATCTTATTTTCCGGATGATCCGTCGGGTTTTCTTTCTTGGCAAAGGATCTAATTCGGAGGAGATAGGTATTACCTCTGTTGCATTTGCCTGGCTCGTCTCTACGTCATCCTGTGAAGAGTCGGTATCAATAAGTTGCATAAAAAGATGACCAACAGAATCAGGTTCTACCTCTGAATCATCCAGCTTGAGAAGGTCTTCGGTTGTTTGTTTTTTACGACGACCTGGAGCATGGGTCTTGGCCCTAGGTTTTTTAACCAAGGCGGCAGCTTGCGGTTTCCTGGACCAGAAGGTGGAGTCAGCCTGCATAAGTTAAGAAAGAGATTAAAACAAGGTATAACGTCGAAGTTAACTTATATTGAAACAGATAAAGGTAAACACTTATAGGTGGAGCTGGGTTCTGTTTAAAGAATGGTGGCAGGCCCACTTTGTTACAGTTATCTTGAGACTCATCAAGCAGGGTCCTCAGGGTCTTAAAGACCTCTTCAGCGGTGAAGTTGTCTGTTGTGAACCACTAAGGGTCACTTGGTTCGCCAGAATATTCACACATCAAGCCGAGGTGGCGGCTTAAAGGGAGTATCTTCCAAGAGACCCAGCACCGGGTTAAATCAACCCCCAAGTAACCCATAAGCCAATAAGGCTTTAGCCCTGGAAAGGAATGGGAGAGCCACGACATGCTCTTCTGGAATAATCTTGCTTGGCGGGTCAAAGTTCAGTGGAAGACGCTCAGCTCTAAACCCGGGCAGAAGGTTTTCTGTCGCTCGTGTAGTGTTTTTGCAGTAAAACCGGGTGGTTATCCATCCCTTGGGTGACTGGGTAGCCGGTGGAGGGAAAACTATTGTCCCTCCATCTCCGAATTGAGATTCCACCTAATCCTTGACTCGGGCCGTTTTCGCATTCAGTCTGGCGGTTTATATAGAAGAACCCCTTGAAGAGGGGGCCTGTGGGTGCTGCCTGAAGATAAACCTCGCAGAAGATTTGGAAGTGAAAAATATTGGACACTGAGTTCGGCCCTATATCTTGAGGGTGCAGATTGAAATAATGAAGGAGGTCTCGGAAGAACTTAGACCCGGGCGGAGTAAACCCTCTGAGTTTGTGATCAGTAAAAACTACAATCTCATCTTCAGCAGGAGTAGGAATTACTTCTCCATTGTTGATCCGCCATCGGATCTCCTGTTGACTCGCCAATAGGCCTTGGCCTATGAAATCATCAAGGATCTGCTTGGTAACCAAGGACCATTCTGGTTGACGATGGTCATCTTTTGGCAGTTGAAAAATTACAACCTGGAAGTATAAAGCGGGCAGTTCAGCTACAACTAAGAGATACCTTAATTATAAGGTGTGATTATCAAGTTATGAGTAGCCTATTGATGACTCAAATTACAGAAACATGTCTGGAGCTTCGGGCGGATTACATGTCACGGATAAGCCGGTTAAAAGACTGACGAGTTATGAGATTATTATTAAAAGGTGCATGAATTACATTGGCAGAGCGGTCATATACAAATTTGAGATTGACGAAATTCTGCTAAGTATGAGAAAAACAAGTTTCACAATTTTTGCTCATAATTTTGGATCTACGGTAGTTCAGTAAAAGGTGAAAAAATGTCTAAGCCTAAAGCATGGCGGTGGAAGAACTAGAGACCTAATCGTTGATTGGGTAAAGAGATGGGTTCTATGCAGGATATGAATGAAGAGCTAAAAGCTACCGCCGTACTACCTTTGTTTTGGTTTCTAGGGTAACGTATATGTTCTCAAGCAGTAGATGGATGGATTGGGGACGAGCTCTGAAGAACTCCAACGAACCTTATGAACAAGATTCATATAATGTGGATCTGACAAAGGGGAGAAACAGTACCTGGAAGTGTTGATGAAGAACGGGATTGCGCCGCCGTGCTCTGGTCTTGTCAGGTTGAAGCAGCAGCCTGGATGGAGTTGTTCGCAGCGGTCGACTAGGGCAGCAGAGCTCCAGCAGTGGTGGTTGACACAAAGAAGAACAAGAAGAGAGAAGGGCGGGGTAAAAGTGAAAAGAGAGGACCCCCGTCCCTATTTATAAGGAAACAGTAAAATGGCATGCGCAGAAATCGAGGAGGCAAAATGATTATCTTAACATCGTTGGCGCGTCGATTCTCGGACTACCAATTAATATAAAAGATCTGTTGTGGTGTCACCGGTTTTTTGTAGATTTGATACGCATGATGTCATGGCAGGTTACAATGATTCAGTTTGCATGAGGTCATGGTGGGTTACAGTGGTTTATTCAAGGTTGAGCTTTGAAAGACAATTTGCCAACTGAAGTAGTGAAGATTGACATGAACAAGTTCAAATCAATCTGGGGCCTAATGTTGCGGATATAACCCTGAGGTTTGACCCGCCCAGGAGGGGACGGGTTACACCGTTGGCGATTTAATATGAAACAAGCCCAAGAAGGCGAAGCAAGAAGACGGCGGCTTAGGAGGTGGGCTCAGAGACGGCCCAAGACCTGGAGGTGCGAGCCGCCCGATGATGACTTTCCTGGTAAGGCAGGATGATTTAGAAACCGAGTTGGTCACGTTGTATGATCTGGCTCGGACTCTTGTAAGCCCCGGGGCCTCAACCTGTGTATATAAAGGTGATACCCAGCGGCGGGTTAACTCAAGAAACAACTGATCGATAGCTAGGTCAAGTGTGATCGCTCCCGTGTAATCGATACCCAAGCAATACGAAACAAGAGCAGGAGTTGGCTTTTACCTCGTTGAGAGGGGCCGGACCTGGGTAAACCTTGTGTCCTTTGTCCCGTTCAACCCCTTTAGGCTAACCTACGTTGCGATGGCTCCACACCTAAGTCCTTTCACGAGGGCATCTCCCGTGTTAAGTCCACAACATTAACCAAAATAGATACAATCATTGTCTTTGCCCTTCATCTATGCTTGTTTTGTTGACATGGTAATCCAGTAATGTGGTGAAGCTCCCCACATTATGAACAATGCCACATTATGCTATTGATATTTTGAAATAACTCTTTATTTTCTAATTTGAAATTGGAAGGAATTGACAGCACAATTACCATCTTTGTTTATACACGTGCAAAACCTATCATCTCTCTGCTTGTTTCAGGGTGATATGCCTGATGGCATGCACAAGTCTGCTGAAGACTATGAGACAAACCCAACATATATTGCAGCAAAGACGGCAAAACATCTTGAAGATAGCGAGACAACCCCAAAGTCATGTCTTGATGTAGTGTTCAAGTTACTTGAGACTAGCAGTCAGACAAGCTCACAGAATTCGCTGTCTGAATCAGTTCGACTTCTTCAGTCCCAGGTTCAAGCAGAAAGGCATTCTGCAACTCAACTTCGACTTGAAGTCCTATCTCTAAGGAAAATTGCGGAGAACACCAATGAGAACCTCATTGCTAAACATCTACACTGGAAGCTATGACCGACATGCTAGGCCAGTCTCACAACCTTGCTTAGCAACTTGCGCAGCAGCTACCGCCAAAGGCTAACCTTTCTTGAACTGTCCTTGAAGTGATCTCGGTTCAGTATTATTTTGTTACGTTGCAATGGCGCCCAGTTTTTGCAATATGCTTCTTCGTTGCGCTTTATGATCACTGGTGGCGAACTTCGATGCCCAGTGGATGTAATATACCATAAATCCTTTATTGTATAGTGTAGGTTTATTCAAAGTTACTATGTCATAATTTCTTTATTGTATAGGGTAGGTTTGTTCTTAATTCCTACTAGTTACTGTATATGCAATCATTCGCTATCTGAAAAAAGTCGAAAATCTGATGTAGGCGACCGGGCGACACATTCACCTCTAACGGGCCTGCATTTTAGCGGGCCACAGTTTTGCCGGCCTGCAACTTTCTTGGGCATGAAAGGCCATTGGGGCCTTCACACTTTGTGCGAGGCCCACAAGTTACACGGGCCTACATTCGGCCCATAGTTTAATTGGGCCTTTAGTGGACCTAGCGCTTAGTTGGGCCCATGTAGCTTCGGGCCACTAACAGGTTGAATGTTCTTCTGGCCTGTTACGGCCCAGAAGATACCATGCGCCTTTAGCAGGCTGAAATGCATGTTGGGCCTCAATTTTCAATAGTCGTCCATGAGCCTTTAGCGGGCTGAAATGTAGACCAGGCCATTATTGGCCTAGTTATATCACGGGCCATTACCAGGCCCAAACATATCTCGGGCCTTAGTTGGCCCACTGATATCATGGGCCTTTAAGAGGCCGAAAGCTTAGTAGAGGCATCAACAGGCCGAATTGTATGACAGGCCTTTAACAGGCCCAAAGTCATGTTGGGCTGAACTATTAACACCTTGATAACGGGCCGTTAGTGGGTCGGATGTCGCGTTGGACCATATATGGTCCATAGGCAGCACGGGCCGTTCCCAAGCCGAAAGACACACCGGGCTAAAATGTGCCCATGTCTACATCAGGCCTCTAACAGGCCGAAATGTCACTGGGCCGTAATTGGGCCTAAATACTCGGTGAAACAGTTAACGGTCCAGATCTGGCTTTGGGCCATGTTTAAGCAGGTAGTTAGTGGGCTGGCCCACTAGTACCTGATTAAATACTACGGGCCTTTGACTAGGCCGGCCTTTTTAACCTGGATGGGCCTCTGTTGGGCCCTGCCATGTGTCGACGTATCATAGGCACGCCTCCTCCATTGGATGGATGACATCTGGCCCACCAAGGAGCCGACACGTGTTTCCTCCGGCCAATGATGATTTTACACGTGGAAAATCCCCATTGCTCCTAGTTGCTAACGGGTTATCGGATCCAAACCGGAACCTGATAGCTTAAAAGTGACCCGTTATGGTGGATACCATGTGTCGGTTACCCTTGACGAAAGGACTTCCATGATGCGCCATTTATCGTCATGGAAGTGGACACTTCCGTGATGATAATTTTGGTATTGTCATGGAACACTCCTACGACAGCACGTGTATGACTATCTTGATTCTGTCATAAAATCGTCATGGATGTACATGCATGACAGAAAACGTGACCTACTATGACAAACACGTACCATCACGGAAGTGGGTTTTTTGTAGTGTAAGAATACCCGGCCGTGACGCGTAATTATCTTGCGGGTACCCTCACAGTCAACCCGACTGCAGTAACTCTCTCGGGTACCCCTCGGGGCCGACCCCACTTCAACATGGTTCTGGGGGTAAAGTCAAAGTAACCGTGTGTCCAAAACATCAAGGGGGGAATCCGAGGAATCACCATCGGTGGATTCCTACTCGATGTAACCGTCAAGGTGACCTTGGAGGAATCACCCTCGAAGGTTTCACACTGAGGTGTTGCATGATAGAGTTATTATCGGGAGTGGTGAAGGAGGAATCACCCTCCGTAGACCACGACCGATTAGCTACACTACAGAGTAATCATCAGAAGTGTGTTACGAGGTATCACCCTCGGCACTAGATAGTAGCTCTGCAGAGTCGTACAACTAAGGGGGTGTCAGTGATGTGAGGGTCGCAACTCTCGATCATGTTGAATGAAGCATCTGGTAATACAACAGGGGCAACATGGACAAGGTGAGGGGTCACTGATGGATCACTACTCAACATATACTAAGCATATAGGATAATAGGTAAGGTAGCAAATAGCAGTTTACAAAATCAGGCTATGCATTAGAATAGGAGCAATCAAATACAGTAGCAAATTCTAATGCAAGCATGAGAGAGAAGGAATGGACGATATAGGAATGATGCTTGCGTGGAAGCTCTGCTACAAGTGGCTGGACGTCAGAGGTGTACTCATACCCGGTAGCAGCGTCAGTCTCGGTGTCTATTGGAGAGAAGAGGGGGAAGAAACAATAAATATAAAGTAAACAAATGCATCACGATGCATGATATGGCAATATGTAGTCTAAGGGTGACCTAATGTAGTGCTACACGTTACAGATGAGGCGGGAAAACATCTGGGAATGTTTTCCCAGCATTTGGCAGTTTCCAGATAGATGAAACAGAGGGAAGGTTCCTTGTTTGCAGTGTGACATGTATGTGGATAGCATATTCTGAATCGTTATATTTTTTCAGAAATTTCCATATATTAATTATTTCCGTATGACTTATAGAATATTTATACAATTTTTCACAGATTTAAACATTTTCCGTATTTACATGAAGATGATGTCAGCAGTCAACACAGCCGGCCTAGGTCAAACCTGACCGCTGGGACCCACATGTCAGTGATTGAATTGATTAACAGAGGTTAAATTCAACTAATTAGGTTAATTAGGCATTGGGGCCCACATTTCAGTGTCATTTAAATTTAACTAATTAACCTTTAGTTAATTTAGGGGGTGGCCCACCGGTCAGTGATTGTGCTGCCTAGTCAGCACAGTTCATCGGGGTCAGCTGGGCCCCTGGGATCAACTAGCAGTGACCAACGGGTGGGCCATAGGCCAGCCACGGCGGCGGCGGCGCCTGAGGCATGCCGGCGAGCACAGAAACACGGCGAAGGGCTCGGCCTTCGCCGAAAAATGGCTACGGGCTACCATTCGAGCCGCGGTCAGGCTCATTCAAACGTTGGTGGTGTGGCGCATCCAAAGGTGGCAAAGGCGCGACCGGGGATGGCATGTATCATCACCAACGGCGAGCACAAGCGGCGGCACAATCGGGCGAGCATGGACAGCGAGGCTATGGGGCATGACGGAAAACATGGGAGCGCGTGTTGGGCTCCTTGGGACGTGTGCAGCCAAAGGTGGCGGAGATGGACCGAATGGTCACCGGGAACAAGGCCGGCGACGAGGTTAGTGGCGGTGGTATTCGATCGAACTTGGGTGCACGATTCCGGTTTTGAATGAGTAAAGCGGCTAGGCGGGTGCAGCAGCTCAACAGTAGCTCGCTAGGGCCACTGGCTCAAGTAGAGTGTCTCTGGGAGCATGGTGCTCGCAGCCATGGCGGTGGCTAGAGCACTAGTGACGGCAACAGCCCGCAGCAGCAGCTAGAAAGGCAGCAAGAAAGAGGGGAGGGAAATGACGCTCATCGGGTGGCTCAAGATGGCCAGCGAGGGGTTTAGTAGCTGCCGAACGACGGCAAATCGGCGCGGAGCATCACGACGATCGATAAAGGGGACAGCGTGGTGGTAGCTCCCTGGCTCCAGCAGCCCGGCATTGTCAATGTAGACGACCGTGGCAGGGCTCACGCACATGGCGGTGAGGCTTGGGGGCGGTGGTCGATGCGGTGGATGACGGCAAGCAGCAACAGAGGCGCTCGGGCGATGCGAAGAGAGAGAGAGAGAGAGAGAGAGAGAGAGAGAGAGAGAGAGCGTAGGAGGGGGAGGAGTGAGTGGAAGTGGGCGGAGACCAAGGAGGCGAGGAGGTGGCGTCCTTATCCCTGCCGACACTGTAGCGGCGTGGGGGCGGCAAGCTGGCTCGGTGGCAAAGGCACGGCGTGGTACGGTGCGCCTAGGTGGAGGAGAGAGGAAGGGGAAAGCCGGGGGTGGGCTGGGCCTGCTCGGGCCTGTCCCGTCGGCCTAAGGCCCAGGGGCAAGGGGGTTTCTTTTTCTTTTTCCTTTTTTCCTGTTGTTTTTCTTTTATTATTTATTTTTTATTTTATGTCCAAAATTGTTTGAGTTTTATAAAATATGAGGATTCGCCCATTATTAGTATAGTAATTTATTGCACTGTCACAAAAGTTTGGGGGTTTATTTAAAATAGTTGGTATCTTCATAATTTAGAAAAGGCATTTTAAATATTAGTTTGGCCCCTGTTTTAATTATTTTAGGGCATTTAACCACTACATAAAATGTAGGTTTTCTCATGACAATTACTTAGTGATTATTTGCCTTTGCATGAGCTGTTTAGTTTTCACATTCGTGAATTTGTTAATTTCACTTATAATTTGAATTTGATTTCAGAGTGGAATTTGAAATGAGATATGGATCAAAGATGAAGAAGACTAGTTAACCAAAGTATCTTAGCTTAATGATGATGATCACAGTAGCTCATTACATAGGGGTGTTACAAATCTCCTCCTCTAAAATAAATTCTCATCCAACGAATTAAGAGGTAGAAGGGAAAAGATTGAGGTATTCTGCACGAAGATTATCCTCGCGTTCCCAAATGGCTTCATCTTTAGCATGATTGGTCAACTACACTTTGAGGAACTTGGTAACCTTCTATTGGCACACGAACACGTCACCATGTACCCTCGACGCCGGGGGTGATGCACCGCAGCTCACGTCGAAGGAGACCCGGCCGGAAGCGCGGTACGTAAGACAATCCGGCAGGTGCTTTTGGAGACCCGAAACCCCACGCCCCCGGAAGGGACCCCGTCAAGGCGCGCAGCGGCTATGGGCTGCCCTAGGTCGGCCTGACCGCCCCTAGGGCCTCAAGGTTCGCTGCCCTGCAATGAAAAAGAATGAACGAAGAACGAGGAAGAAGAAGAACAAGGAGGAGGTAAAGGTAAAGGTAAAAGATGATAGATTGATTTGTTCGATTGTGTGTTGTTCAATCGACCGTCACCTCTTGTCTATATAAGAGGCGGATGGACTTCCCGTACAAGAAAAGGACTTGTGTTGCCATCCAAATCATCAAAATCTAACCAAATTCGGACTTCTCACGACCTCCGGCCCGGATGTCCGGCTCTAGGCCCGGATGATCCGGCCAAGCCAAGATTTCTGACAACAGTCCACTAATCGGGCTCTAACTTTTTCATACGAACTCGGATTAAGATGATTTTTATATCAGAATCAACTGTCTTGACGATACGCACAACTTTAGTGTTGAACACTTTTCGATATGAGGCCATCTTGAGGGCGTTTCGGGATGTTTTCTAAAGTCTGCAGCAGAAAAACTTGTCCGGACATCCGGACGATTCCCGGATTGTCCGGCCTTTACCCAGATCATCCGTCTTCAACTTTTAGCTTCTGTTGTTTGATTCAATTTTTTGGCCCCCGGCCGGATGATCTGCACCCCGGTCCGGATGATCCGGCCATGCAGTGCTGCAGCGCATAGTTTTGGTTGTAACTTTTGCATACGACCTCGGAATAAGACGATTTTTATATCAAAATCATGCGTTTCGACGAGACGAAGAACTTTGCTGTTGAGTAATTTTCATCCGAGGTCATCTTAATTAAGATTCATGCTATTTTCTAATCTGATGTCAACACGAGTATCTCCGAAATTGTCATATCTTTTGCACTTGAGCTCCGTTTTGGTCCATCTTCATATTTATTTCGATCATCTTGAAGAGGTCCATCAAATGGTGACATGAACTCATAATTTCGAACTCATCCCATTATAGACTCAAGTCACTCTTTGCGATCATGCCATTTTTGAGCGTCAACACCTTCTGGCGGGTTCGACATTCAGCTTGATCAAGAATGCGGATCAGATGCTCTTTGTTAGTGAGATCATCTTGCACTTTGATCATTTCAGGATCCATTTCACGGTGTGGGTCCTTGAAGCAACTACGAAGTTGCGATACATGGAAGACATCATGGATGTGAGAGAACTGCGGTGGCATTTCCAATTTATAAGACACATGTCCACGACGGGCGAGAACACGGAAGGGACCAATGTAGCGGGGAACTAACTTGCCCTTGACTCCAAATTGATGAGTGCCTCTCAAAGGAGTGACACACAGATAAGCTTGTTCACCGACTTGATAGGTAGAACCCCAATGCTTACGGTCATATTTTCGCTTCTGACGGGACTGGGCCTCTTTGAGATTATCCCGGACAATGGGGACTTGTTCTTCAGCTTGTTGGATAATGTCTGGACCAATTCAGAGGGGTTCAACACTTATGTCCATACAGTACCTCGAAGGGTGCCATCTTCAAGCTAGCTTGATAGCTGTTGTTGTACGACAATTCATCACAAGGGAGATATTCTTCCCCTTTCTTGCCAAAGGAGATAACACAAGCACGCAACATATCTTCAAGAATTTGATTGACTCGTTCGACTTGACCTTGGGACTGGGGTGGATAAGCAGTGCTCCAGGTTATATGAGTTCCCATTGCTTCTTGGAAACTATCCTAGAACTTCGAGCTGAATATGCTGCCACGGTTTGAACTGATCTCCTTCGGAATGCCGTGGAGTGTCACAATTCTAGAGATATACAAGTTTGCTAATTGACTAGTAGTGATTGTCTCCTTGTTTGGCAGAAAGTGTGCAACTTTGGAGAATCGGTCGGTGACGATGAATATAACATCATTACCCTTTTTTGACTTGAGGAGGCCAGTGGCGAAGTCCATCTGAATCTTATCCCATTTCCATTCAGGAATAGGAAGTGGTTGCAGAATTCCAGCCGGTTTCTGATATTCTGCTTTGACGCGACGGCAAACGTCACATTCTTCAATATACCGGGCAATGTTAGGCTTCATCTTAGACCACCAGTATCTCTGACGGATGTCTAGATACATCTTAGTACCTCCCGAATGAATAGACAAAGGTGTAACATGTGCTTCTTTCATTACTATATCTGTCATAAGTTCAAATCAGGGTACTTCAAGGAGAAGTACAAGGTTCCATCTTCAACAAGCGAGAAATCTCTGGCTTTCTCAAGAGCAAGATCATGTTCCATATGACCAACTTCAGCATCTTTGGCTTCCGCAGACTTTCATAGCTTTCAAGAGAGTTGGTTCCAGGACAAAGTTATTAAAAGAACCCTGTGGGACAAGGTGAAGGTTCAACTTGCGAAGCTCTTCATGAAGACGGGGTTGAGCTTTCTGGACCATGTAGTTGTTGCAATAGGACTTGTGACTCAAGGCATCGGCCATGACATTAGCCTTGCTAGGGGTATACGAAATACCGCAGTCATAGTCTATAATTGCTTCCATCCATCACTGCTGACGGAGATTCAGATCTGGCTGAGTAAACAGATACTTTAGACTTTGATGGTCGTTGAATATCTCGCAACGATTACCAAGAAGGTAATGTCGCCACAACTTCAGTGCATATATGACTGGCGCAAGTTCGAGGTCATGAACTGGGTTGTTCTCTTCATGCGGATGCAACTATCGGGAGGCATAAGCAATCACCCTGCGCTCTTGCATTAGGACACAACCTAATCCTTGACGGGATGCGTTGCAGTAAATGACGAAATCCTTTTGGGAATCTGGAGTAGCAAGCACTAGGGAAGAAGTCGGCTTGTCCCTGAGTGCCTGGAAACTTTCCTGACACTTTTTGTCCAATCAAACTTAACGCCCTTGTGAAGCAGACTATCTGGGGCACCCCTCTCGTACTTCTCTGGCCCACTGGATGTCTTCTAGTCCAAAAAAATCTCCAAAAAGTTTTGCTGCGTTTGGACTCCGTTTGGTATTGATTTTCTGCGATGTAAAAAACAAGCAAAAAACAACAACTGGCACTGGGCACTATGTCAATAGGTTAGTCCCAAAAAATGATATAAAGTTGCTATAAAATGATTTTGAAACATCCAAGAAAGATAATATAATAGCATGAATACTTCATAAATTATAGATACGTTGGAGACGTATCATCATCCCCAAGCTTAATTCCCACTCGTCCTCGGGTAGGTAAATGATAAAAGAAATAATTTATAAGTGTGAATGCTAGCAAAGTGCATAAGTTGGATCAATGATAATTTCAATCACTTTTTCTAGCATCATAACTTCAACTCTTTCTTCTAAAACTTCTCATGTTAAAGTGGCAACCAATTCACATGTTAAGGTTCAAACAATGAATTCTCTTGAAACTCAACAACCTATGTTCTCAGTCACCAAGCAATTGCAATTCAACTTATTCAACAAAGTCTAAGTAAGAGCTCCACATACTCAATCATCGTATAGTCTTCCATGATTTCTACTACTCAAAGCATATTCTTAGAACAAATGGCATCCATCGAACACAGAAAAAGATAGGGGCTTAACGTTTCTCCTCCCAACTCATTTATCATACAGATAATTGTCAACAATCATAAATCATGATCAAATATATTTGACTGGTCAGATGTGCCTAGATCTTTCCCCACCACATGATGCTTGCCAACTAGAGAATAATTGAGGTTGATATGATAATTCATACTATTAACTCTTTGCATAAAAGTAAATACTGAAAAGTAAAAGATAGGCCCTTCGCAGAGGGAAGCAAAGGTTGCCATCCGCTTTTTATTTGGATGCCCAAGCTCTTAATGCAAATGAATGTCATGTTATATTACCCCTTATGATTGCAAACTTTACCATGCAGTCCGTCGCTTTTATTACTTTGCTGTCACAAGTTCGTACAACGCTCAATTTTCCCTTACAATAAAAGATCAAACGTATTTAGGAGCTATTTTTTATTGCTTTATGCACCGATGACAACTTACTTGAAGGATCTTATTCAATCCATAGGTAGGTATGGTGGATACTCATGGCAAGAAACTGGGTTTAAGGGTTTTGGATGCACAAGTAGTATCTCTACTTAGTACGAATATTTGGCTAGCAAAAGATCCTAAGCAAACACCACATGTTGGAGAATCCATAACAATATAACTTCTATGCGAATATACACAAACATAACTCATTACGTTGTCTTCCTTGTCCAACTTCAACTAATTTGCTCAAGTTTGAAAATAATTAATGGGTATTCACAATCATATAAGATGTCCAAGATAATATATTTACATGTGAAAGTTCTCATCCTTATACTAATCATTCATGAATCGCTTGTGTGACCAATATTGTGATTTTCAAGCTTCAAAAGATTTCACTTTCTAAACCCAATGTGAAGCTACTACTAGGCATGATATGAACATATAATTTCAACTTCATGATGTTCAACAATTTACTCATAGGATATAAGTGAAGCACAAGAGTAAATGACAAACTATTCCAAAAACATATAAGTGAAGAACAAGCGAGTAGTTAAGTAAAGGGGTAGCTAATTGACGACTCACTCTTATTTAAAAACTTTCAGATATATGTTTTTATTAAAAAAGCAAGTAAAACAAAACAAAATGACATTCTCACAATAGCACACATCATGTGAAGAAGCAAAAACTTAGTCTCAACCGATACTAACCGATAATTGTTAAAGAAGAAAGGTGGGATGCCTACCGGGGCATCCCCAAGCTTAGATGCTTGAGACTTCTTGGAATATTAACTTGGGATGCCTTGTACATCCCCAAGTTTGAGCTCTTGTGTCTCCTTAATCCTTATTATATCACGGTTTCCCTAAATCTTAAAAACTTCATCCACACAAAACTCAACAAGTACTCGTGAGATAAGTTAGTATAAATCAATGCAAAACCTTATCATTCTCTACTGTAGAAAATCACTAAAATTATTATTTAACATTGCATACTAAATGTCTCTGCATATTTAATACTCCTATCCTAAAATATAATCATTAAACAAGCACACATTTGCAAACAATGCAAACATAACAGCAATCTGTCGAAACAGAACAGTCTGTAAAGAGTGCAAGAGGATCCACACTTATTCAACTTAAAAAATTCTGCAAATTTAACACACTGTAGAAAATTTATTAGAGCTTATTGTGCAAAATGTTTCAACATTTTATCACATTCTAACTTTTCTCGGGAATTTTTGCAACAAGCGACAAACTTTCTGTTTCGAAATAGCAACTCATATACTTGCAAATAAGCATGGTGAAGGCTATACTTGACATTTTTATGGAAGTAAAAGAAGCAAAACATTATTCTAAATAACGGTAAGCAAATCCTAGCAAAATAAAATGACACTCCAAGCAAAACTCATATCATGTGACGAATGAAAATATAGCTCCAAGTGAGGTTACCGATAATGTTGAAGACGAAAGAGGGGATGTCTTCCGGGGCATCCCCAAGATTAGTTGCTTGGATCTTCCTTGAATATTACCTTGGGTTGCCTTGAGAATCCCCAAGCTTAGGGTCTTGTCACTCCTTATTGTCCTCATATCGACATCTCACCCAAAACTAGAAAACTTCGATCACACAAAACTTGACGGAACTTCGTGAGATAGGTTAGTATGATAAAGAGCAAACCATTTAACTTTGGTACTGTCAAAGACAAGATTCATAATTGTTTCCACACAATGACTAATGTAGCATATCATTTCCAGATTTATATTGAGCAATATAAGCTATAAAACTAGAAAGCAAGCAAAATATGCATTGAAAACAGAATCTGTCAAAAACAGAACAGTCTGTGGTAATCTGTACTCTAACCATCCTCCTGCTACTCCAAATATTCTGCAAAATTAGGACAACGTAGAGAATTTGTATATCTACCACCTGTAAAAATTCAGATCAAAATCACCTTCCAGTGAATTTTGAAAATTCCTGGAATGAGCGCAAAAGTTTCTGTTTTTGCACAGATTCAAGTCAACTATCATCCACACTATCCCAAAGGCTTTACTTGGTACTTTATTGAAACAAAAGCAATAAAACATGATTATTCCAGTAGCATAATCATGTGAACACACAAAAACAGTAGGTAAAAGTGTTGGGTTGTCTCCCAACAAACGTTTTTCTTTAATGCCTTTTTAGCTAGGCATGATGAGTTCAATGATGCTCGCATAAAAGATAAGGATTGAAACATAAAGAGAGTATCATGAAGCATATGACTAGCACATTTATGTCTGACCCAATTCCTATGCATAGGTATTTTGTGAGCAAACAACTTATGGGAAGAAGAATCAACTAGCATAGGAAGGCAAACAAGCAAAACTTTAAGATTTTCAGTACATAGAGAGGAAACTAAATATTATTGCAATATGTAAATGCATATGTTCCTCTCTCATAATAATTTTCAGTAGCATCATGAATGAATTCAACAATATAACTAGCACATAAAGCATTCTCTTCATGATGCATAAGCATAGAAATTTTGTTACTCTCCACATAAGCAAATTTATTCTCATCAATAGTAGTGGGAGCAAACTCAACAAAATAACTATCATGTGATTGAAAATTAAAATCATGATGACAAGTTTCATGGTTATCATTTTTCTTTATAGAATACATGGCATCACCATAATCATCATAGATAGGAACTTTGTTATCATAGTCAATTGAAGCCTCTTCCAAAATAGTGGATTCATAACTAAATAAAGTCATGACCTCTCCAAATCCACTTTTTCAATATTGTAACAAGATTCAACACCCTCCAAAATAGTGGGATCATTACCTAGAGTTGACACTCTTACAAACCCACTTTCGTCAATATAATCATCATAAATAGGAGGCATGCCATCATTATAACAAATTTGCACATCAAATCTTGGGGGACTAAAAATATCATCTTCATCAAATATAGCATCCCCAAGCTTATGGCTTTGCATATCGTTAGCATCATGGATATTCAAAGAGTTCATACCAACAACATTGCAATCATGCTCATCATTCAAATATGCTTTGTCAAACATTTTATAGAATTCTTCTTCTATCAATTGAGCACAAATTTCCTTTCCATCATTTTCAAGAAAGACATTATAAAGATGAATAATATGATGCAACCTCAATTCCATTTTTTTGTAGTTTTATTTTTATAAACCAAACTAGTGATAAAACAAGAAACTAAAAGATTCGATTGCAAGATCTAAAGATATACCTTCAAGCACTCACCTCCCCGGCAACGATGCTAGAAAAGAGCTTTGTTGATGGGGTGTTAGTGCCGCTTACATAACCTCCCCGGCAACGATGCCAGAAAAGAGCTTGATGTCTACTACGCAACTTTATTCTTGTAGACACGTGTTGGGCCTCCAAGCGCAGAGTTTTGTAGGACAGTAGCAATTTTCCCTCAAGTGGATGACCTAAGGTTTATCAATCTGTGGGAGGCGTAGGATGAAGATGGTATCTCCCAAACAACCCTACAACCAAACAACAAAGAGTCTCTTGTGTCCCCAACACACCAAATACAATTGTAATTTATATAGGTGCACTAGTTGGGCGAACAGATGGTGATAAAAGTGTAGTAATGATAGTAGATATTGATTTGTAATAGTACCAATAAAAAATCAGCAAGGTAGAAAGTAACAAAAGTAAGCACAGACGGTATTGCAATGCTTGAAAATAAGGCCTAGGGTCCGTACTTTCTCTAGTGCAATCTCTCAACAATGCTAATATAATTGGATCATATAACTATCCCTCAAAGTGCAACGAAGAATCACTCCAAAGTTCTTGTATAACAGAGAACATAGGAAGAAACTGTTCGTAGGGTACGAAACCACCTTAAAGGTATTTTTTCCGTTTGATCTATTCAAGAGTTCATACTAAAATAACACAAAGCTATTCTTTTCATTCGATCTATCCAAGAGTTCTTACTAAAATAACACCATATGATACGCGTCAACCAACTCTCATGTCACCTGGATACTCCAATGTCACCACAAGTATCCGTGAGTTAATTATACAATACTTATCAAACAATTTCAGATTCATAATACTCGATCCAACATAAAGAACCTCAAAGAGTGCCCCAGGATTTCTACCGGAGAAACAAAGATGAGAACGTGCATCAACCCCTATGCATAGATTACCCCAATGTCACCTCGGGAATCCTTGAGTTGAGTGCCAAAACAAATATCAAGTGAATCAAAATAATAATAATACGCCATTGTCACCACGGGTATTCATATGCAAGACATCTATCAAGTGCTCTCAAATCCATAAAAGTATTCAATCTGATAAGAACAAAATCTCAAAGGCAAAACTCAATTCATCACAACAAGATAGAGAGAGAGAAACACCATATGATCCAACTATATTAAAAAAGCCCCCGATACATCAAGATCGTGCCATCAAGAACATGAGAGAGAGAGAGAGATTAAACACATAGCTAATGTTACAAACCCTCAGCCCCGAGAGTGGACTACTCCCTCCTCATCGTGGTGGCCACCGAGATGATGAAGATGGCCACAAGTGATGATCTCCCCCTATGGCGGAATGCCGGAATGGGGTCTATACTCGTTTTTCATGGCTACAAAGGCTTGCGGCGGCAGAACTTCTGATCTAGGGTTACCCCGAGGGGTTTCGAAATATTTGACAATTTATAGGGCGAAGAGGCGGTGCGGGAGGCCACTGAGGTGGGCACAACCCACCAGGGCGCGCCTGGGCCCCCAGGTGGGTTGTGCCCCCCTCGGGACACCCCTCTGGTACTTCTCTGGCCCACTGGATGCCTTATGGTCCAAAAAAATCTCCAAAAAGTTTTGTTGCATTTGGACTCCATTTGGTATTGATTTTCTGCGGTGTAAAAAACAAGCAAAAAACAGCAACTGGCACTGGGCACTATGTCAATAGGTTAGTCCCAAAAAATGATATAAAGTTGCTATAAAATTATTGTAAACCATCCAAGAAAGATAATATAACATCATGAATACTTCATAAATTATAGATACATTGGAGACGTATCAACGGCATACTCGTATGAACCATATCAAGTAACGAACGTGGTCTTTGGCATATCCTCTTCACGAACCCAGATCTGGTGGTAACCCAACCTCAAGTCGAGTTTAGAGAAGACTGAGGAACCAGCAAGTTGATCATACCTCAAGTCAAGTTTAGAGAAGACTGAGGAACCAGCAAGTTGATCATACAGATCGTTGATCCGACGAAGTGGATATTTGTTCTGAATTGTTGCTTGGTTGATAGGGCGGTAATCTGGGACCAAACGATTTGTTTCACCCTACTTCTTGACAAAGAGAGAAGGTGCTCCCCAAGCAGTGGAACTTGGACGATGAAACCCTTACGAAGTGAATTCTCAATTTCCTCCTTAAGTTCCAGGAGTTCACGAGGCAGCATCTTGTAGGGACGCTTGGAAATAGGAGTGGTGCTTGGTTTCAAGTCGATAACAAATTCGACAGATCTAACAGGGAGTATTCCTGGGAGTTCTTCTGGAAAGACATATTGGAATTCGCAAACGACTGGAACGTTTTCTATGCCCTCAAGAGGCGACGCGTTCAACGCATTCAAGGAATAAAGCCGTGCTTCGGCATTTTGAACAAGACGAGCATGGTAGCTTACTATCTCATTCGAAGGATGTAGGAGGTGGACGGTCTTAGTGGCCCAAATGATTGAAGTTGTATGTGTTTTCAACCAATCCATTCCTAGTATGAGGTCAATGTTGGAAGACTTCAGAATAATGGGAGAGACATGGAATGCCAACCCTTCAATTTAAACACGGACGTTGTGACTAACCATGGAGGTTTGACATTGGCCTGCAGGGGTGTGTACCACTAGCTAAGTGCTCATATCCTCACATTTAATGTCATGCGTGTATGCAAAATTTTCTGACATGAATGAATGTGATGCTCCTGAATCAAATAAAATATATGTTGGTATTGAATTAACAAGAAGAGTACCCATCACAGTAGCAGGTTGATCTTGAGCTTCATTCAGATCAACGTGGTTAGCCTGACCACGACCATAAGGCATGGCATTGTTGTTGCAGGGTTGGTAGTTACCACGACCAGTTGGAGGAAGTGCAAGCTGGTACTGATTCTAATTACATTCAATTCTCTGGCACGGTGACCTGGATGGCCACACTTGAAGCACAAGTTGTCATTGGGATGGGGAGCAGGAGCTAGGGGTGGTGCAGCTTGAAGTCTTGGATGCCTAGGTGGTGGAGGAGGCAGACGAGGAGCAGCATAGGACAGTCTTGGTGCAGGTGCAGTTGGACGATACATGTTGTGGGCGATCCATATCCGACACTTTTGCGATGACGGCCCGAAGATGAGCTGAGGGAGTCCTGGATTAGGGGGTGCCCGGATAGCCGGACTATAACCTTTGGCCGGACTCTTGGACCATGAAGATACAAGATTGAAGACTTCTTCCCGTGTCCGGATGGGACTTTCCTTGGCATGGAAGGCAAGCTTGGCGATACGGATATGTAGATCTCCTTCCGTTGTAACCAACTTTGTGTAATCCTAGCCCTCTCCGGTGTCTATATAAACCGGAGGGTTTTAGTCCATAGGACGAACAACAATCATACCATAGGCTAGCTTCTAGGGTTTAGCCTCTCTGATCTCGTGGTAGATCTACTCTTGTACTACCCATATCATCAATATTAATCAAGCAGGAGTAGGGTTTTACCTCCATCGAGAGGGCCCGAACCTGGGTAAAAACATTGCGTCCTTTGTCTCCTGTTACCATCCGCCTAGACGCACAGTTCGGGACCCCCTACCTGAGATCCGCCGGTTTTGACACCGACATTGGTGCTTTCATTGAGAGTTCCTCTGTGTCGTCATCTTTAGGCCCGATGACTTCTCCGATCATCAACAGCGATGCGGTCCAGGGTGAGACTTTTCTCCCCGGACAGATCTTCGTATTCAGCGGCTATGCACTGCGGGCCAATTCGCTTGGCCATCTGGAGCAGATTGAAAGCTACACCCATGGCCATCAGGTCGATTTGGAAGCTTGAACTACACGGCTGACATCCACGAAGACTTGATCTTCGACGGATTCGAGCCGCAGTCAGGAGTGCTGCACTGTCATGATGGGCATGACCTAACTCTTCCACCTAACAGTGCCCTGGAGGCCGCACCCGCGCTAGCTCCGTCCCTTAGCTTAGAGCCAACTGCGCCGATCGAGGACGGGTGGCTAGCCACCGCCTCGGGGGCTGCAGTCTTAACGGCGATCGAGCCGAACACCAGCCTTACCCTCTGCGAAGCCCGTGACTCCAAGGTGCCGGACTCCTATCCGGACTCCGAACCCTCCGCGTACCTGCCAATCGAACACGGTTGGGCGCCGATCATGGAATTCACCGCCGCGGATACCTTTCAGTACTCGCCCTTCGGCGATATTCTGAATTCACTAAAGTCTCTCTCTTTGTCAGGAGAGTCCTGGCCGGATTATGGCCAACAGGATTGGGATGCAGACGACGAAGAAATTCGATGTCCACCCACCACCCACTTCGTAGCCACTGTCGATGATTTATCCGACATGCTAGACTTCGACTCTGAAGACATCGATGGTATGGACGACGATGTAGGAGATGAACATGAACCAGCGCCTATAGGGCACTGGAAAGTCACCTCGTCATATGACATATATATGGTGCACACACCCAAAGAAGGCAATGGCGACGGAACAACGGGGGATGACCCCTCCAAGAAGCAACCCAAGCGCCGGCGTCAGCGACGCCGCTCTAAGTCCCACCAAAGCAAAAACGGTGATACCGGCACGGGAGATAATAATACCCCGGACAGTGCCGAAGACAACTCCCACCAGCAAGACTCCACACAGGAGGATGGAGAGGCCAGCCCCCCTGAGAGGGCGACAAATAGAGAGGAAGAGGATGATAACTACATGCCTCCCTCCGAAGATGAGGCAAGCCTCGGCGACGACGAATTTGTCGTGCCGGAGGATCCCGTCGAACAAGAGCGCTTTAAGCGCAGGCTTATGACCATGGCGAGTAGCCTTAAGAAAAAACAGCAACAGCTTAGAGCTGATTAAGATCTGCTAGCTGACAGATGGACTAAAATCCTTGCGGCCGAGGAATACGAACTCGAACGCCCCTCCAAGAGCTACCCAAAGCGTAGGTTGCTACCCCGATTGGAGGAGGAAGCACTTAAACCTACATCACTAGCACATGAGACGGCTGATCGGCCACCTCGCGGCTGTGACAAAGAGGCCTCTCGGCCCTCCACTCAAGCCGCACCCTTGCGTCGCTCAAAAAATACCAAGGCACAGGGAAACGCGCCAGACCTGCGCGATATATTGGAGGACAAGGCAAGGCAAACAAGATTGATCTACGGATCGCGTGGGCACCCCACGACACGAGACGATAACCGTCACACCGGATACAGTAAATCCGGACGGGCCGAACACAGCAGACAAAGCTCATTTGAGCTACGTCGCGATATATCCCAATAGAGAGGTGCCGCACACCCACTATGCTTCATAGATGAAGTAATGGATCATCAAATCCTAGAGGGTTTCAAACCCGTAAACATCGAATCATACGATGGCACAACAGACCCTGCGGTATGGATCGAGGACTATCTCCTTCACATCCAGATGGCCCGCGGTGATGATCTACACGCCATCAAATACCTCCCACTCAAGCTTAAAGGACCAGCTCAGCATTGGCTTAATAGCTTGCCAGCAGAATCAATTGGTTGTTGGGAGGACCTGAAAGCCGCATTCCTCGACAATTTCCAGGGCACCTATGTGCGACCACCAGACGCCGATGACCTGAGCCACATAATTCAGCAGCCAGATGAATCTGCCAGACAATTCTGGACACGGTTCTTAACCAAGAAAAACCAAATCGTGGACTGTCCGGACGCAGAGGCTCTAGCAGCCTTCAAGCATAACATCCGTGACGAGTGGCTAGCCCGGCACCTTGGACAGGAAAAGCCAAAATCTATGGCAGCCCTCACGACACTCATGACCCGCTTTTGCACGGGAGAAGACAGCTGGCTGGCTCGCAGCAACAACATGACCAAGAGCCCTGGTAATTCGAATACCAAGGACAGCAATGGCAGGTCGCGTCGCAATAAGCACAAGCGCCGCATTAACAGCGACAATGCAGAGGATACGGCAGTCAATGCCGGATTCAGAGGCTCTAAACCCGGTCAGTGGAAAAAGCCATTCAAAAGAGACACTCCGGGCCCGTCCAGTTTGGACCGAATACTCAAGCGCTCGTGCTAGATGCATGGCACCCCTGAAAAGCCAGACAATCACACCAACAGGGATTGTTGGGTGTTCAAGCAGGCCGGTAAGTTAAATACCGAAAATAGAGACAAGGGGCTGCATAGCAACGAGGACGAAGAGCCCCGACCGCCAAACAATAGTGGACAGAAGGGCTTCCCCCCACATGTGCGGACGGTGAACATGATATACGCAACCCACATCCCCAAGCGAGAGCGGAAGCGTGCACTCAGGGACATATATGCGTTGGAGCCAGTCGCCCCAAAGTTCAACCCATGGTCCTCCTGCCCGATCACTTTTAATCGAAGGGACCACCCCACTAGCATCCGTCATGGCGGATTTGCCGCATTGGTTCTAGACCCAATCATTGACGGATTTCACCTCACTAGAGTCCTTATGGACGGCGGCAGAAGCCTGAACCTGCTTTATAAGGATACAGTGCGGAAAATGGGAATAGATCCCTCAAGGATTAAACCCATAAAAACGACCTTTAATGGCGTCATACCAGGTGTAGAGGCCAACTGTACAGGCTCAGTTACACTTGAAGTGGTCTTCGGATCCCCGGATAATTTCCGAAGTGAGGAGTTAATCTTCGACATAGTCTCGTTCCGCAGTGGCTATCACGCACTGCTCGGACGAAACGCATTTGCAAAGTTCAATGCGGTGCCGCACTACGCATACCTCGAGCTCAAGATGCCAGGCCCTCGAGGAGTCATCACGGTCAATGGAAACACCGAACGCTCCCTTCGAACAAAGGAGCATACGGCGGCACTGGCAGCAGAAGTACAGAGCAGCCTCTCAAGGCAATTCTCCAGTCCGGCTTTTAAACTTCCAGACACCGTCAAGCGCGCCCGAAGTAACCTACAACAAGACCGCCTGGCACGTTCCAGAAAGCGTAGCAATACGGCCCCAACCCCAGCCCTGCGAAGCTGCGAAATCAGTACCACGCGTACATAACTACGCTCTGAAAATTCCATGGGCACAGGGGGAGGGGCACGGCCACGGCATGCCCTAAATGCGGCTCAATCGCACCAGGGGCCCCCGATTTCGTCATTTTTTCTTACTTTCAGGACTCCATCATCCAAAAGGCCTGTCCGGCAATACAATCGCCGAACACACGATGCAACAACCAAGGAGGCAAAAAGCTACGTCGAACTCCCAGGTGGTCTCTATAACGAGCAAAATACATGTCTTACATATCATCTCGCAGCTCGCCCCTGGAGGGGGACATGTCAAATAGTCCCATCTCTTGCTTATCGCACTATTTGTATCGTTCTGCTTTTACAACAGCATTTCAAAATAAACAATGCTTAGCTTCAGCTCATTACTGCATTCTCTATTCATTTCTTTTTCAATATATATGTTCACTCATGACATTTAGCACCCGTACACTTTGGTACGGTCAATATGCCAGGGGCTCAAGCACCCCATAATACGGTGTGAGAAGTCCGAACACTTTCACAAGTGCGGCCCTCCGAACTTATAGCATTATATGCATCAGCTCCGAATCATGTCTTTGGTCAATAGTTGGGTTTGCCCGGCTCCCATGTTTTGGTACCTTACATTCCGCTATATCGGCTAAGGTAGCGCTGGGAGAACTACTGTGATTGTGCCCTAGTTGAGCTGGGCTAAGCACCTCAGTAGAGAAAGCTAAAACTAACTGTCATGATAGGGCGAGAGCTGGCCGATGTTCGGTAGGTTTCGAGTCCCTAAAGACTTATGCCGCTTCGAGCGAGGAGTCGGCTTTATCCGGCCTAGGTGTGTATAGCGCCCCGAACTCGGTCTTCCGAACACTAGGGGCTTCACCGAAATTTAAAATTATAGAATTCTCTGGCTAAGTGAGAGTGATAACGCATTATAGTCCGATTGCCTTGTTTGTTGTGCTGAGCACCTCCCTCGAAGGACCCAAGAATGGGAAAAAGAGTGCTCAGGTTTATCCCAAACACCCTAGCACTCGTGGCATGGGGTCAGAAGCCGACGACTCACCATCTCTCAAATTTAATAAACGGCCACATAGAAGGTAATATTTTAAATTAAACAAGCGTTGCATAGCGCACATGAACATGTTTTCAGCGCACAGGATAAAGCGAACAAGTTTCACTCAAATATTACATCTTTCGAACACTCGTCCGCCATAAGGCGGGCGCCCTTCAAGACGCCCTCATAGTACATCTCAGGGTGGCGATGCTCCTTGCCCGGCGGTGGCCCGTCCTTCACAAGCTTCACAGCATCCAACTTGCCCCAGTGCACTTTAGCACGGGCAAGCGCCCTATGGGCACCCTCGATGCAGACGGAGCGCTTGATGACTTCAAGCCTCAGACAGGCGTCCACCAGCCGCCTCACCAGCCCTAAGTAGCTGCCAGGCAGGGCCTCTCCAGGCCACAGCCGAACTATAAAGCCCTTCATGGCCTGTTCGGCCACCTTGTGGAGCTTGACCAATTGCTTCAACTGGTCGCTCAAAGGCACCGGGTGTCCGGCCTCAGCATACTGAGACCAGAACACCTTCTCCATCGAGCTGCCCTCCTCGGCTTGGTAGAAAGCGGCGGCGTCTGACACCCTACGGGGCAAATCTGTGAATGCTCCTGGAGATCTCCGAACTCGGGTAAGTAAGAAGTAATTCACTTTCACATGCTTGCTATGCATAAAGAATGCCTTACCCGCCGCTATCTTCTTCATCGCCTCAACTTCCTGGAGGGCTTTCTGGGCTTCGGCCTTGGCAGATTTGGCGCTTTCAAGGGTCGTCGCGAGCTCGGACTCTCGCGTCTTTGAGTCAAGCTCCAAACTCTCGTGTTTTTTCACGAGAGCCTGGAGCTCTTGCTGCACCTCGCCAGCCCACGCCTCATGCTTCTCCCGCTCGGTGCGCTCCATGGCCGCCCTCTTTTCAGCCTCGGACAGCGCTTGCCTAAGGGTCGCCACCTCAGTCGTGGCCCCTATAACACCAATAGCGGTCCTGTCATTTTTTGCAACTGCATCTTTTTATAATATACTCCACAAGGTATTACTTACCTTCTTTTTCCCCGAGCTCCTTCTTGGCAAGGCCGGGCTCTTGCTCAGACCACTCGAGGCTTTGCTTTAGCGCATCCACCTCCGCATTCAGTGCGGCAGAGGCTAGCAGCGAAGCCTGCATATGCATATTGACTCAATTCTGTTAGACTCTTGCGAATGTTATTAGATCCTCTATTCGGCTTTTCTTTCCGAACGCCAAACAGAGCATCAGGGGCTACTGTCTATGCGGTAATATTCTCACATATTTTTCCATACCTCAAAGCCTGTTAGCAGGCTGGCGCAAGCTTCAGTCAGCCCGCTCTTGGTGGACTGAACCTTCTGGATCACCGCACTCATAATAGTGCGGTGCTCCTCGTCGATGGAGGCGCCGTTAAGCACCTCCAACAAGTTATCCGACGCCTCCGGTTGGACGGAGGTCGCCGGCGTCGTAGGCCTGCCCTTCTTCTTAGGGGGCCGCCTGCCGGACTCTGGAACCTTTGAAGGTTCCGGTGCGGTGTCCGGCCCAGGGCCGGACTTGGAGCCCGTGGGGGTCTTATCCCCTTTGCGCCTGGAGTCCGGGAGGTCGCCTTGCGGCGCCTCTAGGACCACCTCCCCCTGGTTTGGAACCTTTTGGGACAACACCTCGGTGTCGTCCGTAGGGGGAGGGGAGGTAGCGGCCGGAAGTGAAAAGCTATTCACATCCGACGAATCCAAGGAGCCGCTCGAAGATACATCGAGCCGGTCTCGGGCCAGACTACACGATTATATTCGGCGTTAGGAAAAGTTGTG
Organism: Aegilops umbellulata; assembly: GCA_032464435.1. NCBI lineage: Eukaryota > Viridiplantae > Streptophyta > Magnoliopsida > Poales > Poaceae > Aegilops > Aegilops umbellulata. The sequence continues at coordinate 310,472,561 of CP136060.1, forward strand.
CAATAAAGGAATACTATGAGTCACTCTGGTGTCCGAATACTTATGACTTTGCCAAGGGCTTGGCCCTGGACGGCCACTCCTCCTCGCCGTCGGTGGCGTTGGTGGAATAGTCTGGAGGGAGGGTCTTCGCCTTCTTGGACCCTTCGGCCTCCCCAGTTGGGGCGGCCTTTCTTTTCTTTTCTCCCCCTACTGGGGTAGAAACCTCTCTCTCCTCCTCCTCGTCTTCATGGGAGGAGTCCGCCTCGGAGTCATCGGACGATGAGTCCAACTCCACCGGACGCCGAGAACTCTTCTGATTTCCCGTGGCCTTCTTATTGGCCTTCTTCTCCGGCACCACGTAAGGTGCTGGGACTAGCAACCCCTCTAAGCGGGCGTCCGTGGGGTCTTCGGGCAAAGGAGTCGGACAGTTGATCTGCCCGGACGTCTCTTGCCAATCCTGTCAAAGGCACGGGAGTTTAGATCCCGCGTAGAGTCAAACTATGAAAGACTAATATCCTGTAAGTAAAAAAAAGCTTACCGCGTTGGCTTGACGCTGCGCGCTGAATCCGAGATCCTCAGTAGCGGATGCGGGAGCCTCGGCGCCCTTGAATAGCACCTTCCAGGCATCTTTGTACGTCGTGTCAAAGAGCCTCCTCAAAGTTCGGTGCTGGGCCGAGTCGAACTCCCACAAATTGAAAACCCGTCGTTGGCACGGGAGGATCCGGCTGATGAGCATAACCTAGACCATGTTGACATGTTTGAGCTTCTTTCTCACTAGGTTCCGGACACATGTTTGGAGTCCGGTCACCTCTTCCGAACTGCCCCCGAGTTTGTTAAGTACTTACAAAATCACGCATCTAACAAGAGTGGCATCGAGCATGTTAAGTTGAAGAGGAGATGTAAGTCCTCGAAACTCACAATGATGGAACCATCAACGTCAAGCCAAAGGTTGTGGGCGGCCGCTAGGCGGAGTGCGGAGGCACCATGGTGGGCATGATGCCCAATGTCCTATGGCTCGAGGGCTCCTTCATGGAGACAATAAAGGGGTGGCAATCGGGGTGGTTCTACATCACCGAGCCGCGTGACCCTAAATGGGTCGCAGCCCCCGAGTTCCGATCCGGAGCCCCTACGCGGCTCACCTCCTGGAAAGAGAAGGGTCTGGCGTGGGGCAGTTCGGAAGAGTGGCATCGATCATTTTAAGTTGAAGAAGAGATGTAAGTCCTCGAAACTCACAATGATGGAACCAGCATCGTGTCGGAAATGATCTCTGTTGTAGTGGACTAGCAAATGGTGATGACCTTCTAACATTTGATCCATGCTATATTCATGTAACTCGCGGCAACTGGAGCTGCACTCATCAAAGTATTCGCCAACAAGAAATGGCTGGCCATGGACGTAATTGCATGCTTCAAGTACACCTGCTTTATTTTTAGCAAGCAACAAACGTACTTCTTCATCACCCATGGTGTCAGAAATAATATTACTCCCCGATTCGAACAAGCTGCTGTTAATTTGGTTCTGGGCGATGAGTGCTTTAAGTAAGAGGCAATCGTTCTCTTTCCTCTTCACTCTCCCGCTGCGCTTCCTCATGGTCGTGGGTGTAGCCTTTTTGGCCACTTCTTCTTGGTACTTGAAGCATTTCTGGTACAACGTCTGGTTGTCTGCACGGTAGACTGCCGAGCAGACAGTGAAGCTTGGACGGACTGCTTACCAGACGGTTTATCTATGCCGGACCGCTGAGCTGGTGGTGCTACTGTGACGAACTGCTGGGCTGTAGGAGCAGAGGCATCGGACTGCTCACCATGCGTCGAAGCTATGTCGGGCTTCTGCGAAGGTGGTGCCAACTTGTCGGTGTGCTGAGGAGGCCGTGCCAATGCGTTGCTTTGCTGAGCAGGAAGTGCTAGCGCATTGGTATGCTGATCACGCTCCTGTGAACCGACGGACTGATGAGCTGTCGATTCTGGACCTACAGACTGCTTAGCAGGCGGTTCCGAAGCATCAGACTGCTTAGCAGTCTGTTCCACCTGGTTGGTCTGCTGAGCATGTGCTGCAGCTGGGTCTCCCCCCGCTGCTTCAGCGGCCGGCCTCTGAACCAGTGGTGCGTCATTAGCAGTTGTAGGCCTTGCCACTGGCTGCTTTGGGGCAGAGGATGACATGGCCTGTACGCCACAAAGTCGTTCCGGCCGATCACAGGTTGATGCATCAGCCCGCGAGAGCTGCTCTGGCAAGGAGAGCGTCACCGATTGATGGGCGACAGTGGTTGCTCTTGGCGGGGCTTCAGGAATCTCATCAATGAACTCTATTTCCTTTCGTGGCCACAGGATGTGATGTAACAGTGTTTCTCCCAAGGTCCTTTGCTCATTGAAGTCTCCTAAGACATTCTTCAAGGCAAATTCATTGAATACAGGCTTTACTTCAGTCATGTAGCACTTCACACAGCCCGGATTCAATGGTGCATTGTCCAAGAAGAGTCCATCTTCCAAGAAGGGTGGGAAAACCCAGGCTGTTGCACATTTTAATGTACCTTCATAATGCGTAAGCACGCTCTTCAGTCTGCCTTTCATTCCAGATAGATCAGATATAGCATCGTCACGAGCAGCTGCAGTCTCAGTGTCATTGGGGTCAGCTGATGCACATCTACTCTTGTGCAGTGTTGTCATGCAATAAGTAGCATCATCCATGCCCGCCTCCCCTCCTATCTGTTGGCTATCTGTCAGTGTTAGAGTCTTCTGCATCATCATTGACTCCTCAACATCCTCTCGAACAGCCGGATAAATCTCCTTCTTCAACTTTTCAAACAATGCATTCTGCTTCATTTCACTCCTCGCTTTTTTCATGATGAGCCTCTCTTCTTTGCTGAGTGTGAAGGCCCTCTTGTGTGGGACATTAACACCTATGCCCCTTGCATGGCCAGGGGCTCCTTTTTGTCCAGGGCAATGGACAGAATGTCACATGGCCCTGAGTTCCGGTAGAACCTTCCAGGGATCTTGGAAGCCTCTACCATCACTTCATACAGTTTTGCATCACGTGCGTTTTCAAAGTAATAAGTTCCGTCATCACGCCTCTTTCCACGTTCCCACAAGTAGTCTCTGGCACGTTCGCCCTTGATTTCACTAAAGGCCGGATTCCCACGCACCGCTACTGCTTCTTTGTCCTCCTATTCCCATATCAGTTTCATGCCGTAGTATCCTACCACACCCATACGATGGGAGTGTATGTTCTTCTTCTGAAGTTCTGATTGCTTGAAACTCTTCACAGTAAACTCTGGAGTTGCCCCAACCCTTTTGAATTCTGCCCAGTCTGCCTTTGTAATTTGGGGGTATGCGGGGATTGGGTCCTTGTCTTCACTCAAGTACTTCTTGTATAGCACGTGCTTCCAGTTTCTCCATGCATCCCTAGCCTTCTTCAGTACAGTGTGTTCCACCTGCATTCTCCACTGCTCTAGAACGTTGAAGTGATCCATGATCTCCCGGATTATCCTTCGTTGTGTTTCTGTGTCAGCCTTCCGAAACCCCGGCAGATTAATGTTGAGCCTTGCCCTGCCAACAAATCCACACACACTCCTGAACCTCATTCGTGCTTTATCTGGTTTATTTCGAGCCCAGGACTTTAAATCAATCTCGGTTACTTCATATACACCTTTAGGCTGGTGTGTGGGCTTCCTTGGAGCGTTCCTCCGTGTCCTGGCCGGAAGGGTAATTGTTGCAGCTTTATCCCGTTCAACACTACTTGATCCCTCATAATCTGCTGAAGACCTAGGGTTGTCCAAATTAGATGAAGATACATGGCCTGAATGAGTGTTGTCACTGCTACTCGGCATCTACAGAGAACACATGCGAAACTCAGGAAAGGAGGATAAGCATAAAACTAACAACTTGGTATCAAGCTTTCTAAACATGCCATGCAATAATTTAGAAAATGTACGGCTAATTTGTTGTGTTTGTGTGACTCGGGCGCCCGGGATCTGTAAATAGGCAGTAACTTATTGGAACAAATACAGCTTATATGTAGTAAGGAAGGTAGATAATGAACATATATACGCTCTCCGTTACTTTGTAGCCAATTTGGAACATACGGAACGAAATTGGAAGAGGGATTGCGAGGAAATATGCCTCACCGCGATGGAGAGCAGTAACTAGCAGGCTTCTTAATGCAAACCCAGCCAGACCATAGGAGAGGCGAGGGTTACTGCATTGATATGCTCGAGGGTGGCTCGCGAGCAAACGAAGACGACAAGGAGCGGGCCGCCGCGTGTTGGGAAAGGAAGTGTAGGTAGGCTTGACGCCGAAGAGCGGGCACACGACCGGGGTGAGCATGGCGGCACCGGAGAGGGTTCTGCTGTGGATCGGGGGAGGGGGGAGCTAGCGAAGGAGATTGGGCGGACTAGTTGAGTGAAACGCGGGCGGACGGTGGGGGGTGTTGGAGGCCTAGGTGAAAGGGGTGAAAAATATCTCCGGTCGCCGCGCGAGCAAAAAGGCCTATGCAAACGGTTGCCTCTAAGCGCTCGTGTGCACAAACAAAATAATTTCATTTGAAATGAAGACGTACTAAATTTGAAATGAAGACGTGAGTTCATCATTTCGCCTCTAAATTTTTCGCACGTAAACCAATTACAATTTTACCACGGGTTCGATTTGCTGGCGCATTTCAGGTCTCGTGTGCTATATGTAAGACATTTTTTGGCATTTACCGTGCATGTTGGCATATAAATCAATTCCTAGCCGGACTGCATTTCCTGTTGAAAGGGATGAGGATTGCCGTTCGATCTAGGAGCATCCAACAGTGCAGACGTATGATCTGTGGGGTTTGGGTTCTAGCCAATCAGAACGCACGATTCAGATCGCGCGCAGTGAGGGGGGCATCGGCCACGGTTTGGTAGGCACACGGCTTTTGTGTGTGAACCATGTGCTATTTGAAAACATTTTTTAGGGGCTATTTGAAAACATGTACATGTTTTGTCGAAAGGGATGAGGATCACCGTTCAATCAAGGAGAATCCAATGGTGCAGACATACGATCCGTGGGGTTTGGGTTCTGGCCAATCAGAACGCATGACTCAGATCGCGCGCGTGGAAGAGGGGTGGGGGTGCATCGTCCACGGCTTAGTGGACACACGGCTTTCGTGAGTGAACCGTGTGCTCTTTGAAAACATTTACATTACCTAACATCATATTTTTGTTCGAATGAAAACATGAGTTCATCGTTTCGCCTCCATTTTTTTCCACGGTAAGAAATCATGAGTATACTGGAGAGTGTCATATACTAGTATCATGAATATACAGTACATATGATACTACCTTTAATTAATTATAGCGCATAGTATAATACATAGAGTATAGTATCATATATAGATCATATTTGTTGCCATGCATGACACAAATTAGCATCACATTTAACATGATACAGTATCTACCTACTATATGTTACTCTAACCCTCTTTATATATATTTAATTCTTTGCCACATCAGCATACTTGCTATTTCCGAGTGCAAGACATCGTCGGCTATGATACCACCGCTATGGCCAGCCTTATATAGTGGGGAGTATCATATACTAATATATATATACATACATATACATATATATATAGTATCATGCATATGATACTAGTGTATGATACTACGTACGTACCTTCATAGTGCATATGTAGTATCATAGAGTAGTACTAGCTCCCTCTGTAAACTAATATAAGAGCATTTAGATTACTAAATAGTGACATAAACGCTCTTATATTAGTTTACGGAGGGAGTATATATCATAGATGACCGTATTTATTAATTTAGCCCTATAAGGCTGGTTGTAATGGGGAGTATTATATATATATATATACTCCCTCTGTAATGCATAGTATCATATAGTATCATGCATGCATATATATGATAGTGTAGCTAGGATACTACTTCTGTAATGCATAGTATCATAAGTTAACATCTTAGGTTGCCTTACTAATTGTCATGCATCACACAAAGTAGTAGTACAACATTTAATATGACATGGTATCATGATATGATACCACATTCTCTCTTGTGTGCCACGTCATCCAGAAAGTCTAGTTGGCATGCACGATACCGCTTATGATAATATCATTACAACCGGCCTAAACCGGAAAGGAGGGAGTATGAGACTAGCCACAATGGAGAGTAGTACACTAGTAACATACACATATCCCTGAACTATATATGTTACTACCTTCATAGTGGGTAGTAACATAAGTGTAGTGTCATGCAAAGCTTCATTTCTTAGGTTACAGACTCATATTGCATTGGGACATGTGATGCTACAGTAACTAGCTAAGCTACTGAAACTATCTCTCTCCACATTAACTTATTGCCACATAAGCAAGTTTGCTGAGTTGGAGTCGGTGTTACTGTTGAAGTTACTCCCACTATGGCTAGTCTGATACTAGCTAGTCGTCTATGATGTACTAGCTACCTCACTAAGAGCATGGTTAATAATACAGCCAAGGGTCGGCTATAAGAAGTTGCCATGTCATATACAGCCAACCTCTTAGCGGGCATGTAGAATAATAAGTTTTATATACATACTAGTTTATCAATAGTTGGCCCACCGTACATCCTCAGAAAGTGTCTTGGGTCTCGTGTTGCAGCTGACTCTACTAACCAAGAGCACCCCGCTTCTCTTCTCTTTCCTCCAACTAATAAGCACATATATATTATTTTATTCCTTATAGCCAGACTACCCACAGTGAGAGTAACATAGGTAGTAACATCACAGTGATGTGGCAAGCAATAAATGAAGAAATGGAGGAAAGTGGATATGTGTGATGTTACTACCTATGTTACTCCCACTGTGGGTATAGTCTTACTATAGTATGAGACTACCCACAATGGTAGTAACATAGGTAGTAACATCACACATATCTAGATAAATTAAGTAGATGATGTGGCAAGCAATAAATGAAGAAAGAGAGGAAAGTAGTAACATAGCTAGTTACTAGTAGTATGAGTAACATCACATGTACATATCAAGGCAAGATGTGTATATAGCCTAATAAATGAAGTGTTGCATGTTACCACACATATATGTTACTCCCCACTATAGAGGTAGTAACATAGAGTAGTAACACATGGGCATGTTACTAGTCTATGTTACTACCCATTGTGGCTAGTCTGAGTAACATCACACATCTCAAGGCAAGATGAGTCTATAGCCTAATAAATGAAGTGTTGCATGTTACTACACATATGTTCCTCCCCACTATAGAGGTAGTAACATAGACTAGTAACATTCTATGTTACTACCCATTGTCGCTAGTCTTATGTCACTCTATTGTGTACTTACTTGCTCTAATGCATAGTATCATAGAGTAGCTAGTATCATATGCAATACTTTATTTATATTGTGATGCATGACACATAGTGGCATAACATTTATTTTGATACGGTTTCATGATATGATACTTAACCCTCTCTTTCTTCATTTAATTAATCCTATGACAGCTCATCAAAATTCCCTAGTTGGCATGCATGATACTAGCTATGATACCCCCTTACTATCAGCCTAGCAAAGGTGTACAGATCATTTGTGCGTATCTATGAGTTTTCATCCGTTTGTTCGAGAAGCAGGGAGAAGTTTCAAACATTTCAGCCCTGAGGTGCGGCCACTGGCGTAGACCTAGTTGGTATTTTAATTATAGAAAATTCAGATGGAGTTCAGACATCATCAAAATCGATGTGTGCCTGTGGCGTGCTCTCACGACCCCGTGGAAAAAATTGGTAAAGTTTGGCACAAGTTTTGATGACCGCTCCTTCCAAACCGGAGCATCTCACATGAAGGATCATGGTTTTCTAAAATGAGACGTGTCAATTCAAACTCCTGTGGTCGGTGACTTCATCGTTTGGCCTCATAAAAATTTCCATGGTACGCAATCACCATTATACCACCGGTTTGATTTTCTGGCGCATTTCAAGTATCGTTAACTATATTTAAGACATTTTTTGAGATTAATTGCATTTTGTGCATAAAAATAAAATTACAACCAGAACTGCATGTGTTGTCCAAAGGGATGAGGATCGCCGTTCAATCTGGGAACATCCAACGGTGCAGACGTACTCAGATCGTGGGCGGGGTGGCGGGGTTTGGTCGGCACATGGCTTCCATCAACGAACCGCGTGCTATTTGCAAACCATATTGCATATTTTTGTTCACACATACTGTAGTGAGATCGATTGAGTGTGCTACCTCTATGATATAATAATAATAATAATAATAATAATAATAATAATAATAATAATAATAATAATAATAATAATAATAATAATAATAATAATAATAATAATAATAATAACAACAACAACAACAAAAAACAGTTCATATTCATTGCTTGAGCTGACAACATGTCAAGGTCAACATATTAGCGGTTCTTACATCAACAGAAAACCGGGCATAACTCACAAATTTAGTACATGTGATAGTTCTAAATTGAATGAATTAAGCTGCAGGGTAGGCATAAAGACTAGTCTTACGGCTTAATACCCATGTACATGGGGGAACTGGGATCATTAAGTTGACCCCTAATGAACTTGGGGTTTTTGATGATTTTACGCTTCTCTGTTGCACTGGTGCACGATCCCTTGGCTGGCAACTCACCAAATTCATCGTACTCATCCTGATCAGCAACATCATCGACACCCAGTACCCTTCTCTTCCCATGCATCACCAAATGGTCGTTCTTATGCAAGGGGTCTTCCACAAAGAAAATCTGGGTAGCATCGCTGGCAAGAATGAATGGGTCCGCGTGATATGCCATCGTTGTCATGTTATCACAGGTCTTCCTGTACTCATCAATCCTTACCTGACCAAGAAGGATCCGTGCGCACCTAAATAATGACACCTTAACTTTCACATAGTCAAGCTCCCAAATCTCTTTGATGGTTCCATAGTATACCCTTTTATCAGCTTCATTGACAGTCATGCATTCTATTCGAGAGCCGTTGTGATACGATGTCTTCTTATCACGTTCCTCAGTGTAGAACGTGTATCCATTTATGTCATATGCTTGGTACGTCAACACCGTAGGTGATGGCTTTTGTGCCAACCATTTAGCAATGTCATCGATGGATCCTTGTGCCAAACGATTCTTCAGCCATTCGGTGTACTTCTTAGTGTGCTCCTTCATCTCCATTTCTGATGAAGGCACCATTGGTAAGAAACTTTGGCGTATCTCCACCAAGTGTTCTTCGGCATAAGCGATGAGAACTGGGCTGTTAAGCAGTACCGTCAAATGGGCTTTCTCTGCCAATTCTCCGAGTGCAGCCATTTGCATGCCAACAAGGACCGGCTTACCTTTCAGCCTTCCCTCGTGGCGAGAGAGGGGCAAACCTATAGGTCTTTGTTTCATGTATTCGGTGCAACTCAACCACCTCCTTCGCGGTATAACCTTGTAGGATGCTTGCCTCTGGATGGTTTCGGTTCCGACAAAAGCGCTTCAGTATTCCCATGAACCGCTCAAAGGGATACATGTTGCGAAGAAACACAAGACCACAATACTTTATCTCATCGCCAAGGTGCACAGTGAGATGGACCATGACATGAAAGAATGACGGTGGGAAAAACATCTCTAGGTTGGACAATATTCTTGCAATATCATCTTGCATATTATCCAACTCTTCAGGATCTACAACCTTCTGCCATAGTTTGTCGAAGAAATCACAGAGGTCAATGAGTGTGTTTCTTATATCTTTGTCCATCAAAGTCCTGATGGCCACGGGAGGATTTGTGTCAACATTACGTGGCAATCATGTGACTTCATGTGTCCCAACTTCATTTTACCTGATCTCGCATCCACGAGACTTCTGATGTTTGCGCAGTAGGAAGAGAGTGACTTAAATGACAACAAATAGGTGAAGAACTTTGTTGCTTCTTTTGTACTGAAATTGTAACTCTGGCGAGCTTTGATGAATTTGTCATCTTCTGCTTCACTGTTGCGTTGTGATTGATCAGCAAGCATATCGAGCCATGAACTATCACCATCCTTTATTTTACCTTTAATCTTGAGCAGAGTACCAAGGATGCCTTCACATACGTTCTTCTCTACGTGCATGACATCGATGCAGTGACGTACACGTAGAATCTCCCAGTAAGGTAATTTCTAGAACACCGATTTCTTGTTAAACAATTGATCCTTGGGTGTTAGTTTCACTGTCAAAGGGTGGTTCTTGCCAAGCACAACATTAATTGTTCTAGCCATGTTGTGGACCACCTCCCCGACATAGGGTCTTCGGGCCACACCTGCCTCTGTCGTACCATCAAATTCAGCTTTCATCTTTCGGTATGGGTGATTCATCCGCAAGAACCTACGATGACGCAAATACACTATTTTGTGCGAGTTGGGAAGTCTTCTGCTAGTTGTCTTATCCATGCATGTGACACACCCTACATCTCCCTTTGTTCTCTGCCCCGGTGTGTTGCCTAATGCCGGCATATCTTGAATGGTGTGCACCAGCATCTCATGTAGATCGAAAATCTCCTTTCAGTAAGCATCATAACATTTTACAGCAGGTGCATCTATCCACACTGTCAGCAGTTCTTCTTCCAGTAGCTAAAAGTAAATGTCGATGTCATTTCCAGGTTGCTTCGGGCCTTGGATAATCATTGCCATCATAATGTATTTTTTCTTCATACACAACCAAGGAGCTAGGTTAGATATGCACAGAAGCACCGGCCATGTGTTGTGATTGGTGCTCATATTGCCAAAAGGATTCATCCCGTCATTACACTCCCCGAGCCTTATACTTCTAGGATCCTTGGCAAAATTTTCAAACTTGTTGTCGATTAATTCCCACTGAGCCCCATCTTTCGGGTGCCTCATAAACCTATGCGCAATTCGCTCATCATGATGCCACCGCAACCTCTTTGCCTCTCTAGGTTTGCAAACAAACACCTCAACCTTGGAATTAAAGGAAAGTACCAAACAACCTTGAACGGGATTCCTATCTTGATCTCGTCGTCCAATTTGTACTTGTCCTTTGCTCTGCTGCGCTTGTATCGTGCATGCTTGCATGTGGGACATGCACAAAAATCTTTGTACTCACCGTGGTACAATATACAATCATTCACACAAGCATGTATCTTCTGTACTTCAAGTCCCAATGGGCAAACAATTTTCTTCGCTTCATTCGTGCTTCTGGGGAGCACATTATCTTCCGGAAGAATATCTTTGAAAATACCTAAGGTCTCTGTGAAGCCCTTGTTTGATAGACCGTTTGTTGCTTTAAATTTGAGAAGTGCCAGGGTGGCACTCAACCTGGAATATATCTTTTTGCAACCTAGATACAATTCTTTCTTGGAGTCCGCATCAATGGTTGGCAGATCCTTGTACCCAATCATATCCTTTTCTGGGCCCTCGAAATCTACAAACATAGCAGCAAAATCTGGCATATCAAGATCGTCGTCATCTGCGTGGACGTCTTCGTTTTCTAGTGGGCGTTTCGGCTTTCCGGTGTTCCATTGGTTGCTTGACTCCTCTGCCCTGATGTTAGATTCAACATCCATGTGACACTGATCGGGGTTTGGCATCTCGCTGCCCTGGGTATCTTCATCCATGACCTCCTCTTCACCATGTCTGGTCCAACGTGTATATCCATCAATGGATCCCCTAGAGACTAAGTGCATCTGGACATCTGCAACTTCATGTGACTCTGTATTGGCACAATCAGTACATGGACACAGGATGTAATCCGCATCACCAATTCTCCTCTTTGTACTTTCAGCCAAATTCATGAGCTCTGTCACACCAATGATAAAATATGCGGTTTTCCGATTCTTCATCCATCGAGATAGTTCCATCTACGGCAGACGAATGGTAATTAAAAAAAACAACATTAATACACGGATTAACTGCTGCTCATAGATGTGTGCATAAATCACAAGGTTTTATTTTAATAATTACTAAGGGCGCTCCATGCTGTTATCCAGACGTGCAATGACAAAAATTAATTGCCAGTCAATTTACACGCAGAGTACTAGTACAACACTACACTTAGGGATTGAATACCTTAATTAAGCCACTCAGAAAAAGAATACGTTAATTAATTAGCCGCGCGGCGACCTCCACCCAGCAGATAGACAAGCACGATGCGGCGGCATGCTGAGACAGCAGGGTCGAGGAGCAAAGCTTAGTGCGGCTGCCGCCTGAAGTTTGACCTCCACTATCCCGCCATCGACCGCGATGGATGTGCTTGAATCATGCTGCCGCCGACCTTGATGGTTGAGCTCCTCCTATCTCCCGCCGCAGACCAAGGATTGACCTCCTATGACACCGCCACCGCCCACCGACCGAGGATTGACCTCTTCTTCGGTAACGGCTGCCTAGGCTGCCGCCGCCATCTCTATATGCAGAGCGGCTATTTTTTTACGGATATCCGCGGAGCGGCTGTTTACACGGTATCTCACCGTAACTCAATTATATGGACATGGTAGTACATCACGTACGGTTATGTAACAGCAACCGTGTCTAACCTACGTTGTCTTCTCACACGGTTTGGTGCCGAAATCGTGTGTGACGTTGTAGTACCCAACACAAACGACATGTGCAAACAATGTGCCATATACAACATATATATAGTGCCATTAGTAGTTCCGGACCATTAGCTTATCTCCACAGTTTCCCCATTTCCCCCAAATCCCTACATAGGCTCCAAATTCCCTCGCGTGGTGCTGACATTGGGGGAATGCGGATGAGTGGTGCGGATGGTTTCGGTGCGGCTGCTCCTGCCCGTATAGCCGCCGAGCACTTGCCTAAGGTCATCAGAAGGCAGGTGTACTATGGATCTGAATCGTCCTGTCAGTTTCCAATATATCCCGATCTTTTTCAGCATGTCCAAAGTACAGATCCTTGCTGAATCCATCCTGAATGACCCTCCCCCCCAGGAAAGTGATCTGCCGCCGGATCCAGAGCTCGAATCAAGACTCCCGCAACACGAGTTCGACTCCGAGTTTTACGCCACCGAGAAGTACCAAAAGCCTAGTTGTGTGCACGAGCACACTCCCGCTCGACGTGTATGCACGAAGGGATTCAACATTGGCATGCGGTCTCTCAGCCCCTTAGAGGTTAGTGCTAATTAAGTTCATCATTTTACTTCAATTAATGCCACCGCTCATCCAGAATACTATTTAACATTGGCAGGGATATGAGGCTTGTGCCTTTGTTAACTTGTTGGATGAAGAATGGCATGGCAGGGCTCAGAGTGTTATCACCAAGCTCGCAGAAGATAACGTAAAGCTCAAGACGAAACTGGCTGATCTGGAATGTACAGTTAGTACGATGAAGCAAGAAAGAATCAATCACAGGCAACAGATGAAAGCAAGAGACAAGAAGGAACTATCATGTGTAGTTGTGGTTGTTGCATTAGCCATGTTCTATGTGCTGTTTGCAATGATGATTGGGGGTTTTGTTTGACAGTATTGCTAAAGCACATCTAGATGTGCTCTAAGTAATGCACATCTAGGTCCTTTCCCATTGATGTTACGCGAAGATTCGTGCAGATATTTTTCTTTGTCTTTTTTCTTTTCCTTTCTAGTTTGATTATTACTGGCTTTATCAATAAGCAGAGCTCAATGTATTGCTTGCCAACTCTCCTACTCAGTTCGTACCAGTACCAGTGCAAAATCCAAAAACTCATTCCTTGGTTTTGTCCTGAAAAAGGAAACCAGCCAAATAGCCAATAGGAGTCCTGCGCAACCCCGGGAAATTGGAGCGACTAGGTACAAATAATTGCGGTTGATTATATCAGCGGTTAGATAATACGTCAACCCCCGCTTCAATTGGCAGTTCCTCTTCTCTAAATACCCCGCTTAAGTGTCCACCATCTTCATCGTCCTCGGCAGGCCGCGCTACACACTAGCACACACTCTGCAACCATGTCGAGCGATAGCGAAGACGACAATTCAGCCAGCAGTCTGGCGCCCGATGATAGGTCAACATCGGAATCATCCCGCTCCTCTTCCATGAGTCCGGCGTCGCCCAGACCTCGATTATATCCGGTTCATGGAAGGGACGCCGCCTCCGGAGTCGTGAGATGACAACCAGACGGACGAGGAGCCGTCGGAGGACGAAGAAGAGGACGGCCATGATGATGAGGAGGAATGGTTAGACGAGGAGGAGGAGGACGACGACAACAACAATGATGACGACGGTGGCGGCGATGAAAAGCCAACGATCAGCGGCAGGAAGCGTCCTCGCCAAGACGATGTCGCGTGGCCATCCAACAAGAACAACAAGAAGAACGACCAAATTAAGCAGACTGTATATCCTATCAATCTCATCGCACACGGTTAGTAATATGTATTCGACAGAGATCTTCTACATCATCGCCAACAGGTTGGTTTGTTGAACTGTATACCCTGACGAGCACACAATTCACAAAAAAAAGACCATATGGGCTGTCTATAATGATCGCACACAATTCTGATTACCGACCTGTTTGCCGGGTATCACACACATCTTGTTACGCCGAATCGTTTGTGTTCACCTCACTCATCGCAAACAGTTCATCGGAGTGAACTGTATGCCGTATATCGCACACACCTTGATCTGGCTGCCTATTTCTGTTGTTCTGTCTCATCGCAAACAGTTCGTACAGATCAATAATATGCCCCTCATCGCACACGCAACTATAACCTGAACTATGTTTGATGTATCATTCATCGCAAATGTTTTGCATCATTTCTGACAGTTTTCATACAGAACCGTTTGCGATTATTGCATCGCACACAGTTTCTCGAAGGGTCTCTGATCGTAGTGTCATGTTAGCAGCATCCTGTAGTAGTGTGTGTGCGATAGATGGGCACACATTCTAATTGAAAGAAGCGTGCGCGATGGTATAATGTCGGTGGGAAACGACACCTATGGGATCACAGGAATCCCTACTACGTTTGCGGGGTGTGGGGTTGTGAAAAGAGCGGATCAAACAGATAGCACACGGTTCCTTTACCCAGGTTACGGCTGCAAGGATGCGTAAAACCCTACTCCTGCTTTGGTGGATTGGATATCTGAGTTCCTGAGCTAGCTATGGGGCGTCGAGAGCTCCAAAAATCCAAATCCTTCTCCTGGTCGCCTTGGGCCTCCTTTTATAGGATAGGGGTTGCCACAGTGGCACACAGGAGGTGGAAAGGGTACAGTAGTGCGAGGTCATCCTTCACATTACATGAAAAGGCGCATTTAATGTGCCTTTCTTAGGTGTCCTTGCTTTATCGGGGGCGGAGGCGAGCCCTGTCTCGCCCATCACCGCTCCCTCTCGCGTCGACACGCGCCCTGGCCAGCGGTGCCTGTCGTGCCATGTAGGCAGGTAGGCAGCTGAGGTGGCGCAGTGGTGGATCTCCACGAAGATCTGCATGCCGCCACACAGGTGCCTGCCCAACTGGTTGGGTTGGCAGCTGCATGCGAACGACGGTGGGGGCGCGACTGGAACGGGCCTGATGGTGGCCCTACGACGTCCTTGGCAAGGGCCTTGCCGCGGCCCCGGCAAGGGTCTTGCCGCGGCCCTGGCAAGGGTCTTGTCGCGGCGCCTTCTGTCATCCCCGGCAAGGCTCTTGCCGGGGGCCTTGTGGTCCTCCTTGGCCGGGATCCCGCCAAGGATCATCATCTTCTGAAATGGGTATCTGATCTTGAATGTCTTCACAAAGATCTGCATGCCACCACGGGGATGTCTCCCGAATCCTTGCCCTCATGGGGGCAGTGGACTCGAGGGTGACTTCGCTCCATAGGTGTGGGGCGAGCTGCCTATGGCAAGGGTCTTGCCGGGTTAGCTAAAGCTGCCCCCCGGCAAGGATCTTGCCAGGGGGTCTGCTCTGTCCCTTTGCTCTTTGTGGTCTTGGCGTCGTTCTGCTTCCCTTCAGCTTCGGCCTTACCTTGGCTTACCTCCCTTGCCGTGCTTGGCGTGGCAGCGCACGCGGCTCAGACTGCCCGTGCATAGTTATAGGGGACCAAAAAGTGCACCCCCTTTTTGTACACCGACAGGAGCCCCCGGGCTTGGGCCACACAAAAGCGCAACGCGTTGTTGAGCTAGGCCCAAGAACGGTGCGCGGGCAGGCGGGGCGGTTTTTACCGCGGTAAGTTTCTTCGCGTGCTGTGCTTCCCACACGTCCCGCGCGTGGCGCGGCGTGGGGAGGCGTGCGTGACGTGGGCGGCATGCATGGGGCTGAGCCCTGCACGCATGCGTCACGTCGTAGTAAAGGGGGCGGTTCGCGCCTTCCCCATAAACGGAGGGAGGCGTGGATGCGCGGCCCATTTACTGAACGGGGCCGAGGCGTGGTCTTCAACGCGTCCACTCCCTGTGATCACGGGGTGGGGAGAGGTCGCCTCACCCGTCGCCTCGGTCCAGCACGTTTGCCACGTGGCCCCCATGCGCTTGGGGTGGCGATCGGTGGAGGCGGGAAACCGGGCCGTCGCGGGCTCGGGCAGCGGGTCGGTCCCGGTTCCTTGCGCCTTTCGCGTCCTGATTGGCAGAGCGGGGCGGCCGAGCCCTCACCTCGCCCCTTTATAAAGAGAGGGAGGGGGGAAAGCCGTCCTGCATTCCTTCATCTCCTTCCTCCTTCAGCTTCTGTTCCCCTCCCTTACATTCGCCATGGAGAGAGGGAACGCTGGTCCTTCAACGGTGGCTACGCGGGTCGCCGCTCGACAACGCGCCCCTCCTTCTCCTGCACCCGTGGTGGCAGAGACAGCCGCAAGGGGAAGGGGGAGGGGCGAGGCCGTGGGCGAGGCTGAGGCGCTCGGGGAAGAGGAGGACGAGGTGGCGCGCCGGCCTTGCCTCCGCCAGCAGCTCCTCCCCCCATGGAGGGCCACGTTGGGGACGACCCTTGTGAGTTCTTCGTCAGGCTGCGCCGGCCGCCTCACCATCGCCTTCGTCTCCTGACCCCATTCGCGCGGGAGATGGAGTTGGATCCGCTGGAATCACTGCGGCTGCACATAATGAGCTGTGGGATCAGCGGTACGCGAGTTCGCGTTAACTTCCTAGCCCCTCACGTGTTGTATCTTTGTCGGGGATGGAAGACGTTCGCCCATATCCACCGCTTGACAGAGGGGATCACTCTCCGTTTCAAGCTGATGGAGGGCGGCCTCATCTCCGTCAAGGTCTTCGGGTGCTTCGGGACCCGGGCGAGGTGTTGTGTGGAGAGCTCTTCTGATAGCGAAGACTCCTCCTCGGGCGGGAGTGGCGAGGAGGACAGCGGTAGCGACGACGAGGGTAGCGGGCGGCAGGATGACGGGTCCGACTAGGTGTCGGGCGCCGCCTCGTGCGGCACCGGCGACCCCATCATCCGTGTCGCCGGCTCCCTGAACTTCTCGGGGTCGTCTCCTTGGGCGGCTGGCGTTGGGAGGCTGCGGAAGAGGAAGAGGGCGGGCGGCAAGGCCGTCAACTCGGAGTACACGGGCACCGACGCCTTCGACGCGTGCTGACGTTCTGCCGCCTCGTCTTCGAGCTCTGCTTCCGGCGCCACCATCACCATCCAGCCTCCAGACGGCCACCGAGATGTTCTCTTGGTATCTTCTGCCACCCGTAGCTCGCCTAGGCGCCCCTTTTGCCCTTTTCGCCTCCTTGACCTGCCTCCTGAGGAGAGAGACAAGAAAGGGATTACGGGCACCTTATCTCTTTTTAGTTTGTAAGCCTTCGGGCCTTAGCTGAATTTAGAACTTGTAATCCCATCATCCATGTTTTTCATTCCCTATGGACTGTACCTGAGTGGAATGTTTTTAACGAAAAAGGGATGCTTGCCGGGTCATTTGTTTGCAGGTAGAACCCACGACAAGGAGCAAATCCTTGATATCTTTAAGATAAACATTTCCTCTCCCGGCAACAGGCCTTGCCGTCCCCCCACCTCATTCGACCTTTCTCACGCCCTTGGCGGAGGCAGGGATGAGGCGGGTTCCGGCCCCTCGTTTCATCCTTTCGGTGCCGCGACTACGACCGAACCCGGCCCCAAGAATGAGTTAGGGGAGCACGGTAGTTTTTAGGAAAAAACGAGGTTTCACATACCTTAGTCCATAAGGGAATGCATGATAAGGGATGAAGAACTTATCTGGAGCTGTAGCCCCCGGTAACTTTGGTTTGCCGGGGGTGAATCTTTGCTCTTGCAGCCCCCGGCAGTACTGGCTTGCCGGGGTCTAGATGCTTGTCGGTCCCTCCTATCTTCTTTGTCCTTAGTGATCCGGCAAGGATATCAGTGAGTCCTGCGAACCAAAGAAGACAAAAGAACGGCGAAGGGACGCACACTCGACCTCTAAGCTAGGGGTTAGCCGCCGCCAAGCACTATCAACCCTAACCAAGGACGATACTCGACCTAGCATGCATGCTATAACTTTAGGGCGCCAACGCTTCATTTATTTATGCTCAGGGTCTGCGCCTGGCTTTGTACAAAGGGTTACATGCATCATCGGCAATGCTTGTACAAAAGGTGGCTTGCCGGGGGGCCTGACAAGCCGCGCCTTACGGGTAAAACTTGCGAAGATGCTCAATGTTCCAGGAGTTACTCACCGGAATGGCATCTTCGGTCTCCAGGCGGACTGCGCCGGGCCTGGTGACTCGTATTACCCGATAAGGGCCTTCCCACTTTGGCGTCAACTTGTTGGAATTCTTGGCATATTGAACGCGTCGAAGGACAAGGTCGCCTTCCTCAAGGATTCGGGCATGAACCTTGTGGCTATGGTAGTGGCGCAAGGCTTGCTAGTAGCTTGCTGCTCTCACAGCCGCCCGAAGACGATCTTCCTCAAGGAGCAGTGCGTCATCTTGCCACAGTTGCTCTTGCTCAAGCACATCATAAGCGAGCACTCGAGGTGACCCATATATGAGTTCAGTGGGGATAACTGCTTCTGCCCCGTATACCAGGGCAAAGGGTGTCTGGCCGGTGGCTCGATTTGGTATCGTCCTGATTGACCAAAGAACCCTCGGCAACTCATCAATCCAGCGCCTTCCACTCTTGTGCAGCCTGTCAAAGGTCTTGGTCCTCGCAGCACTTCAGCATTTGCCCTCTCGTCTTGACCATTGCTTCGAGGGTGAGCAACGGAAGCGAAATAGACTTTGCTGCTGAGGTCTTGAGTATATTGCATGAAGGTGCGGCTTGTGAACTGCGTGCCGTTGTTGGTGATGACCATGTCGGGTACACCAAAATGGCACACTAGCCCCTTGAAGAACTTGACGGCTGACTGAGCGGTGACCTTCCTCACTGCTTCCACCTCTGGCCACTTTGTGAACTTGTCGATCGCAACGTACAAGTACTCAAAGCCCCCGGCAGCCCGGGGGAATGGGCCCAGCATGTCGAGCCCCCAGACCGAGAAGGGCCAGGAGAGAGGAATGGTTTGAAGGGCTTGAGCTGGCTGATGAAGCTTCTTTGAATGGAACTGACACGCTTCACACCTGGTGACGTGTGTCGTCGCATCCTGGAGGGCGGTGGGCCAGAAGAAACCTTGCCGGAATGCCTTGCTGGCAAGGGCCCTTGACCTGATGTGGGGTCCACACATGCCTCCGTGTATCTCCGCCATAGCTCCAGTCCTTCCTCTCGAGGGATACACTTCAATTTGACACCGTTCGGTCTCTTCCTGTACATGACGTCATCGACGAACTGGTACATGGTAGAGCGACGGGCTACTTTTTCCGCTTCTTCCTGTTCTTCAGGAAGTTCCCCTGTTTGGAGGAATCGGACAGTATGGTGTGCCCAAGCTGGAGCCTGGGGCTCGACGGCGAGGACTAAAGGCATCTCCTCCGCTATAGGAACGGCTGTTTCGACGGTAAGAGCTTGGCGCTCCGCCGGAGCCAGCCGTCCCGTGGCGGGCTCAGTGTCCCCGGCAACATCCTTGCCGGCGGCTCCGGGGAGCTCGGCGGGAAAGTACTTGCCGGGCTTTGATTTCCTTCTCTTGTTCTGCTCTATTGATGGATCAACGGATGGCTGAGTTAGCTGAAGCACAAAGGTACCTGATTCCACAGGTAGCTTGAGGGTAGCGCGCTTCGACAGGTAATCCGCGATATCGTTCTCTGCTCGGGGAACGTGTTCAGCCTGTATACCATTGAAACGCTCTTCCAGCTTTCTCACTTCATCAACGTAGGCCTTCATCAACGGTCTCTGGTAATCCTTGTTGACTTGCTTGACGACAAGCTGCGAGTCACCCCTGACGATAAGCTTTTTGATTCCAAGGTCCGCCGTGATCCTAAGACCGGCAAGCAGCCCTTCGTACTCTGATGTATTGTTTGTTGACACCTCCCTGGGGAAGTGCATCTGGATCACGTACTTGAGGTGCTCTCCGGTGGGGGCGACGAGTAGTACGCCAGCCCCGACACCTTGTAGGGAGAAAGCCCCATCAAAGTACATAATCTAATTGCAACTTGCCTCCTGGTCGGGGAGAGCAGTTTCTTGGGCTTCTTCGTTAGGTGTTGCGGTCCATTCTGCAATGAACTCCGCCAGGACTCGGCTCTGGATCGTCGAAGTACTTTCAAACTTGAGGCCAAAGCTGGACAGCTCCAGTGCCCATTCCACAACCCTCCCCGTCGCATCTAGATTATGCAATATCCGTTGCAGAGGGAGGCGAGTGGCAACAGTGATCTCGTGTGCCTGGAAGTAGTGACGCAGCTTCCTCGAGTCCATGAGGAGGCCGAAGAGCAATTTCTGCATGCTGGAGTACCTTGATCTAGCCCCCTGCAGGAGGGAGCTAACAAAGTAGACCGGGTGCTGCATCATTTTCTTCTTTGGCGGCACTTCGACTGGCTGTGTCGTCTCCGCATTGGTGGCGTCGGGCTCTGTTGCTTCCATTACCTCGTCGTCAACCTCTCTTTGCGCTACTAGTGCAGCGCTGACCACCTGGTTCGTTGCCGCCAGGTATAGCAGCAACGGCTCCTGGGGCCTAGGTGCAACTAGTGTTGGCGCGGAGGAGAGGTACTTCTTCAAATCTTGCAATGCCGCTTCGGCTTGTGACGTCCACTCCACCGGGCCCGCCTTTTTCAGGATCTTGAAAAAGGGAAGGGCGCGGTCGGCAGACTTGGATATGAACCTGCCCATGGCAGCGACACAACCAGCAAGCGTACCCACATCCTTAATTCGCTTGGGTGCTTCAATTTGCTCTATAGCTTTGATCTTGTCCGGGTTGGCCTCTATCCCATGCTGTGACACAAAGAACCCGAGAAGCTTGCCGGACGGGACGCCAAAGACATACTTCTCAGGGTTCAGCTTGAGGTTGATCTTGCGTAGGTTTGCAAATGTTTCTTGCAAATCTGTGATGAGAGTCGCCCTGTCCTTGGTTTTGACCACTATGTCGTCCATATAAGCCTCCATATTCCTATGGAGCTGGGGTTTAAAACCAATTTGGACCGCCCTTGCAAACGCCGAACCAGCGCTCTTCAACCCGAAAGGCATCCGTATAAAACAATACGTACCACATGGGGTGATGAATGTTGTTTTCTCTTCGTCTTCTCTTGTCATGAAGATCTGGTGGTAGCCGGAGTAGGCGTCGAGGAATGACAGCAGATCACACCCAGCCGTGGAGTCAACAATATGGTCGATGCACGGCAACGGGAAGGGGTCCTTGGGGCAAGCCTTATTGATGTCTGTGTAATCAATACACAGCCTCCACTTCCCATTCTCCTTGCGCACTATGACTGGATTGGCCAACCACGTTGGATGGAGCACTCCTCTTACCAAACCTGCTGCCTCCAGTTTTCGGATCTCTTCTGTGATGAACTCTTGTCGTTCCAAAGCTTGCTTTCTGACCTTCTGCTTGAGGGGCCGCGCATGAGGACAGACAGTAAGGTGGTGCTCAATCACCTCCCTGGGAACGCCGGGGATGTCGGAGGCTTGCCAGGCAAACACATCGACATAAGCCCGCAGGAAGGTGACGAGCGCGTCTTCCTATTTGTCGTCAAGGGTGGAGCTTATAGTGAAAGCTCCACCCGTGCCGTCCTCATTGACAGAAACCTTCTTGATTCCCGGTGGAATGGCCCTGGACTTCTTGTTTCCGCCGGCAGAGCTCTCTGGCACGTCCTCGACGGCTGCGCTACACTCCGAAGAGGTGCGCTTGCCAGAGTGGGTGTCCGAGGTCTCACCGGCCTTCTTCTTATTCTTCCCTCCTGGGGTCCCAGCGGCAGGAGCAAGTGCCCTAGCGGCGGCAGCTGCTGCGACTGCTTGCTGGTATAGTTGGTCGGCGCAAACCAGCGCATCTTTCTTGTCGGAGGGGATGGTGATGATCATCACGGGCCCTAGCATCTTCAGGGTGTTGTATGCATAGTGTGACGCCGCCATGAACTTGGCCAGCGCTGGGCGGCCAAGGATCCTGTTGTAGGGCAAGGGGATCTTGGCAACATCAAACACGATCCTCTCCGTCCTGAAGTTCAGGTCGGTCCCAAAAGTCACGGGCAGCGTGATCTTTCCCTTGGGTTGGCTTCTTCCCGGGTTGACCCCTTGAAACGTGCCCGTCTCTTCGAGGTCTCCGTCAGGAATCTGTAGTTTCTCGACCACGATAGGCGAGATTAGGTTCAGACCGGCCCCGCCATCGACTAGCATCTTTGTCACCTTGAGGCTGCGTATTGTTGGTGAAACCAACAACGGCAAGCACCCGACCACGGTAGTGCGATCATGGTGATACTCATTGTCAAAAATGATAGGTGTGCGGGACCACTTCAGCGGCCTTTGGGCATCAAACGACGGCTCTGCCGCTGTAATCTCTCGTACCCACTGTTTAAGCCAGCGGTGAGAAGTATGCAACGAGGCGCCGCCGTCGACGCACATGGCCTCTGTAGCTTTCTGAAACTCTTGGTCGCCGGACTCGTCGTCCTCTTTGTGATCGTCGTCTTCGGGCTTCCTGTCACGGCCCTGGGCGGGCCTCTCCTGTTGTTTATCCTAGCCGCGACGGCCCGCCTGGCCGTCACGCTTCTTGCCGGAGCCCTCAGCACCATCTTGGCCCTTCTCCTTGTCCTGCCTCTCATATTCAGCCCTCTGCTTCTCAGCGAGGTGCTCAACCTGTCGGCAGTCTTGGAGAGCATGGCCTTTGGTGCGATGGATCTTGCAGTACCGCTTGTCAGAGTTTCCTGACTTCTCGGCGGTCGCCAAGGCCCGGCAGGCAACACATCCGGCAATTTCCTTGCCGGGGTCATCTGCCTTGGTTTTCTTGGTGGAGCCGATGTCATCAGATCCCTCGATGGCAGGCACGGCTTTCCCTTTGCGCTTCCTATTGCGGCGCTGGCCTTTCTTCGCCGGGGCGGCAGTATCCTCTTCTGAGGAGTCAGTTTCCACGCCGGCATCTTCGCCGAGGTACTTCCTTCCCTCTTCAGCCCGGGCACATCTGTCTGCAAGAACATAGAGTTCCGCTACATCTTTCACCTTGTTCATCGCCAGCTCTTCGCGCATCTTGCGATTATGCACGTTCTGATGGAACGCGCTGATGATGGCGGCAGGATGAACATCAGGTATGTTGTACTGTATCAAGCTAAACCTTTGTATATACTTGTGGAGACTCTCGGCTCCCTTCTGGGGAATGACGTGCAGATCGCTTGCTTGGCCATGGGCTTGCTGACCGCCAGTGAAGGCGCCCACGAACTCATGGCAAAAATCCGACCAGGAGGAAATGGAGTCTACCGGCAAGTGCATCAACCATGACATGGCATTGGGTTTAAAAGCCAACGGAAAGTAATTCGCAAGCACCTTATCGTCACGGGCTCCGGCAGCCTGCATCGCGATGGTGTAGATGTTGAGGAACTCGGACGGGTGGGTCTTGCCGCCGTACTTCTCGCCC
Source organism: Aegilops umbellulata (assembly GCA_032464435.1). Taxonomy (NCBI): domain Eukaryota; kingdom Viridiplantae; phylum Streptophyta; class Magnoliopsida; order Poales; family Poaceae; genus Aegilops; species Aegilops umbellulata. Next base: position 310,496,267 of record CP136060.1, read on the forward strand.
ACGTCAGGTTTGAAGGTGCGGTGAGTGGGCCACTGGAACTGCCGCAGCTCACGGGTAAAAGCCAGGCAACCTACCTTGTAAGGCAGGCCTCCAGGGCTCCCCGGTGCCGAGTGGTCCACAACAGGCCCTACTCGCCTGTCTGACTGGTGGCGCGCTCCGCGCCGGCGCTCGATAGCGGTCCGAGCATCTTCATGTTCCTGATCCCGAAGGACCTGGCGCTGGTCACGGTGGGTCCGCGGGTCGGACGACGCTATGGAGATTTTGTCGCCCGTAACGTCGCGACGGGCAGGTGTCCGTGGTACCGGGCGAGGAGGAGGCGAGTGCACCGTGGTCGCGGCGCCGCCAGTTTTCTTGCCACTGGTACGTGGGACTCCGTCGGAACGTCGACCCGGGGGCTTCGCCGGGCTTGGTCCATCTTTGTTGGCCACCGCAACAAGGCTTCAGATGGTGTCTCTCCATTCGTCGAGTTTCCCCGTAGTGGGAGGAAAATCGAGGAGCAACTGCGCGCGCGCCAAGGCTTCTGCCAGCGTTGGTGGCAGCGAAACCTGCACAGATCGCGACGCGCTTCGACTTATGACCATGTCAGAAGGAGCTCTATCACGATCACGCGGTCACACGCCATCTTCACCAGCACCTCGGCGAGCGGGCAGGTCTTCTACATCCCGGGAGTGGCGCTCGGGGCTCTTCCCGCGGCGACGCCCGGGGTCTTTGGTGTGATTGCGCCGTACGTCACGCGCCGCATGAGAGGAGCGCGGCGTCGGCGCCAGCGTGCGAGTCTTGGAAGCTCTTGCGTCACCCTCGGGCAGGGCGGCAGCGATCCTGGAAGGCCCCGCGCCACCCGCGGAGGGCCCGGCTTCGTCCTTGGATTTGGCGGCGTGCGGCCCGTTACCAGGCGCACAAACATCGCCGCCTCCCAAACTCCGTCTACTGGGACGGTGTTGGTGTTCGCGAACAGCGCCTGTCGGATTTCGGGTTCCGGCAGACCCTTAAGGTTCGAACTCTGGGGTGCGAGCGGAGATTCTGCCCTCTATCTCTCTGTCTCGCAAAGATCTAGCTACTGAAAGAACAACACAAAAGACACAGAGTTTATACTAGTTCGGGCCACCATTGTGGTATAATACCCTACTCTAGTTTTTGGTGTGTGGATTGCCTCTTGGGCTGATGATGGTGAACAATATAGGGAAGAACAGCCTCACGAGGGTCTGTTCTTGGCGAGGGGGATGAACTGCTAGGAGGAGTTCAACCGCCCTTCTCTCTCTCTCTCTCTCTTGCCCTCTGCTTTCTCGGATTCTGGTGCCAGATCCCCAATGGCCTGGGGGTGGCTAGTCCTATTTATAGGCAAGGTCCCCGGGCCTCTTCCCAAATATTGAGCGGGAAGGGTGCCAACAATTGGCCAATTTGAAGGGGAACATCCAGTACACTTATCCTGACTAAAGTTGGTCCTCGCCTGCCAAAGGCCCTGTGGTGACGCCGTTCTGGGCTCCACGATGACCTCCTTCCCACCGTTGGACCGGTCTTGGTCTCGTTGCACCGAAATGGATACCTTTGCTTGATCCTCTCGCCTGTGCTTGCCCCCTTTGCACCAAAGAGGAAAGGGAGGACACTGCGCGGGCTGGCGCCCGCCTGGCGCCCTCAGTCGTCAAGGCTTGCGTCATGGGCACCTCGTGAGGTACCCTGCCTTGATCTCTCCGCCGCCTCATGAGCCAGCCTGATGAGGCCGCGCCTGAGGAAGCACCGCGTCGTCTGCCCCGCGAGGCTTGGCCCCTCGCGAGGGTATTGGGTCTTGTGTTGATGAAGATGGGTCGTGCTGGGACCCCTTTGAGCCACGCCGCAGGCCGCAGGCAGGCAAGTCTGGGGACCCCCGTTCCCAGAACGCCGACAGTAGCCCCCGGGCCCAAGGCGTGCATGGACTTGGCCATGCCGAGGAGCGAAAGGGCAAGGGCGAAGCGCCGCGGGCCCTAACAGCCTGCGGCCTTGGGCGCCGTGTGGTGGTTTGATTGGACGTGGGCGTCTCCGCTTCCCCATGATGCCTTGGCAACTGCGTGACTTGACTAGTCCCTGCATGCATAGATACGGGTCATTATTACCTACGATCGTGGTGCTCGCCGGTTGGCCTTTTCGGCTATAAGTACGGGGCCGCATGAGCTCCGCCAGTCCGCCCCTTCCTGCTTCTCTTCTTCTTCTCCTTGGCCACTCGCCGCCCTCATGGCTCCAAAGAGGTTCTCAGCCGTAGAGAAGGGAAAGGCCAGTCGAGCAGGGCCCGACTCCCCCCCGGCCAAGCGCGGCAGGGGCCGTCCCCGCAAGCATCCCGCGGTCCCCGTTGCGGCTTCCCGTGGCCACAGGGGTGGTTCCCCGCGTGGTGGTGAGCGCTCGGCTGCCAAGGAGAGGCAGGTCGTGACTGCGCGGCCCCCCAGGCCACGCTTTTGCTCGGCGGAGGTGCTGCCGGAGTTCGTTGTGTGGTCGGCGGACCCGACCAACACCTGGCTCCAGCTCCCTCGCTTCTTCATCGGCGAGCTGCCGGCCAGCGCCCGGTGCGGCTTCTGGCTCCGGGCTGACGGTTGTTGTAGCAGGGCCTCCTGGGTTTCGCTTGAGGTCTCCCCTTCTGGAAACGGGGCCCTGACTCATGGCTGGCAAACGTTTGCCCGCACACGCGGCCTGAGTCAGCGGTGCACCATGCACTTCAAGTTCGACGGCGACGGCACCCTCTATGTGAGGGTGTTTGGGGAAGATGGTCGCCGCGCTGGATGCTGCCCCGAGGGCGACGACCGCGACCAGGGGCCTCGCCCCGACGATGATGGAGGAGACAGCGCCCGCTTGGATGGCGGCGCTCGATGCTCCCCAAGCTCCACCAACTCTTCTTCAGGAGACTCCTCCAGCGGTGGCCGCAGCCAGCCCCATGCCGTCGCGCTTGCTTAGGGGTGGCGATTCGTCCGCCTGTCGCCGCGCCCCGGTGAAGCGCGAGAGGGAGTCCGCCTGAGCCCTGGAGGCATCCCGGGTCGCCTCGGCTGGCCGGAGCGAGGCGAGCCGCGCCGGGCTCGTCCTTTCTTTTCCTTTTGTTTCCTACGTAAAAGAGAACTGCTACATGGAGCCCTGTGGGGGCGCGTTGGAAGTTATTGCTGTTAACAACTACCTTGATTTAGCTTTTGCGCTTTTTAGCTGTGTGTATGCACGTAAATAGTTCCCGGCCCCAGCCGTGGGGGGCGACCGACCCAGGCCCTGTGTGTGTGTCACGGTGCCCGAGGGGCACGGACCGGAGGGGTGCTCCCGTAATGGACCCGGGTCGTGACACCTTAGAACGAGTAGAACAGGAACCCTCGCGAGGGCGTTCATCTGCTCCCCCTCGCGAGACTTATTGCAAGAGGAATCAAAACGGGGTAGTGAAAATCAACGAAATGTAAACCAATGACGGCAATAATTTCAATAAAACTTCAACTGCGAACAAAGCGAACCAACTGCGGAAAGCAAATGAAAAGCCGCATCCGGCACCTAGTTAGTCTTCGACGTCTTCTCACCAGCGCGGAGCTAAGTGCTGCCACTGGGCGTGGGAGGGAGCCCAGGGCCTGAGGCCGGCGCTCCTGAGACTTTGGGGCGTGTACAGCCCCACTCATTATTACGTGAGAGTGTCACGGGCGGCGAGCTTCATAGGCATTGGCCTTCTTCACAGGCTCCGGGCCTTTCTTCTTGGGGTAACGAGCTTCACAGGCTCCGGGCCTTTCTTCTTGGGGTAACGAGCTTCACAGGCTCTTGCCTTCCTCACAGGCTCTGGGCCTTTTCCAAAAGGGGTTGGTCTTCACAGGCTCCGGGCCTTTTCCAAAAAGGATTGATCTTCACAGGCGTTCGCCTTCTTCACAGGCTCCGGGCCTTTTCCAAAAAGGATTGGTCTTCACAGGCATTCGCCTTCTTCACAGGCTCCGGGCCTTTTCCAAAAAGGATTGGTCTTCACAAGCATTCGCCTTCTTCACAGGCTCCGGGCCTTTTCCAAAAAGGATTGGTCTTCACAGGCTCAGGGCCTTTTATGGGTAGAACCTCCGGAGGTGTTGGATGTTCCACGCGTTCTGGATCGCCTCCCCTTCCTGAGTCTCCAAGCGCACGGAGCCCGGCCTGGAAACATGAACAACCTTGAACGGGCCCTCCCACATGGGAGAGAGCTTGTGCAGCCCTTCCCTGGAGAGAACCCGTCTGAGCACGAGGTCTCCTACCTCGAGGGTCCTGGGGCGGATGCTGCGGCAGTGATATCGTCGCAGCGCCTGCTGATACCTCACCGCTTGCAGCACGGGTTCTCTGCGGCGTTCCTCCCTCAACACGAGGTCCATCCCCCGCATGGCGTCCTGTTGCGCCTCATCGAACGCTAGGACCCGCGCGGAGCAATGTCTGACCTTGTGAGGGAGGACTGCTTCGGCTTCGTAGACCAGGAAGAACGGGGTCTCCCCGGTTGGATTGGTCGTGGTCGTGCGGATGGACCATAACACGGACTGGAGCTCGTCGTACCAACCTCTGCCGCAGGCCTCCAGCTTCTTCTTGAACGTCCTTGTCTTGAGGCCCCTCAGGACCTCCGCGTTAGCTCGTTCAGCCTGGCCGTTGCTCGGCGGGTGCGCCACCGAAGCGTAGCATATCTGGGTTCCAAGGTTAGCACAGTATGTTTTGAAGAGGTTACTGGTGAACTGTGAACCGTTGTCTGTGATGATGCGGTTCGGCACCCCGAACCGGCTCACGATGCCCCGGATGAACCTGACCGCGGAACCCGCGGGGATGGTGCGGACAGCCTCCACTTCTGCCCACTTGGTGAATTTGTCAATGGCGACGTAGAGGTAGCGGTAGCCCCCTGGCGCCCGAGGGAACGGGCCCAGAATTTCCAGCCCCCAAACTGCAAATGGCCATGAAAGGGGTATAGTCTGCAAGCCTCCTGCCGGCTGATGGATCTGTTTGGCGTGAAATTGGCAAGCCTCACAAGCCTTCACCAGCTCAACAGCGTCGTTGAGTGCGGTGGGCCAATAGAACCCGCTGCGGAATGCTTTGCCGACGAGGGTCCGTGATGACGAGTGATGCCCACAGTCCCCGCCATGTATGTCCTCCAACAGTTCCTTCCCTTGCTCCCTGGAAATGCAGCGCAGGGATACGTCGTTTGGCCGCTTCCGGTAGAGCTCTCCGTCCCTGATGCAGTATGCCGTGGCTTGCTGCGCCACACGCTCCGCTTCTTCCTCCTGCTCCGGCAGGGCCCCCTGTGTTAAATAACTCCGGAGTTCCGTGATCCAGCATTCCTCATGAGGTTCCATAGTCAGGAGCAGGCGTGCCCCTGAGGCAGGGCCGCAGGCCGGGGCTCCTGAGGCAGGTGGCTGGGGGAGTTCTTCCCGAGGCTGGGTAGTGTTTGACAACGACGGCTGGGCTGAGGGCTTGAAGAGCCGTTCTTCAAAGACGCCAGGCTCCTGAGGCAACCGCCTGGACGCCCGTCTGGCAATGTCATCGGCTTCCTGATTGGTGCCACGGGGCACATGCTTCAATTCCAGCCCCCAGAACTGCTTCTCCATCCTGCGGACCTCCGCTAGATAGGCCTCCATGTGTTCATCCCTTGGTTCGTACACCTTGTTGGAGAAGTTGACAAGGAGCTGCGAATCACCCTTGATGGTGAGGCGCTTCACCCCCAAGGCTGCTGCTGCCTTCAACCCCGCTATCAGACCCTCATATTCCGCTATGTTGTTCGAGACCTTTTCGCCTTGCTGGAAACAGAGCTGTACGGCGTAGTAGAGCTTGTCCTGAGTGGGCGATATCAGCACCGCACCTGCCCCGGCGCCTTGCCTAGAGAACGCCCCATCGAAGTACACGACCCAGCCTTCCGGTGCCTCACTCCCTGGGGAGAGGGACCGATCCTCATTGTTCTCGAGGCCGGGTGCCTCCGTCCATTCTGCCACGAAATCTGCTAACGCTGCAACTTTGATGACCCTGGTCGTGCTAAACTCGAGCTGGAACGCCTGCAGTTCTATGTTCCACTCAGCGACCCGTCCAGCTGAGTTAGGGCTCCTGAGCACTCTCTCCAAGGGGTACGACGAGACGACCTTGATGGGATGCCCTTGGAAGTAGTGATGCAGCTTGCGCGAGGCCATCAGTAGTGCGAGGAGGAGCTTCTGGGGCATGGGTTACCGTGCCCTCGCGTCCCGCAACACCGTGCTAACAAAGTAAACTGGGTGCTCAACAAGGCCGAGAGCATCAGTGTTCGCAGCGCCCTCTGGAGGCAAGGGCGCTTTGCGAGGTGATGTGGCCTCGGGAGGTCGTCCGTCCAGGTGAGTGGCCTCTCCTGCTTCTGGTGCATTCTTCGACGGCTGATCCCCCTCAGCCGTAGTTACGTCTCCTGTGGGCCTTCCTTGTTCCTGCCTTGCCTTGTCTCGGGCTGCTGATGTGGCTCTGATTTGGCGCTCTTCCCTAACCGCCACCAGGGTTGCGCTGGCAGAGTAGGGAGTGGCGGCGAGGTAGAGCAGCAGGGGCTCTCGAGGGCGCGGAGCCACCATGACTGGGGGACTGGTTAGGTACCTCTTGAGATCTTGAAACGCCTTATCTGCCTCTTCAGTCCATTCAAAAGGCCCCTTCTTCTTCATTAGCTGGAAGAAAGGCAGTGCTCGCTCCCCCAGTTTGGAGATGAAGCGCCCTAGCGCGGTCACGTGTCCGGTGAGCTTTTGCATTTCTCTGAGGGTTTTCGGCGGGCTCATGTCCTCGACCGCCGTGACTTTCTCCGGGTTAGCCTCGATGCCCCGATGGGACACGAGAAAGCCCAAGAGCTTGCCTGAGGGGACTCAGAACACACACTTCTCTGGGTTGAGCCGCAGGTTCACTGCGTCGAGGCTCGCGAAGGTCTCCTCCAGGTCTTGTATCAGGGTCTTGGCCTCCCGAGATTTCACCACAATGTCGTCAATGTAAGCTTCGACATTCTTCCCGAGCTGCGGGCCCAAGGTGATGTGCATCAGCCGCTGAAAGGTCGCCCCCGCGTTATGCAGCCCAAATGGCATGCATGTATAGCAGTATACCCCGCATGGTAAGAACGCGGTCTTCTCAACGTCTTCTACCGCAATCTTGATCTGGTGGTACCCAGAGAAGGCGTCCAGGAAGTAGAGTAGGTCGCACTCCGTTGTGGAATCGACGATCTGATCGATGCGGGGGAGCGGGAACGGATCTTGCGGGCATGCCTTGTTGAGGTTGGTGAAGTCAACACACATGCGTTCCTTTCCCCCCTTCTTGGGCACAACGACAGGGTTGGCCAACCAATCCGGGTATCGGACCTCGCGAATGACCCCAGCGGCCTCCAACTTGCGAGTTTCTTGGACGATGAAGGCTTGCTTCTCTGCGGACTGCCGCCTAGCTTTCTGCTTCACGGGGCGCACGTTCGGGCACACGTTGAGGTGATGCTCGATGACGCTCCGGGGGATCCCTACCAACTGATCAGGCTCCCAAGCGAACACCTTCTTATTTGCGCCTATGGTGAAAGTGGCACTGATCAGAGCTTCCTCTTGCTCAGGCTCGAGGTTGGCGCCTATGGTGAAAGTGGCACTGGAGGACCCGTCTTCGTCGACAGGTATCTGCTTGGTTTCTGCCTTGTCCTGGGTGAACAACTGCCTCTTCTTGGCCGGCGCAGCCCCCTTGGGTTCGGGGGTCCCCGCATCGGCTGGCTGTGCCGCGGCCGCTGTCTTGTAGGCGAGCCTGAGTACCCGCAGGGCATCCTCGGTGTCCCCAGGCACGGTGAGGACACCGCTGCTCCCGGGCATCTTCATGAGGTTATACGCCGGGTGCGTGGCGGCCATGAACTGGGCCAGCGCCGGGTAGCCGAGGATGGCGATGTCGAAGTCGACCATTTTCGTGCGAAAGTTGTCGTAGGTGCCGAAGGTTACTGGGAGCCGGATCTGTCCCAAGGAGCTGGATGACCCGCCCCCGACGCCCAAGAAAGACCGACTGGGTTTCAACCGCTCCAGGGGTATGCGGAGGAGGTTGAAGGTCTCAACCAAAAGCACGCTGAGGCCGGCGCCGCCGTCGACGAGGGTTCTGGTGACAGAAACCTGGCAGATGGTGGGGGTGCACAACATGGGGAGCACGCCCGAGCCAGCTACGTTGGCGGGGTGGTCCTCCGAGCTGAAGGCCAGACCGTCCTCGCGCGCCACCTGGTCCGTGGGAGCCCCCTGCCATGCGGAGATGGCACCGACCCGGCGGACGAACGGCTTGACGTGGCGACTTGTGAGCGGCACCTGCGAGCCGCCCAGGAGGGCCGCGACGACCGGGGGTGTTGGTGTAGCGGTGCGGTTATCTCGCCGCACAGGCAGATGCTGGGATGATGCTTGATGCTCGTTCCCCGCCAGGCCGGTGGCGGCGTTGGTGGCGGGCGAAGGGGAATGACGAAGACATCCAGCGACGGGGGCCGCCTGGGCGACGCGGGCTAGACGAGCGTCGCACATGGACGCAACGGTTGGAGGAGAACGAAGCGGTGGAAGACAAATTCCGGCGCACCCCTACCTGGCGCGCCAAATGTCGGATTTCGGGTTCCGGCAGACCCTTAAGGTTCGAACTCTGGGGTGCGCGCGGAGATTCTGCCCACTACCTCTCCGTCTCGCAAAGATCTAGCTACTGAAAGAACAACACAAAAGACACAGAGTTTATACTAGTTCGGGCCACCATTGTGGTGTAATACCCTACTCTAGTTTTTGGTGTGTTGATTGCCTCTTGTGCTGATGATGGTGAACAATACAGGGAAGAACAGCCTCACGAGGGTCTATTCTTGGCGAGGGGGATGAACTACTAGGAGGAGTTCAAACGCCCTTCTCTCTCTCTCTCTCTCTCTCTCTCTCTCTCTCTCTCTCTCTCTCTCTCTCTCTCTCTTTCCCTCTGCTTGCTCGGATTCTGGTGCCAGATCCCCGATGCCCTGGGGGTGGCTAGTCCTATTTATAGGCAACGGCCCAGGGCCTCTTCCCAAATATTGAGCGGGAAGGGCGCCAACAATTGGGCAATTTGAGGGGGAACATCCAGTACACTTATCCTGACTAAAGTTGGTCCTCGCTTGCCAAAGGCCCTGTGGTGACGCCGTTCTGGGCTCCACGATGACCTCCTTCCCACCGTTGGACTGGTCTTGGTCTTGTTGCACCGAAATGGATACCTTTGCTTGCTCCTCTCGCCTGTGCTTGCCCCCTTTGCACCAAAGAGGAAAGGGAGGACACTGTGCGGGCTGGCGCCCGCCTGGCGCCCTTGGTCGTCATGGCTTGCATCATGGGCACCTCAAGAGGTACCTACCTTGATCTCTCCGCCTCCTCATGAGCCAGCCTGATGAGGCCGCGCCTGAGGAAGCACTGCGTCGTCGCCCCGCGAGGCATGGCCCCTCGCGAGGGTCTTGGGTCTTGTGTTGATGAAGATGGGCCGTGCTGCGCCCCATTTGAGCCACGCCGCAGGCCGCAGGCAGGCAAGTCTGGGGACCCCCGTTCCCAGAACGCCGACAGCGCCCCGGGTCCTTTCTGCGACCGGTCCGCTGCTCGCCCGCGTCGGGACGGGATGCCCGGCCTCCGACGGGCCAACCGCCACCGTCGTCTTCTTCTTGGGCGCCGTGACGATGAAGGAGCGTCGAACTAACTGCTAAAGCCGATTCTCACAACTGCGCCCCCTACCTGGCGCGCCAAAGATGTCGGTGGGAAACGACACGTATGGGATCACAGGAATCCCTACTACGGTTGTGGGGCGCGGGGTTGTGAAAAGAGCGGATCAAACAGATAGCACACGGTTCCTTTACCCAGGTTCGGGCCGCAAGGATGCGTAAAACCCTACTCCTGCTTTGGTGGATTGGATATCTGAGTTCCTGAGCTAGCTATGGGGCGTCGAGAGCTCCAAAAAGCCGAATCCTTCTCCTGGTCGCCTTGGGCCTCCTTTTATAGGAAAGGGGTTGCCATAATGGCACACAGGAGGTGGAAAGGGTACAGTAGTGCGAGGTCATCCTTCGCATTACATGACAAGGCGCATTTAATGTGCCTTGCTTAGGTGTCATTGCTTTATCGGGGGCGGAGGGGAGCCCCGTCTCGCCCGTCGCCGCTCCCTCTCGCGTCGACACGCGCCCTGGCCAGCGGTGCCTGTGGTGCCATGTAGTCAGGTAGGCAGCTGAGGTGGCGCAGTGGTGGATCTCCACGAAGATCTGCATGCCGCCATGCAGGTGCCTGCCCAACTGGTTGGGTTGGTAGCTGCATGCGAACGGCGGTGGGGGCGCGACTGGCACGGGCCTGATGGTGGCCCTACGATGTCCTTGGCAAGGGCCTTGTCGCGGCCCCGGAAAGGGTCTTGCCGCGGCTGTCGTGGATTTGTCACGGCAGATGTCCTAGTGAGAGGACTTAGTCGTGGAGCCATCGCAACGGGTTAGCTTGAAGGGGTTAAAAGTGGACACAAGGACACGGTTTTTATACTAGTTCGGCCCCTTCGATGAAGGTAAAAGCCTACGTCTAGTTGTGATGGGATTGATGGGTTTCGAGGGCTTAGGGAGCGATAAGCTTCGCCTAAACCTCGAGTTCTTGTTCTCTGTCCCCAAACCGCCGTCGGGTCGTCCCCTTATATACACGGGTGACACCCATCGGTCTGCAAAGTCCCGACCTCCGGCTTATAAACGTGCCCGGGTCGGTCTCTCTATTCCTAACTTACAATACAAGTTTACCCCAGGCCGGTTTACACCATAAACCTTTAAACCGATTATAGGCCTTGGGCCCCTCTACTTCTCCTTGGGCTTTAACATCTCGGGTCTATGGACGGAGGTAACCCGGGCCCTGCAGGCCGGTTTACCCCAGATAGTAATATCCCCAACAGCGGCCCTGGCAAGGGTCTTGCCGCGACGCCTGCTGTCATCCCCGGCAAGGCTCTTGTCGGGGGCCTTGTGGTCCTTCTTGGCTGGGATCCCGCCAAGGATCATCATCTTCTGAAATGGGTATCTGACCTTGAATGTCTTCACAAAGATCTGCATGCCACCACGGGGATGTCTCCCGAATCCTTGCCCCCATGGGGGCACTGGACTCGAGGGTGACTTCGCTCCGTAGGTGTGGGGCGAGCTGCGTACGGCAAGGGTCTTGTCGGGTTAGCTAAACCTGCCCCCCGGCAAGGATCTTGCCGGGGGGGTCTGCTCTGTCCCTTTGCTCTTTGTGGTCTTGGCGTCGTTCTGCTTCCCTTCAGCTTCGGCCTTACCTTGGCTTACCTCCCTTGCCGTGCTTGGTGTGGCGGCGCTCGCGGCTCAGACTGCCCATGCACAGTTATAGGGGTACAAAAAGTGCACCCCCTTTTTGTACACCGACATATAACGAGTGCGCATGTTTGATGGAACAAGACGTGTGCTGACATCGCCTATTCCGATGCACCCTATGGTGCAAATGCCACGTACGTGGCCGAGAATGCGTGCCCACTTTATGCCTTCCAGGAATTGTACCGCACGTCGAAATATGAACCGTCAATAAATTTTTGAACTTGCTTCCCTTCACATTCACAATTACTATTCACGCCGATCAAAACCTGTTCACGCCGGTCAAAACCTAAATGGTTTCCCACTTAGGAGCGTATTAGTACTCGGTTATAAATACTACCTACTCCAAGATGGCTGCACATTTCTCCTCAACTCCTCATCCACAAAAACAAACAAGTCTTTTATTGTCGCGCCCTTGCGTCTGCCATGGCCTGCATGAGTTCTGGGTCGAGAGATTACTAACAGGGAGAGGCGAGCATGGAAGCGGAAGCATGAGAGATGTTCCGCCTCACCGTGAAAGCAGCCGACATGTCCTGTCGTGCCGCCATAACAGCACAGAGGTCCCGTCGCAGTGTCGAAGCAGCACAGAGGTCCCACTGCACCGTCGATGCAGCAGATTGGTCTGGCCGCGCTGCGGAAGCAGCAGAGATGTCCTGCCGTGCCACAAATGCAGCAGAGAATTCCTCCCGTGTCGCGGCAGCCTGGGAAAATGTCTCGTGGGCAGGCGAGGACTCTCACAGGCGCGTGCGCACTATGCTCGATGACCTGATGGATCGAATATGAATGCCTCGTTTGAAAATGCTACCAATGTCATCTAAGGACTAGGGGAGGACAAGGTGAAGTTCCGCATCGAGCGCGAGGAGACCACTATCTTGTTGAAGAGGACGGGCGTCATCGTCAAGAAACTTATGGACGAGAATGGCATGCTCCGCATCGAGCGCCAAAGGCTTGTGGAGGAATCCATGGATGCTCTCAAGCAGTATATTCAGGACACGAAAGAGCTCATCGCCACTTGCAGGAGAACTAGTCTCTGTGGCATGCAGCAACGCATCAAAAAAGAAGAGATCAGTGAGCCAAATCGTTGGCTGCGTCTTCCTTCTTCTTTTTGTTGGAAATATGCCCTAGAGGCAATAATAAATTAGTTATTACTATATTTCCTTGTTCATGATAATCGTTTATTATCCATGCTAGAATTGTATTGATAGGAAACTCACATACATGTGTGGATACATAGACAACACCATGTCCCTAGTAAGCCTCTAGTTCACTAGCTCGTTGATCAATAGATGGTTACGGTTTCCTGACCATGACATTGGATGTCGTTGATAACGGGATCACATCATTAGGAGAATGATGTAATGGACAAGACCCAATCCTAAGCCTAGCACAAGATCGTGTAGTTCGTATGCTAAAGCTTTTCTAATGTCAAGTATCATTTCATTAGACAATGAGATTGTGCAACTCCCTGATACCGTAGGAATGCTTTGTGTGTACCAAACGTCACAACGTAACTGGGTGGCTATAAAGGTGCAGTACGGGCATCTCCAAAAGTGTCTGTTGGGTTGGCACGAATCGAGACTGGGATTTGTCACTGCGTGTGACGGAGAGGTATCTCTGGGGCCACTCGGTAGGACATCATCATAATGTGCACAGTGTGATCAAGGAGTTGATCACGGGATGATGTGTTACGGAACGAGTAAAGAGACTTGCCAGTAACGAGATTGAACAAGGTATTGGGATACCGAAGATCGAATCTTGGGCAAGTACTATACCGATAGACAAAGGGAATTGTATACAGGATTGATTGAATCCTTGACATCGTGGTTCATCCGATGAGATCATCGTGGAGCATGTGGGAGCCAACATGGGTATCCAGATCCCACTATTGGTTATTGACCGGAGAGTTGTCTCGGCCATGTCTGCATGACTCCCGAGCCCGTAGGGTCTACACACTTAAGGTTCGATGACGCTAGGGTTATAGGGAATAGATGTACGTGGTTACCGAATGTTGTTCGGAGTCCCGGATGAGATCCCAGACGTCACGAGGAGTTCCGGAATGGTCCGGAGGTAAATATTTATATATGGGAAGTCATCATACGGTCACCGAAATAATTCGGGGGTTACCGTTATTGTACCAAGACCACCGAAGGGGTTCTGGGGGTCCACCGGGAGGGTCCACCTGCCCCGGAGGGCCCTATGGGCTGTGTGTGGAGAGGGACCAGCCCCTTAGTGGCTTGGGCGCCTCCCCCCTAGGGCCCATGCGCCTAGGGTTTAGGGGAAACCCTAAAGGGGGGCGCCCCCTTGCCTTGGGGGGCAAGGCAACCCCCCTGGCCGCCGCCCCCTCCTCAGATTGGATCTGAAGGGGCCGGCCTCCCTCTCCCTTGCCCCTATATATATGTGGGGGTGGGAGGGCAGCCGCACCCAAGTTCTTGCGCAGCCCTCCCCCTCTCCCAAGTCCTCCTCCTCTCCGGCGGTGCTTGGCGAAGCCCTGCAGGATCACGACGAGTACGACTCCATCAACCCCATTCTCTTGAACGCTTCCGCTCGCGATCTACAAGGGTATGTAGATGCACTCCTCTCCCTCTCGTTGCTAGAAGACTCCATAGATTGATCTTGGTGACACGTAGGAAATTTTTTAAAATTCTGCTACGTTCCCCAACAGTGGCATCATGAGCTAGGTCTATGCGTAGTTTCTATGCACGAGTAGAACACAAGTTGTTGTGGGCGTCGATTTTGTCAATTTACTTGCCGTTACTAGTCTTATCTTGATTCGGCGGCATCGTGGGATGAAGCGGCCCGGACCGAGCTTACACGTACTCTTACGTGAGACAGGTTCCACCGACTGACATGCACTAGTTGCATAAGGTGGCTAGCGGGTGTCTGTCTCTCCCACTTTAGTCGGATCAGATTCGATGAAAAGGTCCCTTATGAAGGGTAAATAGAAATTGGCATATCACGTTGTGGCTTTTGCGTAGGTAAGAAATGTTCTTGCTAGAAACCCATAGCAGCCACGTAAAACATGCAACAACAATTAGAGGACGTCTAACATGTTTTTGCAGGGTATGCTATGTGATGTGATCTGGCCAAAAGAATGTGATGAATGATATGTGATGTATGAGATTGATCATGTTCTTGTAATAGGAATCACGACTTGCATGTCGATGAGTATGACAACCGGCAGGAGCCATAGGAGTTGTCTTAATTTATTTATGACCTGCGTGTCAACATAAACGTCATGTAATTACTTTACTTTATTGCTAACCGTTAGCCGTAGTAGTAGAACTAATAGTTGACGAGACAACTTCATGAAGACACGATGATGGAGATCATGATGATGGAGATTATGGTGTCATGCCGGTGACGATGATGATCATGGCACCCCGAAGATGGAGATCAAAAGGAGCAAAATGATATTGGCCTTATCATGTCACTATTTGATTGCATGTGATGTTTATCATGTTTTACATCTTATTTGCTTAGAACGAAGGTAGCATAAATAAGATGATCCCTCGCAAATAATTTCAAGAAAGTGTTCCCCCTAACTGTGCACTGTTGCGAAGGTTCATTGTTTCGAAGCACCACGTGATGATCGGGTGTGATAGATTCTAATGTTCGAATACAACAGATGTAAGCCAGATTTACACACGCAATACACTTAGGTTGACTTGACGAGCCTAGCATGTACAGACATGGACTCGGAACACGGAAGACCGAAAGGTCGAACATGAGTCGTATAGAAGATATGATCAACATGAAGATGTTCACCGATGATGACTAGTCCGTCTCACGTGATGATCGGACACGGCCTAGTTGACTCGGATCATGTATCACTTAGATGACTAGAGGGATGTCTATCTGAGTGGGAGTTCATTAAATAATCAGATGAACTTAATTATCATGAACGTAGTCAAAAGATCTTAGCAAATTATGTTGTAGCTTACGCTTTAGTTCTACTGTTTGAGATACGTTTCTAGAGAAAATGTAGTTGAAAGTTGACAGTAGCAATTATGCGGACTGGGTCCGTATTCTGAGGATTGTCCTCATTGCTGCACAGAAGGCTTATGTCCTTAATGCACCGCTCGGTGTGCTGAACCTCGAGCATCGTTTGTGGATGTTGCGAACATCTGACATACACGTTTTGATGACTACGTGATAGTTCAGTGCGTAATGTTAAACGGTTTAGAATTGGGGCACCGAAGAGATTTTGGAAACGTCGCAGAACATATGAGATGTTCCAAGAGCTGAAATTGGGATTTCAGGCTCGTGCCCACGTCAAGAGGTGTAAGACTTCCGACAAGTTTCTTAGTCTGCAAACTAAGGGAGAAAAGCTCAATCATTGAGCGTGTGCTCAGATTGTCTGAGTACTACAATCACTTGAATCAAGTGGGAGTTAATCTTCCAGATGAGATAGTGATGGTTCTCCATGGTCACTGCCACCAAGCTATTAGAGCTTCGTGATGAACTAAAACATATCAGGGATAGACATAATGATCCTTGAGCAATTCGCGATGTTTGACACTGCGAAAGTAGAAATCGAGTAGGAGCATCAATTGTTGATGGTTAGTAAAACCACTAGTTTCAAGAAGGGCAAGGGCAAGAATTGATACTTCATGAAACGGCAAATAAGTTGCTGCTCTAGTGAAGAAACCCAAGGTTGAACCCAAAAACCCGAGACTAAGTGCTTATATAATGAGGGGCACAGTCACTGAAGCAGAACTGCCCTAGATACTTGGTAGATGAGAAGGCTGGCAAGGCTGACAGAAGTATGTATTGGACATACATTATATTAAATGTGTACTTTACTAGTACTCCTAGTAGCAGCAGGGTATTAGATACCGGTTCGGTTGCTAAGTGTTAGTAACTCGAAATAAAAGGCTACAGAATAAACGGAGACTAGCCAAAGGTGAGACGATGATATGTGTTGGAAGTGTTTCCAAGGTTGATGTGATCAAACATCGCACGCTCTGTCTACCATCGGGATTGGTGTTAAACCTAAATAATTGTTATTTGGTGCTTGCGTTGAGCATAGACATAATTGGATTATTTTTATCGCAATATGGTTATTCATTTAGGGAGAATAATGGTTACTCTGTTTATTTGAATAATACCTTCAATGGTCTTGCACCTAAAATGAATGGTTTACTGAATCCCGATCGTAGTGATACACATGTTCATGCCAAAGAGATATAACATAGTAATGATAGTACCACATACTTGTGGCACTGCAATTTGAGTCATAATGGTATAAAACGCATGAAGAAGCTCCATGTTGATGGATCTTTGGACTCACTTGATTTTGAATCACTTGAGACATGCGAACCATGCCTATTGGTATATATGCATGAAGAAACTCCATACAGATGGATCGTTTGGGCTCACTTGATTCTGAATCACTTGAGACATGCAAATCATACCACATGGGCAAGAAGACTGAAAGACCTCGTTTTCAGTAAGATGGAACAAGAAAGCAACTTGTTGGAAGTAATACATCTTGATGTTCGCAGTCCAATGAGTGTTGAGGCATGTAGTGGATATCGTTATGTTCTTACTTCACAGATGATTTGAGTAGACGCTAAGTATATTTACTTGATGAATCATGAGTCTGAATTATTGAAAGGTTCAAGTAATTTCAGGGTGAAGTTGAAAGATCGTCGTGACAAGAGGATAAAAATATCCATGATGTGATCATAGAGATGAATATCTGAATTACGAGTTTGGCACATAGTTAAGACATTGTGGAAATTGTTTCACAACTAATACCGCCTGGAACACCATAGTGTGATGGTGTGTCTGAACATCATAACTGCACCCTATTGGATATGGTGCATACCATGATGTCTCTTATCGAATTACCACTATAGTTTATGGTTTAGGCATTAGAGACAACCACATTCACTTTAAATTAGGCACCACACAATTCCGTTGAGACGACACCATATGGTTTAGAGAAACCTAAGCTGTCGTTTCTTAAAAGTTTGGGGCTACAACACTCATGTGAAAAGGTTTCAGGCTAATAAGCTCGAACCCAAAGCGGATAAATGCATCTTCATAGGACACCCAAAAACAGTTGGGTATACCTCCTGTCTCAGATCCGAAAGCAATAGGGATTGTTTCTAGAATCGGGTCCTTTCTCGAGGAAAAGTTTCTCTCGAAAGAATTGAGTGGGAGGATGGTGGAGACTTGATGAGGTTATTGAACTGTCACTTCAACTAGTGTGTAGCAGGACACGGGAAGTTGTTCCTGTGGCACCTACACCAATTGAAGTGGAAGCTTATGATAGTGATCATGAAACTTCGGATCAAGTCACTACCAAACCTTGTATGACGACAAGGATACGTAATACTTCAGAGTGGCACGTAATCCTGTCTTGGAAGTCATGTTGCTAGAAAACAATGAACATACGAGCTATGGAGAAGCGGAGGTGGGCCCATATTCCGACGAATGGCTCGAGGCCATAAAATCCGAGAGAGGATCCATGTATGAAAACAAAGTGTAGACTTTGAAAGAACTACTTGATAGTCGTAAGGCTGTTGGGTGCAGATGGATTTTAAAAGGAAGACAGACAATGATGGTAAGTATCACCATTAAGAAAGCTCGACTTGTTGTTCAGATGTTTCCCGACAAGTTCAAGGAGTTGAGTATGATGAGACTTTCTCACTCGTAGCGATGCTAAGAGTCTGTTGGAATTATGTTAGTAGTTACTGCATTATTTATGAAATCTTGCAGATAGGATGTCAAAACATTGTTTCCTCGACGATTTTCTTGAGGAAAGGTTGTATGTGATACAACCAGAAGGTTTTGTCAATCCTGAAAGATGCTAACAAGTATGCAAAGCTCCAGCAATCCTTCTAAGGACTGGAGTAAGCATCTCGGAATTGGAATGTACGCTTTGATGAGATGATCAAAGATTTTAGGTTTATACAAAGTTTATGAGAAACTTGTATTTCCAAAGAAGTGAGTGGGAGCACTATAGAATTTCTGATGAGTATATGTTGTTGACATATTGTTGATCAGAAATGATGTAGAATTTCTGGAAAGCATATAGGGTTATTTGAAAAGTGTTTTTCAATGGAAAACCTAGATTAAGCTACTTGAACATTGAGCATCAAGATCTATAAGGATAGATCAAAAAAATGCTCAATAGTACTTTCAAACGAACACATACCATGACAAGATTTTGAAGGAGTTCAAAAATAGATCGGCAAAGAAGGAGTTCTTGGCTGTGTTATAAGGTATGAGTATTGAGTAAGACTCAAGAACTGACCACGGCAGAATAGAGAGAAAGGACGAAGGTCGTCCCCTATGCTTTAGACGTAGGCTCTAAAGTATGCTATGTTGTACCGCACCTGAAGGGGTACAAGTGTGATCTAGGAATGGATCACAGGACAACGGTCAAGGTTATCCTTAGTAACTAGTGGACTAAGGAATTTTCTCGATTATGGAGGTGGCAAAAGAGTTCATCGTAAAGGGTTACGCCGATGCAATCTTTGACACTAATCTGGATGATTCTGAGTAGTAAACCGGATTCGTATAGTAGAACAGTTATTTGGAATAGCTCCAAATAGAGCATGGTAGCTGTATCTACAAGATGACATAGAGATTTGCAAAGCACACACGGATCTGAAAGGTTCAGACCCGTTGACTATAACATCTCTCACAAGCATAACATGAGCAAACCCAGAACTCATTGAGTGTTAATCACTTGGTAATGTGAAACTAGATTATTGACTCTAGTAAACTCCTTGGGTGTTAGTCACATGGGGATGTGACCTTGAGTGTTAATCACATAGCGATGTGAACTGGATTATTGACTCTAGTGCAAGTGGGAGACTGTTGGAAATATGCCCTAGAGGCAATAATAAATTAGTTATTATTATATTTCCTTGTTCATGATAATCCTTTATTATCCATGCTAGAATTGTATTGATAGGAAACTCAGATACATGTGTGGATACATAGACAACACCATGTCCCTAGTAAGCCTCTAGTTCACTAGCTCGTTGATCAATAGATGGTTACGGTTTCCTGACCATGGACATTGGATGTCGTTGATAACGGGATCACATCATTAGGAGAATGATGTGATGGACAAGACCCAATCCTAAGCCTAGCACAAGATCGTGTAGTTCGTATGCTAAAGCTTTTCTAATGTCAAGTATCATTTCCATAGACCATGAGATTGTGCAACTCCTGGATACGTAGGAATGCTTTGTGTGTACCAAACGTCACAACGTAACTGGGTGGCTATAAAGGTGCACTACGGGCATCTCCGAAAGTGTCTATTGGGTTGGCACGAATAGAGACTGGGATTTGTCACTTCGTGTGACGGAGAGGTATCTCTGGGCCCACTCGGTAGGACATCATCATAATGTGCACAATGTGATCAAGGAGTTGATCACGGGATGATGTGTTACAGAACGAGTAAAGAGACTTGCCGGTAACGAGATTGAACAAGGTATTGGGATACCGACGATCGAATCTCGGGCAAGTACTATACCGATAGACAAAGGGAATTGTATAAGATTGATTGAATCCTTGACATCGTGGTTCATCCGATGAGATCATCGTGGAGCATGCAGGAGCCAACATGGGTATCCAGATCCCGCTGTTGGTTGTTGACCGGAGAGTTGTCTCGGCCATGTCTGCATGACTCCCGAGCCCGTAGGGTCTACACACTTAAGGATCGATGACACTAGGGTTATAGGGAATAGATGTACGTGGTTACCGAATGTTGTGTCCGGAGGTAAAGATTTATATATGGGAAGGTATCATACGGTCACCGGAATAATTCGGGGGGTCCACCGGGAGGGTCCACCTGCCCCGGAGGGCCTTATGGGCTGTGTGTGGAGAGGGACCAGCCCCTTAGTGGGCTGGGCACCTCCCCTCCTAGGGCCCATGCGCCTAGGGTTTAGGGGGAACCCTAAAGGGGGCCGCCCCCGCCTGCCTTGTGGGGCAAGGCAACCCCCCTGGCCACCGCCCCCTCCTCAGATTGGATTTGAAGGGCCGGCCCCCCTCTCCCTTACCCCTATATATATGTGGGGGGTGGGAGGGCAGTCGCACCCAAGTTCTGGCGCAGCCCTCCCCCTCTCCCAAGTCCTCCTCCTCTCCCGCGGTGCTTTGCGAAGCCCTGCGGGATTGCCACGCTCCTCCTTCACCACCACGCCGTCGTGCTGCTGCTGGACGGAGTTTTCCCCAACCTCTCCCTCTCTCCTTGCTGGATCAAGGCGTGGGAGAGGTCACCGGGCTGCACGTGTGTTGAACGCGGAGGCGCCGTTGTTAGGCGCTTAGATCGGAATCAACCGCGATCTGAATCGCTAGGAGTACGACTCCTTCATCCGTGTTCTTGCAACGCTTCCGCTTAGCGATCTACAAGGGTATGTAGATGCACTTCCCTTCCCCTCGTTGCTAGATTACTCCATAGATTGATCTTGGTGATGCGTAGAAAATTTTAAATTTCTGCTACGATCCCCAACACTTTTGCCCTTGTGTATTTTGGGCGTTCACGCATGTGGCTTTTTTAATTACCTTCCTAAATATGTAAGACAATTATTATCCACTGTCATCGTCCTTATATACTCAAATCAGTCTTGTTATAAGTCGCAGTTGATGTCATATAGTATGTCCATCAGATCTTACATCAATATCCTTGCAGATTTTCTTTTTAGATTTTCTTATTTCTTCTTAAATCTCAGTCCAGTGAGACATAGCCACGCCGTAAAACAGGGGCTCGGGCGCCATTAATGGAGATGTTGGGAGAGAGGTGGGCGGCCGATGGAGGTCAAAGGGCTCTCCTCCCGATAAGCACATGCAGGGGTCTGATCGCACGCCTCCCGTGCTCAAAGAGCTACCCCGCACGACGCCTCCTAGCCAATAAAAAAGGGGACGCGTGGCGGCATGTAAATGGTAAGTAGAACGCCCACGGTTTCAATAATACTTGTGTTTTCGATTGTAACATGACAACACTTGTTCCAAAATGACTTTGTTGGTTGTTAATGTGTGCGCCTTCGCAAATCGGACAAATATTTTACCACAGCATGTTGGTGCCATGACATGACACCTTGCCAAGTTTCATCATTTTCAGGCAAGTTTTGGATTTGCAGGAATTTAAAAACAAGTTTCTCAATGTCTCCGGCTGAGCCACGACGAGCAGATGTTTGAATTTCATTCCCATTTCTTGCAAGGGACCTATAAATTCACCCAAAGGCACACATGTGATTTTTCAACAAACTTTGGTGCACCGGAGCATGTGCTTGTAGTTCAAATTAGAATTATGGACATTAAATGCCCAGAAACTCAATTAATGCATAAAAAAGGCCAAACGAACCCGGAATAATTCCAAATTTTAACAGGACACTCATACAGTTCTATGTTCACTACAGGTAAATGTTCTAGCAATTCAAACACCATCATTTCCCTCCGTTACACCATTTTGTATTTCAAAACAGAATGAAAAAATCAGGTACACCACAAACAGTTTACTAGCAAGAATCGTGTGGGATGCGATATAAAATACCTAGGCGCACCGTCTCGTCTGGCTTACGCAAGAAGCTTCGCCATCTACAGTCCACCACCCGCGCTTGAACTACACTTGCGCGCCAGTTTCCCACGGTACCGAGCAAAAAATATTCTGCCACACGGAAATATATATCTCCCCCCCCCCCCCCCGACCCCCACCAAAAGCCACATTTCCATTATTGCTCCTTGCTTTCCAAGTTCAAACCTTCACTGCTGCTTACTGGCAGCGCCGCCTCCTCACCGGCGACCCTTCTTGCAGCGCTGCCTCCTCGCCAGCGAGCCTTCTTCTTGTTGCGCCGCCTCCTCGCCGGCAACCCTTCTTCTTGCTGCGCGGCCTTGTCGGTATGGTCAGGTAATCCACTCCCCACTCACACCATCCTCCTCCTTCCCCATTGAAAGAATTGAGAAGAGGTGTCTAGAGGGGGGTGATTAGACCCTCAACAAAGAAAAGTAGCAGTTTTTAAGTTCTTCAAATTAAGGTGGAGTTTTAGCACAAGTTTCAAAATTCACAATACATTTCAAGCAAGCATGGCAGGAGTATATGAGCAGCGGAAAGTAAAGCATGCAAGTTGAAAGAAAGTAAAGGGATGGGATTGGAGTGTGCAAAAGCAATTGGAGACACGAAGATTTTTTCCGTCGTTCCGACAGGTGCTGCTATCGTACATCCACGTTGATGCAGACTTCAACCCACAAAGGGTAACGGTTGCGCGAGTCCACGGAGGGCTCTACCCACGAAGGGTCCATCAAGAAGCAACCTTGTCTATCCCACCATGGCCATCGCCCACGAAGGACTTGCCTCACTAGGGTAGATCTTCACGAAGTAGGCGATCTCCTTGCCCGTACAAACTCCTTGGTTCAACTCCACAATCTTGACGGAGGCTCCCAAGTAGCACCTAACCAATCTAGGAGACACCACTCTCCAAAAGGTAATAGATGGTGTGTTGATGTTGAACTCCTTGTTATTGTGCTTCAAATGATAGTCTCCCCAACACTCAACTCTCTCTCTCTCTCTCTCTCTCTCTCACACACACAGATTTGGATTTGGTGGAAAGATGATTTGAGTGGAAAGCAACTTGGGAAAGGCTAGAGATCAAGATTCTTGTGGTTGTATTTAAATGTCTTGGTCTCAACACATGAGTGTTGGAAATATGCCCTAGAGGCAATAATAAATAGGTTATTATTATATTTCCTTGTTCATGATAAATCGTTTATTATCCATGCTAGAATTGTATTGATAGGAAACTCAGATACATGTGTGGATGCATAGACAACACCATGTCCCTAGTAAGCCTTTAGTTGACTAGCTCGTTGATCAATAGATGGTTACGGTTTCCTGATCATGGACATTGGATGTCATTGATAACGGGATCACATCATTAGAAGAATGATGTGATGGACAAGACCCAATCCTAAGCCTAGCACAAGATCGTGTAGTTCGTATGCTAAAGCTTTTCTAATGTCAAGTATCGTTTCCTTAGACCATGAGATTGTGCAACTCCCAGATACCGTAGGAGTGCTTTGGGTGTGCCAAACGTCACAACGTAACTGGGTGGCTATAAAGGTACACTACAGGTATCTCCGAAAGTGTCTGTTGGGTTGGCATGAATCGAGATTGGGATATGTCACTCCGTGTGACGGAGAGGTATCTCTGGGCCCACTCGGTAGGACATCATCATAATGTGCACAATGTGATCAAGGAGTTGATCACGGGATGATGTGTTGCGGAACGAGTAAAAAGAGACTTGCCAGTAACGAGATTGAACAAGGTATCGGGATACCGACGATCGAATCTCGGGCAAGTATCGTACCGATAGACAAAGGGAATTGTATACGGGATTGACTGAATCCTTGACATCGTGGTTCATCCGATGAGATCATCGTGGAACATGTGGGAGCCAACATGGGTATCCAGATCCCGCTGTTGGTTATTGACTGGAGAACGTCTCGGTCATGTCTGCATGTCTCCCGAACCCGTAGGGTCTACACACTTAAGGTTCGATGCCGCTAGGGTTATAAAGGAAGTTTGTATGTGGTTACCGAATGTTGTTCGGAGTCCCGGATGAGATCCTGGACGTCATGAGGAGTTCCGTAATAGTCCGGAGGTAAAGATTTATATATGGGAAGTCTTGTTTTGGTCACCGAAAGAGTTTCAGGTTTTATCGGTAACGTACCGGGACCACCAGGAGGGTCCCGGGGGTCCACCAAGTGGGACCACCGGCCCCGGAGGGCTGCATGGGCCACATGTGGGAGGGGAACAGCCCCAGGTGGGCTGGTGCGCTCCCCCCCCACAAGGGCCCAAGGCGCCTAGGGTTTGGGGGGAACCCTAAAGGGGGGCGCCCCCTTGCCTTGGGGGGCAAGGAACCCCCCTGGGCCGCCGCCCCCTCCTCAGATTGGATCTGAGGGGGCCGACCCCCCTCTCCCTTGCCCCTATATATATGTGGGGGGTGGGAGGGCAACCACACCAATGTGCTGGCGCAGCCCTCCCCCTCTCCCAAGTCCTTCTCCTCTCCCGCGGTGCTTGGCGAAGCCCTGCAGGATTGCCACGCTCCTCCACCACCACCACGCCGTTGTGCTGCTACTGGACGGAGTCTTCCTCAACCTCTCCCACTCTCCTTGCTGGATCAAGGCATGGGAGACGTCACCGGGCTGTACGTGTGTTGAACGCGGAGGTGCCGTCCGTTCGGCACTAGGATCATCGGTGATTTGGATCACGACGAGTACGACTCCATCAACCCCGTTCACTTGAACGCTTCCGCTTAGCGATCTACAAGGGTATGTAGATGCACTCTTCTTCCCCTCGTTGCTAGTTTCTCCATAGATAGATATTGGTGACACGTAGGAAAAATTTGAATTTCTGCTACGTTACCCTACAGTGGCATCATGAGCTAGGTCTATTGCGTAGATTCCATGCACGAGTAGAACACAAAGTAGTTGTGGGCGCTGATTTTGTTCAATATGCTTACCGTTACTAGCCAATCTTGATTCGGCGGCATTGTGGGATGAAGCGGCCCGGACCGACCTTACACGTACACTTACGTGAGACAGGTTCCACCGACTGACATGCACTAGCTACATAAGGTGGCTAGCGGGTGCCTGTCTCTCCCACTTTAGTCGGATCGGATTCGATGAAAAGGGTCCTTATGAAGGGTAAATAGCAATTGACATATCACGTTGTGGTTTTGCGTAGGTAAGAAACGTTCTTGCTAGAAACCCATAGCAGCCACGTAAAACATGCAAACAACAATTAGAGGACGTCTAACTTGTTTTTGCAGGGTATGCCATGTGATGTGATATGGCTAGAGGATGTGATGTATGATATATGTGATGTATGAGATGATCATGTTCTTGTAATAGGAATCACGACTTGCATGTCGATGAGTATGACAACCGGCAGGAGCCATAGGAGTTGTCTCTAATTTATTTATGACCTGCGTGTCAACATAAACGTCATGTAATTACTTTACTTTATTGCTAACCGTTAGCCATAGTAGTAGAAGTAATAGTTGACGAGACAACTTCACGGAGATCATGATGATGAAGATCATGGTGTCATGCCGGTGACGATGATGATCATGGAGCCCCGAAGATGGAGATCGAAAGGAGCAAAGTGATGATGGCCATATCATGTCACTATTTGATTGCATGTGATGTTTATCATGTTTTTGCATCTTATTTTCTTAGAACGACGGTAGTAAATAAGATGATCCCTCATTAAAATTTCAAGAAAGTGTTCCCCCTAACTGTGCACCGTTGCGAAAGTTCGTCGTTTCGAAGCACCACGTGATGATCGGGTGTGATAGATTCTTACGTTCGAATACAACGGGTGTTGATGAGCCTAGCATGTACGGACATGGCCTCGGAACACATGCAAACACTTAGGTTGACTTGACGAGCCTAGCATGTACAGACATGGCCTCGGAACACAAGAGACCGAAAGGTCGAGCATGAGTCGTATGGTAGATACGATCAACATGAAGATGTTCACCGATGATGACTAGTACGTCTCACGTGATGATCGGACACGACCTAGTTGACTCGGATCATGTAATCACTTAGATGACGAGAGGGATGTCTATCTGAGTGGGAGTTCATAAGATGAACTTAATTATCCTGAACATAGTCAAAAGGTCTTTGCAAATTATGTCGTAAGCTCGCGCTTTAGTTCTACTGTTTTAGATATGTTCCTAGAGAAAATATAGTTGAAAGTTGATAGTAGCAATTATGCGGACAGTACAAGGCTTGTGTCCTTAATGCACCGCTCGGTGTACTGGACCTCGAACGTGGTCTGTGGATGTTGCGAACATCTGACATACACGTTTTGATGACTACATGATAGTTCGGTAATGATAAATGGTTTAGAATTGAGGCACCGAAGACATTTTTTCAAATGTCGCGGAACATATGAGATGTTTCAAGGGCTGAAATTGGGATTTCTGGCTCGTGCCCACGTCAAGAGGTATAAGACCTCCAACGATTTTCTTGGCCTGCAAACTAAGGGAGAAAAGCTCAATCGTTGAGCTTGTGCTCAGATTGTGTGAGTACAACAATCACTTGAATCGAGTGGGAGTTAATCTTCCAGATAAGATAGTGATGTTTTTCCAAAGTTATTGCCACCAAGCTACTAGAGCTTCGTGATGAACTATAACATATCAGGGATAGATATGATGATCCTTGAAATATCCGCGATGTTTGACACCGTGAAAGTAGAAACCAAGAAGGAGCATCAATTGTTGATGGTTAGTGAAACCACTAGTTTCAAGAAGGGCAAGGGCAAGAAGGGATACTTCATGAAACGGCAAATCAGCTGCTGCTCTAGTGGAGAAACCCAAGGTTGAACCCAAACCCGAGACTGAGTGCTTCTGTAATAAGGGGAACAACCACTAGAGCAGAATTACCCTAGATACTTGGTAGATGAGAAGGCTGTCGATAGAAGTATATTGGATATACATTGTGTGAATCTGTACTTTACTAGTACTCCTAGTAGCATCAGGGTATTAGATACCGGTTCGGTTGCTAAGTGTTAGTAACTCGAAATAAAAGCTACGGAATAAACGGAGACTGGCTGAAGGTGAGCTGACGAGATGTGTTGGAAGTGTTTCCAAGGTTGATGTGATCAAGCATCGCACGCTCCCTCTACCATCGAGATTGGTGTTAAACCTAAATAATTGTTATTTGGTGTTTGCGTTGAGCATAGACATGATTGGATTATGTCTATCGCAATACGGTTATTCATTTAAGGAGAATAATGGTTACTCTATTTATTTGAATAATTCCTTCAATGGTCTTGCACTTAAAATGAATGGTTTATTGAATCTCGATCATAGTGATACAAATGTCCATGCCAAAAGATATAAGATAGTAATGATAATACCACCTACTTGTGGCACTGCCATGTAAGTCATATTGGTATAAAACGCATGAAGAAGCTCCATGTTGGTGGATCTTTGGACTCACTCATTTTTTGAAAAAGGATTGAGTAATGTGAACCATGTCTATTGGTATATACGCATGAAGAAACTCCATGTAGATGGACCGTTTGGACTCACTTGATTTTGAATCGCTTGAGACATGCAAATCATACCACATGGGCAAGATGACTGAAAGCTTCGGTTTCAGTAAAATGGAACAAGAAAGCAACTTGTTGGAAGTAACACATTTTGATGTGTGCAGTCCAATGAGTGCTGAGGCATGCAGTGGATATCGTTATGCTCTTACTTCACAGATGATTTGAGTAAATACTGAGTATATTTACTTGATGAAACACAAGTCTGAATTATTGAATGGTTCAAGTAATTTCAGAATGAAGTTGAAGATCTTCATGATAAGAGGATAAAATGTCTATGATATGATCATAGAAATGAATATCTGAGTTACGAGTTTGGCATTGTAGAAATCGTTTCACGACTAATACCGTCGGGAACACCATAGTGTGATGGTGTGTCCGGACATCATAACTGCACCCTATTGGATGTGGTGCATACCATGATGTCTCTTGTCGAATTACCACCATCGTTTATGGGTTAGGCATGAGAGACAATCGCATTCACTTTAAATAGAGAACCACACAAATCCGTTGAGACGGCACCGTATGAACTATGGTTTAGAGAAACCTAAGTTGTTGTTTCTTAAAGGTTTGGGGCTATGACGCTTATGTGAAAAAGTTTCAGGCTGATAAGCTCGAACCCAAAGCGGATAAATGCATCTTCATAGGATACCAAAATAGTTGGGTATACCTCCTGTCTCAGATCCGAAAGCAATAGGGATTGTTTCTGAAATCGGGTCCTTTCTCGAGGAAAAGTTTCTCTCGAAAGAATTGAGTGGGAGGATGGTGGAGACTTGATGAGGTTATTGAACCGTCACTTCAACTAGTGTGTAGCAGGGCACAGGAAGTTGTTCCTGTGGCACCTACACTAATTGAAGTGGAAGCTTATGATAGTGATCATGAAACTTCAGATCAAGTCACTACCAAACCTCGTAGGATGACAAGGATGCGTACTACTTCAGAGTGGTACGTAATCATGTCTTGGAAGTCATGTTTCTAGACAACAATGAACCTACGAGCTATGGAGAAGCGATGGTGGGCCCGGATTCCAAAATGGCTCAAGGCCATAAAATCCGAGAGAGGATCCATATATGAAAACAAAGTGTAGACTTTGGAAGAACTACTTGATAGTCGTAAGGCTGTTGGGTGCAGATGGATTTTAAAAGGAAGACGGACAATGATGGTAAGTGTCACCATTGAGAAAGCTCGACTTGTCGTTAAGATGTTTCCCGACAAGTTCAAGGAGTTGACTACGATGAGATTTTCTCACTCGTAGCGATGCTAAGAGTCTGTTGGAATTATGTTAGCAGTTACTGCATTATTTATGAAATCTTGCAGATAGGATGTCAAAACATTGTTTCCTCGACGATTTTCTTGAGGAAAGGTTGTATGTGATACAACCAGAAGGGTTTGTCAATCCTGAAAGATGCTAACAAGTATGCAAAGCTCTAGCAATCCTTCTAAGGACTGGAGTAAGCATCTCGGAATTGGAATGTACGCTTTGATGAGATGATCAAAGATTTTAGGTTTATACAAAGTTTATGAGAAACTTGTATTTCCAAAGAAGTGAGTGGGAGCACTATAGAATTTCTGATGAGTATATGCTGTTGACATGTTGTTGATCAGAAATGATGTAGAATTTCTGGAAAGCATATAGGATTATTTGAAAAGTGTTTTTCAATGGAAAACCTGGATTAAGCTACTTGAACATTGAGCATCAAGATCTATAAGGATAGATCAAAATCGCTTAATAGTACTTTCAAACGAACGCATACCATGACAAGATTTTGAAGGAGTTCAAAATAGATCAGCAAAGAAGGAGTTCCCGGCTGTGTTACAAGGTGTGAGTATTGAGCAAGACTCAAGACATGACCACGGCAGAATAGAGAGAAAGGACGAAGGTCGTCCCCTATGATTTAGTCGTAGGCTCTGAAGTATGCTATGTTGTGTACCGCACCTGAAGTGTGTCAAACCATGAGTCAGTCAAGGGGTACAAGTGTGATCTAGAAATGGATCACAGGACAACGGTCAAGGTTATCCTTAGTAACTAGTGGACTAAGGAATTTTCTCAATTATGGAGGTGATAAAGAGTTCGGCGTAAAGAGTTACATCGATGCAAGCTTAACACCTATCCGGATAGCTCTGAGTAGAGTAAACCGGATTCGTATAGTAGAACAGTTGTTTGAAATATAGCGTAGTAGCGACATCTACAAGATGACATAGAGATTTGCAAAGTACATACGGATCTGAATGTTGCAGACCCGTTGACTAAAACCTCTCTCACAGACATAACATGATCAAACCAATAACTCATTGAGAGTTAATCACATAGTGATGTGAACTAGATTATTGACTCTAGTAAACTCTTTGGATGTTGGTCACATGGCGATGTGACCTGTGAATGTTAATCACATAGCGATGTGAACTAGATTATTGACTCTAGTGCAAGTGGGAGACTGTTGGAAATATGCCCTAGAGGCAATAATAAATAGGTTATTATTATATTTCCTTGTTCATGATAAATCGTTTATTATCCATGCTAGAATTGTATTGATAGGAAACTTAGATACATGTGTGGATGCATAGACAACACCATGTCCCTAGTAAGCCTCTAGTTGACTAGCTCGTTGATCAATAGATGGTTACGGTTTCCTGACCATGGACATTGGATGTCATTGATAACGGGATCACATCATTAGAAGAATGATGTGATGGACAAGACCCAATCCTAAGCCTAGCACAAGATCGTGTAGTTCGTATGCTAAAGCTTTTCTAATGTCAAGTATCGTTTCCTTAGACCATGAGATTGTGCAACTCCCAGATACCGTAGGAGTGATTTGGGTGTGCCAAACGTCACAACGTAACTGGGTGGCTATAAAGGTACACTACAGGTATCTCCGAAAGTGTCTGTTGGGTTCGCACGAATCGAGATTGGGATTTGTCACTCCGTGTGACGGAGAGGTATCTCTGGGCCCACTCGGTAGGACATCATCATAATGTGCACAATGTGATCAAGGAGTTGATCACAGGATGATGTGTTGCAGAACGAGTAAAAAGAGACTTGCCGGTAACGAGATTGAACAAGGTATCGGGATACCGACGATCGAATCTCGGGCAAGTATCGTACCGATAGACAAAGGGAATTGTATACGGGATTGACTGAATCCTTGACATCGTGGTTCATCCGATGAGATCATCGTGGAACATGTGGGAGCCAACATGGGTATCCAGATCCCGCTGTTGGTTATTGACCGGAGAACGTCTCGGTCATGTCTGCATGTCTCCCGAACCCGTAGGGTCTACACACTTAAGGTTCGATGACGCTAGGGTTATAAAGGAAGTTTGTATGTGGTTACCGAATGTTGTTCGGAGTACCGGATGAGATCCTGGACGTCACGAGGAGTTCCGGAATAGTCTGGAGGTAAAGATTTATATATGGGAAGTCCTGTTTTGGTCACCGAAAGAGTTTCGGGTTTTATCGGTAACGTACCGGGACCACCAGGAGGGTCCCGGGGGTCCACCAAGTGGGACCACCGGCCCCGGAGGGCTGCATGGGCCACATGTGGGAGGGGACCAGCCCCAGGTGGGCTGGTGCGCCCCCCCCCCCCCACAAGGGCCCAAGGTGCCTAGGGTTTGGGGGGAACCCTAAAGGGGGGCGCCCCCTTGCCTTGGGGGGCAAGGAACCCCACCTGGGCCGCCGCCCCCTCCTCAGATTGGATCTGAGGGGGCCGGCCCCCCTCTCCCTTGCCCCTATATATATGTGGGGGGTGGGAGGGCAACCACACCAATGTGCTGGCGCAGCCCTCCCCTCTCCCAAGTCCTTCTCCTCTCCCGCGGTACTTGGCGAAGCCCTGCAGGATTGCCACGCTCCTCCACCACCACCGCGTCGTTGTGCTGCTACTGGACAGAGTCTTCCTCAACCTCTCCCTCTCTCCTTGCTGGATCAAGGCATGGGAGACGTCACCGGTCTGTACATGTGTTGAACGCGGAGGTACCGTTCGTTCGGCACTAGGATCATCGGTGATTTGGATCACGACGAGTACGACTCCATCAACCCCGTTCACTTGAACGCTTCCGCTTAGCGATCTACAAGGGTATGTAGATGCACTCTTCTTCCCCTCGTTGCTAGTTTCTCCATAGATAGATCTTGGTGACACGTAGGAAAATTTTGAATTTCTGCTACGTTACCCTACAATGAGTAGGTGGTTCTCTCTCAGAAAATGAATGCTGGAAGTGAAGGCACATTCTGATGGCTTCCCCCCTGAATGGAGGAAGGGTGGAGGGGTATATATAGCCTCCACACAAAACCTAACCGTTACACACAATTTATTAAACTCGATGGGACCGAATAGTGAAACTCGGTCAGACCGATATGGTTCAAAATGTGAACGTTAGGCTTTTCGGTGGGACCTACATGTCAACTCAGTGGGACCGATTATGTTAGGGTTAGGGCATAACGTAATCTCGGTGAGACCGATCACATGAACTCGGTGAAACCAATTCTTGTAATAGGCAAACAGAGAGTTGGTCAGGCAAACTCGGTGGGACCGATCGCTCATTTCGGTGAGACCGAAACGTTACGAAGAGGAAACAGAGAGTTTGCATTGTGAACTCGGTGGGACCAATCGCTCATCTTGGTTAGACCAAAACGTTACGAAGGGAAATGGAGTTTTTGCAATCCCATCTCTGTGAGACCGAGATCCCTATCGGTGAGACCGAACTGATTAGGGTTTCTGGCAGTGGCTATGTCAAATGAACTCGGTGACGCCGGATAGATCAAATCGGTCTGGCTGAGTTTGACTTTAGGTTTAGGATATATGTGGAAATGAAAGAGTGGTTGAGGGCTTTTGGAGCATATCACTAAGCACTTTGAGCAAGCAAACCATTAAGCAACACCTCATCCCCTTTTAATAGTATTGGCTTTTCCTATGGACTCAATGTGATCTTGGATAACTAAAATAAAAATGTAGAGTCTTGAGCTTTTGAGCTTTTGCCAATCTTCTGTCCTTAGCATCTTGAACGGGTTTCGCATCCTCTTGTCCATGTCGCGCCTTTGTTGAACTCTCTAAAATATACTAGATAAAAGTATTAGTCCAACAAGAGATATGTTGACATTAATTACCAAAATCACCCAGGGAGCACTTGTGCTTTCAATCTATCCCTTTTTGGTAATTGATGACAACATACATCAAAGCTTTAGATAAAGATATGAAGAATAGAAAGTAAAGCTTTGGAAGGACATGTAACATGCATAGGCTCCCCCTACATGTATGCAATCATGTGAATATGGAATGTAAGAGCATGTGAATGCATAAGCATGTCAAAGCAAGCAATGAGTTACATGTATCTTGGCTATACGCATTAGAGCAAATGATGTGAATATAGGAAGTGTACCTCCATGTTCAATATTCCTTCTTGCAAACAATATGTACAGTAGCAAGAAATCATCATGCACATGAGTGTGATGCATATACTTACCTTGTGGTCTTGAGCTGGCTTTGGAGGAGGTGAACATGAGAAAATAGAGTTAGATAACATAAGAACACTTACTAAGCAATGCAAGAACAGAAAACCACAAGAGTGCCAAGATTGGGGTGACATGTAGAGAGTGAGTACTAGGTACTCTGTTTGGATATAGACATGTCCCCAAAGAGTAAAGATATGCAATGAATTCGAAGATTTCCTTCCCTTCCTTGGATGTCTTGCTCCCCCTGAATCTTATATTGGATAATGGGAGAACATAGGGAAAAGAAAATCAGAGCAAAAACAGTCAAAAACAATCATAACACATGCTAACATGTCTTTCCCCTCTTGAAGACATGTGACTTCTCTCCTCTATGGATAATAAGCATCTAGAGAAGCTTAAGGAGTGCATTCTCTCTTATGTGATAAGCTTTGATGTCCTCTCTCTCCCCCTTTGACATCAATTTCCAAGAAAGGATCTTTTGGAGCATGAGTCAAGTAGGTTTGGTCCTTGAGTCGTAGTACAAAGCAACATGTAATATAAGATGCTGGTAGAGGATAAGAATCATCAAGAGGAGCTGGAACAAATATGCAGGATGCAAATGCCAAAGTGTTTTCTTAGTGTTGAATTCGGTTTCTCCGAGTTGTTTGCTTCGGTGGCACCGAGTAGTTTCGGTTTATCCGAGAAAAACAAATCGGTGAGGCCGATTTTAACATAGAGAGAAAACAATTGTCATCTCAGCTCACTTAGGCAAATAAGATCTCACAAGGATTTGCAAGGAATTAACTGAAAGATTTGCAATGAATTGGATGCAGGGAATGTAGAACAAAGAAAAGAAAAGAAATCTAGATGAAGTTTTTTTTGAAAAAAATGAAACTAACATGCAAGAGACAAATGCAAGAACTCGGGAAAACACTAGAGAACTTCATCTAGAATTGGTCGGCGACAAAGTCACCTATGTTAGAGTATATTGACTGAGGAGTCAAGTGATAAAACTTGATCGTAGGTCATACTCATCATTTAAGCTCAAAATGGGATTGCCATTTTTCGTTTAAGCATTTTGATGTATTCGCTGTTGGCGTTCTGGGAACGGGGGTCCCCAGACTTGCCTGCCTGCGCCCTGCGGCGTGGCTCAAAGGGGGCCCAGCACGGCTCATCTTCACCAACACAAACCCAAGACCCTCGCGAGGGGCCAAGCCTCGCGGGGCGGACGACACGGAGCTTCCTCAGGCGCAGCCTCGTCAGGCTGGCTCGCGAGGAGGCGGAGAGATCAAGGCGAGGTACCTCACGAGGTTCCCATGACGCAAGCCGTGACGACCAAGGGCGCCAGGCGGGCGCCAGCCAGCGCAGTGTCCTCCCTTTCCTCTTTGGTGCAAAGGGAGCAAGCGCAGGTGGGAGGATCAAGCAAAGGCACCCATTTCGGTGCAACGAGACCAAGACCAGCTCCGCGACAAGGAGGAAGTCACTGTGGAGCCCAAGCCGGCGTCATCACCAGAGCCTTTGGCAGGCAAGGACCAACTTTAGTCAGGATAAGTGTACCAGATGTTCCCCTTCAAAATGGCCAATTGTTGGCGCCCTTCCCGCTCAATATTTGGGAAGAGGCCCAGGGCCTTTGCCTATAAATAGGACTAGCCGCCACCAGGGTAGAGGCATCTAGGAAGATCGGAACATCTAGCAACCCGGCAATTAGTTAGATAGGCAGCAGAGAGAGAGAAGGGCGATTGAACTCCTCCTAGCAGTTCATCCCCCAGGCCAAGAACAGACCCTCGCGAGGCTGTTCTGCCTTGTAGTGTTCATCATCATCAGCCCAAGAGGCAATCCACCACACCACACTGGAGTAGGGTATTACACCACATCGGTGGCCCAAACCAGTATAAACTTTGTGTCTCTTATGTTGTTCTTTTGGTAGTTTAGATCTTTGCGAGGAGGACGAGTGCGGGTTGGTAGGAAGCGTAATCTCCACGCGCACCCCAGAGTTGGGTGTGTCGGAACCCGAAATCCGACATTTGGCACGCCAGGTAGGGGTGCGCCGGAATTCGTCTTCTACCCCCCGTTCTTCTCCAACCATCGCGTCCATGTCTGACGCTCGTCGGGCCCGCGCCGAGCGCCGAGCCACTCTAGCTTCCCGCGTCGCCCGGACGGCCCCCGTCAGCGGGCGTACTCACCGTTCCCTGTCGCCTGCCATCAACACCGCCACCGGCTCGGCGGGGAACGGGCAGCAAGTGTCGTCTCGGCATCCGTCCGTGCGGCAAGACGGCCGCACCACTATACCAACACCCCCGGTCGTCGCGGCCCTCCTGGGCGGCTCGCAGACGCCGCCTACAAGTCACCACGTCAAGTCGTTCGTCCGCCGGGTCAGCGCCACTTCCGCGTGGCAGGGGGCTCTCCCGGACCGGGCGGCGCCCAAGGCCGGCCTGACCTTCAGCTCGGAGGACCACCCCGCCAACTCGGCCTGCTCGGGCGTGCTCCCCATCCTGTGCCCCCCACCATCTGCCAGGTGGCCGTCACCATAACTCTCTTCGATGGCGGTGCAGGCCTCAGCGTGCTCTCGGTCGAGGCCTTCAACCTCCTCCACATACCCCTGGAACGACTGCAACCCAGTCGGCCCTTCTCGGGCGTTGGGGGCGGATCATCCAGCTCCTTGGGACAGATCCGGCTCCCAGTAACCTTTGGCACCTACGACAACTTCCACACGGAGATGGTTGACTTTGACATCGCCCCCATCGGCCTCCCATACAACGCCATTCTTGGCTACCCAGCGCTGCCCCAGTTCATGGCCGCGACGCACCCAGCGTACAACCTCATGAAGATGCTCGGGAGCAGCGGTGCCCTCACCGTGCACGGGGACACCGGAGATGCGCTGCGAGTGCTCAAGCTCGCCTTCAAGACGGCGGCGTCAACGCAGCCCGCCGAGTCAGAGGCCCCCAAGCCCAAGGGGGCTGCACCCGCAAAGAAGAAGCAGTTGTTCACCCAAGACAAGGCAGAAACCAAGCAGATACCCGTCGATGAGGACGGGTCCACCAGTGCCACTTTCACCATAGGCGCCAACCTCGAGCCCGAGCAGGAGGAAGCCCTGGTCAGGTTCCTGCGCGCAAACAAGAAGGTATTCGTTTGGGAGCCTAACCAGTTGGTGGGGATCCCTAGGAGTGTAATCGAGCATCACCTCAACGTGTGTCCCAATGTGCGCCCCGTGAAGCAGAAGGCGAGGCGGCAGTCCACAGAGAAGCAGGCCTTCATCGTCCAAGAGACCCGCAAACTAGAAGCCGTTGGGGTCATTCGCGAGGTCCGATACCCGGATTGGTTGGCCAACCCTGTCGTTGTGCCAAAAAAGGTAGGCAAGGAGCGCCTGTGTGTCGACTTCACCAACCTCAACAAGGCATGTCCGCAAGATCCATTCTCGCTCCCCCGCATCGATCAGATCGTCGATTCCACCGCGGAATGCGACCTGCTATGCTTCCTGGATGCCTTCTCTGGGTATCACCAGATCAAGATGGCGGTAGAAGACGTCAAGAAGACAGCCTTCCTAACCCCGTGTGGGGTGTACTGCTACACATGCATGCCATTCGGGCTACGAAACGTAGGGGCGACCTTTCAGCGGCTGATGCACATCACCTTAGGCCGGCAGCTCGGGAAGAATGTCGAGGCTTACGTCGATGACATTGTGGTGAAGTCTCGGGAGGCCAAGACCCTGATACAAGACTTGGAGGAAACCTTCGCGAGCCTCGACGCGGTGAACCTGCGACTCAACCCAGAGAAGTGTGTGTTCAGGGTCCCCTCAGGCAAGCTCTTGGGTTTCCTCATGTCCCACCGAGGCATTGAGCCCAACCCGGAGAAGGTCAAGGCGGTCGAGGACATGAGCCCGCCGAAGACCCTCAGAGAAATGCAGAAGCTCACTGGACGCGTGACCGTGCTAGGGCGCTTCATCTCCAGGCTGGGGGAGCGAGCGCTGTGTCGGATCACGGGTGCGCGCGGAGATTCTACCCTCTACCTCAACGTCTTGCAAAGAACTAACTGCTGAAAGAACGACGCAAGAGAAACGGGGTTTATACTGGTTCGGGCCACCGATGTGGTGTAATACCCTACTCTAGTGTGTGGTGGGTGGATTGCCTCTTGGGCTGATGAAGAAGAACAGTACAAGGGAGAACAGCCTCGCGAGGGCCTGTTCTTGGCTAAGGGGATGAACTGCTAGGGGGAGTTCGATCTCCCTTCTCTCTCTCTCTCTCTCTCTCTCTCTCTCTACTTGGCTAGATGCTAGATACCAGATCTCTCGTCCCCCCCATTCCTGTGAGTGGCTAGCCCTATTTATAGGCAAAGGCCTTGGGCCTCTTCCCAAATATTGAGCGGGAAGGGCGCCAACAATTGGCCAATTTGAAGGGGAACATCTAGTACACTTATCCTGACTAAAGTCGGTCTTCGCCTGCCAAAGGCCCTGTGGTGATGCCGTCCTGGGCTCCATGGTGACCTCCTTCCCGCCGTTGGACTGGTCTTGGTCTCGTTGCACCGAAATGGGTGCCTTTGCTTGATCCTCTCGCCTGCGCTTGCCCCCTTTGCACCAAAGAGGAAAGGGAGACGCTGTGCGGGCTGGCGCTCGCCTGGCATCCTCGGTCGTCATGGCTTGCGTCATGGGCACCTCGCGAGGTAACCCGCCTTGATCTCTCCGCCTCCTCGCGAGCCAGCCTGAGGAGGCCGTGCTTGAGGAAGCGCCGTGCCGTCTGCCTCGCGAGGCTTGGCCCCTTGTGAGGGTCTTGAGCCTTGTGTTGATGAAGATGGGCCGCGCTGGGCCCCCATTCGAGCCACGCCGCAGGCCGCAGGCAGGCAAGTCTGGGGACCCCCGTTCCCAGAACGCCGATAGTAGCCCCTGGGCCCAAGGCGCGCATGGACTTGGCCGTGCCGAGAGGCAAAAGGGCAAGGGCGAAGCGCCGCGGGCCCTAACAGCCTGCGGCCTTGGGCGCCGCGTGGTGGTTGATTGGACGTGGGCGGCACTGTTCATCCATGCTCCCTTATTCAACGCCGCGCTAGGTTGCCCCATAGTTGTACACAGTCGCCCCTCTTCCTGTTGCTCGGCCGTCTCCTGCTCTTCCTCCCCCCGAACTCCGACCCTTGCCTCCGATCCCATCTCACACCTCCTCTCTTCCGTCCGCCGCCATGGCTCCGACGAAGAAAGAGAAGGGGAAGAAGCCTGCGTCTCCAGGAGCGGGGCAGCTACTCGCTGCGGCGACTTGCACCTCCTGTGACCCATGATTAGCGTATGCCTGCTCTTGAGGAATTAACGGTACCGGAGAGTTGTCGCCCCCAGCATGGCTGACGGAGCCGTCCTGGGGCTCCTGGAAGGGCTCGGCCTCTGGCGTCTCGTCTACCTAGCTGGGGCTGAAGAGTGAGCCCTGCTCGCCCTCGTAAGCGTGCCCTTGGCCCATCATGTGAGGCACGTACTCTTCTGACGTCGCCACCCCGAATGTTGTGCTGTAGTGCTCCATGCGCCATGTGGCGTTGCTTGACGTGCCGACGCGGGGTGGTAGCGCGGTTGCCCACCGGCGCCGTGGGCCGCACCGAGCCCCTCTCCTTCGCGCGCCGGGGGCGGGGGCAGCGTCACCGCCAGTCTAGCGCCGGCGGATTCGCCGGTGTTGGGGTAGCCCTGAGGCCCGCGGGAGCGTGCGGGGCCTCCTCGTGCGCCGCCCTGGGCTTGAGGCGGAAGTTGGATGCAGAAGGGGTGAGCCCCCGAAGCGGCAAAGCCCAGGAGTTCTGCGACCCGTTCCAGCAGCACGTCGCGGCCGCCCTCCAGCAGCCTGCACTGCAGCAGCTCCCGTGCTACCGTGAGCGCGGCCCTCGAGTTTGCCTGCTCCCGACGGGTGTACGGTGTCGTAGTCGCGGCGTGAGGGTTGCAGAAGCCTGTCCGCGCCGCCCGCGGCCCGCAGCGCCCTGCGGACCTCGAGCTGCCTGGGGCACGGGGTCGCCCGAGGCGGGCGGCTCTGCGCGAGCGGGCCACGCCGCCCATGGATCCTGGTTGCCTGCCGGGTCGCCGGACATGGTGACGACGATGCGACGAGAGGCGGTGCGGTAGGAAGGCAAATCCCGCGCACCCCTACCTGGCGCGCCAAATGTCGGATCACGGGTTCCGGCAGTGTCGGATTACGGGGGTTCTGGCAGACCCTTAAGGTTCGAACTCTGGGGTGCGCGCGGAGATCGAGCCCTCTACCTCTCCGTCTCGCAAGGATCTAAACTACTGCAAGAACAACACAAGAGACACAGGGTTTATACTGGTTCGGGCCACCATTGTGGTGTAATACCCTACTCCAGTGTGGTGGGTGGATTGCCTCTTGGGCTGATGAGGAAGAACAATACAAGAGGCAATCCACCCACCACACTGGAGTAGGGTATTACACCACAATGGTGGCCCGAACCAGAATAAACCCTGTGTCTCTTATGTTGTTCTTGCAGCAGTTTAGATCCTTGCGAGACGGAGAGGTAGAGGGCTCGATCTCCACGCGCACCCCAGAGTTCGAACCTTAAGGGTCTGCCGGAACCCGTGATCCGACACA
The DNA here is from genome assembly GCA_032464435.1 of Aegilops umbellulata. Lineage (NCBI taxonomy): Eukaryota > Viridiplantae > Streptophyta > Magnoliopsida > Poales > Poaceae > Aegilops > Aegilops umbellulata. The sequence goes on from CP136060.1 coordinate 310,535,551, forward strand.
GCGCTCGCTCCCCCAGCCTGGAGATGAAGCGCCCTAGCACGGTCACGCATCCAGTGAGCTTCTGCATTTCTCTGAGGGTCTTCGGCGGGCTCATGTCCTCGACCGCCTTGACCTTCTCCGGGTTGGCCTCGATGCCTCGGTGGGACATGAGGAAACCCAAGAGCTTGCCTGAGGGGACCCTGAACACACACTTCTCTGGGTTGAGCCGCAGGTTCATCGCGTCGAGGCTCGTGAAGGTTTCCTCCAAGTCTTGTATCAGGGTCTTGGCCTCCCGAGACTTCACCACAATGTCATCGACGTAAGCCTCGACATTCTTCCCGAGCTGCCGGCCTAAGGTGATGTGCATCAACCGCTGAAAGGTCGCCCCTACGTTTCGTAGCCCGAATGGCATGCATGAGTAGCAGTACACCCCACACGGGGTTAGGAAGGCTGTCTTCTTGACGTCTTCTACCGCCATCTTGATCTGGTGATACCCAGAGAAGGCATCCAGGAAGCATAGCAGGTCGCATTCCGCGGTGGAATCGACGATCTGATCGATGCGGGGGCCCGGCGGGGAACGAGCAGCAAGCATCCTCTCAGCACCCATCCGTGCGGCGGGATGGCCGCACCGCCACTCCGTCGCTCACCCCGGCCGGTTCTTCATTGCACGCGCTTCGCGCGCCCTTGGAGGCTCGGGCTGCGCTCATCGCGGCGAACGAGCTCCTGCGCTACCGCCCCGTCGACGACGTCTACGAGGAGTGGCTCGACCGCGTCGCCGAGCTCGTCCGCGCCGCAGGGGGCTCTCCCACGCCTTCCGAACCGCTGCGCCGCACTCCGCCCCGCATGGGCAATGAAGCCCCGGGGGCATCCCAGCCGCCCCCTTTCCAAGAAGATGCCGTGGCCCCAAGGCGCGCAGCTCCTGGGCGGAACCCGCTCCGTCATGCGCTGGCCCAGCAGGAACGGAGCTGCCAAGAAGTCCCGCGACCGCAAGAGGGCGCCCGGGCGCTCCCGGCCCCGGCTCGCCGAGACCCCGCTCCAGCTCCGGCACGTCAAGACCCCGCGCTGCTCCCAGCTGCAGCGCAAGGGGACCCACAAGGCCAAGCTCTCCCTCAACCAAAACCTCCCGCGGTCACCGCTGGCTACCGTGCCTACACCCCCGAGCTGCGTAGCGTCGCGTGGCCCGGCAAGTTCAAGCCGGACCTGCCTCCTCGCTACGACGGCACAACTGATCCCACGGAGTTACTCCAGCTCTACGAGCTGGGAATTGAAGCTGCCAGCGGGGATGAGAAGGTCATGGCGAACTGGTTCCCCATGGCGCTGAAGGAAGGTGCTCGCACTTGGCTCCTGAACCTGGCCCCGGGCACGATCTCCTCCTGGGACCAGATGCGTACTCGCTTCATCGCCAACTTCCAAGGTACCCGCGACCGGCCTCCCGCCGGGAGCGACATACGCCGCATCAAGCAGCAACCTGGCGAGACCCTGCAAAAGTACATCCAGCACTTCAACAGTGCGCGCCTCAAGATCCCCAGGGTGTCTGAAGAAGCCATCATTTCGGCCTTCTCCGATGGCGTGCGCGACGTTAAGATGAAGGAGGAGTTGGCGATGCATGAAGACCTCTGCACCTCCCTGGAGCTGTTCAACCTGGCGACCAAGTGCGCCAGAGCTGAGGAGGGACGCCTCTCCCTCCTCGAGCTGCCTGCCGCAGACCCGGAAGAGAAGAAGCCCAAGGCCAAGGACGTGACGCAAGGGGGCTGCCGTGCTCGCGGCAGAGCCGGACACCAAGCGGGGCAAGGATCTGCCCGAATCCTCCATGGGCAGCCGGTACTGCGTGTACCACGACCTCCACACCCACAACACCAATGAATGCCAAGAACTCCGCGCCGTGCGAGAAGGAAGAGTCGGCCGACGCCCTGACCGTGCTGACCGGGGCTACGCCCGAGGAGGAGGAAGGAACCCGGGACGCTGGGAAGATCGTGGCCCACGTCCAGGCTGGCGTGACCAACCTCGCGAGGACCGCTAGCATGACCCGCCTCGCGAGGGGGACTGGAGGGACCAGCCTCGTGAGGATCGCCCTCATGGCAACCCAGGCCTGCCGCCTCAGCCAAGAAGGAATGAAGACCGCCACCAAGACGAGGGGGCTGGGGGCTTCCAGGAGCCTCGCGCCATCGCCTGCATCCTGGGCGGAGCTCAAGCCCCAGCCTCTCAACGTATCTTCAAGCAATTTGCTCGCGAAGTGAATGCAGTTCTCCCCAAGCTCGAAGCAACGCGTCCCCTCAGGTGGTCGGCCTGCACCATCACGTTCAGCTCAGCTGACCAGCTCAAGTGCGCGGCCACAGCCGGAGTCCTCCCAATGCTTTGTTCCCCAGTCATCAGGAACATTCTGGTCACCAGGACCCTCATCGACGGAGGGGCAGGGCTCAATGTCTTGTCCGTGGAAACATTCAACAGCCTCCAAGTGCCCTATGACCAGCTCCAGCCAACCAAGCCCTTCTCCGGAGTCACCGACGGTTCCACAGTCCCGATCGGGCAGGTCCGCCTCCCAGTCACCTTCGGCACATATGACAACTACCGCACAGAGCTCATCGACTTTGACGTCGCCCACATCCGCCTGCCGTACAACGCCATCCTCGGGTACCCGGCGCTGGCTAAGTTCATGGTCGTGACTCACCATGGCTACAATGTCCTCAAGATGCCAGGAAGCGGCGGCGTCATCACGGTGCCGTGTCAAGAGAAGGATGCAGTGTGTGCCCTGGAGCGAGCCTTTCAGGCCGCGTCACTAGAAGACTGTGACACTCCAAAAATTTTCATTTGGTCTTTAGCAAAAACCTTTGTTGGTTTTGAAAAGAGGGCATTTAAATTTTCTTTATTTCAGAAACCTTCCTCTTAAAAAAAATTTATGGGCAAGGATTGTTATTTCTGTTTCCCTCTTCAAACTTTGGGTTTGATCTTTTAAAAAGTACTTCTCTGTTGAATCCCTCTCTAATTATTTTTGGAGTTTAATCTTTTTCTTTTTATAAGAAAACTCTATGAGAATTGGGGATTTTCATATATTGAAAACCACCCATATTTTTGCCCATGTGGTAAAACCCATTCAAAACCTCCCCTCCTCCTTGAAAACAACATAAGTCCTCTGTCCCTTCTAAACCAAACAAGTTTTGGATTTCATTTTAATTATTTCACCTCTCAAATCTTTTCTGATCTTTATTTTGAGCCTGAGTCATTTTCAAAGCAAGTACCCTATAGCATTTGTATTTGGACCTCATACCAACTCTACTGGCTAGTCCTTGGTACCCTCAACCTGGAACCATCTTAATCCACTCATCTTCTTTTCAAATATTTCAACTTTCACTCCCTGCAAGTTTGGACCAGTTTTGCCAAATTTGGTGAAATTCATATTTCCACTTACCCAAAAATTCCACCAAAAATCAGGCAGCCTACTGGAGCAATGAGGAGCCACTCCACCAAAGATCAGCTCAAGGAAAAATCCCTACATGCCTAGATCATTCGATCGAACACCTTGCAGGCACTGTTTCAGCCATTTTCAGTTAAATTCAGATTTCAATGTCGATCTTCGTCAGTTAGTTCAGTCACATGCTCACAGTGCCCTTGGCACATTGCTCGCCGCCTGGCCTGCTTGTCCGGAGCCTCGCACGCATGCTTGGCACCTTCCTGGCGTCGGTGGCGCCCTGGCCCGCCTGCGCCGGCGTGTCTTGCGGCGGCCGAGCCACCGTAACAGCCGACAGGAAGCGGAACGGCGGTGCAACGCCGTTCAGCGCCGCCCAAACCCCCTGGTGGCTCCGCGTGGCCATCTCCTCGCCAGCGCAAGCATGCAGCACCGTTGCCGTGGCACGGCACGCACAAAGCGTGCTCTCTGCCGCCGACGGGCCCACGCCGCCCCTTTCCGTCGAGCTCCCCCTAAGCGACCTAATCCCGACGCTGTTAGCACAAAAACGGAACCAGGGAGCACCCACGACGATGCTCAACCTCTGAACCCTCCTGTGCAACCACCGCACCGCCGTAATCACCTCGCCGGAGAACCCCGTTCTCGGCAACCGCCTCGGGGCGGCTATATATAGCGCCCCCGAGCCTGCTCTCACTCCCGCACGACTCCACCACCCCGCTAAACCCTACCTGGCCACTGGAGGGGCCTCGAGGAGCCCTTCTTCCTCGACTCCGGCCACCTCCATCCGCCTCGGGCTCCAGCAGCGTTCACTGCGCCCTATCCGACGAGCTCCATCCCCGCCCGAACCGCCGTCCGCCGGAGCAGGAGCCACCGTCGACGTGGTGCTCACCGGCGACCACCACCACCACCACCCGGCGCGGAATGGCACCCTGAGCACGGAGATACCGACGGAGGTGACGGGACCGCAAACTTCACCGAGCTAGGCTCCGACTACTCTGAACCAGGCAAGCATGTTTGAACTTTTGATATGATGAGTGTCTTGGCATGTTTTGCATTTAGCTAGTTGCATGGTATATCGATGAGCATATCGAGGAACGTTATTTCCATGCATTGTTAAAGTAAGTGAGTTCGATGATCCAAACGTTGTTGGATGTGAGTATGCATGGCCATATGTTGGCATGAGGATGGATAAGACGACAGTGTTGTAGCATGCCAGTCTTATGCCATACTATTGACTTCAGTGTCAGCCCGTATCAGTTCGGTTCCCGTCCACATTCCCTCCCTGTACTACCACATGTTTTCCGCAAGGAATATGGTTTAGTAAGTTGCAAACCGCTTCCCTGGTACACACCAAAAGGAGAGCCCCCTCCCACGTACCAGTGGAAGCACCATGCTCCGCGCTGGCTGACAACACTGCCGAGGAGCGGCTATGCCCGCACACATACGGAAGCGCTATGCTCCGCGCTGGTGATAAACAACTGAGGGTGGCCTCCGGGCCGCGTTAACCTCAGGGAGCCCCGAGCTCAGTGGCCGGCTTCATCGCAACGCCTCCCCGCGGGAGCGCCACGCGAGGGGGCTGGGCACGGGGGCTACGACTGGGTCACGCCCAGCCGTACGCCCCAGCCAGGCCCCTCGGGCCTGGTTCGTCGCGCGTCTCTCCCCGAGCGGAGCAAAGGTACGAAGGCCGTTCGCACGTCAAGGGGGACTCCTGAGCATCGCGACTCAGGAGCCTAATTGGCTCCGTAGCCCCTCACTCCTTAGTTTCGAAAGGCTATGCTGGGTGAGGTACGCGCGGGGTCAGGCTCTGCAGACGTAGAACGGTAGCCCCGCCTGCATTTCATCTTGTCACCTTCTGTTCGCGCGTCAAGGGGGACTCCTGAGCATCGCGACTCAGGAGCCTAACTGGCTCCGTAGCTCCTCACTCCTTAGTTCCGAAAGGCTATGCTGGGTGAGGTACGCGCGGGGTCGGGCTCTGCGGACATAGAACGGAAACGCACCTACATCGCGCTTCCCTACTTGCTGTTCGTGCGCCAAGGGGGACTCCTGAGCATCGCGACTCAGGAGCCTAACTTGTCACGTGGCCCCTCATTCCTTTGGTCCCGTCCTTGTTTTCGGTCAGGGCTGATGCTGGGTGAGGCATGCGCGTGGCCGGGCTCTGCCGGCGTAGAGCATAAGCAAGTAGGGAAGAGGAACATAAAATTCAAGGAACTTAAAAGTGAATATTACAACCCATACTGTCGCCTTGGTACCAAACGCAAATTTAAATGCCTCCTCGAGGCGTCGTGCATGTGCAGGAATCGAAAGAAGGACAGGAACGATAGCGGAGTCACTTGTCGGCAGCAGAGTCGCGTGGAGTGGCTTCGCCTTGTGGGGTAGTAGGGCCGGCAGCGCCTCGCTTCGGCTTGGTGCTGAAGGCCCGGAACTTCCTTAGCAGCGCCTCTGCGCACCCCTTCACGGCCTCGACAGCGGCAGCGGCGCCCTCGCCGCTCACCGGCTCCAGCAGGCTGTCAAGGTCGGCGCTGGGGTCGCGAAGGTAGACATGGGCGAAGACCCGCGTCAGCGCGGCGGAAGACAGGACACGCGCCTCGGCTTCAACCGTGGGGGCGAGTCCGAGGGCGACATCTCCAAGAGCCTTCACCAAGAAGGGAAGCAGTTTGGCGGGGCCGTCCCCGTCGCCTGCCAGCGGGCTATCCAGGCCACTCTCGTAAAGCGTCTTCAGTGAAGCGCGGGCATCCTTCTCCATGTCCGTGAAGGCCACGCGATCCTCGGCAAGGACCCGGGCCTTGGCGTCCAGCTCGGCCTTCGTCATCTCCAGCTCCTTCTTCAACGCACCTAGGTGGCTGCGGCGCTTCTTGAGCTTCGCCTCCCGGTCCTCGAGCGCCGCCTCGCAAGCCTTCACCCCCTTCTCCTGCTCTTGGCGAAGGCGGATCTCCTCTGCAAGCTGACCACGCAGGCCTTGCAACTCGTCCTCCAGCTCCTTCCAGCGGCCGCGGATGCCAACCGCCTCTCCCAGGGCCGCGTCACGGGCAGCCTTCGCCTCGAGGGTAGCCTCCCTCTCCTCGTCACAGGCCGTCGAGGCCTGACCCAGCGCTGCCCGGATCGAGGCGTCAGAGCGAATCCACCCCGAGGCCAGCTCCAGGCGCCCAGCCACCAGGCGAGGGTCGGCGCCTAGAAGATCCTGCCGCAGCCGGTCCAGTCCAGCAACAGCTCGCTCCAGGATGGAAGAAGAAGGCGGAGAAGCATCAGTGCGCTTCAAGGCAGCAGGAGGAGTCGCGGAACCAGCAGCCGGCGGAACGGGAGGAGAAGGTAGCGACGGCGAGGCTGCAGTATCCCGAGACGGAGTCTGCTGCGCCTCCCCAGCCGTAGTAGCAGCACCAGGCAAGGGCACCTCTGGGGTCGACCGAGCCATGGGGGCTGCGGCCCCAGCCAGATCAGCCAAGCCCCGCAAGGGCGAGTGGGCAGGAGGAGCCTGTGCGTCGCGGTCGCCCTCCCCTGGAGGTGGAGGTGTCGTCGCAGCTGGGGCCTCAGGAGCTCCCTTCAGCTTCTTCGCCGCGGGCGCCAGCCCGCTCAGGAGAAGTGATCGTCAAGCCTCGTCAGCGGAACAAGAAACCAGGAATCAAGGATCAAGCACTTACAGGTCGTCGCCAGAAAGCTCCAGCGGTCTCCTGCCAAACTTGAAGCCGGAGAGCCGGCTGGAGGGGTCAACCACGGAAGCAGAAGGCGCGTCAGCGGTTCGCCCCGGAGTCAGGGCGGACCCGCGGGGAATGAACCCGGTCCTGCCCTTCTTCGGGACCGGGGGCGAGCTCCCGCTGCCCAGCACGTCGTCATCATCATCATCATCGCTCAGCAAAAAGCGGAGAGCGCTGGACTTGCGCTGGAGCGGGGGAGCCCTAGACTCTCCGTCAGTCGCCTCGGAGTCAGGACCTGCCTCCTGCTCCTCCTTGCCCTCATCTCCACTGGAGTCGCCGGAAGACACATTCACCAGATCCTCGGGAGCCACCACGGGCACGAGCCCGTCCCTGTTGAAGACGGGCATGGACTCCACCGCTTGCTCCTAATCGTCGCGGAGGAACAGGGGCGAAGGCGCGTCCTCCGTCCTTGCTGCCTTGCCCCCGACCAGGGACTGGAGAACCGCGGTCACGTCCTCTTCGCCCACGGCTGCGGGGCTCGGGTGAGGCCTCCACATCGGGGGAGAGTACTGCCAAAGCGGAGCCAGCTGGTGCTCCAGGAACTCCCTCAGCAATGACGCCCCGGTCAGCTTCGCCGTCGCCATGTTGGCTGGCTTCAGATCGGCGTCCATCTTCGCCAGCATCGACTTCGCGCGGGGATCCGTGAGCTCCGCCCAGCACCAGTCTTCCGAGCTCACGGCCGGCTCCGTGGGAAGGGCCAACTGAGGGTCGACGCGCCCGGCGTCAACCAATACCCACTTGCTCCGGAAGCCCTCGATCCTCTTCCCTGGATTCGAGATGGCCATGGAGCTGCCGCAAGCGACGAAGCCCGCGCACGCAGAAGGGGAACCTTTGGAGGTCCGGAGGTAGAAGTAGTGGCGCAGCAAGGCCACTGAAGGCTGCAACCCCACATGCGCCTCGCAGTAATAGGCGAAGATCGCCAGGAGAAGGACGGAGTTGGGGTGGAGATGCAAAGCTTGCAAGTTGTAATGGCGGAGGACGGCGAAGAAGAACTCAGAGAAAGGAGGCACCAGGCCAGCTATAATGGAGCTCACAAAGAAAGGATAGAAGGTGCTCCCTTGGCCTTCAGGGACATCGGAGCCGACCTTGAACATCTGCGCCCCGTCAATGCCCTGCGCCGCAGCCATCCGGTGCAGTAGGGCGAGGCTCGCCTTCGACACGTTGGGCGAATCCAAAGCAGGCGAGAACCAAGCTTCAGCCGGGGCCCGGCGAGGCACCATGGCTACCTGGGTCGAGCGGGCGGAGCAGATCTGGAAGCTTGGAGGAAGGGTGGATAAGCGCAAGAAAGGGGATTTGAGCAGCGGATGAAGAAGGAGAAGAACAAAACCCGAGCAGATGCCACGCCTTTAGTATCCTGCGCAGTTGCAAAAGCACCCACGTCCAATCAACCGCCACGCGGCGTCCGAGGCCGCAGGCTGTTAGGGCCCGCGGCGCTTCGCCCTTGCCCTTTCGCCTCTCGGCACGGCCAAGTCCGTGTGCGCCTTGGGCCCGGGGGCTACTAAATGTCGGATCACGGGTTCCGGCAGACCCTTAAGGTTCGAACTCTGGGGTGCGCGCGGAGATCGAGCCCTCTACCTCTCCGTCTCGCAAGGATCTAAACTACTGCAAGAACAACACAAGAGACACATGGTTTATACTGGTTCGGGCCACCATTGTGGTATAATACCCTACTCCAGTGTGGTGTGTGGATTGCCTCTTGGGCTGATGAGGAAGAACAATACAAGGAAGAACAGCCTCGCGAGGGTCTGTTCTTGGCTAGGGGATGAACTGCTAGGGGGAGTTCGATCGCCCTTCTCTCTCTCTCTCTCTCTCTCTCTCTCTCTCTCTCTCTCTCTCTCTCTCTAGATGCTGGATTCGATCCTAGCTCATTCCAATCTGGTTTCTTGGTACTCCATCCGATCGGATTCTAGATGGCCCTGAAGGAAATATGCCCTAGAGGCAATAATAAAGTTATTATTTATTTCCTTACATATCATGATAAATGTTTATTATTCATGCTAGAATTGTATTAACTGGAAACATAATACATGTGTGAATACATAGACAAACAGAGTGTCACTAGTATGCCTCTACTTGACTAGCTCATTAATCAAAGATGGTTATGTTTCCTAACCATGAACAAAGAGTTGTTATTTGATTAACGAGATCACATCATTAGTTGAATGATCTGATTGACATGACCCATTCCATTAGCATAGCACCCGATCGTTTAGTATGTTGCTATTGCTTTTATCCATGACTTATACATGTTCCTTTAACTATGAGATTATGCAACTCCCGTTTACCGTAGGAACACTTTGTGTGCTACCAAACGTCACAACGTAACTGAGTGATTATAAAGGTGCTCTACAGGTGTCTCCGAAAGTATTTGTTGGGTTGGCGTATTTCGAGATTAGGATTTGTCACTCCGAATGTCGGAGAGGTATCTCAGGGCCTTCTCGGTAATGCACATCACATAAGCCTTGCAAGCATTGCAACCAATGAGTTAGTTGCGAGATGATGTATTACGGAACGAGTAAAGAGACTTGCCGGTAACGAGATTGAACTAGGTATTGGATACCGACGATCGAATCTCGGGCAAGTAACATACCGATGACAAAGGGAACAACGTATGTTGTTATGCGGTCTGACCGATAAAGATCTTCGTAGAATATGTAGGAGCCAATATGGGCATCCAGGTCCCGCTATTGGTTATTGACCGGAGACGTGTCTCGGTCATGTCTACATTGTTCTCGAACCGTAGGGTCCGCACGCTTAACGTTACGATGACAGTTATTATGAGTTTATGCATTTTTATGTACCGAAGGTTGTTCGGAGTCCCGGATGTGATCACGGACATGACGAGGAGTCTCGAAATGGTCGAGACGTAAAGATTGATATATTGGAAGCCTACATTTGGATATCGGAAGTGTTCCGGGTGAAATCGGGATTTCACCGGAGTACCAAGAGGTTACCGGAACCCCCCGGGAAACATATGGGCCATATTGGGCCTTAGTGGAAACGAGAAAGGGGCTGCCCTAGGGCTGGCCGCGCGCCTCCCCCCTTCCCTAGTCCTATTAGGACTAGGAGAAGGTGGCCGGCCCCCTCTCTCTCTTTCCCCCCCTTGAGGAATCCTATTCCAACTAGGATTGGGGGGGAATCCTACTCCCGGAGGGAGTAGGACTCTCCTGGCGCGCCAGGCTTGGCCGGCCAGCCCCTCCCCCTTGGCTCCTTTATATACGGGGGCAGGGGAGCACCCTTGAACACACAAGTTGATCTACGGATCGTTCCTTAGCCGTGTGCGGTGCCCCCTTCCACCAAATTCCACCTCGGTCATATCGTTGCAGTGCTTAGGCGAAGCCCTGCGCCGGTAACACATCAAGATCGTCACCACGCCGTCGTGCTGACGAAACTCTTCCCCGACGCTTTGCTGGATCGGAGCCCGGGGATCGTCATCGAGCTGAACGTGTGCCAAGAACTCGGAGGTGCCGGAGTAACGGTGCTGTGATCGGTTGGATCGCGAGGAGAACGTACGACTACTTCCTCTACGTTGCGTCAACACTTCCGCTTCGGTCTACGAGGGTACGTAGACAACACTCTCCCCTCTCGTTGCTATGCATCACCATGATCTTGCGTGTGCGTAGGAAATTTTTTGAAATTACTACGTTCCCCAACAGTGGCATCCGAGCCTAGGTTTTTATGGTTTGATGTTATTTGCATGAGTAGAACACAAGTGAGTTGTGGACGATACAAGTCATACTGCCTACCAGCATGTCATACTTTGGTTCAGCGGTATTGTTGGACGAGACGATCCGGACCAACCTTACGCGTACGCTTACGCGAGACCGGTTCCCTCGACGTGCTTTGCACATAGATGGCTTACGGAAGACTGTCTCTCCAACTTTAGTTGAACCGAGTGTGGCTACGCCCGGTCCTTGAGAAGGTTAAAATGGAGTCTATTTGACAAACTATCGTTGTGGTTTTGATGCGTAGGTAAGATGAGTTCTTGCTTAAGCCCGTAGCAGCCACGTAAAACTTGCAACAACAAAGTAGAGGACGTCTAACTTGTTTTTGCAGGGCATGTTGTGATGTGATATGGTCAAGACATGATGCTAAAAATTTTATTGTATGAGATGATCATGTTTTGTAACCGAGCTATCGGCAACTGGCAGGAGCCATATGGTTGTCGCTTTATTGTATGCAATGCAATCGCGATGTAATGCTTTACTTTATTACTAAGCGGTAGTGATAGTCGTGGAAGCATAAGATTGGCGAGACGACAACGATGCTACGATGGAGATCAAGGTGTCGCGCCGGTGACGATGGTAATCATGACGGTGCTTCGAAGATGGAGATCACAAGCACGAGATGATGATGGCCATATCATATCACTTATATTGATTGCATGTGATGTTTATCGTTTATGCATCTTATCTTGCTTTGATTGACGGTAGCATTATAAGATGATCTCTCACTAATTATCAAGAAGTGTTCTCCCTGAGTATGCACCGTTGCGAAAGTTCTTCGTGCTGAGACACCACGTGATGATCGGGTGTGATAGGCTCTACGTTCAAATACAACGGGTGCAAAACAGTTGCACACGCGGAATACTCAGGTTTAACTTGACGAGCCTAGCATATAACAGATATGGCCTCGGAACACGGAGACCGAAAGGTCGAGCGTGAATCATATAGTAGATATGATCAACATAGTGATGTTCACCATTGAAAGTACTCCATCTCACGTGATGATCGGACATGGTTTAGTTGATTTGGATCACGTGATCACTTAGGGGATTAGAGGGATGTCTATCTAAGTGGGAGTTCTTAAAATAATATGATTAATTGAACTTAAAATTTATCATGAACTTAGTACCTGATAGTATCTTGCTTGTCTATGTTGTGTAGATAGATGGCTCGTGCTGTTGTTCTGTTGAATTTTAATGCGTTCCTTGAGAAAGCAAAGTTGAAAGATGATGGTAGCAATTACACGGACTGGGTCCGTAACTTGAGGATTATCCTCATTGCTGCACAGAAGAATTACGTCCTGGAAGCACCGCTAGGTGCCAGGCCTGGTGCAAGAGCTACGCCAGATGTTGTGAACGTCTGGCAAAGCAAAGCTGATGACTACTCTATAGTTCAGTGTGCCATGCTTTACGGCTTAGAACCGGGACTTCAACGACGTTTTGAACACCATGGAGCATATGAGATGTTCCAGGAGTTGAAGTTAATATTTCAAGCAAATGCCCGGATTGAGAGATATGAAGTCTCCAATAAGTTCTATAGCTGTAAGATGGAGGAGAACGGTTCTGTCAGTGAGCATATACTCAGAATGTCTGGGTATAACAATCACTTGATTCAACTAGGAGTTAATCTTCCGGATGATTGCGTCATTGACAGAATTCTCCAATCACTGCCACCAAGCTACAAGAGCTTCGTGATGAACTATAATATGCAAGGGATGACCAAAACTATGCCCGAGCTCTTCGCGATGCTGAAAGCCGCGGAGGTAGAAATCAAAAAGGAGCATCAAGTGTTGATGGTTAACAAAACCACTAGTTTCAAGAAAAAGGGCAAAGGGAAGAAAAAGGGGAACTTCAAAAAGAATAGCAAGCAAGTTGCTAATCAAGAGAAGAAACCCAAGTCTGGACCTAAGCCTGAAACTGAGTGCTTCTATTGCAAGCAGACTGGTCACTGGAAGCGGAACTGCCCCAAGTACTTGGCGGATAAGAAGGATGGCAAGGTTAACAAAGGTATATATGATATACATGTTATTGATGTATACCTTACTAATTCTCGCAGTAGCACCTGGGTATTTGATACTGGTTCTGTTGCTAATATTTGCAACTCAAAACAGGGGCTACGGATTAAGCGAAGATTGGCTAAGGACGAGGTGACAATGCGCGTGGGAAATGGTTCCAAAGTCGATGTGATCGCGGTCGGCACGCTACCTCTACATCTACCTTCGGGATTAATATTAGATCTAAATAATTGTTATTTAGTACCAGCGTTGAGGATGAACATTATATCTGGATCTTGTTTGATGCGAGACGGTTATTCATTTAAATCAGAGAATAATGGTTGTTCTATTTATATGAGTAATATCTTTTATGGTCATGCACCATTAAAGAATGGTTTGTTCTTACTTAATCTCGATAGTAGTGATACACATATTCATAATGTTGAAGCCAAAAGATGCAGAGTTGATAATGATAGTGCAACTTATTTGTGGCACTGCCGTTTAGGTCATATCGGTGTAAAACGCATGAAGAAACTCCATACTGATGGACTTTTGGAGTCACTTGATTATGAATCACTTGGCACTTGCGAACCGTGCCTTATGGGCAAGATGACTAAAACAGCGTTCTCCGGTACTATGGAGAGAGCAACAGATTTATTGGAAATCATACATACTGATGTATGTGGTCCAATGAATGTTGAGGCTCGTGGCGGATATCGTTATTTTCTCACCTTCACTGATGATTTAAGCAGATATGGGTATATCTACTTAATGAAACACAAGTCTGAAACATTTGAAAAGTTCAAAGAATTTCAGAGTGAAGTGGAAAATCATCGTAACAAGAAAATAAAGTTTCTACGATCTGATCGTGGAGGAGAATATTTGAGTTACGAGTTTGGTCTACATTTGAAACAATGCGGAATAGTTTCGCAACTCACGCCACCCGGAACACCACAACGTAATGGTGTGTCCGAACGTCGTAATCGTACTTTACTGGATATGGTGCGATCTATGATGTCTCTTACCGATTTACCGCTATCGTTTTGGGGTTATGCTTTAGAGACGGCCGCATTCACGTTAAATAGGGCACCATCAAAATCCGTTGAGACGACGCCTTATGAACTGTGGTTTGGCAAGAAACCAAAGTTGTCGTTTCTTAAAGTTTGGGGTTGCGATGCTTATGTGAAAAAGCTTCAACCTGATAAGCTCGAACCCAAATCAGAAAAATGTGTCTTCATAGGATACCCAAAGGAGACTGTTGGGTACACCTTCTATCACAGATCCGAAGGCAAGATTTTTGTTGCTAAATTCGGAAACTTTCTAGAGAAGGAGTTTCTCTCGAAAGAAGTGAGTGGGGGGAAAGTAGAACTTGATGAGATAACTGTATCTACTCCCTTATTGAGAAGTAGTACGTCACAGAAATCAGTTTCTGTGACACCTACACCAAATAGGGAGGAAGCTAATGATAATGATCATGAAACTTCAGATCAAGTTTCTACTGAACCTCGTAGATCAACCAGAGTAAGATCCGCACCAGAGTGGTACGGTAATCCTATTTTGGAAGTCATGTTGCTAGACCATGATGAACCTACGAACTATGAAGAAGCGATGGTGAGCCCAGATTCCACAAAATGGCTTGAGGCCATGAAATCTGAGATGGGATCCATGTATGAGAACAAAGTGTGGACTTTGGTTGACTTGCCCGATGATCGGCAAGCAATTGAGAATAAATGGATTTTTAAAAAGAAGACTGACGCTGATGGTAATGTTACTGTCTATAAAGCTCGACTTGTTGCAAAAGGTTTTCGACAAGTTCAAGGGATTGACTACGATGAGACTTTCTCACCCGTAGCGATGCTTAAGTCTGTCCGAATCATGTTAGCAGTTGTCGCATTTTATGATTATGAGTTTTGGCAAATGGATGTCAAAACTGCATTCCTGAATGGATTTCTGGAAGAAGAGTTGTATATGATGCAACCAGAAGGTTTTGTCGATCCAAAGGGAGCTAACAAAGTGTGCAAGCTCCAGCGATCCATTTATGGACTGGTGCAAGCCTCTCGGAGTTGGAATAAACGCTTTGATAGTGTGACCAAAGCATTTGGTTTTATACAGACTTTTGGAGAAGCCTGTATTTACAAGAAAGTGAGTGGGAGCTCTGTAGCATTTCTGATATTATATGTGGATGACATATTACTGATCGGAAATAATATAGAATTTCTGGATAGCATAAAGGGATACTTGAATAAGAGTTTTTCGATGAAAGACCTTGGTGAAGCTGCTTACATATTGGGCATTAAGATCTATAGAGATAGATCAAGACGCTTAATAGGACTTTCACAAAGCACATACCTTGACAAAGTTTTGAAGAATTTCAAAATGGATCAGGCAAAGAAAGGGTTCTTGCCTGTGTTACAAGGTGTGAAGTTGAGTAAGACTCAATGCCCGACCACCGCAGAAGATAGAGAGAAAATGAAAAATGTTCCCTATGCTTCAGCCATAGGCTCTATCATGTATACAATGTTGTGTACCAGACCTGATGTGTGCCTTGCTGTAAGCTTAGCAGGCAGGTACCAAAGTAATCCAGGAGTGGATCACTGGACAGCGGTCAAGAACATCCTTAAGTACTTGAGAAGGACTAAGGATATGTTTCTCATTTATGGAGGTGACAAAGAGCTCGTCGTAAACGGTTACGTCGATGCAAGCTTTGACACTAATCCGGACGATTCTAAATCGCAAACCGGATACGTATTTACATTAAACGGTGGAGCTGTCAGTTGGTGCAGTTCTAAACAAAGCGTCGTGGCGGGATCTACATGTGAAGCTGAGTACATAGCTGCTTCGGAAGCAGCTAATGAAGGAGTCTGGATGAAGGAGTTCATATCCGATCTAGGTGTTGTACCTAGCGTATCGGGTCCAATGAAAATATTTTGTGACAATACTGGTGCAATTGCCTTGGCAAAGGAATCCAGATTTCACAAAAGAACCAAACACATCAAAAGACACTTCAACTCCATCCGGGATTTAGTCCAGGTGGGAGACATAGAGATATGCAAGATACATACGGATCTGAATGTTGCAGACCCGTTGACTAAGCCTCTTCCACGAGCAAAACATGATCAGCACCAAGACTCCATGGGTGTTAGAATCATTACTTTGTAATCTAGATTATTGACTCTAGTGCAAGTGGGAGACTGAAGGAAATATGCCCTAGAGGCAATAATAAAGTTATTATTTATTTCCTTACATATCATGATAAATGTTTATTATTCATGCTAGAATTGTATTAACTGGAAACATAATACATGTGTGAATACATAGACAAACAGAGTGTCACTAGTATGCCTCTACTTGACTAGCTCATTAATCAAAGATGGTTATGTTTCCTAACCATGAACAAAGAGTTGTTATTTGATTAACGAGATCACATCATTAGTTGAATGATCTGATTGACATGACCCATTCCATTAGCATAGCACCCGATCGTTTAGTATGTTGCTATTGCTTTTATCCATGACTTATACATGTTCCTTTAACTATGAGTTATGCAACTCCCGTTTACCGTAGGAACACTTTGTGTGCTACCAAATGTCACAACGTAACTGAGTGATTATAAAGGTGCTCTACAAGTGTCTCCGAAAGTATTTGTTGGGTTGGCGTATTTCGAGATTAGGATTTGTCACTCCGAATGTCGGAGAGGTATCTCAGGGCCTTCTCGGTAATGCACATCACATAAGCCTTGCAAGCATTGCAACCAATGAGTTAGTTGCGAGATGATGTATTACGGAACGAGTAAAGAGACTTGCCGGTAACGAGATTGAACTAGGTATTGGATACCGACGATTGAATCTCGGGCAAGTAACATACCGATGACAAAGGGAACAACGTATGTTGTTATGCGGTCTGACCGATAAAGATCTTCGTAGAATATGTAGGAGCCAATATGGGCATCCAGGTCCCGCTATTGGTTATTGACCGGAGACGTGTCTCGGTAATGTCTACATTGTTCTCGAACCGTAGGGTCCGCACGCTTAACGTTACGATGACAGTTATTATGAGTTTATGCATTTTTATGTACCGAAGGTTGTTCGGAGTCCCGGATGTGATCACGGACATGACGAGGAGTCTCGAAATGGTCGAGACGTAAAGATTGATATATTGGAAGCCTACATTTGTATATCGGAAGTGTTCCGGGTGAAATCGGGATTTCACCGGAGTACCAGGAGGTTACCGGAACCCCCCGGGAAACATATGGGCCATATTGGGCCTTACTGGAAAGGAGAAAGGGGCTGCCCTAGGGCTGGCCGCGCGCCTCCCCCCTTTCCTAGTCCTATTAGGACTAGGAGAAGGTGGTCGGCCCCCTCTCTCTCTTTCCCCCCCTTGAGGAATCCTATTCCAACTAGGATTGGGGGGGAATCCTACTCCCGGAGGGAGTAGGACTCTCCTGGCGCGCCAGGCTTGGCCGGCCAGCCCCTCCCCCTTGGCTCCTTTATATACGGGGGCAGGGGAGCACCCTTGAACACACAAGTTGATCTACGGATCGTTCCTTAGCCGTGTGCGGTGCCCCCTTCCACCAAATTCCACCTCGGTCATATCGTTGCAGTGCTTAGGCGAAGCCTTGCGCCGGTAACACATCAAGATCGTCACCACGCCGTCGTGCTGACGGAACTCTTCCCCGACACTTTGCTGGATCGGAGCCCGGGGATCGTCATCGAGCTGAACGTGTGCCAAGAACTCGGAGGTGCCGGAGTAACGGTGCTGTGATCGGTTGGATCGCGAGGAGAACGTAAGACTACTTCCTCTACGTTGCGTCAACGCTTCCGCTTCGGTCTACGAGGGTACGTAGACAACACTCTCCCCTCTCATTGCTATGCATCACCATGATCTTGCGTGTGCGTAGGAAATTTTTTGAAATTACTACGTTCCCCAACAGTGGCATCCGAGCCTAGGTTTTTATGGTTTGATGTTATTTGCATGAGTAGAACACAAGTGAGTTGTGGACGATACAAGTCATACTGCCTACCAGCATGTCATACTTTGGTTCAGCGGTATTGTTGGACGAGACGATCCGGACCAACCTTACGCGTACGCTTACGCGAGACCGGTTCCCTCGACGTGCTTTGCACATAGATGGCTTACGGAAGACTGTCTCTCCAACTTTAGTTGAACCGAGTGTGGCTACGCCCGGTCCTTGAGAAGGTTAAAATGGAGTCTATTTGACAAACTATCGTTGTGGTTTTGATGCGTAGGTAAGATGAGTTCTTGCTTAAGCCCGTAGCAGCCACGTAAAACTTGCAACAACAAAGTAGAGGACGTCTAACTTGTTTTTGCAGGGCATGTTGTGATGTGATATGGTCAAGACATGATGCTAAAATTTTTATTGTATGAGATGATCATGTTTTGTAACCGAGCTATCGGCAACTGGCAGGAGCCATATGGTTGTCGCTTTATTGTATGCAATGCAATCGCGATGTAATGCTTTACTTTATTACTAAGCGGTAGTGATAGTCGTGGAAGCATAAGATTGGCGAGACGACAACGATGCTACGATGGAGATCAAGGTGTCGCGCCGGTGACGATGGTAATCATGACGGTGCTTCGAAGATGGAGATCACAAGCACGAGATGATGATGGCCATATCATATCACTTATATTGATTGCATGTGATGTTTATCGTTTATGCATCTTATCTTGCTTTGATTGACGGTAGCATTATAAGATGATCTCTCACTAATTATCAAGAAGTGTTCTCCCTGAGTATGCACCGTTGCGAAAGTTCTTCGTGCTAAGACACCACGTGATGATCGGGTGTGATAGGCTCTACGTTCAAATACAACGGGTGCAAAACAGTTGCACACGCGGAATACTCAGGTTTAACTTGACGAGCCTAGCATATAACAGATATGGCCTCGGAACACGGAGACCGAAAGGTCGAGCGTGAATCATATAGTAGATATGATCAACATAGTGATGTTCACCATTGAAAGTACTCCATCTCACGTGATGATCGGACATGGTTTAGTTGATTTGGATCACGTGATCACTTAGAGGATTAGAGGGATGTCTATCTAAGTGGGAGTTCTTAAAATAATATGATTAATTGAACTTAAAATTTATCATGAACTTAGTACCTGATAGTATCTTGCTTGTCTATGTTGTGTAGATAGATGGCTCGTGCTGTTGTTCTGTTGAATTTTAATGCGTTCCTTGAGAAAGCAAAGTTGAAAGATGATGGTAGCAATTACACGGACTGGGTCCGTAACTTGAGGATTATCCTCATTGCTGCACAGAAGAATTACGTCCTGGAAGCACCGCTAGGTGCCAGGCCTGGTGCAAGAGCTACGCCAGATGTTGTGAACGTCTGGCAAAGCAAAGCTGATGACTACTCTATAGTTCAGTGTGCCATGCTTTACGGCTTAGAACCGGGACTTCAACGACGTTTTGAACACCATGGAGCATATGAGATGTTCCAGGAGTTGAAGTTAATATTTCAAGCAAATGCCCGGATTGAGAGATATGAAGTCTCCAATAAGTTCTATAGCTGTAAGATGGAGGAGAACGGTTCTGTCAGTGAGCATATACTCAGAATGTCTGGGTATAACAATCACTTGATTCAACTAGGAGTTAATCTTCCGGATGATTGCGTCATTGACAGAATTCTCCAATCACTGCCACCAAGCTACAAGAGCTTCGTGATGAACTATAATATGCAAGGGATGACCAAAACTATGCCCGAGCTCTTCGCGATGCTGAAAGCCGCGGAGGTAGAAATCAAAAAGGAGCATCAAGTGTTGATGGTTAACAAAACCACTAGTTTCAAGAAAAAGGGCAAAGGGAAGAAAAAGGGGAACTTCAAAAAGAATAGCAAGCAAGTTGCTAATCAAGAGAAGAAACCCAAGTCTGGACCTAAGCCTGAAACTGAGTGCTTCTATTGCAAGCAGACTGGTCACTGGAAGCGGAACTGCCCCAAGTACTTGGCGGATAAGAAGGATGGCAAGGTTAACAAAGGTATATATGATATACATGTTATTGATGTATACCTTACTAATTCTCGCAGTAGCACCTGGGTATTTGATACTGGTTCTGTTGCTAATATTTGCAACTCAAAACAGGGGCTACGGATTAAGCGAAGATTGGCTAAGGACGAGGTGACAATGCGCGTGGGAAATGGTTCCAAAGTCGATGTGATCGCGGTCGGCACGCTACCTCTACATCTACCTTCGGGATTAATATTAGATCTAAATAATTGTTATTTAGTACCAGCGTTGAGGATGAACATTATATCTGGATCTTGTTTGATGCGAGACGGTTATTCATTTAAATCAGAGAATAATGGTTGTTCTATTTATATGAGTAATATCTTTTATGGTCATGCACCATTAAAGAATGGTTTGTTCTTACTTAATCTCGATAGTAGTGATACACATATTCATAATGTTGAAGCCAAAAGATGCAGAGTTGATAATGATAGTGCAACTTATTTGTGGCACTGCCGTTTAGGTCATATCGGTGTAAAACGCATGAAGAAACTCCATACTGATGGACTTTTGGAGTCACTTGATTATGAATCACTTGGCACTTGCGAACCGTGCCTTATGGGCAAGATGACTAAAACAGCGTTCTCCGGTACTATGGAGAGAGCAACAGATTTATTGGAAATCATACATACTGATGTATGTGGTCCAATGAATGTTGAGGCTCGTGGCGGATATCGTTATTTTCTCACCTTCACTGATGATTTAAGCAGATATGGGTATATCTACTTAATGAAACACAAGTCTGAAACATTTGAAAAGTTCAAAGAATTTCAGAGTGAAGTGGAAAATCATCGTAACAAGAAAATAAAGTTTCTACGATCTGATCGTGGAGGAGAATATTTGAGTTACGAGTTTGGTCTACATTTGAAACAATGCGGAATAGTTTCGCAACTCACGCCACCCGGAACACCACAACGTAATGGTGTGTCCGAACGTCGTAATCGTACTTTACTGGATATGGTGCGATCTATGATGTCTCTTACCGATTTACCGCTATCGTTTTGGGGTTATGCTTTAGAGACGGCCGCATTCACGTTAAATAGGGCACCATCAAAATCCGTTGAGACGACGCCTTATGAACTGTGGTTTGGCAAGAAACCAAAGTTGTCGTTTCTTAAAGTTTGGGGTTGCGATGCTTATGTGAAAAAGCTTCAACCTGATAAGCTCGAACCCAAATCGGAAAAATGTGTCTTCATAGGATACCCAAAGGAGACTATTGGGTACACCTTCTATCACAGATCCGAAGGCAAGATTTTTGTTGCTAAATTCGGAAACTTTCTAGAGAAGGAGTTTCTCTCGAAAGAAGTGAGTGGGAGGAAAGTAGAACTTGATGAGATAACTGTATCTACTCCCTTATTGAGAAGTAGTACGTCACAGAAATCAGTTTCTGTGACACCTACACCAAATAGGGAGGAAGCTAATGATAATGATCATGAAACTTTAGATCAAGTTTCTACTGAACCTCGTAGATCAACCAGAGTAAGATCCGCACCAGAGTGGTACGGTAATCCTATTTTGGAAGTCATGTTGCTAGACCATGATGAACCTACGAACTATGAAGAAGCGATGGTGAGCCCAGATTCCGCAAAATGGCTTGAGGCCATGAAATCTGAGATGGGATCCATGTATGAGAACAAAGTGTGGACTTTGGTTGACTTGCCCGATGATCGGCAAGCAATTGAGAATAAATGGATTTTTAAAAACAAGACTGACGCTGATGGTAATGTTACTGTCTATAAAGCTCGACTTGTTGCAAAAGGTTTTCGACAAGTTCAAGGGATTGACTACGATGAGACTTTCTCACCCGTAGCGATGCTTAAGTCTGTCCGAATCATGTTAGCAGTTGCCGCATTTTATGATTATGAGTTTTGGCAAATGGATGTCAAAACTGCATTCCTGAATGGATTTCTGGAAGAAGAGTTGTATATGATGCAACCAGAAGGTTTTGTCGATCCAAAGGGAGCTAACAAAGTGTGCAAGCTCCAGCGATCCATTTATGGACTGGTGCAAGCCTCTCGGAGTTGGAATAAACGCTTTGATAGTGTGACCAAAGCATTTGGTTTTATACAGACTTTTGGAGAAGCCTGTATTTACAAGAAAGTGAGTGGGAGCTCTGTAGCATTTCTGATATTATATGTGGATGACATATTACTGATCGGAAATAATATAGAATTTCTGGATAGCATAAAGGGATACTTGAATAAGAGTTTTTCGATGAAAGACCTCGGTGAAGCTGCTTACATATTGGGCATTAAGATCTATAGAGATAGATCAAGACGCTTAATAGGACTTTCACAAAGCACATACCTTGACAAAGTTTTGAAGAATTTCAAAATGGATCAGGCAAAGAAAGGGTTCTTGCCTGTGTTACAAGGTGTGAAGTTGAGTAAGACTCAATGCCCGACCACCGCAGAAGATAGAGAGAAAATGAAAAATGTTCCCTATGCTTCAGCCATAGGCTCTATCATGTATACAATGTTGTGTACCAGACCTGATGTGTGCCTTGCTGTAAGCTTAGCAGGCAGGTACCAAAGTAATCCAGGAGTGGATCACTGGACAGCGGTCAAGAACATCCTTAAGTACTTGAGAAGGACTAAGGATATGTTTCTCATTTATGGAGGTGACAAAGAGCTCGTCGTAAACGGTTACGTCGATGCAAGCTTTGACACTGATCCGGACGATTCTAAATCGCAAACCGGATACGTATTTACATTAAACGGTGGAGCTGTCAGTTGGTGCAGTTCTAAACAAAGCGTCGTGGCGGGATCTACATGTGAAGCTGAGTACATAGCTGCTTCGGAAGCAGCTAATGAAGGAGTCTGGATGAAGGAGTTCATATCCGATCTAGGTGTTGTACCTAGCGTATCGGGTCCAATGAAAATATTTTGTGACAATACTGGTGCAATTGCCTTGGCAAAGGAATCCAGATTTCACAAAAGAACCAAACACATCAAAAGACACTTCAACTCCATCCGGGATTTAGTCCAGGTGGGAGACATAGAGATATGCAAGATACATACGGATCTGAATGTTGCAGACCCGTTGACTAAGCCTCTTCCACGAGCAAAACATGATCAGCACCAAGACTCCATGGGTGTTAGAATCATTACTTTGTAATCTAGATTATTGACTCTAGTGCAAGTGGGAGACTGAAGGAAATATGCCCTAGAGGCAATAATAAAGTTATTATTTATTTCCTTACATATCATGATAAATGTTTATTATTCATGCTAGAATTGTATTAACTGGAAACATAATACATGTGTGAATACATAGACAAACAGAGTGTCACTAGTATGCCTCTACTTGACTAGCTCATTAATCAAAGATGGTTATGTTTCCTAACCATGAACAAAGAGTTGTTATTTGATTAACGAGATCACATCATTAGTTGAATGATCTGATTGACATGACCCATTCCATTAGCATAGCACCCGATCGTTTAGTATGTTGCTATTGCTTTTATCCATGACTTATACATGTTCCTTTAACTATGAGTTATGCAACTCCCGTTTACCGTAGGAACACTTTGTGTGCTACCAAATGTCACAACGTAACTGAGTGATTATAAAGGTGCTCTACAAGTGTCTCCGAAAGTATTTGTTGGGTTGGCGTATTTCGAGATTAGGATTTGTCACTCCGAATGTCGGAGAGGTATCTCAGGGCCTTCTCGGTAATGCACATCACATAAGCCTTGCAAGCATTGCAACCAATGAGTTAGTTGCGAGATGATGTATTACGGAACGAGTAAAGAGACTTGCCGGTAACGAGATTGAACTAGGTATTGGATACCGACGATTGAATCTCGGGCAAGTAACATACCGATGACAAAGGGAACAACGTATGTTGTTATGCGGTCTGACCGATAAAGATCTTCGTAGAATATGTAGGAGCCAATATGGGCATCCAGGTCCCGCTATTGGTTATTGACCGGAGACGTGTCTCGGTAATGTCTACATTGTTCTCGAACCGTAGGGTCCGCACGCTTAACGTTACGATGACAGTTATTATGAGTTTATGCATTTTTATGTACCGAAGGTTGTTCGGAGTCCCGGATGTGATCACGGACATGACGAGGAGTCTCGAAATGGTCGAGACGTAAAGATTGATATATTGGAAGCCTACATTTGTATATCGGAAGTGTTCCGGGTGAAATCGGGATTTCACCGGAGTACCAGGAGGTTACCGGAACCCCCCGGGAAACATATGGGCCATATTGGGCCTTAGTGGAAAGGAGAAAGGGGCTGCCCTAGGGCTGGCCGCGCGCCTCCCCCCTTCCCTAGTCCTATTAGGACTAGGAGAAGGTGGTCGGCCCCCTCTCTCTCTTTCCCCCCCTTGAGGAATCCTATTCCAACTAGGATTGGGGGGGGGGGAATCCTACTCCCGGAGGGAGTAGGACTCTCCTGGCGCGCCAGGCTTGGCCGGCCAGCCCCTCCCCCTTGGCTCCTTTATATACGGGGGCAGGGGAGCACCCTTGAACACACAAGTTGATCTACGGATCGTTCCTTAGCCGTGTGCGGTGCCCCCTTCCACCAAATTCCACCTCGGTCATATCGTTGCAGTGCTTAGGCGAAGCCTTGCGCCGGTAACACATCAAGATCGTCACCACGCCGTCGTGCTGACGGAACTCTTCCCCGACGCTTTGCTGGATCGGAGCCCGGGGATCGTCATCGAGCTGAACGTGTGCCAAGAACTCGGAGGTGCCGGAGTAACGGTGTTGTGATCGGTTGGATCGCGAGGAGAACGTACGACTACTTCCTCTATGTTGCGTCAACGCTTCCGCTTCGGTCTACGAGGGTACGTAGACAACACTCTCCCCTCTCGTTGCTATGCATCACCATGATCTTGCGTGTGCGTAGGAATTTTTTTGAAATTACTACGTTCCCCAACAGGCCCTACCCTAGGGGTGCCTAGCCCTACTTATAGGCAAAGGCCCTGGGCCTCTTCCCAAATATTGAGCGGGAAGGGCGCCAACAATTGGCCAATTTGAAGGGGAACATCTGGTACACTTATCCTGACTAAAGTTGGTCTTCGCCTGCCAAAGGCCCTGTGGTGACGCCGTCCTGGGCTCCATGGTGACCTCCTTCCCACCGTTGGACTGGTCTTGGTCTCGTTGCACCGAAATGGGTGCCTTTGCTTGATCCTCTCGCCTGTGCTTGCCCCCTTTGCACCAAAGAGGAAAGGTGGACGCTGCGCGGGCTGGCGCCCGCCTGGCACCCTTGGTCGTCATGGCTTGCGTCATGGGCACCTCGTGAGGTACCCCGCCTTGATCTCTTCGCCTCCTCGCGAGCCAGCCTAAGGAGGCCGTGCTTGAGAAAGTGTCATGTCGTCCGCTGTTGGAAATATGCCCTAGAGGCAATAATAAATAGGTTATTATTATATTTCCTTGTTCATGATAATCGTTTATTATCCATGCTAGAATTGTATTGATAGGAAACTCAGATACATGTGTGGATACGTAGACAACACCATGTCCCTAGTAAGCCTCTAGTTGACTAGCTCGTTGATCAATAGATGGTTACGGTTTCCTAACCATGGACATTGGATGTCATTGATAACGGGATCACATCATTAGAAGAATGATGTGATGGACAAGACCCAATCCTAAGCCTAGCACAAGATCATGTAGTTCGTATGCTAAAGCTTTTCTAATGTCAAGTATCGTTTCCTTAGACCATGAGATTGTGCAACTCCCGGATACCGTAGGAATGCTTTGGGTGTGCCAAACGTCACAACGTAACTGGGTGGCTATAAAGGTACACTACGGGTATCTCCGAAAGTGTCTGTTGGGTGGCACGAATCGAGACTGGGATTTGTCACTCCGTGTAAACGGAGAGGTATCTCTGGGCCCACTCGGTAGGACATCATCATAATGTGCATAGTGTGATCAAGGAGTTGATCACGGGATGATGTACTACGGAACGAGTAAAAGAGACTTGCCGGTAATGAGATTGAACAAGGTATCGGGATACCGACGATCGAATCTCGGGCAAGTATCGTACCGATAGACAAAGGGAATTGTATACGGGATTGATTAAGTCCTTGACATCGTGGTTCATCCGATGAGATCATCGTGGAACATGTGGGAGCCAACATGGGTATCCAGATCCCGCTGTTGGTTATTGACCGGAGAACATCTCGGTCATGTCTGCATGTCTCCCGAACCCGTAGGGTCTACACACTTAAGGTTCGATGACGCTAGGGTTATAAAGGAAGCTTGTATGTGGTTACCGAATGTTGTTCGGAGTCCCGGATGAGATCCCGGACGTCACGAGGAGTTCCGGAATGGTCCGGAGGTAAAGATTTATATATGGAAAGTTGTTGTTCGGGTTTCGGGAAAAGTTCGGGTTTTTCGGTATTGTACCGGGAAGCTTCTAGAAGGTTCCTGAGGACTCCGGAGGGGTCCGGAGGTCCGGAGATTGTTCCACCACGTCCAATACAGCAGCATGGGCTGTAAGGGGGCGCCCTAGCCTTAATGGGCCAGGGGAACCAGCCCCCCCAAGGCCCATGCGCATGGAGAGGGGAAACCCTAAGGGGAAGGGCCTCCACTTGACTTGGGAGGCACTCCTTCCCCCCTTGGCCGCCGCCCCCCTAGGGGAAACCCTAGGGCGCCTCCCCTCCCCCCTTGCCCCTATATATATGAGGCCTAGGGGCTGCCCAAACACACATGTGATTTGATCTCTCGTTGGTGCAGCCCTGCGTCTCTTCTTCCTCCTCTCTTGCGGTGCTTGGCGAAGCCCTGCTGGATTGCCACGCTCCTCCATCATCACCACGCCGTTGTGCTGCTGCTGGATGGAGTCTTCCTCAACCTCTCCCTCTCTCCTTGCTGGATCAAGGCATGGGAGACGTCACCGGGCTGTACGTGTGTTGAACGCGGAGGTGTCGTCCGTTCGGCACTTGGTCATCGGTGATTTGAATCACGACGAGTACGACTCCATCAACCCCGTTCACTTGAACGCTTCCGCTTAGCGATCTACAAGGGTATGTAGATGCACTCTCCTTCCCCTCGTTGCTGGTCTCTCCATAGATAGATCTTGGTGACACGTAGGAAAATTTTGAATTTCTGCTACGTTCCCCATCAGTGGCATCATGAGCTAGGTCTATTGCGTAGATTCTTTGCACGAGTAGAACACAAAGTAGTTGTGGGCGTTGATTTTGTTCAATATGCTTACCGTTACTAGTCCAATCTTGTTTCGACGGCATTGTGGGATGAAGCGGCCTGGACCAACCTTACACGTACGCTTACGTGAGACCGGTTCCACCGACTGACATGCACTAGTTGCATAAGGTGGCTGGCGGGTGTCTGTCTCTCCCACTTTAGTCGGAACGGATTCGATGAAAAGGGTCCTTATGAAGGGTAAATAGCAATTGGCATATCACGTTGTGGTTTTGCGTAGGTAAGAAACGTTCTTGCTAGAAACCCATAGCAGCCACGTAAAACATGCAAACAACAATTAGAGGACGTCTAACTTGTTTTTGCAGGGTATGCTATGTGATGTGATATGGCCAAAGGATGTGATGTATGATATATGTGATGTATGAGATGATCATGTTCTTGTAATAGGAATCACGACTTGCATGTCGATGAGTATGACAACCGGCAGGAGCCATAGGAGTTGTCTTTAATTTATTTATGACCTGCGTGTCAACATAAACGTCATGTAATTACTTTACTTTATTGCTAACCGTTAGCCATAGTAGTAGAAGTAATAGTTGGCGAGACAACTTCATGAAGACACGATGATGGAGATCATGATGATGGAGATCATGGTGTCATGCCGGTGACGATGATGATCATGGAGCCCCGGAGATGGAGATCAAAAGGAGCAAAGTGATGATGGCCATATCATGTCACTATTTGATTGCATGTGATGTTTATCATGTTATTACATCTTATTTGCTTAGAACAACGGTAGTAAATAAGATGATCCCTCATTAAAATTTCAAGAAGTGTTCTCCCCTAACTGTGCACCGTTGCTAAAGTTCGTCGTTTCGAAGCACCACGTGATGATCGGGTGTGATAGATCCTTACGTTCACATACAACGGGTGTAAGACAGTTTTACACATGCAAAACACTTAGGGTTAACTTGACGAGCCTAGCATGTACAGACATGGCCTTGGAACACAGAGACCGAAAGGTCGAGCATGAGTCGTATGGTAGATACGATCAACATGAAGATGTTCACCGATGATGACTAGTCCGTCTCACGTGATGATCGGACACGGCCTAGTTGACTCGGATCATGTGATCACTTAGATGACTAGAGGGATGTCTATCTGAGTGGGAGTTCATAAGATGAACTTAATTATCCTGAACATAGTCAAAAAGATTTTGCAAATTATGTCGTAGCTCGCGCTTTAGTTCTACTGTTTTAGATATGTTCCTAGAGAAAATATAGTTGAAAGTTGATAGTAGCAATTATGCGGACAGTACAAGGCTTGCGTCCTTAATGCACTGCTCGGTGTGCTGGACCTCGAACGTGGTCTGTGGATGTTACGAACATCTGACATACACGTTTTGATGACTACATGATAGTTCGGTAATGTTAAATGGTTTAGAATTGAGGCACCGAAGACATTTTTGAAATGTCGCGGAACATATGAGATGTTGTGGGAGCTGAAATTGGGATTTCAGGCTCGTGCCCACGTCAAGAGGTATGAGACCTCCGGCGATTTTCTTGGCCTGCAAACTAAGGGAGAAAAGCTCAATCGTTGAGCTTGTGCTCAGATTGTCTGAGCACAACAATCACTTGAATCAAGTGGGAGTTGATCTTCCAGATAAGATAGTGATATTTCTCCAAAGTAATTGCCACCAAGCTGCGAGAGCTTCGTGATGAACTATAACATATCAGGGATAGATATGATGATCCTTGAAATATTCGCAATGTTTGACGCCGCGAAAGTAGAAATCAAGAAGGAGCATCAATTGTTGATGGTTAGTGAAACCACTAGTTTCAAGAAGGGCAAGGGCAAGAAGGTATACTTCATGAAACGGCAAATCAGCTACTGCTTTAGTGGAGAAACCCAAGGTTGAACCCAAACCCGAGACTGAGTGCTTCTGTTATAAGGGGAATAGCCACTGGAGCAGAATTACCCTAGATACTTGGTAGATGAGAAGGCTGTCAATAGAAGTATATTAGATATACATTATGTGAATGTGTACTTTACTAGTACTCCTAGTAGCATCAGGGTATTAGATACCGGTTCGATTGCTAAGTGTTAGTAACTCGAAATAAAAGCTACGGAATAAACGGAGACTAGCTAAAGGTGAGCTGACGAGATGTGTTGGAAGTGCTTCCAAGGTTGATATGATCAAGCATCGCACGCTCCCTCTACCATCGAGATTGGTGTTAAACCTAAATAATTGTTATTTGGTGTTTGCGTTGAGCATAGACATGATTGGATTATGTCTATCGCAATACGGTTATTCATTTAAAGAGAATAATGGTTACTCTATTTATTTGAATAATACCTTCAATGGTCTTGCGCCTAGAATGAATGGTTTATTGAATCTCGATCATAGTGATACACATGTTCATGCCAAAAGATATAAGATAGTAATGATAGTACCACCTACTTGTGGCACTGCCATGTAAGTCATATTGGTATAAAACGCTTGAAGAAGCTCCATGTTGATGGATCTTTGAACTCACTCATTTCTGAAAAGATTGAGACATGTGAACCATGTCTGTTGGTATATACGCATGAAGAAACTCCATGCAGATGGACCGTTTGGACTCACTTGATTTTGAATCACTTGAGATATGCAAATCATACCACATGGGCAAGATGACTGAAAGCTTCGGTTTCAGTAAAATGGAACAAGAAAGCAACTTGTTGGAAGTAACACATTTTATGTGTGCAGTCCAATGAGTGCTGAGGCACGCAGTGGATATCGTTATACTCTTACTTCACAGATGATTTGAGTAGATACTGAGCATATTTACTTGATGAAACACAAGTCTGAATTATTGAATGATTCAAGTAATTTCAGAATGAAGTTGAATATCGTCGTGACAAGAGGATAAAATATCTATGATATGATCATAGAGACGAATATCTGAGTTGCGAGTTTGGTACACAATTGAGACATTGTGGAAATTGTTTCACGACTAGTACCGCCTGGAACACCATAGTGTGATGGTGTGTCCGAACATCATAGTTGCACCCTATTGGATATAATGCATACCATGATGTCTCTTGTCGAATTACCACTATCGTTCATGGGTTAGGCATTAAAGACAACCACATTCACTTTAAATAGAGCACCATGTAATTCCGATGAGATGACACCGTATGAACTATGGTTTAAAGAAACCTAAGCTGTCATTTCTTAAAAGTTTGGGGTCACGACGCTTATGTGAAAAAGTTTCAGGCTGATAAGCTCGAACCCAAAGCGGATAACTGCATCTTCATAGGACACCCAAAAACAGTTGGGTATACCTCCTGTCTCAGATCCGAAAGCAATAGGGATTGTTTCTAGAATCGGGTCCTTTCTCGAGGAAAAGTTTCTCTCGAAAGAATTGAGTGGGAGGATGTTGGAGACTTGATGAGGTTATTGAACCGTCACTTCAACTAGTGTGTAGCAAGGCACAGGATTGTTCCTATGGCACCTACACCAATTGAAGTGGAAGCTTATGATAGTGATCATGAGACTTCGGATCAAGTCACTCCCAAACCTCGTAGGACGACAAGGATGTGTACTACTTCAGAGTGGAACGTAATCCTGTCTTGGAAGTCATGTTGCTAGACAACAATGAACCTACGAGTTATGGAGAAGCGATGGTGGGTCCGGATTCCAATGAATGGCTCGAGGCCATAAAATCCGAGAAAGGATCCATGTATGAAAACAAAGTGTAGACTTTGGCAGAACGGCTCGATGGTCGTGAGGCTGTTGAGTACAGATGGATTTTAAAAGGAAGACGGACAATGATGGTAAATGTCACCATTAAGAAAGCTCGACTTGTCATTAAGATGTTTTCCGACAAGTTCAAGGAGTTGACTGCGATGAGACTTTCTCACTCGTAGCGATGCTAAGAGTCTGTTGGAATTATGTTAGCGATTACTGCATTATTTATGAAATTGTGCAGATAGGATGTCAAAACATTGTTTCCTCGACGATTTACTTGAGGAAAGGTTGTATGTGATACAACCAGAAGATTTTTGTCAATCCTGAAAGATGCTAACAAGTATGCAAAGCTCCAGCAATCCTTCTAAGGACTGGAGTAAGCATCTCGGAGTTGGAATGTACGCTTTGATGATATGATCAAAGATTTGGGTTTATACAAAGTTTATGAGAAACTTATATTTCCAAAGAAGTGAGTGGGAGCACTATAGAATTTCTGATGAGTATATGTTGTTGACATATTGTTGATCAGAAATGATGTAGAATTTCTGGAAAGCATATAGGGTTATTTGAAGAGTGTTTTCAATGGAAAACCTGGATTAAGCTACTTGAACATTGAGCATCAAGATCTATAAGGATAGATCAAAATCGCTTAATAGTACTTTCAAATGAATACATACCGTGACAAGATTTTGAAGGAATTCAAAATAGATCAGCAAAGAAGGAGTTCTTGGTTGTATTACACATGTGAGTATTGAGTAAGACTCAAGACCTGACCACGGCAGAATAGAGAGAAAGGACGAAGGTCGTCCCCTATGCTTAGACATAGGCTCTAAAGTATGCTATGTTGTACCGCACCTGAAGTGTGCCAAGCCATGAGTCAGTCAAGGGGTACAAGTGTCATCCAGGAATGGATCACAGGACAACGGTCAAGGTTATCCTTAGTAACTAGTGGACTAAGGAATTTTCTCGATTATGGAGGTGGAAAAGAGTTCGTCGTAAAGGGTTACGTCGATGCAAACTTTGACACTGATCCAGATTATACTAAGTAGTAAATTGGATTCGTATAGTAGAACAGTTATTTGGAATAGTTCCAAATAGAGCGTGGTAACTGCATCTAGGAGATGACATAGAGATTTGTAAAGGACACACGGATCTGAAAGGTTCAGACCCGTTGACTATAACATCTCTCACAAGCATAACATGATCAAACCAAAAACTCATTGAGTGTTAATCACATAGTAATGTGAACTAGATTATTGACTCTAGTAAACTCTTTGGGTGTTAGTCACATGGGGATGTGACCTTGGGTGTTGGAATCGTTGCAATCACATATCGATGTGAGCTGGATTATTGACTCTAGTGCAAGTGGGAGACTGTTGGAAATATGCCCTAGAGGCAATAATAAATAGGTTATTATTATATTTCCTTGTTCATGATAATCGTTTATTATCCATGCTAGAATTGTATTGATAGGAAACTCAGATACATGTGTGGATACGTAGACAACACCATGTCCCTAGTAAGCCTCTAGTTGACTAGCTCGTTGATCAATAGATGGTTACGGTTTCCTAACCATGGACATTGGATGTCATTGATAACGGGATCACATCATTAGAAGAATGATGTGATGGACAAGACCCAATCCTAAGCCTAGCACAAGATCATGTAGTTCGTATGCTAAAGCTTTTCTAATGTCAAGTATCGTTTCCTTAGACCATGAGATTGTGCAACTCCCGGATACCGTAGGAATGCTTTGGGTGTGCCAAACGTCACAACGTAACTGGGTGGCTATAAAGGTACACTACGGGTATCTCCGAAAGTGTCTGTTGGGTGGCACGAATCGAGACTGGGATTTGTCACTCCGTGTAAACGGAGAGGTATCTCTGGGCCCACTCGGTAGGACATCATCATAATGTGCACAGTGTGATCAAGGAGTTGATCACGGGATGATGTACTACGGAACGAGTAAAAGAGACTTGCCGGTAACGAGATTGAACAAGGTATCGGGATACCGACGATCGAATCTCGGGCAAGTATCGTACCGATAGACAAAGGGAATTGTATACGGGATTGATTAAGTCCTTGACATCGTGGTTCATCCGATGAGATCATCGTGGAACATGTGGGAGCCAACATGGGTATCCAGATCCCGCTGTTGGTTATTGACCGGAGAACATCTCGGTCATGTCTGCATGTCTCCCGAACCCGTAGGGTCTACACACTTAAGGTTCGATGACGCTAGGGTTATAAAGGAAGCTTGTATGTGGTTACCGAATGTTGTTCGGAGTCCCGGATGAGATCCCGGACGTCACGAGGAGTTCCGGAATGGTCCGGAGGTAAAGATTTATATATGGAAAGTTGTTGTTCGGGTTTCGGGAAAAGTTCGGGTTTTTCGGTATTGTACCGGGAAGCTTCTAGAAGGTTCCTGAGGACTCCGGAGGGGTCCGGAGGTCCGGAGATTGTTCCACCACGTCCAATACAGCAGCATGGGCTGTAAGGGGGCGCCCTAGCCTTAATGGGCCAGGGGAACCAGCCCCCCCAAGGCCCATGCGCATGGAGAGGGGAAACCCTAAGGGGAAGGGCCTCCACTTGACTTGGGAGGCACTCCTTCCCCCCTTGGCCGCCGCCCCCCTAGGGGAAACCCTAGGGCGCCTCCCCTCCCCCCTTGCCCCTATATATATGAGGCCTAGGGGCTGCCCAAACACACATGTGATTTGATCTCTCGTTGGTGCAGCCCTGCGTCTCTTCTTCCTCCTCTCTTGCGGTGCTTGGCGAAGCCCTGCTGGATTGCCACGCTCCTCCATCATCACCACGCCGTTGTGCTGCTGCTGGATGGAGTCTTCCTCAACCTCTCCCTCTCTCCTTGCTGGATCAAGGCATGGGAGACGTCACCGGGCTGTACGTGTGTTGAACGCGGAGGTGCCGTCCGTTCGGCACTTGGTCATCGGTGATTTGAATCACGACGAGTACGACTCCATCAACCCCGTTCACTTGAACGCTTCCGCTTAGCGATCTACAAGGGTATGTAGATGCACTCTCCTTCCCCTTGTTGCTGGTCTCTCCATAGATAGATCTTGGTGACACGTAGGAAAATTTTGAATTTCTGCTACGTTCCCCAACATCCGCCTCGCGAGGCTTGGCCCTTCGCGAGGGTCTTGAACCTTGTGCTGATGAAGATGGGCCACGCTGGGCCCCCATTTGAGCCACGCCGCAGGCCGCAGGCAGGCAAGTCTGGGGACCCCCGTTCCTAGAACGCCGACAGGTAGACCCTTAAGGTTCAAACTCTGGGGTGCACGCGGAGATTCTGCCCTCTACCTCACCGTCTCGCAAAGAACTAACTGCTGAAAGAACGACGCAAGAGACACGGGGTTCATACTGGTTCGGGCCACCGATGTGGTGTAATACCCTACTCCAGTGTGTGGTGGGTGGATTGCCTCTTGGGCTGATGAAGAAGGACAGTACAAGGGAGAACAGCCTCGCGAGGGCCTGTTCTTGGCTAAGGGGATGAACTGCTAGGGGGAGTTCGATCGCCCTTCTCTCTCTCTCTCTCTCTCTCTCTCTCTCTCTCTCTCTCTCTCTCTCTCTCTCTCTTTCTCTACTTGGCTAGATGCTGGATACCAGATCTCTCGTCCCCCCCTTTCCTGTGAGTGGCTAGCCCTATTTATAGGCAAAGGCCCTGGGCCTCTTCCCAAATATTGAGCGGGAAGGGCGCCAACAATTGGCCAATTTGAAGGGGAACATCTAGTACACTTATCCTGACTAAAGTCGGTCTTCGCCTGCCAAAGGCCCTGTGGTGACGCCGTCCTGGGCTCCATGGTGACCTCATTCCCGCCGTTGGACTGGTCTTGGTCTCGTTGCACCGAAATGGGTGCCTTTGCTTGATCCTCTCGCCTGCGCTTGCCCCCTTTGCACCAAAGAGGAAAGGGAGACGCTGCGCGGGCTGGCACTCGCCTGGCACCCTCGGTCATCATGGATTGCGTCATGGGCACCTCGCGAGGTACCCCGCCTTAATCTCTCCACCTCCTCGCGAGCCAGCCTGAGGAGGCCGTGCTTGAGGAAGCGTCGTGTCGTCTGCCTCGCGAGGCTTGGCCCCTCGCGAGGGTCTTGAGCCTTGTGTTGATGAAGATGGGCCGCGCTGGGCCCCCATTCGAGCCACGCCACAGGCCGCAGGCAGGCAAGAATGGGGACCCCCGTTCCCAGAACGCCGACACGCTGCCTTTTTTCCAGCTAATAGAGAAAAAGGGGCCTTTTGAATGGACTGAAGAGGCCGACAAGGCATTCCGAGATCTCAAGAGATACCTGACCAGCCCTCTGGTCATGGTGGCACCGCGCCCTCAGGAGCCCCTGATGCTCTACCTCGCCGCCACTCCTTACTCCGCCAGTGCAGCCCTAGTGGCGGTTAGGGAGGAGCGTCGAATCAAAACCGCAGCTGCAGCCCGGGACAAGGCAAAACAGGAACAAAGAAGGCCCGCAGAAACCGCCGCGGTAGCCGAGGAGAATCAACCGCCGTAGAGGAGCGCACCGAAGGTGGAAGGAGCTCCGCACCCAGATGGTCAGCCTCCGGAGGCGCAATCGCCTCCGGAGGGCACCACAAGCATTGACACACCCAGCCTTGTTGAGCACCCCGTGTACTTCGCCAGCATGGTATTGCGGGACGTGAGGGCACGGTACCCCATGCCTCAGAAGCTCCTCCTCGCACTACTGGTGGCCTCACGCAAGCTGCGGCACTACTTTCAGGGTCGCCCCATCAAGGTCGTCTCGTCATACCCCTTGGAGAGGGTGCTCAGGAGCCCTAACTCTGCCGGAAGGGTCGCCAAGTGGAACATAGAACTGCAAGCGTTCCAGCTCGAATTCAGCACGACCAGGGTCATCAAAGGAGCAGCCTTAGCGGATTTTGTGGCAGAATGGACGGAGGCACCAGGCCTCAAGGCTGAGGAGGATCGGTCCCTCTCCCCGGGGAGCGAGGCACCGGAAGGCTGGGTCATGTACTTCGATGGGGCGTTCTCCAGGCATGGTGTTGGGGCTGGGGCGATGCTTATATCGCCCACTCAGGACAAGCTCTACTACGCAGTACAACTCTATTTCCAGCAAGGCAAAAAGGTCTCCAACAACATAGCGGAGTATGAAGGTCTAATAGCAGGCTTGAAGGCCGCAGCTGCCCTGGGGGTGAAACGCCTCACCATCAAGGGCGATTCGCAGCTCCTCGTCAATTTCTCCAATAAGGCGTACGAGCCAAAGGATGAGCACATGGAGGCCTACCTTGTAGAGGTCCGCAAGATGGAGAAGCGGTTCTGGGGGCTGGAGTTGAAACATGTACCCCGTGGCACCAATCAGGAGGCCGACAACATCGCCAGACGGGCGTCCAGGCGGCTACCTCAGGATCATGGCGTCTTCGAGGAGCGGCTCTGCAAACCCTCAGCCCTGCCGTCGTTATCAAACACGACTCAGCCTCGAGAAGAGCTCCCCCAGCCGCCTGCCTCAGGAGCCCCGGTCTGTGGCCCGGCCTCAGGGGCGCGCCTGCTCCTGACGATGGACCCTCAGGAGGGGTGCTGTAACGCCCCGGATCTGATGCGCCAGGTGTCCGCCAGTTATTCGTCGTCGTTGCCATGTCATGTGCTTGCGTGTCGCTCTTTGCCATGTCATCATCTGCATTTCATATCATGTCATCATGTGCATCGCATTTGCATACGTGTTCGTCTCATGCATCCGAGCATTTTCCCCGTTCTCCGTTTTGCAATCCGGCGCTCCTATGTTCCCCGGCGTCCCCTTTTGCCTTTTACCGTGTGCGGGTATTAAACTTTCTCGGAATGGACCGAAGTTTGCGAAGCGGCCTTGGTATAGCACCGGTAGACCGCCTGTCAAGTTTCGGGTCAATCGGAGGTCGTTTGATACTCCAACGGTTAACCGGGTAACCGTAAAGGCCTCTTTTGGTGCAGCCCAACACCCCTTTCTAAGTGGCCCAAAACCCACCCAAGTCACTTCCATCATCTCGGTCATTCGATCACGATCGCGTGGCCGAAAACCGCACTCCATTTGGAGCTTCCTAGCCCCCTCTACCTATAAATATGTGCTCCTCCCCGGATTTTACGCGCAGCTGAACCCTAGCCCCGCTCCCCTCGCGCCGCCGGACACGTCCGCCCGACGGCTGGACACGTCCACCCCGCCGCCGCCACGTCGCCCGACCTATCACAGCGCGCCACGTCTCCGCGGTGGCCGCTCCCGGCCTACCGGAGCGCGCCACATCAGCCGCCGCGCCTACTCTCTCTCCCGCACCCGCCGCGGCCCGCCGAGGCCCGGGGCGGGCCCATCCGGCCGCGCCGCCGCCCCTCGGCCTCCCCTTCGTGCCCCGCCGCCAGGCGCCGCTGCCGCTCCGGCCCGCGCCGCCTGC
Source organism: Aegilops umbellulata (assembly GCA_032464435.1). Classification (NCBI taxonomy): domain Eukaryota; kingdom Viridiplantae; phylum Streptophyta; class Magnoliopsida; order Poales; family Poaceae; genus Aegilops; species Aegilops umbellulata. The sequence goes on from CP136060.1 coordinate 310,572,612, forward strand.
GCCGCGCTCGCCCGCTCCCCGCCGCCTCCTGCCCTCGCCCGCGCCGTGCCGCGCCTCCACCGTCACCGGATGGCCGCAGCCGCCCTAGCTCCGGCCAGATCCGGGCATGGCGCCCCCGGATCCGGCCCCACGCCCCATCTTCCTCCGCTCCGGTGACTCCTCCGTCGAACAGCTCCGGCCCCGCCTCGGTTTCCGCGCCCGGGTCAACTCTCAGATCCGGAGGTGAAAATATTCCCAAGTCCCGAAATTATTGCATTTTGTTGCTATGTTTGACATGCCATAACTTTCTGCATACTGCTCCGTTTTGGGCGTGTAGCATATCAAATTGTTCGCCTCGACGAGTACATCATTTCATCTCATTGCATCACTTTAATTTGAGTTTATATTGATGCCCGAAATGCTGTTAGAAGAGGGCTATGTGCTGTTAGTTTCAGATCTGTTTCAGTACTTGCACTTTTGTCATTTTTGCCATGATTGATGTGTGCATCCTATGGAGTTGAGTCCTACATGTGTTTTGTAATATGCCATTCTATCTTTCCAGAGGTTTATGCCATGTATTTTTGTGATCTTTGTGGTGACTAGCACAAGCATGCAAACTAGGGTACTTAATGTTGCTGATTTCAGAGACTTAGTAATTTCACTAAGTCTCTGCCTGCTGTTATTTTTATGCCATGTGTTCTTGTTGTTTCAGAGAGATCTATGCCTCTTTTGAGCATGATCAGTAAGGGTTTTTTGAGCATATAGGTTTGCTCTATCCATCCATGCCTTTGATTGTAATTATGGAGTGCCATAGCTTGAGTCAATCGAGCTCTACTTTTGCTATAAAATGTTACTGGCAGATTGTTTACATGTTATTCGATTTTGCCAAGCTTGTTGTAGTTGTTCCTTGCATGATATGTTGTTGTTCTTGCCATGTCTAGCTTCTATGCCATGTCTTCTTAATGTATGTATGCTTAGTTTGTCATGAAATGCTCTGTTATTATATTTGCGGGTCCTTTTTAGCTCATGGTCAGTAAGGGTCTTTTGTTAAGTGCTTTGAGTAGATTCGTTCCATGCCATACTTTGCTGTGTAATGTTACTGTAGCAGGTTGTTTGCTTGCTCTAAACATGTCATCCTGATGTTAATTTCTGGCATGTTGATTTCACTAAGTCTGTGAACCTGCTATCTTTTGCACTTTTGCCATGCTTGTTTGAACCTGTTTTGGTGTGATTTAACCGTAGCTCAGTGTTCATCTTTTGTCAAGCATCTTGAGTAGATCACTGCCATATGCTTTGTTGATATGTTTGAGTATAGTAGCTTAGTTCCTTGTTGCATGTTAAGTGGCAACCTGCTGTTAATCGCAGAAATATGCCATTCTTTTTTTGCTTGTCATTTGCAAACCGTGCATCCGATTCCGGTGATCTTTATATCGATTTCATCCGAAATCACCTCACCTTTTATAGTGGCATACTTGGTTTGCCAAGATTATGCCTGGTTCATCTTTTCCCTTCCGAAGCATGCATATGCATTGCATACCACATCTCGCATATCATGCCATGTTTATGTGGTGGTTGTTTATTTTGTTGTTTGCTTCTTTCCGGTGTTGCTTCTTCAGGTTAGTTCTGATAACGTTGCGATTGTGAGGATCCGTTCGTCTACGTCCGTTTGTCTTCTTCATGGACTCGTTCTTCTTCCTTGCAGGATCTCAGGCAAGATGACCATACCCTCGAAATCACTTCTATCTTTGCTTGCTAGTTGCTCACTCTTTTGCTATGCCTATGCTGCGATACCTACCACTTGCTTATCATGCCTCCCATATTGTTAAACCAAGCCTCTAACCCACCTTGTCCTAGCAAACCGTTGTTTGGCTATGTTACCGCTTTGCTCAGCCCCTCTTATAGCGTTGTTAGTTGCAGGTGAAGATGAAGTTTGTTCCTTGTTGGAACATGGAGATGTTGTTCCTTGATTGGAACATGTTTACTTGTTGGGATATCACAATATATCTTATTTAATTAATGCATCTATATACTTGGTAAAGGGTGGAAGGCTCGGCCTTACGCCTGGTGTTTTGTTCCACTCTTGCCGCCCTAGTTTCCGTCATATCGGTATTATGTTCCCGGATTTTGCGTCCCTACGCGGTCGGGTGATTTATGGGACCCCCTTGATAGCTCGCTTTGAATAAGACTCTTCCAGCAAGGCCCAACATTGGTTTTACATTTGCCTCACCTAGCCCTTTTTCCCTTGGGAGTCGCGCTCTCGAGGGTCATCGTTATTTTAGCCCCCCCGGGCCAATGCTTCTCTAAGTGCTGGTCCAAACCGAACGATGTCCGGCGCCCCCTGGGCAATCAGGGTCTATGCCAACCCGACGTCTGGCTCATCCGGTGTGCCCTGAGACCGAGATATGTGCAGCTCCTATCAGGATTTGTCGGCACATCCGGGCGGCTTTGCTGGACTTGTTTTATTGCTGTTGAAATGTCTTGTAGCCGGGATTCCGAGACTGATCGGGTCTTCCCGGGGAGAAGGAATATCCTTCGTTGATCGCGAGAGCTTATCATGGGCTAAGTTGGGACACCCCTGCAGGGTTTGATCTTTCGAAAGTCGTGCCCGCGGTTATGTGGCAGATGGGAATTTGTTAATGTCCGGTTGTAGAAAACCCGAAGTTGATCTTAACTAAAATACACCAACCGTGTGTGTAACCGTGATGGTCTCTTCTCGGCGGAGTCCGGGAATTGAACACGGTGTTGGAGTTATGCTTGACGTAAGTAGTTCAGGATCACTTCTTGATCATAGTTGTTCGACCGTGCTTTGCCTTCTCTTCTCGCTCTCATTTGCGTATGTTAGCCACCATATATGCTAGTCGCTTGCTGCAGCTCCACCTCACTACCCTGTCCTACCTTTAAGCTTAAATAGTCTTGATCTCGCGGGTGTGAGATTGTTGAGTCCCCGTGACTCACAGATACTTCCAAAACCAGTTTGTAGGTGCCGATGAACCCGTGCAGGTGACGCACCCGAGCTCAAGGAGGAGTTCGATGAAGATCCTATCCTTTATGTTGTTTCGTTCTAGTCGATCAGTAGTTGAGACCAGTTGGGGTCGATCGGGGACCTTTGTCGCTTTTGGGGTTTCTTCTTTTATTTTGGCTCCGTAGTCGGGCCCTGATTGTAACTGTATGATGTAATGTTTTATTCATGTATTTGTGTGAAGTGGCGATTGTAAGCCAACTATGTATCTCTTTCCCTTATGTCTTACATGGGTTGTGTGAAGATTACCTCACTTGCGACATTGCCTTCAATGCGGTTATGCCTCTAAGTCGTGCTTCGACACGTGGGAGATATAGCCGCATCGAGGGCGTGACAAGTTGGTATCAGAGCCTTCCCCGACCTTAGGAGCCCCCACTGATTGATCGTTTTTAGCGGCCGAGTTGTGTCTAGAAAAATGTTTTGAGTCATTTAGGAATTATGTATCGGAGAGTTTAGGAATTCTTTTTACTTCCCAGTCTCCTCAACGCTCTGGTAAGGCATCCTGACGTAGAGTTTTGACTCTTCTCTTCTCAAATTTCACTAAAAAAAATTTAGGATCACGCGGGTATCTTAGAATCGTTCCGATGGTTTTATGATGACAACATTGTCTTGGTTGCCTCCCGTCAGTAGGGGTTTTAGTGGAGGTGTCCCGGGGAGTTGAGCTCCGAGGTGTTGTCGTCATAATTTTATCGTTGCAGTTCTGGAATACCTGAGTTTAGTACGCCGACATCGAAAATCTCTTTTGTACAGTTGTTGGTGAGATAACCCTGATAGCCCAATACTGAGGCGAGTGCGGGAGTATTGCCATAACTCATATAACGGATGCTTTTCGAAGGTTGAGGTAGACTATTTCCGAAGGTTTCTTGGTTATGTCTTGAAGGATGGATACAGCTGGATCTAGGTATTGTTAGTTTGGGTGATATATTTTGTGTCCCCTGTATCCCCAACACCTGATTGCATAACCAGAAAGTTTCGGGAGTTTATAAGTGGGAATTCAAGTATCTCGTAGGATATCTTTCCTACAGACACATGATACGATATGGGGTCTATCATATGTTTGTTTTCGGCTTATTCTGCAAGCCAAATCCTTTGTTTTTGTTTTGTTTTGTGGTATTCGAGTTGCTTCAATGTCAAGTGTTGATTCCATACCTTTTCTAAGCGGTGTTCTCATATTTCTATATGGATGCTAATCCTTCTTGTTCATCAAGGTTGTCTTTTCAATCCTTTCCAACCGGTGTGCTTCTCTTCAAGTGGATCCGATCATTTCAACATTCGCAAGATCATCCCTCAGTTTTTTCTCAACAGTGTTTGCTTCATCCGTTCCAAGTTGTCTTTGTTTTTCCCGCCCTCCCACCCTTTTTCTTCAAGGACTCAGATTTTCTTAATCAAGTATCCATTTTATTCTTGTGAAGTCTCTCCATTTTTTTCCGTCAATGTTCTTATCCGGTGATTTCCATGAAGATACTAACGGAGCTTCAAGTTCATCATTAGTCATTCTTTTCTTCTCCGGTGGATTTAATTCAAGATTTCGGTGTTGATCTTATCCCTTTTCCTCTTTTCACAATGCTTTCCAATTTCGGTGCACCAATTAATCATTCACCTCTTGTTATTCATGTCATCTGGAGTGATGAAGATATCTCAGAAGATTCAAGTTTCTATTCTCAATTCACTCAATTTCTTTTGAGGATGCTATCTCATTCAAGCCATTTAATTCAACCGGTGCAATCTCTCTTTTCAAGCAATCGTTCAACGGTGTTTCTTTTGAGTGGGCCCTAACCCACATGTCGTTTCCCAGGATCTTACCTGTCTCTTCTAATTTTTCCCGGAGCTATTCCCAAATTCTTATCGAAGTTTGACGTAAGTATGAATTATCATCAGTCATATGTATTTCACCAAAATCTTTCTAACTCTTTTCATAGTTGGTTCAACCTTTTCTATTCTTCATCCCGGAGTATCTCAACAATTCATAGTGGTGTTTCTCATCATCATTCTCAACATTTGAAGACCGAAGAAGAGTTTCTCTTAAATCTTGCTCCATTCTCTTCAAGATTCATGGTTCTAGCTTGATGAAATCCTCTCATAACTAATTTTGATTGTGAGAATTCTTTTCACCCATCCGGAGCAATTCAGGAGTCTTTTTAGTTTGACTCTTCTGAGCCCATCATCTCAGAATTATTCAATTCCAAATTTCAGCTCTCGTTCTCCAGATCTTATCGGTGCATCGTTCAAATATCCTCTAATCAGTTCATGATCTCTTTGTTCTCATGTATCTAAATTCTAGCAAGCATCTTCGTTCATTTGCTAATTCTTCCCGGTGTTTCCTTATCTTTTCTTCATTCATTTTCAATTCTTACGGTGGTTCGTTCAAGAGTTCTCTTTCTTTGTTATCATATCAATTCATTCGTTCTTTCTAAATCCTACCGGCGGATCTTTGAAGACCTTCCCAAGTTGAGCAATATCTCTCTCAATCTTTTCTACGAGAATAAGTAGTATGCCAAATCCGTTGCTTGTCATCAATTTAGATTGGTGAAGGATACGAATAACATAATTCTTGTTCTTGTTTTATCGAAGTGATTAATTCCTTCTTTCGGAGTTTGTTCATGATGTATAAATTCTTGATTTCAATTGCCCATCATTCTTTTTCGGAGTTTCAAGTTTTCTCGGTTATATCATTTCAAAGCTTCATCTTATCACTGCAAGGCTTCACCTTGTGTTTTCAACTTCTCTTTCTTCCTATCATCCTTTTATTACCGGAGTTCTTCATGGAGGCTCTACATGGTGGTTTATCAAGGCCCCTTTTCAGTCTTCAATTGTACTTCAAGTTTTCTCTCGGAGTTCAGATCCGCCAAGCTATACTCTAAATTAAACAGGGTGCGTAACACATGTTTTGTTTGGAGGAGTTCAAGCATTTCTTCATCTTGCATTCCAAAGTGCAATTCTTTCAACCGTATCATTCGAGGTGGTATTATGTCATTCTTGATAATTGAGTTCATGTCTCATGATTCACATGTTGTCAAGAATGAGGTATTTTAAATCCATCAATCTCTTCATTGGAGTTATCTTGGGTTATATTTCACCTAAAGCTTTCCATAAGGATTGTTTCTTTTTATGGTGCTTATAAATGACCCAAGTTCTTCGTTTGTTCTCCCGGTGAAATAAGTTTTGCGTCTCCTTGTTGATATCAATCCAATCATTTGTTTCCGTCGGTGGCAGAAGCTCACCTCATAATTTTGAGATGTTTCCATAAGCCCGCTACAAGTTTATTCTTTTCGTTGTTGGTTTTCCAACAGTTTCGTTCTATCCTTCTTCTTAAGGGTGCCTTCCAAATTCAATTGTGATAGAAGTTGTTGTTCTCTTCTCTGTTCTCTTGATCCCACTTTTTCATTTGTCCCGAAGGCATTGTGATGTTGCTCTCTTCGCACATCATCTCAAATTGTGAGGATCATGTCCTTTTCCTTGCTTATCGATTTAACCGGAGTGTTGTGCCTATCATTCCTTTTTTAACCGGAGTCTCATCCAAGTGCTTTCATTTTGCCAAGTTCATATTCTATTACTTCCATTTCTAACCGGAGTGTGGTGTTCTCTCTTCAAGCTCTTTTCTTCTTATCAAGTTCCGCATCTCTTTTCAACCGGAGTGGTTCCAACGTCTATCTTGTCACTTAAGCTCTTCGTTCTCACCGTATTCCTTGTTTCTTGTCCAACGGAGTATTTCTTTTCGTTCATCTCCATGGTATTATTTCTTTCATTTTGTTCAACCTCGCAAGGTTCTTTGGTTTCTCTCTTTTGTCAAAGAAGCAACTTAGTTTTACCTCTTCCCTTTCTCTTCCGTTTCCCCCTCCGGTGCCATTCCTAGATCTCGGGACGAGATCCTCTCGTAGTGGTGGAGTGTTGTAACGCCCCGGATCTGATGCGCCAGGTGTCCGCCAGTTATTCGTCGTCGTTGCCATGTCATGTGCTTGCGTGTCGCTCTTTGACATGCCATCATCTGCATTTCATATCATGTCATCATGTGCATCGCATTTGCATACATGTTTGTCTCATGCATCCGAGCATTTTCCCCGTTGTCCGTTTTGCAATCCGGCGCTCCTATGTTCCCCGGCGTCCCCTTTTGCCTTTTACCGTGTGCGGGTATTAAACTTTCTCGGAATGGACCGAAGTTTGCCAAGCGGCCTTGGTATAGCACCGGTAGACCGCCTGTCAAGTTTCGGGTCAATCGGAGGTCGTTTGATACTCCAACGGTTAACCGGGTAACCGTAAAGGCCTCTTTTGGTGCAGCCCAACACCCCTTTCTAAGTGGCCCAAAACCCACCCAAGTCACTTCCATCATCTCGGTCGTTCGATCACGATCGCGTGGCCGAAAACCGCACTCCATTTGGAGCTTCCTAGCCCCCTCTACCTATAAATATGTGCTCCTCCCCGGATTTTACGCGCAGATGAACCCTAGCCCCGCTCCCCTCGCGCCGCCGGACGCGTCCGCCCGGCGGCCGGACACGTCCACCCCGCCGCCGCCACGTCGCCCGACCTATCACAGCGCGCCACGTCTCCGCGGTGGCCGCTCCCGGCCAACCGGAGCGCGCCACATCAGCCGCCGCGCCTCCTCTCTCTCCCGCACCCGCCGCGGCCCGCCGAGGCCCGGGGCGGGCCCTCCCGGCCCATCCGGCCGCGCCGCCGCCCCTCGGCCTCCCCTTCGCGCCCCGCCGCCAGGCGCCGCTTCCGCTCCGGCCCGCACCGCCTGCGCCGCGCTCGCCCGCTCCCCGCCGCCTCCTGCCCTCGACCGCGCCCTACCGCGCCTCCGCCATCGCCGGATGGCCGCCGCCCTAGCTCCGGCCAGATCCGGGCATGGCGCCCCCGGATCCGGCCCCGCGCCCCATCTTTCTCCGCTCCGGTGACTCCATACTGCTCGACATTTTGGGCGTGTAGCATATCAAATTGTTCGCCTCGATGAGTACATCATTTCATCTCATTGCATCGTTTTCATTTGTGTTCATATTGATGCCCGAAATGCTGTTAGAAGAGGGCTATGTGCTGTTAGTTTCAGATCTGTTTCAGTACTTGCACTTTTGTCATTTTTGCCATGATTGATGTGTGCATCCTATGGAGTTGAGTCCTACATGTGTTTTGTAATATGCCATGCTATCTTTGCAGAGGTTTATGCCATGTATTTTTGTGATCTTTGTGGTGACTAGCACAAGCATGCAAACTAGGGTACTTAATGTTGCTGATTTCAGAGACTTAGTAATTTCACTAAGTCCCTGCCTGTTGTTATTTTTATGCCATGTGTTCTTGTTGTTTTAGAGAGATCTATGCCTCTTTTGAGCATAATCAGTAAGGGTGTTTTGAGCATATGGGTTTTCTCTATCCATTCATGCCTTTGATTGTAATTATGGAGTGCCATAGCTTGAGTCAATCGAGCTTTACTTTTGCTATAAAATGTTACTGGCAGATTGTTTACATGTTATTCGATTTTGCCAAGCTTGTTGTAGTTGTTCCTTGCATGCTATGTTGTTGTTCTTGCCATGTATAGCTTCTATGCCATGTCTTCTTGATGGATGTATGCTTAGTTTGTCATGCAATGCTCTGTAGTGAGTGCATCGAGCTCGTAAACATGCCTACTTGTTATCTGTTTTGACATGTCCAGTTTTCTGCTAAGTCTGAAATCTGTAACGAAACTTGCTTAGTTGACATGGGTGTTATTATATTTGCGGGTCCTGTTTAGCTCATGGTCAGTAAGGGACTTTTGTTAAGTGCTTTGAGTATATTCGTTCCATGCCATATTTTGCTATGTTGTGTTCCTTTAGCAGGTTGTTTGCTTGCTATAAACATGTCATAGTGATGTTAATTTCTGGCATGTTGTTGATTTCACTAAGTCTGTGAACCTGTTATCTTTTGCACTTTTGCCATGCTTGTTTGAACCTGTTTTGTTGTGATTTAACCGTAGCTCAGTGTTCATCTTTTGTCAAGAATCTTGAGTAGATCACTGCCATATGCTTTGTTGATATGTTTGAGTACATTAGCTTAGTTTCTTGTTGCATGTTAAGTGGCAACCTGCTGTTAATCGCAGAAATATGTCATTCTTGTTTTGCTTGTCATTTGCAAACCGTCCATCCGATTCCGGTGATCTTTATATCGATTTCATCCGAAATCACCTCACCTTTCCAGTGGCATACTTGGTTTGCCAAGATTATGCCTGGTTAATTTTTTCCCTTCCGAAGCATGCATATGCATTGAATACCACATCTCGCATATCATGCCATGTTTATGTGGTGGTTGTTTATTTTGTTGTTTGCTTCTTTCCGGTGTTGCTTCTTCGGGTTAATTCCGATAACGTTGCGATTGTGAGGATCCGTTCGTCTATGTCCGTTTGTCTTCTTCATGGACTCGTTCTTCTTCCTTGCGGGATCTCAGGCAAGATGACCATACCCTCGAAATCACTTCTATCTTTGCTTGCTAGTTGCTCGCTCTTTAGCTATGCCTATGCTGCGATACCTACCACTTGCTTATCATGCCTCCCATATTGTTAAACCAAGCCTCTAACCCACCTTGTCCTAGCAAACCGTTGTTTGGCTATGTTACCGCTTTGCTCAGCCCCTCTTATAGCGTTGTTAGTTGCAGGTGAAGATGAAGTTTGTTCCTTGTTGGAACATGGAGATGTTGTTCCTTGATTGGAACATGTTTACTTGTTGGGATATCACAATATATCTTATTTAATTAATGCATCTATATACTTGGTAAAGGGTGGAAGGCTCGGCCTTATGCCTGGTGTTTTGTTCCACTCTTGCCGCCCTAGTTTCCGTCATATCGGTATTATGTTCCCGGATTTTGCGTCCCTAACGCGGTCGGGTGATTTATGGGACCCCCTTGACAGTTCGCTTTGAATAAGACTCTTCCAGCAAGGCCCAACATTGGTTTTACATTTGCCTCACCTAGCCCTTTTTCCCTTGGGAGTCGCGCTCTCGAGGGTCATCGTTATTTTAGCCCCCCCGAACCAGTGCTTCTCTAAGTGCTGGTCCAAACCGAGCGATGTCCGGCGCCCCCTGGGCAATCAGGGTCTATGCCAACCCGACGTCTGGCTCATCCGGTGTGCCCTGAGACCGAGATATGTGCAGCTCCTATCAGGATTTGTCGGCACATCCGGGCGGCTTTGCTGGACTTGTTTTATTGCTGTTGAAATGTCTTGTAGCCGGGATTCCGAGACTGATCGGGTCTTCCCGGGGAGAAGGAATATCCTTCGTTGATCGCGAGAGCTTATCATGGGCTAAGTTGGGACACCCCTGCAGGGTTTGATCTTTCGAAAGTCGTGCCTGCGGTTATGTGGCAGATGGGAATTTGTTAATGTCCGGTTGTAGAAAACCCGAAGTTGATCTTAACTAAAATACACCAACCGCGTGTGTAACCGTGATGGTCTCTTCTCGGTGGAGTCCGGGAAGTGAACACGGTGTTGGAGTTATGCTTGACGTAAGTAGTTCAGGATCACTTCTTGATCATAGGTGTTCGACCGTGCTTTGCCTTCTCTTCTCGCTCTCATTTGCGTATGTTAGCCACCATATATGCTAGTCGCTTGCTGTAGCTCCACCTCACTACCCTGTCCTACCTTTAAGCTTAAATAGTCTTGATCTCGCGGGTGTGAGATTGCTGAGTCCCCGTGACTCACAGATACTTCCAAAACCCGTTTGCAGGTGCCGATGAACCCGTGCAGGTGACGCATCCGAGCTCAAGGAGGAGTTCGATGAAGATCCTATCCTTTATGTTGTTTCGTTCTAGTCGATCAGTAGTGGAGCCCAGTTGGGGTCGATCGGGGACCTTTGTCGCTTTTGGGGTTTCTTCTTTTATTTTGGCTCCGTAGTCGGGCCCTGATTGTAACTGTATGATGTAATGTTTTATTCATGTATTTGTGTGAAGTGGCGATTGTAAGCCAACTATGTATCTCTTCCCCTTATGTATTACATGGGTTGTGTGAAGATTACCTCACTTGCGGCATTGCCTTCAATGCGGTTATGCCTCTAAGTCGTGCTTCGACACGTGGGAGATATAGCCGCATCGAGGGCGTGACAAGTCAACTTGTAACGCCCCGGACACACCCGCCGGTGGTCGTTACTCCTGGCGGGATCTAGACTGGCCCCAAAGATCAACACTAGTCTTTTCTGCGCACTTTGTCCTCACTCGTGCGCACCTGGGAGCAACTTCCCGGTCGGTCACCCATCCTGACACTACTCCAAGCTGAGCACGCTTAACTTTGGAGTTCTGTTCGAATGGGCTCCCGGAAAAGAAGGAATTCCTTATTGATATGAGTAGTCTGTCATCCCTAATAAGCCAGGCTATCACATACGCCCCCACTCAGAGGAACCGACGTCCTTGTCGGGCCACAGAAACATTCCCTCTTGGCACAAACGTCTGTGCTTCCAGTCCGGTACATGTGCCATGCCGGGTGCCACGACGGGTCACAAACGTCATGAACAACATGACCACGCACCTGTCCGCAACCATCCGTGTAACCGCGAGGGTCGGCTCTGATACCAACTTGTAACGCCCCGGACACACCCGCCGGTGGTCGTTACTCCTGGCGGGATCTAGACTGGCCCCACAGATCAATACTAGTCTTTTCTGCGCACTTTGTCCTCACTTGTGCGCACCCGGGAGCAACTTCTCGGTCGGTCACCCATCCTGACACTACTCCAAGCTGAGCACGCTTAACTTTGGAGTTCTGTCCGAATGGGCTCCCAGAAAAGAAGGAATTCCTTATTGATATGAGTAGTCTATCATCCCTAATAAGCCAGGCTATCACATGTGCTGGATCACGGAGCTCCGGAGTTATTTAACACAGGGGATCCTGCCGGAGAAGGAGGAGGAAGCGGAGCGTGTGGCACGGCAGGCAACGACATACTGCATCAGGGATGGAGAGCTCTACCGGAAGCGACCAAACGACGTATCCCTGCGCTGCATCTCCAGGGAGCAAGGAAAGGAACTGCTGGAAGACATACACGGCGGGGACTGTGGGCATCATTCATCATCACGGACACATATCGGCAAGGCGTTTCGCAGTGGGTTTTATTGTCCCACCGCACTCAATGACGCCGTCGAACTAGTGAAGGCTTGTGAGGCCTGCCAGTTCCACACCAAGCAGATCCATCAGCCGGCGGGAGGCCTGCAGACTATACCCCTTTCGTGGCCATTCGCAGTCTGTGGGCTGGACATCCTGGGCCCGTTTCCTCGGGTGCCAGGGGGCTAACGCTACCTCTACGTCACCGTGGACAAGTTCACCAAGTGGGTTGAAGTAGAGGCCGTCCGCACCATCCCCGCGGGATCCGCGGTCAAGTTCATCAGGGGCATCGTGAGCCAGTTCGGGGTGCCCAGCCGCATCATCACAGACAATGGTTCGCAGTTCACCAGTAACCTCTTTAAAACATACTGTGCTAACCTTGGGACGCAGATATGCTACGCTTCGGTGGCACACCCCAGAAGCAAGGGCCAGGCGGAGCAAGCCAACGCAGAGGTCCTAAGGGGCCTCAAAACCAGGACGTTCAAGAAGAAGCTGGAGGCCTGCGGAAGAGGTTGGCACGACAAGCTTCCGTCCGTGTTGTGGTCCATCCACACAACCGCGACCAAGCCAACGGGAGTGTCGGAGTAATTGGACACGGATACCCCGAAGATGGCGAGACAATAATTCAAGACATCGAGGCTAGCAAAGCCTCTCAGTCCAACTACCCGGCCGGCTGCCGGCTGCTGACTTCAGGCTGCCGACTACACCACCAGGCCGACTGCAGGCTGCCGACTGCAGGCTGCCGGTTGCACCACCAGGCCGACTGCAGGCTGCCGACTGCCGACTGACGACTACAGGCTGCCGACTTCCCGGCCGCTCCAGGCCGACTGCTGGCTGCCGACTCCTCCACCAGGCCGGCTGCCCGAAGTCAACTGCAGCCTGACGCGACCCCGACGTGACGACCGTACCCGGCACTGTTCATGTGTCACCCCAGCCATCATGTACAGTGTCACTTGTCTCCTGGCACTATTTATGAAGTGACCCAGGGGACAAGCATGACACCCCACCATCCCTTGCCCATGCCACCTAAGCTTACATCCTAAGCTACCTCACACTATAAAAGGGGCACACATCCATCCATCCAGGGGAGGGATCCCCATGGACACACTCACGCACACACACAAGCTAGCTAGCTAGCAAGAGAGCTAGGTAGCGATCCATCCATCCACTCCTACGGGCAAGCATGCCCAAGCACACCCATTCGGCCAAGAGCAACGGCCACCATGCCACATGCATATACGAGGCCAGATGCCTATGGCACTGACCTCAGATACAGCTCCAGGAGTGTACTAGATATATCAGATACACTCAAACATGCAGCAGTAGGAGTATTATCTCTCCGGAGAGCTCCGAAGCTGGGTAAACTAGCGCGTGCTACTCGCATACCCGTCCCTGGTTATTCCGGCAGCAGTCTTGCCCTCACACGAAGCCACCTTGTGGCATATGTCGTATAGCACCCCCCTTGAGAATACCACGACATTTGGCGCCCACCGTGGGGCGGTACTATGCTACCGCGCTGCTGCTGGTTTCGCAGTCCGGGCGGGACCATCTTCGTCTTCACCGTGGCGTCGCCGTCATCTCTCCGGTAGCGCTTGGGGGCCCGACATCGACGCGCCCTCGGAGCGGCCGCGAGGGGCGGCACGTCCTCGCCGTCGGCCTCTTCGTCATCACCACCGCAACGCCGGCCGTCCGTGCCTTGCTTCGGTCGGCCGCATCCGTGCATGCCTCGTGCCACGTCGCTCGCGTCTGCTCCTCTGTGCATTGAGCCTTGCTCCGGCCGAAAGCGCGTTTGCCACTCCATATATCATCCATACAAGCTAGCTAGATGCAAGTCAAACCGTGGTCAAACGTTAGCCATACACTGGTTATACATGCCTCGTACGCTTCCTGTACCATGGCCATGCGCCACCAAAACCATGCCCAGATATTCCCCAGATAATAGTCGCATAATCCCCCTATAATCCACTGCTTGTACACTGACCGGATACTAGTCAGATATCCATCAGAGAACGCCCAGACTATAGCGCTGCTCGTTGCTCCTGCCACCCCGCGCGCCTGGCCCGTCGTCCTCGCGCGGCTCCGGCCTCCTCCGCGCTCGGCCTGCCCGGCCCGCGTTGTGCCCTGCATCCGGCTCCGCGCCTCCGTCACGGTCGCGCCGGCTCGCCTGGCCGTCCGCTCAGTCTCCACGTGCCTGCCCGGGTCGCCACTGTGGCCACCCGCGCGCTGGCTCCGTCTCTCGCGTGGGCCGGGTCGCCCCTGCCGCGTCCCGCGCCGGCCGAGTCCTCCGCTGCCGGGTCCGACTCCTCCCGCGTCTGCGCCGTCTAGCGCTGGGTCCGGCTCCGCGCCCGCCTTGCCACTCGCCGGCTCGCCTCCCGCCGCCTCCGCCTGCAGCGCTGGGTTCGGCCCCGTCCGCTAGAGTCCTCCAACCCGGCCGCGCCGGCTTCCTCGCAACCCGGCCAGCCGGCTTCGCCCCGGGCCGGCTTCCTGACCACTCGGCACGCCGGCTCCACCCGCGTCGGCTACCCGGTCGGCCTTGCCGCCTGCCAGCTTCCCAGCGACCCGGCCGCTTGCCGGCTCTGCCCGCAACCCGGCGACCCGGCCGCGCCGGCTTCCTCGCAACCCAGCCTGCCGGCTTCTGCAGCGCACCGGCCGCTGGCTTCCCCGCAACCCGGCGCCGGCTTCTGCCACGCCCCGGCTATCGGTTTCAGCTGCGTCGCGCTCCTGCCTGCTGCTCATGCAAAGAAAGAAAGAAAAGGAGAGAAGGGGCCGGCTGGAAAGAGTTTTCGGGTTAAAAAAAGGAAGAAGAGTTGTGTCCGACTGCTCAAGGCCGGCTGGCAAAAAAAATGGAGTGAGATGCCGGCTGGAAAGAAGCAAAGACCGAGTGCCTAGCCGGCTAACAGAGAGAAAAGAGTGGCCGACTGGATATAAAAAAAGAGACAAAAAGAGAAAGAGACGTGCGTTCGACTGCATGTAGCCGACTGGAATTTGCGTCCGACTGCCAGATGCGCGTCCGACTGCCCGCGCCCGGCTGAAAATTTCGTCTGACTGCCAGATGTGCGTCCGACCACCTACTGTGAAGAAAGTGTTGGCTGCCTATCGGGCAGCAAACAGTCCGACTGCTGAGTCGGAGTCCGGCAGCCACAGCCGGACAAAGAGAAGAAGAAAAAAGAAACAACTTCAACAAAGAAGACAAAGTAGTTGCCGCGAGATCCGGCCCGACTGCTCGGCAGTCGGCCCACATCTCGGGGGCTACACTTACACCCAGCGGGTGCGCTGACGCGCCCCCGTGAAGAAGAAGACAAAGTAGTTGCCGGGAGATCCGGCCCGACTGCTCAGCAGTCGGCCCAGATCTCGGGGGCTACACCCAGCGGGTGCGCTGACGCGCCCCCGTGAAAAAGAAGACAAAGTAGTTGCCGGGAGATCCGGCCCAACTGCTCGGCAGTCGGCCCAGATCTCAGGGGCTACACTTACACCCAGCGGGTGCGCTGACGTGCCCCCGCGAAGAAGAAGACAAAGTAGTTGCCGGGAGATCCGGCCCAACTGCTCAGCAGTCGGCCCAGATCTCGGGGGCTACACCCAGCGGGTGCGCTGACGCGCCCCCGTGAAAAAAAAGACAAGGTAGTTGCCGAAAGATCCGGCCCGACTGCTCAGCAGTCGGCCCGAATCTCGGGGGCTACACCCAGTGGGTGCGCTGGCGCGCCCCAACGGAAGATTGCAGACAAGAGAGGAGTTTTGTCCGGCTCCCAGCAGCCGGCAGAAGAGAAAAAAGAAGAAAAAAGGGCGCTGCAAGCCGCCTCGCCATCTGGCCGGTCGAGCCTGACCGGCCAGGACCCCTTCAAGCACCCGAAGGCTGCACCTAGCAGGTGCGCCGACGCGCTCCGCAAGCACCGAGTCGCGCCGGCTGTCTTCGATGACTATGACTACACAAAAATCAATGTGAGCTCCTCACCCGCATATTTTTGCACCGCAAGAGCATGGATAACCCCGAGCGATGCTCGGGGGCTATCTCCGCATTATATTACAGTTGCATCATTGTTCACCCCGGCGCCAACCAGAGTTGGCCCGGGGGCTGGCCGCTTGGCCTGAGACGTTAGTTCCCGCAGATGGCTTAGTAGCGTGCGCGGTATCAAAGGCACACTCTTAGTCACAGACCGCAGAGCGGCTGTCCGACTAGCAAGAGTGAACGCTGGAGGCCACCCACGCGAAAAACGTCCGAGAAGAAAACCAGATCGGGCGATCCGGTCGTTTCCTTTACAAGTATCTACTCGGTTGAATCTGCTCCCAGACTCTGAGTACTGTACACTCCGCTTCGCGGCCCACTCTCAGCCACAGACCGCAGAGCGGCTGTCCGGCAAGCAAGAGCACAAGCCAAAAAGCGGAGGGAACACGAAAAAGATTAAGGGGGCTCGGACCAAACCGAGTCGGCACCCTCCACATAAAACTTGCAATGCTAAAAAGCAAACATTTGATATATCTGCATGGACTAACTTCGTCTTTTTCATGATCATTTTTCATGAACACTCACCAAAAAACCTCCGCCCAACTTTGCCAATTTGCCCGGAGGCTTGGGGGCTACTGTCGGAGTAATTGGACACGGATACCCCGAAGATGATGAGACAATAATTCAAGACATCGGGGCTAGCAAAGCCCCTCAGTCCAACTACCCGGCCGGCTGCCGGCTGCTGACTTCAGGCTGCCGACTGCACCACCAGGCCGACTGCAGGCTGCCGACTGCACCACCAGGCCGACTGCAGGCTGCCGACTGCAGGCTGCCGACTGCCGGTTGCCGACTACAGGCTGCCGACTTCCCGGCCGCTCCAGGCCGACTGCTGGCTGCCGACTCCTCCACCAGGCTGGCTGCCCGAAGTCAACTGCAGCCTGACGCGACCCCGACGTGACGACCGTACCCGGCACTGTTCATGTGTCACCCCAGCCATCATGTACAGTGTCACTTGTCTCCTGGCACTATTTATGAAGTGACCCAGGGGACAAGCATGACACCCCACCATCCCTTGCCCATGCCACCTAAGCTTACATCCTAAGCTACCTCACACTATAAAAGGGGCACACATCCATCCATCCAGGGGAGGGATCCCCATGGACACACTCACGCACACACACAAGCTAGCTAGCTAGCAAGAGAGCTAGGTAGCGATCCATCCATCCACTCCTACGGGCAAGCATGCCCAAGCACACCCATTCGGCCAAGAGCAACGGCCACCATGCCACATGCATATACGAGGCCAGATGCCTATGGCACTGACCTCAGATACAGCTCCAGGAGCACTCTGTACTAGATATATCAGATACACTCAGACATGCAGCAGTAGGAGTATTATCTCTCCGGAGAGCTCCGAAGCTGGGTAAACTAGCGCGTGCTACTCGCATACCCGTCCCTGGATATTCCGGCAGCAGTCTTGCCCTCACACGAAGCCACCTTGTGGCATATGTCGTATATCACCCCCCGTGAGAATACCACGACAAGGAGAGACCCCGTTCTTCCTGGTCTACGGAGCCGAGGCGGTCCTCCCTCACGAGATCAAACGTCGCTCCGCGCGGGTCCTAGTGTTCGACGAGGCGCAGCAGGACGCCATGCGGGGGATGGACCTTGTGCTGGGGGAGGAACACCGCCGGGAAGCCGCACTGCGGGCGGCGAGGTACAAACAAGTGTTGCGACGATATCACTGCCGCCACATCCGCCCCGGAACTGTCGAGGTAGGAGACCTCGTGCTCAGGCGGGTCCTCTCCAGGGAGGGACTGCACAAGCTCTCTCCCATGTGGGAGGGCCTGTTCAAGATTGTTCATGTTTCCAGGCCCGGCTCCGCGCGCTTGGAGACTCAGGAGGGGGTGCCGATCCAGAACGCGTGGAACATCCAGCACCTCCGGAGGTTCTACCCCTGAAAAGGCCCAGAGCCTGTGAAGAAAGCGAACGCCTGTGAAGACCATCCTTTTTGGAAAAGGCCCAGAGCCTGTGAAGAAGGCGAACGCCTGTGAAGACCATCCTTTTTGGAAAAGGCCCAGAGCCTGTGAAGAAGGCGAACGCCTGTGAAGACCATCCTTTTTGGAAAAGGCCCAGAGCCTGTGAAGAAGGCGAACACCTGTGAAGATTATCGCGTTTTGGAAAAGGCCCAGAGCCTGTGAAGAAGGCAACTGCCTGTGAAGCTATCGCGTTTTGGAAAAGGCCCAGAGCCTGTGAAGAAGGCGACTGCCTGTGAAGCTGTCTCGTCTTGAAAAGGCCCGGAGCCTGTGAAGAAGGCCAACGCATGTGAAGCTCGCCGCTCCTGACACTCTCACGTAATAATGAGTGGGGATGTACACGCCCCGGAGTCTCAGGAGCGCCGGCCTCAGGCCCTGGGGCTCCCTCCCACGCACAGTGGCAGCACTTAGCTCCGCGCTGGTGAGAAGACGTCGAAGACTAGATTAGGTGCCGGGTGCGGCTTTTTCATTTGCTTTCCGCAGTTGGCTTGTTCATTCTCATTCGAAGTTTTATTGGAGCTATTGCCGCCTTTGACTTATGGTTCTTCGACTTTTTCACTCTCCTGCCTCGATTTCTCTTATGCAAGGCCTCGCGGGGGGAAGGGGCGGCCGGGCACCCTCGCGAGTATTTCTGTCCTAGCCGTTCAAAGGTTTCGCGACCTGGGTCCATTGAAGGAGCACCCCTCCAGTCCGTGCCCCACGGGCACCGCGACGTGAGCACAGGGCCTGGGTCGGTCGCCCCCCTCATGGCTGGGGTTGGAAACTATCTACACATGGGCGCAAAGCCAGAAGGCACGATAACAAAAGCAAAGCGATAATTAACAGTAATAACCCAAACACGCCCCGACGGGGCCCTACGCTACTGTCTTTTTATGCAGGACAAAGGGAAAGAAAGAACAAATCAGGCGCAGCTCACCTCGCACCGGCCTGCAGGGAAGACTCGAGCCGCCTCCAGGACTCAGGTAGACTCCCTCTCGCGCTTCACTGGAGCACGACGGCGGGCAGACGCACCACCACCTCCCAGGAAGGTATGGCGGCGTGGAGGCTGGCTGCAGCCACCGCTGGAAGATCCGCCGCATGAGAAAGAACCGGTGAAGCTTAGGGAGCCCTGAGCACCGCCGACCATGCGAGCGCTGCCCTCTCTATCGTCGCTGGGGCTGCTTTCCCGGCCGCGATCGTCGTCCTCAGGGCAGCACCCTGCACGGCGACTGTTGGGGATGTTATTATCTGGGGTAAACCGGCCTGCAGGGCCCGGGTTACCGCCGTCAACAGACCCGAGATGTTAAAGCCCAAGGAGAAGTAGAAAGGCCCAAGGTCTGTAACCGGTTTAAAGGTTTATGGTGTAAACCGGCCTGGGGCCAACTTGTATTGTAAGATAGGAATAGAGAGACCGACCCGGGCACGTTTATAAGCCGGAGGTCGAGACTTTGCAGACCGACGGGCGTCACCCGTGTATATAAGGGGACGACCCGACGGCGGTTTGGGGACAGAGAAGAAGAATTCGAGGTTTAGGCGAAGCATATCGCTCCTTAAGCCCTCGAAACCCATCAATCCCATCACAACTAGACGTAGGCTTTTACCTTCATCGAAGGGGCCGAACTAGTATAAAAACCGTGTCCTTGTGTCCACTTTAACCCCTTCAAGCTAACCCGTTGCGATGGCTCCACGACTAAGTCCTCTTACTAGGACATCTGCCGTGACAAATCCACGACAGTTGGCGCCCACCGTGGGGCTATCGCGAGATGGTTTCAGGTTCTTGGAGGGCCGCTTTGAAGGACTCGAGGGTTACGCTGTGGGACGGATGACCAAGAGCCGTCGCGGAAAACTCTACATCGACAGCACAGGCTGGGGCCCCGACGCCGGCTCGATCGAGTACGGGTACCGGGTTCCCTTTGGCGGCATCCATGTTTTCATCGGCAAGATCGGAGAACCGGGCCCCGAGTCAGGCGTCTGCGCCGACCTCATCAAGACAGCTCAGTGCACGAGATCGACCCTGGCTAAACCGATCAGAAAGCACGCCTTTGTAGGGGTCATCCGCGGAGGAAGCTACGAGGAAGGATCCGAATCTGGTGACGAAACCGCCATCTACTCCGGCGATGAAACGTCGACCGGGGAAACCGAATCTCTTTACCAGCTACAAGATGATCGGATTGAGGGCGGCTCCGATGGCAACAGTATTCCGGACCCCTCGGATCTGCCCTGTCGGGTTGGGATCTTCATGGCTGGAACACAGGCGGCGCCACGATCATCAACTGCAGCAGCAGCGATCTCCGGATCAGCAGCAGCAACGGCTGCGCGGGCAGGAGGCCCTACAGGTTCACCAGCCCAAGTTTTGTCAGACCTGTTTGACGCACTAGCAGCGCTCATGGCGGAAGCCAACCCGGTGGATCAGGAGGTTCACAATGCTGAGATTGCCAAGGTGAGAGAGCAGATCACTCGGGCTAAAGCGGAGCTGGCAGCAGAAGAGATCAGGATGACAGCGGAGCGCGCCGCTTTAGATGCACAGGCTTACAGGCTCATGATGGACCAGAAGGCGTCTCAGGAGGTCCTGAAGAGAAAATCCCGGTCTCGGTTGCCCGCCGCCCTCGACGCTCGAAACCTCTTCAACACCCCGGGGGTAAACCGTGCAGAGGTGACGGCCGGCGCCCCGGTCCAGCACCGGATTATAAACCTGCCTCGTCATAACACTGATACGCCACCGGCCATGCCAACGCCGTCAGGTCATTATTCCAACCCGATGGATAACCTCGTCGCGGCGGCGGCTCGGTTGGAAGCCATTCCGATCGAAGGAGATTCACCGCAGGATGAAGAAACACGCCGGGTCAAGGAGCTCCTTAGGACCGCGTTGGCCCAGCAAGAAGCATATTCGCAAAGCCGTGATCGGATTCACTCCACCCCTCGCCCCAGCGGGAGCTATAGCAGGCGCGTGGAGGAGCCGGCCGTTTCAAGTAATGCCAGGCGTGAAGCGCTCCGCGGCAACAATCCGGCGGGCGTTGACAATGCTCATGAGAATGTGGATCGCACCCGTGCACGGGAGGCCGGATTGGCAGCGCAGCATCAGGCTCATCAGATTACACCTATCTTCCCAGCAGCTGCGGCTGAACCGGGGGTGGTTTCCAGTTCTTTGGGAGTACCATGCCTTGTCCCCGCCTTGCGCAACGTACGCCTGCCCAAAGACTTCAAAGGCCCCCGCAAAGTACCAAACTACACGGCAGATCAGCCTCCGGAGACGTGGGTGGAGAGCTATGAAATGGCTATGGAGATGCTGGATGTGGATGACGCGGCGTGTGCCAAGTATTTTACTATGATGTTAGAAGGGACGGCCCGGACTTGGCTAAAGAGTTTGCCGCCTAATTCAATTAGCTCGTGGGCCCAATTGCGCGCCCGGTTTATCAAGAACTTCAAGGACACGTGCAAACAGCCAATGTCAATAGTTGACCTAGCAGCCTGCGTTCAGCAAGAAGGGGAATCAACTACCCATTGGGTACGACGAGTATCAGAAGTCTTGCACTCATCAGATCGCATCAACGCAGACACCGCTGTAGTGCTGTTGGAAAGCAACTGTCGGTTTGGCCCTTTGAAGCTAAAGCTGGGCCGGATGAAGCGTGATTGTACAGATATAGGAACGCTCATGACCGCTTTAGTGAAGTATGCGGATTCTGACAGTACCAAGGATCCTGACTCTGGTGATGACAAAGCAGGGAAGGGAAGGAAGAATAGCGACATCAAAGGCCAGCAGCATCGACCGACAGGTAATGGAGGCGGAGGTAAGCGTAAACCGGACGGGAGCATGGACTTTGTAGCCAACACAAGTGCACCGAATAAGGGCCAGCGGCGCAAGGGAAAACAGCCAAGTTTTCGCACAGATCCTGGTCCTAATCCGGAGCGTTTGAACTTTTTCTTAAACCAGCCCTGTCCGAAGCACGGAACAAAGGAGGAACCAGCAACCCATCTTTGGAAGGATTGTTATATCATGAAGGAGTTCAAAAGCTCAAACACTTTCCAGAATGATCGCAGCTCCGGCGGCGGTTCAGGTTCCGGTCCAGGGTTCCAGGGCAATCCGGGCGGACAGGTCAGCCAAAATAATCAAAATAATCAAAGTAATCAGAGTGGTTTCGGGCAGCAGCAAACAGGTTATCAGAACAACCCGAAACAGTTGAGTGGTGGACAGTATCATGTCTTTACTACAAGCCTGGATAAACGGGATAGAAAGCTTCAGAGGCGAGCAGTTAGTGCTATCGAACCAGCCACGCCTCACTATCTGCGCTGGTCAGAACAGCCCATCATATGGAGCCGAGAGGATCACCCTCCCAGGGTTTATAATCCGGGTCAGTTAGCGTTGGTGGTGGCGCCTCAGGTGGGAGGTTATAAGATCACCAAGGTGCTCATGGACGGAGGAAGCAGCATTAACATCTTGTATTACGAGACCTTCCGTCGTATGGGACTGGTAGATAAGGATCTCAACCGACCAATACAGTATTCCACGGGGTGGTGCCTGGCAAGTCTGCATATCCGGTTGGTAAGATAGCCCTTGAAGTGGTATTTGGCGATAGTCACGATTCCAGATCAGAGACGCTGACGTTCGAAGTGGTTAAAATCCAAAGTCCGTACCACGCTTTGTTCGGACGGCCAGCTTATGCAAAATTTATGGCACGGCCCTGTTACGTGTATCTGCAACTTAAGATGCCAGGTTACAAGGGCACTATAACGGTTCATGGGAGCCGTCGAATCGCTTTGGAATGCGAGGAAGGAGATGCGACTTATGCAGAATTGGTTTGTGCTACGGAGGAGCTAAAGCAGTACAAAGACAGTGTTGATCCGGAGGATATGACTTCATTAAAAAAGCCGACTACGGACCACGATCCGGCCTTGAAGTTCAAGTCAGCGGCCGAAACTAAGCTTGTTGACTTCGTGCCTGGCGATTCATCCAAGCAGTTCAGCATCAGTGCAAACTTGGATCCAAAATAGGAAAGCGCGCTCATCGAGTTCATCCGTGAGAATCGGGACATCTTTGCATGGAAGCCATCTGACATGCCTGGTGTACCGAGGCAACTCGCTGAGCACACCCTTAATGTGGATCCTAAGTACAAGCCGGTAAAGCAGTTCTTACGACGGTTTAATGAAGAAAGATGTAAAGCGATTGGTGAGGAAGTGGCCAGGCTCCTGGCGGCTGGTTTTATCATTGAGGTTTTTCATCCCGAATGGCTCGCTAATCCGGTGCTAGTTCTTAAGAAAAACGGCACCTGGCGCATGTGCGTGGACTACACAGACTTGAATAAAGCTTGCCCAGCAGATCCTTTTGCTCTCCCCCGGATTGATCAGATCATTGATGCTACGGCAGGCTGCGAGCGTTTAAGTTTTTTGGATGCTTATTCGGGTTATCATCAGATCAAGATGGCAATTAAGGACCAGGAGAAGACAGCGTTCATTACTCCCTTTGGAGCCTTCTGCTATGTGTCTATGCCCTTTGGGCTTAAGAGTGCGCAGGCTACTTATCAACGATGTGTGCAAAATTGCCTCCACGAGCAGATTGGGCGTAATGTGCATGCTTATGTGGATGATATCGTGGTCAAGTCACGAAAGAAGGAGACCCTGGTTGACGATTTGAAGGAGACTTTCGATAACTTGAGAGTGTACCAAATGATGCTCAACCCGGCTAAATGTGTTTTTGGTGTACCTGCAGGCAAGCTGTTGGGATTTTTAGTGTCCCATAGAGGAATTGAGGCTAATCCAGAAAAGATCACAGCCATCACCTCCCTGGCCAAACCGAAATGCATCAATGATGTTCAGCGCATGGCCGGGCGGATTGCGGCGTTAAGCCGGTTTATCAGTCGCCTTGGTGAAAAGGCGATCCCCTTGTATCAAATGCTCAAGAAGACGGATCAGTTTGTCTGGAGTCCGGAGGCTGATAAAGCGTTTGAGGACTTGAAGCGGCAGCTAGTCAATCCGCCAGTATTAGCGGCCCCTGTAGATAAAGAGCCACTCCTGTTATATGTTGCAGCGAATGCCAGAGCAGTCAGTGTGGCGATGGTGGTAGAACGAAAGGAGGCTGGAAAGGAACATCCGGTTCAGCGGCCGGTTTACTATATCAGTGAAGTACTTATCGAGTCCAAACAAAGGTATCCGCATTGGCAGAAGCTGGTATATGGCGTTTTTATGGCAAGCCGGAAGCTGAGGCAATATTTTCAAGGACACCCAATCACGATGGTCAGTTCTGCTCCTTTGGGTGACATTATACAGAACCGGGAGGCGACCGGTCGGATTGCCAAGTGGGCTATCGAGCTCGGGCCGCACGATTTAAGGTACGTACCCCGGACGGCCATAAAGTCACAGGCACTTGTCGATTTCATAAACGATTGGACAGAGTTACAAGCGCCTGAGGAGAAGCCAGATAACACCTATTGGACCGTTCATTTCGACGGGTCAAGACAATTGGAAGGCTCGGGGGCTGGAGTCGTTTTAACTTCCCCACGAGGAGATCAGTTTTGTTATGTCCTCCGTTTAATGTTCCCCTGTACAAATAATGCGGCTGAGTATGAGGCTTTGCTTCATGGTCTTCGGGTGGCTAAAGAGATGAATCTGAGCAGAGTTAGGTGCTTTGGTGATTCGGATCTGGTGGCTCAGCAGGTATCTGGCACCTGGGATTCTAAGGATCCGCTTATGGCTGCATACCGACGTGAAGTAGATATGGTGGCTGGGCATTTCAAAGGCTATCAAGTGGATCATGTGGACCGCAGAAAGAATGAGGCAGCGGACGCTTTAAGTCGCTTGGGCTCTCAGCGTAAACCGGTCCCACCCAACGTTTTCTTGGATGTATTGTACCACCCATCGGTACAGCTGCCCGGTGAGCTGGAGTTGGCTGTTCCTGATCCGGAGGCTCAGTTAGTGGCGGCTCTTCACGCCACCCCGGATTGGACGATCCCTTACCTGGCATATATGAACCGGGGTGAGTTGCCAGAGGATGAAAGCTTGGCTCGACAGATAGTACGACGGTCCAAGTCTGACTATTTTCCAAGGAGAGTTACATCATCGCAGCGTGTCAGGAGCGCTGCAACGGTGCATATCCCCTAAGGAGGGGTGCGAGATACTACGAGAAATACATGAAGGGGATTGCGGCCACCACGCCGGTTCAAAATCATTGGTGGCTAAAGCGTTCCGCCACGGTTTCTACTGGTTAACTGCTCATGCTGATGCAGAAGACCTGGTCCGATTATGTGATGGTTGCCAGAAATTTTCCAGACGAGCGCACATACCGGCTCAAGAATTGAGGATGATTCCAATCACTTGGCCGTTCGCGACTTGGGGGCTGGATATGGTTGGGCCTTTTAAGCGTTCCAAAGATAAGAAGACCCACCTACTGGTGGCGGTTGACAAATTTACAAAGTGGGTGGAGGCAGAGCCTGTCAGTAAGTGTGATGCTGCCACGGCGGTTCAGTTTATAAAGAAGGTGATCTTCCGGTTTGGATTTCCACACAGCATCATCACAGATAATGGTACCAATCTATCCAAGGGGGCCATGAAAGAGTTCTGTGCACGGGAGCATATACGGCTTGATGTTTCTTCGGTGGCGCACCCACAGTCTAATGGTCAGGCAGAACGAGCGAACCAAGAGATCTTGAGAGGTATCAAACCCCGGCTTCTGGTCCCTTTGCAAAGGACGCCGGGTTGTTGGGTGGAGGAACTACCGTCTGTGTTATGGAGCATCAACACCACGCCTAACAGATCCACGGGGTTTACGCCGTTTTTTATGGTCTATGGGGCAGAGGCGGTTCTCCCAAGTGATATACGACATGACTCGCCTCGCGTGGCAGCATATGTTGAAGCGGACAATGAGCAGGCGCGGCAGAACGCTCTTGACTTGTTGGATGAGGAGCGTGACTTGGCAGCTGCCCGTTCAGCGATTTACCAGCAAGATCTCCGCCGTTACCACAGCCGTCGGGTTAGGACCAGAACCTTTCAGGAGGGGGATTTGGTGCTTCGGCTCATCCAGGATCAGTCTGATCAGCATAAATTATCCCCGCCTTGGGAAGGACCTTTTGTGGTCAGCAAGAATCTGAATAATGGGTCATATTACCTGATTGATATTCGAGAGCGCAAGGATTCACGCACATCAGAGGAGGAGACCAGCAGGCCGTGGAACATAGCTCATCTACGGCCTTATTATACATGAGCCCTGGGCTCTGCTTATGTGCATATCATGACCATGTATATATTATGATTAATACAATAAACCGGAGCCTCGAGTAAAGCGGGGTCTCTGCTGTTCTTCACATCATGTGTGTTTGCCCCTGAAGGTCGCTTCACAAAGTTTAAGATATAGATTCCGGTTTAAAAGCCGGTTCAAGGGAAGATGTCTCCGGCAAGGCTGTGCAGCTCTTAATATCCGGTTCAATATCCTGGTTCAAACATGAGGCTTCCTGTTCAAACATAGGTCGTATTCGAACCAAAGAGAACATAGCTATTCAAACATGAGGCTTCCTGTTCAAACATAGGTCGTATTCGAACCAAAGAGAACATAGCTATTCAAACATGGGGCTTCCTGTTCAAACATAGGTCGTATTCGAACCAAAGAGAACACAGCTGTTCAAACATAGGTCGTATTCGAACCAAAGAGAACGTAGCTATCCCTATAAAGTCAGTTGGGGACCTAGTCGGCCTGAACCGTAGCTACACCTTCGGGGGGCTTGGTCATGTCTTGACGACGGTAATGCCTTCTGGCTGGCACATTTGCCACTGAATCAGTTGGGGACCTAATCGACTTGAACCGTAGATTACGCCTTAGGGGAACTCGGTCATGTCTTGATGATGGTAATGCCTTCTGGTCGGCTTTTTAGCCAATGAATCATTTGGGGGCTTGGTCGTGTCCGAACCAACGCAATGCCACTTGATCGGCCCTTGGCCATTGAGTCACTTGGGGGCTTGGTTGACGAACCAATGCAATGCCATTTGGCCGGCATATTTGCCACGATTCAGTTAGGAACCTAGTCGACCTAAACCGTAGCTACACCTCTTGGGGGCTCGGTTTTGTCTTGACGATGGTCACGCCTACTGAACGGTTCATAGTAACCACTATTCGCATGCGTTTACTATCGCGTCACCTTTTCATATTTGGTTTGGTTTTTCTGCCTTTATTGTGGTGTCTTTTTTGGTTCTTCGGAACGTCAAGCATTCTTAAACCGATTCAGCTGGCATAGCCTGGTCCGTTTTTTAACCCGGAGGCAAATTGCCCGGTTTGGCAAAGGCGCAGCACGGTTCAGGTGGTCGAAAAATCACATTGTATATTCAGTAAAGGCAGGAAACATAAGTTGGAAGCGCCATTGGAAGAGCATCAGTACCCGTGCGCGAAGGCACATTCAAATGTACAGGTATTAACTATCTTATTACAAGGCAACGCAGTGCCTGAATATATTGTTCGTTGACGGATTAAGACGTCACCATGTAAGGTGAACCAGAGCGTTGATTACGCCTGTTCGCCGCCTTGGTTCGAAGGCTGGGGATCGTCTCGCACCGCTTCAGCTCCATCTTGGTTACCCATTGGCTGGAAATCAGCAGTGGTCCAGTCGATTCCCATTAGCGCTTGAAAGACGGCTTCTTCATGAATCAGCGAAGACGGTTCAATGTCTGGGGCATAAGTATGCTTACGGATTGGAGGAACAAGGTTTCCCGCTTCAGGGATCGGGGCAGATACTCGTTTGTTCTGATTGTCGTATTGGGCTTGGTAACGGGACAGATCTGCTTCCTCAGCCAATTGACAAGCTAGGGGGCGCACCGCCCGGTTTATCGCCCTCAAGTCGTCTTCACCAAAGTCTGAACCGTCTTCCTTCAAGCTGGGGTATCCTTGGGCCGCTTCGACAGGATCGAAATCTGGTACCCACGCTTTGGCCCGGATCAAGGCAGTAATGGCTCCAGTTCGAGCAGCTGATCTCTTCAATTCTTCAATCCGGGCCGGAAGCATGGACAGCCTCTTTAATGTGTCTTGAATCAGAGACGGCGCAGGGTTGTTATGCGATGCAGTGGTGATAGCTCTTTGTGCTCCGGTGTATAACTGTTCAATCAGAGTATAAGCAGCTTTGAGTTTCATCCGCACGTCAGAACCCAAGTGTCCAATACGTGAGCCTGCAGTGTTTCAAGGTGGATTACAAACCGGACATAGGGTGTAGCAAACAAGGTACAAATTGGAAGAAGGGCATCGAAAAGTTTACCAAAGACGGCAGAGGTCATGGAGTGTATTTGTCGCTTCACGGTGGATAACTCATCAACCACCGGTTTAAGAGCAGCTTCGGCATTTTCAGCCCTCTTCGTCAAAAGAGCTCTTTCAGTAGCCCAATCGGTTTGCTCCTTTTTGCGGCTTGCTTTCAGCTGCTCCATAACAGTTAAGGCTTTGGTCAATTCCTCCTTTGCTTTTTCAGTTTCAATCTGCTGGGCTTTTAAAGCTTCCTGAAGGTCCGAGACTTGGTTCTCTTTGGTCTTCAAATCCCCCTGCAGCAGGTCATCAACAGTGTTCAAAAAATATTGCACGGTTTGGAAGTATCAACCACACAAGCAAGTTATGTGCTCGATACTTGGGGGCTAATGCATATTTGATTTTAACATAAGTTTTCCATTACAAAAAGTCCCAAGATTAATACAAGTATTTAAGCTTGGCACTTGGGGGCTAATGGTTATCTGTTGATGTTTTCTGGTTATGACCGATGTTGAAACCTTGGGTTTTCTAAACCAGACCTTAATTGTCAAAAGCAGCCTGGTCCGGACTACCATCTCGGTTTGGAAGTATTGATAAGCTAAAGTTGCAATAGAATGAAGCACAAGGGAGTTACCTCAAGTTTCTCCTTCATCATCTTGATCATGGCAGCCTCATAATCCCGACTGGTGTACAGCCGGTTCAGATACCCAGAATAAAGATCCGGGGCGCTTAAAGAGGCGTACGTAGATAAGTCAAGGTCCCATTTGCCCTTTATGGCCGAGACTTCGTCCTTGGCAGTATGCTTGGCCAAAGTAGCAGTGTTCCCCGGTTCAGAGCGGCCAATACCGGTAATCACGACATCATCATCCTTGGAGTCGCTGCTCTGCAGTGGCCCTGTCGGTTTATCAGCAGTTACAGAAGGGGGGATGGATTCCTCAACCCGAACAGGACTGGCAGGCGGATCAGTACGGCTAGCAGGTTCGGTAGTCCTTTCTTCAGCGCAGATGTCATCTTGCGGAGATAGATAGTTCTGAGTATCTTCACGACCCAGAGCGTCAGCACCAGGAGTTTTCTCCGGTTCAGGAGCGGCAGTTCCTCCAGCCGGGTTATCCAGACGAGCCTTCTTGCTCGGTCTAGGTTTGGCCCTGGAAAAAGCCCAAAGATTGAAAAAACGGTATAAGATGGATTAAGAAGCCCATACAGAGATATGTTGTGATCGGTCCAACTCACCCAATAACTGTCTTCAACGGTGGCAGTTGAGTGGCTGAAGATTCACCGGAAGAGGAATGGGAAGTGACCTGATAATCGGAGTCAGATGGATTTAGAGGCTGACGAGTTAAACCTGCTTTAGGAGGAAAGCTAGCGCGTAAATCGGAGACCTCTGAGCGGCGTTTCCGAACCGGGCTGTTCGGTAAACCGGCGGAGGTGACTACCTGGCCGCTATGTCGGGTGGTGCGTCGAGCTTCATGTTGCTGGGTCTTCACAAGAAATTTGGGATCCAAGTAAGCAAGAGGGTGAGAAAATTTAATTCTCCGGTTTGCTTGGCGAGGTTTTTTCAAAGGCAAAGGAACGGCATCAGAAGAAAGAATAGTTACCTCTGGGCCTTCGGCATGGCTCACTTCAGCGTCGTCCTGACAAATATCATCATCAGTAAGACGTATAAAAAGCAAACCAACTGAATCGAGGTCTACCCCGAGGTCCGGATTACCCACATCATCCTCCTCTAAATCCGGAGTATTGGAAGCGGTGTTCCTTTTCCTCTGAGCAGGCTTCTTCACCCTCGTCTTGGGTCGGATTACCTTTTCGGTCGGCTCTTGTAACTTCTTGCTCCAAAATGGATCATCTCCCTGTCTCAGGAAGGACTGGAGTCAGCAACATATATATAAGGAGATCAAAGATTCTATAAACAGAGGAGTTACTTACAGCAGGTGGTTTGTTTGTGGCACAAAATGGAAGCAGGCCGGTTTGGGCACAAACATTTTCCGGTTCATTCAGCATCTTTTTCACAGCTTCAGCGACTTCGTCCTCCGTCAGCTGAATGTTGCAGTGCCTCAAAGGATCATCAACCCGACCCGTGTATTGGCACATTAAACCGGAGCGGATGCTAAGGGGCAGGATGCTCCATGAAATCTAGCAACGAGCAAGATCTACCCCCGTTAAACCGTTAGCCATGAAGGCTCTGAGCTTGGACAGCTGAGGGGCATATTTACTCCTTTCTTTGGCAGTTAGCCGTGGGGGGAAGGGGTGAGTATTGCTAAGTCTCTCTGGACGGAAACCGGGCAGTGGATTTTCTTCAGCAGGGGAAGTATCCTTGCAATAGAACCAAGTACAATTCCATTCTTGCGGATGACTATGCAACTTGGCGTGAGGATAAGTTACCTCTTTTCTCTTCTGAATCGCCATACCGCCGAGTTCCATATTAGGGCCATCGGTGAATTCAGTACGTCGGTTCAGATGGAAAAAATCCCGGAACAGCTCTGCAGTGGGTTCCTCTTGAAAGTACGCCTCGCAAAGTACTTGAAAATGGCAGATGTTCGTGACTGAATTTGGACCAACATCTTGTGGGCGCAACCTAAAATTAGCCAAGACGTCCCGATAAAATTTTGAACCGGGTGGGTTAAACCCCCGGGCCAGGTGATCCGCAAACACCACCACTTCTCCCTCCTGCGGGGTAGGAGGACATTCGTCTCCTGGAACCCTCCAATGGATGGTACTTTTGCTACTCAAAGCACCAGTCAGAACTAAGTTGTTTAGTTGGGTCTCAGTGATGCAGGAGGGAACCCAGTTGCATTCATACACCTGTTTTGCCATGAGGAAATCTACAAGGCAAAGGTATTCCGGTTTGAGAGCAAGTATGATAGTAAACCAAAGATGCTCTTATATAGAGTCAGGTTATCTACAATAATATCAACCGGCGGTTCATCAAGGGGACTAATGGATGTGTAGATCGGTTTGTTCGCTTTGCTAAGAGTTAAACCGACCAGATCTAAACAGTTGTGAGTATGAAAGCAGAAACAGAGCCCGTATGGATTCTTTCAAAACAATGGATCTACAGCTAGGGCGGAAAAGAAATAAAAACAGGTAATATGAAGTCGGGCTCACAGCAGAACAACATAAGTTCGACAAGCAGGAACAAGAGTGAGATCTAAGGAAATGAGTGCAGATTTATGGCGACTGCTAAGAGGAACTACAAATCCAGATACAGGTAGCATTATCTGTTCGCAAGGGCTGCTATGGGGATGAGCAAGAAACAGTAGCAGGACGATGAACCCTAGAAACAGATCTAAAGCAACAAGAACAGGGGCCTTACCGGGGTCCAAACAGATGCGGAAAGTCGCCGCGGTGCTCTGATCCGATCAGGTTGATGTAGCGGCCGGAGTTAGTGCAGCAGCTGACGGCGGCGGCGGAGATCTGAGGCCTGGATCGCGAGGAAGACGAAGAAGGGGAGGAAAGGAAGATGGCCTTCAAGTCTTATTTATAAGGTGCGGCGCGCGTGTCAGGCGCGCGAATCCAGGGGCCGGAGATTTCGGAAGCCCAGTCGTCGCCCTAATTCTTGCGGGTTAGCGAAAGGAGACGGTAGCTTGCGCTGACGTCATATCGGTTTACCACAGCAAGAGGAGACGGAGAAACAACGGTTTAAACAAGTCACTGGAAGACATTTGAAGACAGAGTCTTATTAAGGATTGACATGAACCTGTTCAAATCAATCTGGGGCCTAATGTTGGGGATGTTATTATCTGGGGTAAACCGGCCTGCAGGGCCCGGGTTACCGCCGTCAACAGACCCGAGATGTTAAAGCCCAAGGAGAAGTAGAAAGGCCCAAGGTCTGTAACCGGTTTAAAGGTTTATGGTGTAAACCGGCCTGGGGCCAACTTGTATTGTAAGATAGGAATAGAGAGACCGACCCGGGCACGTTTATAAACCGGAGGTCGAGACTTTGCAGACCGACGGGCGTCACCCATGTATATAAGGGGATGACCCGACGGCGGTTTGGGGACAGAGAAGAAGAATTCGAGGTTTAGGCGAAGCATATCGCTCCTTAAGCCCTCGAAACCCATCAATCCCATCACAACTAGACGTAGGCTTTTACCTTCATCGAAGGGGCCGAACTAGTATAAAAACCGTGTCCTTGTGTCCACTTTAACCCCTTCAAGCTAACCCGTTGCGATGGCTCCACGACTAAGTCCTCTTACTAGGACATCTGCCGTGACAAATCCACGACAGCGACCGTCCTCCCCAAACACCCTCACGAAGAGGGTGGCATCGCCGTCAAACTTGAAGTGCAGGGTACACCGACGGCTCAGGCCCCGCGCGCGGGAAAACATCTGCCAACCACGGGCCAAGGCCAGGCTCCTAGCTGCGGAGACCTCCAGTGAAGCCCATGAGGCCCGGCTGCAGCAGCCATCCGCTTGGAGCCAGAGGCCGCCCGGGGCACCGGCCGGGAGCTCACCAAGGAGAAAGCGAGGAAGATGAAGTCGGGTGCTAGTCGGCTCCGCCGGCCACACGACAAACTCTGGCAACACCTCTCTCGCGCGAGAACGCGGCCTAGGGGGGCGCGTGAAGGAAATATGCCCTAGAGGCAATAATAAAGTTATTATTTATTTCCTTATTTCATGATAAATGTTTATTATTCATGCTAGAATTGTATTAACTGGAAACATAATACATGTGTGAATACATAGACAAACAGAGTGTCACTAGTATGCCTCTACTTGACTAGCTCGTTAATCAAAGATGGTTAAGTTTCCTAGCCATAGACATGAGTTGTCATTTGATTAACGGGATCACATCATTAGGAGAATGATGTGATTGACATGACCCATTTCGTTAGCTTAGCACTCGATCGTTTAGTGTGTTGCTATTGCTTTCTTCATGACTTATACATGTTCCTATGACTATGAGATTATGCAACTCCCGTTTACCGCAGGAACACTTTGTGTGCTACCAAACGTCACAACGTAACTGGGTGATTATAAAGGAGCTCTACAGGTGTCTCCAAAGGTAGATGTTGGGTTGGCGTATTTCGAGATTAGGATTTGTCACTCCGATTATCGGAGAGGTATCTCTGGGCCCTCTCGGTGATGCACATCACATAAGCCTTGCAAGCATTGCAACTAATGAGTTAGTTGCGAGATGATGTATTACGGAACGAGTAAAGAGACTTGCCGGTAGCGAGATTGAACTAGGTATTGGATACCGACGATCGAATCTCGGGCAAGTAACATACCGATGACAAAGGGAACAACGTATGTTGTTATGCGGTCTGACCGATAAAGATCTTCGTAGAATATGTAGGAACCAATATGGGCATCCAGGTCCCGCTATTGGTTATTGACCGGAGACGTGTCTCGGTCATGTCTACATTGTTCTCGAACCGTAGGGTCCGCACGCTTAAGGTTTCGATGACAGTTATATTATGAGTTTATGAGTTTTGATGTACCGAAGGAGTTCGGAGTCCCGGATGAGATCGGGGATATGACGAGGAGTCTCAAAATGGTCGAGACGTAAAGATCGATATATTGGACGACTATATTCGGACATCGGAAAGGTTCTGAGTGATTCGGGTATTTTTGGGAGTACCGGGGAGTTACGGGAATACGGGGGAAGAAGTATATGGGCCTTATTGGGCTTTAGGGGAGAGGGAGAGGCAGGCCGCGCCCCCCCCCCCATTGGCTAGTCCGAATTGGACTAGGGGGAGGGGCGGCGCCCCCTCCTTCCTTCTCTTTCCTCTTCCCCTTCCTTGTCTCCTACTCCTAATACATGGAAGGACTCCTAGTTGGACTTGGAAAGGGGGAATCCTACTCCCGGTGGGAGTAGGACTCCCCTAGGGCGCGCCATAGAGAGGGTCGGCCCTCCCCTCCTCCACTCCTTTATATACGGGGCCAGGGGGCACCCCATAGACACACAAGTTGATCTTTGTGATCGTTCCTTAGCCGTGTGCGGTGCCCCCCCTCCACCATATTCCACCTCGGTCATATCGTTGCGGTGCTTAGGCGAAGCCCTGCGTCGGTAGAACATCATCATCGTCATCACGCCGTCGTGCTGAAGAAACTCATCCCCGAAGCTTTGCTGGATCGGAGCCCGGGGAGCGTCATCGAGCTGAACGTGTGCTAAGAACTCGGAGGTGCCGGAGTAACGGTGCTTGGATCGGTTGGACCGGGAAGACGTACGACTACTTCCTCTACGTTGCTTCAACGCTTCCGCTTCGGTCTACGAGGGTACTTAGACAACACTCTCCCCTCTCGTTGTTATGCATCACCATGATCTTGCGTGTGCGTAGGAAATTTTTGAAATTACTACGTTCCCCAACAGTGGCATCCGAGCCTAGGTTTTATGGTTTGATGTTATATGCACGAGTAGAACACAAGTGAGTTGTGGGCGATATAAGTCATACTGCCTACCAGCATGTCATACTTTGGTTCAGCGGTATTGTTGGATGAAGCGGCCCGGACCGACATTACGTGTACGTTTACGCGAGACTGGCTCTACCGCCGTGCTTTGCACACAGGTGGCTGGCGGGTGTCAGTTTCTCCAACTTTAGTTGAACCGAGTGTGGCTACGCCCGGTACTTGCGAAGGTTTCTCCAACTTGACAAACTATCATTGTGGTTTTGATGCGTAGGTGAGATTGGTTCTTGCTTAAGCCCGTAGCAGCCACGTAAAACTTGCAACAAACAAAGTAGAGGACGTCTAACTTGTTTTTGCAGGGAATGTTGTGATGTGATATGGTCAAGGCATGATGCTAAATTTTATTGTATGAGATGATCATGTTTTGTAACCGAGTTATCGGCAACTGGCAGGAGCCATATGGTTGTCGCTTTATTGTATGCAATGCAATCGCCCTGTAATGCTTTACTTTATCACTAAGCGGTAGCGATAGTCGTAGAAGCATAAGATTGGCGAGACGACAACGATGCTACGATGGAGATCAAGGTGTCGCGCCGGTGACGATGGTGATCATGACGGTGCTTCGGAGATGGAGATCACAAGCACAAGATGATGATGGCCATATCATATCACTTATATTGATTGCATGTGATGTTTATCTTTTTTATGCATCTTATCTTGCTTTGATTGACGGTAGCATTATAAGATGATCTCTCACTAAATTATCAAGAAGTGTTCTCCCTGAGTATGCACCGTTGCCAAAGTTCGTCGTGCCCAGACACCACGTGATGATCGGGTGTGATAAGCTCTACGTCCATCTACAACGGGTGCAAGCCAGTTTTGCACACGCAGAATACTCGGGTTATACTTGACGAGCCTAGCATGTGCAGATATGGCCTCGGAACACGGAGACCGAAAGGTCGAGCGTGAATCATATAGTAGATATGATCAACATAATGATGTTAACCATTGAAGACTAATCCATTTCACGTGATGATCGGTTATGATTTAGTTGATTTGGATCACGTGATCACTTAGAGGATTAGAGGGATGTCTATCTAAGTGGGAGTTCTTAAGTAATATGATTAATTGAACTTTAATTTATCATGAACTTAGTCCTGGTAGTATTAGCATATCTATGTTGTATATCAATAGCTCACGTTGTTGCTTCCCTATGTTTTTGTATGATCCTAGAGAAAAATTGTGTTGAAAGATGTTAGTAGCAATGATGCGGATTGGATCCGTGATCTGAGGTTTATCCTCATTGCTGCATAGAAGAATTATGTCCTTGATGCACCGCTAGGTGACAGATCTATTGCAGGAGCAGATGCAGACGTTTTGAACGTTCGGCTAGCTCAATATGATGACTACTTAATAGTTTAGTGCACCATGCTTAACGGCTTAGAATCAGGACTTCAAAGACGTTTTGAATGTCATGGACCATATGAGATGTTCCAGGAGTTGAAGTCAATATTTCAAGCAAATACCCGAGTTGAGAGATATGAATTCTCCAACAAGTTCTATAGCTAAAAGATGGAGGAGAATCGCTCAACTAGTGAGCATGTGTTCAGATTGTCTAGGTACTAAAATCGCTTGAATCAAGTGGGAGTTAATCTTCCAGATAAAATAGTGATTGACAGAATTCTCTAGTCACCATCACCAAGTTAGTAGAACTTCGTGATGAACTATAATATGGAAGGGATAACGGAAACAATTCCCAAGCTCTTCGTGATGCTGAAATCGACGAAGGTAGAAATCAAGAAAAACATCAAGTGTTGATGGTTGACGAGACCACTAGTTTCAAGAAAAGGGCAAAGGGAAGAAGAGGAACTTCAAGAAGAACGGCAAGGAAGTTGCTGCTCAAGTGAAGAAGCCCAAGTCTGGACCTAAGCCTGAGACTGAGTGCTTCTACTGCAAAAGGACTGGTCACTAGAAGCGGAACTACCCCAAGTAATTGGTGGATAAGAAGGATGGCAAAGTGAACAAATGTATATTGGATATACATGTTATTGATGTGTACTTTACTAGTGTTTATAGCAACCCCTCGGTATTTGATACTGGTTCAGTTACTAAGAGTAGTAACTCGAAACAGGAGTTGCAGAATAAACAGAGACTAGTTAAGGGTGAAGTGACGATGAGAGTTGGAAGTGGTTCCAAGATTGATATGATCATCGTACACTCCCTATACTTTCGAGATTAGTGTTGAACCTAAATAAGTGTTATTTGGTGTTTGCATTGAGCATGAATATGATTTGATCATGTTTATTGCAATACGGTTATTCATTTAAGTAAGAGAATAAATTGTTGTTCTGTTTACATGAATAAAACCTTATATGGTTACACACCCAATGAAAATGGTTCATTGGATCTCGATCGTAGTGATACACATATTCATAATATTGAAGCCAAAAGATGCAAAGTTAATAATGATAGTGCAACTTATTTGTGGCACTGCCGTTTAAGTCATATTAGTGTAAAGCGCATGAAGAAACTCCATGCTTATGGGATTTTGGAATCACTTGATTATGAATCACTTGATGCTTGCGAACCATGTCTCTTGGGCAAGATGACTAAAACGCCGTTCTCTGGAACAATGGAGCAAGCAACAAATTTGTTGGAAATCATACATACTGATGTATGTGGTCCGATGAATATTAAAGCTCGCGACAAGTATCATTATTTTCTAACCTTCACAGATGATTTAAGCAGATATGAGTATATCTACTTAATGAAATAAGAAGTCTGAAACATTTGAAAAGTTCATATAATTTCAGAGTGAAGTGGAAAAACATCGTAACAAGAAAATAAAGTTTCTACGATCTGATCGTGGAGAAGAGTATTTGAGTTACGAGTTTGGCCTTCAATTAAAACAATGTGGAATAGTTTCACACACTCATGCCACCTGGAACACCACAGCATAATGGTGTGTCCGAACGTCATAACCGTACTTTATTGGATATAGTGCAATCTATGATGTTTCTTACCGATTTACCACTATTGTTTTGGGGTTATGCATTAGAGACAGCTGCATTCACGTTAAATAGGGCACCATCTAAATCCGTTGAGATGACACTATATGAACTGTGGTTTAGCAAGAAACCAAAGTTGTCGTTTCTTAAAGTTTGGGGTTGTGATGCTTATATGAAAAAGTTTCATCCTGATAAGCTCAAACCAAAATCGGAGAAATATGTCTTCTTAAGATACCCAAAGGAGACTGTTGGGTACACCTTCTATCACAGATCCGAAGGCAAGACATTCGTTGCTAAGAATGGATCCTTTCTAGAGAAGGAGTTTCTCTCGAAAGAAGTGAGTGGGAGGAAAGTAGAACTTGATAAGGTAATTGTACCTTCTCCCTAATTGGAAAGTAGTTCATCACAGAAATCTGTTCTTGTGACTACTACACCAATTAGTGAGGAAGCTAATGATGATGATCATGTAACTTCAGATCAAGTTACTACCGAATCTCGTAGGTAAACCAGAGTGAGATCCGCACCAGAGTGGTACGGTAATCCTGTTCTGGAAGTCATGTTACTAGACCATGACGAACTTGCGAACTATGAGGAAGCGATGATGAGCCCAGATTCCGCGAAATGGTTTGAGGCCATGAAATCTGAGATATGATCCATGTATGATAACAAAGTATGGACTTTGATGGATTTGCCCGATGATCGGCAAGCCATAGAAAATAAATGGATCTTCAAGAGGAAGACGGACGCTGATAGTAGTGTTACTATCTACAAAGCTAGAATTGTCGCAAAAGGTTTTCGACAAGTTCAAGGTGTTGACTACAATGAGAGTTTCTCACTCGTATCTATGCTTAAGTTTGTCCGAATCACGTTAGCAATTGCCGCATTTTATGAAATCCGGCAAATGGATAAACAAAATTGCATTCCTTAATGC
Source organism: Aegilops umbellulata (assembly GCA_032464435.1). NCBI lineage: Eukaryota > Viridiplantae > Streptophyta > Magnoliopsida > Poales > Poaceae > Aegilops > Aegilops umbellulata. The sequence goes on from CP136060.1 coordinate 310,611,092, forward strand.
ATTTATTAAAGAAGAGTTGTATACAATGCAACTAGAAAGTTTTGTCGATCCTAAAGGTGTTAAGAAAATATGCAAGCTCCAGCGATCCATCTATGGACTGGTGCAAGCATCTCGGAGTTGGAATACACGCTTTGATAAGTTGACCAAAGCATATAGTTTTATACAGACTTGCGATAAAGCCTGTATTTACAAGAAAGTGAGTGGGAGCACTACAGCATTTCTGATAAGTATATGTAAATGACATATTGTTTATCGGAAATAATGTAGAATTATTCTGCAAAGCATAAAGGAGTATTTGAAATGAGTTTTTCGAAGAAGGACCTCGGTGAAGCTGCTTACATATTGAGCATCAAGATCTATAGAGATGGATCAAGACGCTTGATAAGTTTTTTCAATGAGTACATACCTTGACAATATTTTGAAGTAGTTCAAAATGGAACAGTCAAAGAAAGAGTTTCTTGCCTGTGTTACAAGGTGTGAAATTGAGTAAGACTCAAAGCCCGACCACGGCAGAAGATAGAAAGATAATGAAAGTCATTCCCTATGCCTCAGCCATAGGTTCTATAAAGTATGCCATGATGTGTACCAGATCTATTGTATACCCTACACTGATTTTGGCAAGGGAGTACAATAGTGATCTAGGAGTGGATCACTGGACAGCGGTCAAAATTATCCTTGGTGGAATAAGGATATGTTTCTCGATTATGGAGGTGACAAAAAGGTTCGTCGTAAAAGGGTTACGTCGATGCAAGTTTTGACACTAATCTAGATGACTCTAAGTCTCAATCTAGATACATATTGAAAGTGGGAGCAATTAGCTAGAGTAGCTCAGTGCAGAGCATTGTAGACATAGAAATTTGCAAAATACATACGGATCTGAATTTTGGCAGACCCGTTGACTAAGCTTCTCTCACAAGCAAAACATGGTTACACCTTAGTACTCTTGGGGTGTTAATCACATAGCGATGTGAACTAGATTATTGACTCTAGTAAACCCTTTGGGTGTTGATCACATACCAATGTAAACTATGGGTGTTAATCACATGGTGATGTGAACTATTCCTGGTAAATCACATGGCGATGTGAACTAGATTATTGACTCTAGTGCAAGTGGGAGACTGAAGGAAATATGCCCTAGAGGCAATAATAAAGTTATTATTTATTTCCTTATTTCATGATAAATGTTTATTATTCATGCTAGAATTGTATTAACCGGAAACATAATACATGTGTGAATACATAGACAAACAGAGTGTCACTAGTATGCCTCTACTTGACTAGCTCGTTAATCAAAGATGGTTAAGTTTCCTAGCCATAGACATGAGTTGTCATTTGATTAACGGGATCACATCATTAGGAGAATGATGTGATTGACATGACCCATTTCGTTAGCTTAGCACTCGATCGTTTAGTGTGTTGCTATTGCTTTCTTCATGACTTATACATGTTCCTATGACTATGAGATTATGCAACTCCCGTTTACCGGAGGAACACTTTGTGTGCTACCAAACGTCACAACGTAACTGGGTGATTATAAAGGAGCTCTACAGGTGTCTCCAAAGGTAGATGTTGGGTTGGCGTATTTCGAGATTAGGATTTGTCACTCCGATTGTCGGAGAGGTATCTCTGGCCCTCTCGGTAATGCACATCACATAAGCCTTGCAAGCATTGCAACTAATGAGTTAGTTGCGAGATGATGTATTACGGAACGAGTAAAAAGACTTGCCGGTAACGAGATTGAACTAGGTATTGGATACCGATGATCGAATCTCGGGCAAGTAACATACCGATGACAAAGGGAACAACGTATGTTGTTATGCGGTCTGACCGATAAAGATCTTCGTAGAATATGTAGGAACCAATATGGGCATCCAGGTCCCGCTATTGGTTATTGACCGGAGACGTGTCTCGGTCATGTCTACATTGTTCTCGAACCGTAGGGTCCGCACGCTTAAGGTTTCGATGACAGTTATATTATGAGTTTATGAGTTTTGATGTACCCAAGGAGTTCGGAGTCTCGGATGAGATCGGGGATATGACGAGGAGTCTCGAAATGGTCGAGACGTAAAGATCCATATATTGGGCGACTATATTCGGACATCGGAAAGGTTCTGAGTGATTCGGGTATTTTCGGGAGTACCGAGGAGTTACGGGAATACGGGGGAAGAAGTATATGGGCCTTATTGGGCTTTAGGGGAGAGGGAGAGGCAGGCCGCGCGCCCCCCCATTGGCTAGTCCGAATTGGACTAGGGGGAGGGGCGGCGCCCCCTCCTTCCTTCTCTTTCCTCTTCCCCTTCCTTGTCTCCTACTCCTAATACATGGAAGGACTCCTAGTTGGACTAGGAAAGGGGGAATCCTACTCCCGGTGGGAGTAGGACTCCCCTAGGGTGCGCCATAGAGAGGGTCGGCCCTCCCCTCCTCCACTCCTTTATATACGGGGGCAGGGGGCACCCCATAGACACACAAGTTGATCTTCGTGATCGTTCCTTAGCCGTGTGCGGTGCCCCCTCCACCATATTCCACCTCGGTCATATCGTCGCAGTGCTTAGGCGAAGCCCTGCGTCGGTAGAACATCATTATCGTCATCACGCCGTCGTGCTGATGAAACTCATCCCCGAAGCTTTGCTGGATCGGAGCCCGGGGAGCGTCATCGAGCTGAACGTGTGCTAAGAACTCGGAGGTGCCGGAGTAACGGTGCTTGGATCGGTTGGACCGGGAAGACGTACGACTACTTCCTCTATGTTGCGTCAACGCTTCCGCTTCGGTCTACGAGGGTACGTAGACAACACTCTCCCCTCTTATTGTTATACATCACCATGATCTTGCGTGTGCGTAGGAAATTTTTTGAAATTACTACGTTCCCCAACAGCGTGACCGAGGCGTGCCCCCCGGTCGCCGTTGCCCGCCCGTCACCCAGCTGGAAATCGCCCCCACGGCCGTGAAGGGCTAACGTAGTGGCCGCGGGATGCTTGCGAGGACGCCCTCAGCCGCGCTTGGGCAGAGGAGAGGCAGGCTCAACCTGGCAAGCCTTCCCTTTCTCCGTGGCTGAGAACCTCCTCGATGGCGCCATGAGGAAGAAGGAGAAGCAAAGAGGGATGGACTGGAAGGGCGCGTGCCGTTCCGTACTTATAGCCGGCGAAGGCCAACCGTCGACCTCCACGATCGCAGGTAATCATGACCAGTTTTGCATGCAGGGACTTGTCCAATCCGTGCAGATGCCGAGGCGTCATGGGGAAGTGGAGACGCCCACGTCCAATCAACCGCCATGCGGCGCCCAAGGCCGCAGGCTGTTAGGGCCCGCGGCGCTTCGCCCTTGCCCTTTCGCCTCTTAGCACGGCCAAGTCCGGGCGTGCCTTGGGCCCGGGGGCTACTGTCGGCGTTCTGGGAACGGGGGTGCCCAGACTTGCCTGCCTGCGGCCTGCGGCCTGGCACAAAGGGGGCCCAGCACGGCCCATCTTCACCAACACAAACCCAAGACCCTCGCGACGGGCCAAACCTCGCGGGGCGGACGACACGGAGCTTCCTCAGGCGCAGCCTCGTCAGGCTGGCTCGCGAGGAGGCGGAGAGATCAAGGCGAGGTACCTCACGAGGTGCCCATGACGCAAGCCGTGATGACCAAGGGCGCCAGGCGGGCGCCAGCCAGCGCAGTGTCCTCCCTTTCCTCTTTGGTGCAAAGGGAGCAAGCGCAGGCGGGAGGATCAAGCAAAGGCACCCATTTTGGTGCAACGAGACCAAGACCAGCTCCGTGACAAGGAGGAAGTCACTGTGGAGCCCAAGCCGGCGTCATCACCAGAGCCTTTGGCAGGCGAGGACCAACTTTAGTCAGGATAAGTGTACCAGATGTTCCCCTTCAAAATGGCCAATTGTTGGCGCCCTTCCCGCTCAATATTTGGGAAGAGGCCCAGGGCCTTTGCCTATAAATAGGACTAGCCACCCCCAGGGTAGAGGCATCTAGGAAGATCGGAACATCTAGCAACCCGGCAATTAGTTAGATAGGCAGCAGAGAGAGAGAAGGGCGATTGAACTCCTCCTAGAAGTTCATTCCCCAGGCCAAGAATAGACCCTCGCGAGGCTGTTCTGCCTTGTAGTGTTCATCATGATCGGCCCAAGAGGCAATCCACCACGCCACACTGGAGTAGGGTATTACACCACATCGGTGGCCCGAACCAGTATAAACTCTGTGTCTCTTATGTTGTTCTTTTGGTAGTTTAGATCTTTGCGAGGCGGACGAGTGCGGGTAGGTAGGAAGTGTAATCTCCGCGCACACCCCAGAGTTCGAACCTTAAGGGTCTGCCGGAACCCGAAATCCGACATTCGCATCTTGTTGAGCTGCTTTGACCCATGTTTTGGGGTAAAGCTTCTCTAAGATGGAAAAACATACCTTGGGTGGTGGTGTTGATCTTGATCATGTAGTTGACCTTGTGTGGGATGCTCAAGGTTGATGTAGCTCATCAATGATTGGGAGCACCACTTGTAGTTTGAGTTCATCTACCTACATGGGTTAGTCTTGCAAGGAAGAGCACTTGTGTATCCAAAATGACAAGCATGAAATTTGATACTAAATGAAATTTGATATATAGAGATTGACAAAGGATATGTTGAAAGAATGTGCGCTTCCTTGTCTTCAACCACTGAACTATAGAGACTTGGTGATGTAGAGATTGCTCAAGATGTGAGTGAGTTGCAATCCCATAGATTTAGATTCATCCAGGTACCTACAAGGGTTAGATAGCATGCAAGGGTACAAGTATATCCAAGACATATGATTATCATCACAAGAGAAATATCAAGGATTAGTCAAAGTCGCATGCCTTGAATGTATCCACATGGAGTTTCTACTCCAAGTTTGAGGCATCAATGATGTTCAATTCACATCTCAAACGGCAAAAAACTTTCTCATCAAGCAGTTTGGTGAATATATCCGCCAATTGCTTATCGGTACGAACATGCTTAAGATCAATGTCTCCTTTAGCAACATGATCTCGAATGAAATTATGACAAACTTCAACATGCTTAGTTCGAGAATGTTGCACTGGATTATGAGCAATCTTAATAGCACTTTCATTGTCACATAGTAATGGAACATGTTTCACATAGATCCCATAATCTTTAAGAGTTTGGGTCATCCAAAGTAACTGAGCACAACATGAACCGGCGGCAATGTATTCTGCTTCGGCGGTGGATAAGGATACCGAGTTTTGTTTCTTGGAGGACCAAGACACAAGAGATCTACCAAGAAATTGACAAGTACCTGAAGTGGACTTTCTATCAACCTTGTCTCCGGCATAGTCCAAATCGGAGTAGCCAACAAGATCAAAAGAAGACCTCTTAGGATACCAAATGCCAAAGTTTGGTGTGTGAATTAAGTATCTCACTATCCTTTTCACAGCCTTAAGATGACATTCTTTGGGGGCCGCTTGATATCGTGCACACATGCACACACTTAGCATAATATCGGGACGGGAGGCACATAGATATAACAATGAACCAATCATAGAGCGGAAAACCTTTTGGTCAACTGGTTCGCCATCCTTAGTCAAGTCAAGATGTCCACTAGTAGGCATGGTTGTATTCATACCTTTGTATTCTTGCATGTTGAACTTCTTGAATAAGTCCTTGGTGTATTTTGTTTGAGAGACAAAGGTACCCTCCTTAGTTTGCTTGATTTGCAAACCAAGGAAGAACTTGAGCTCACTCATCATAGACATCTCAAACTTCTCCGACATTAGCCTTCCAAACTTTTCACCGAAATGAGGGTTAGTCGAACCAAATATGATATCATCAACATAAGTTTGGCACACAAATAGTTCTCCATTAACCCTTTTAGTAAAAAGAGTAGAATCAATCTTTCCAATCTCAAAGCCTTTTTCAATAAGGAACTTGGTCAAGCATTTATACCACGCTCTAGGAGCTTGTTTAAGACCATAAAGAGATTTGTGAAGTTTGTAAACATGGTCGGGTTTCTTAGAATTAACAAAGCCGGGAGGTTGCTTAACATAAACTTCCTCCTCAATTTCACCATTTAGAAAAGCACTTTTAATGTCCATTTGGTACAAGGTAATATCATGGTGATTTGCATAGGCAAGTAAGATGCGGATGGACTCAAGTCTAGCAACTGGGGCATATGTCTCACCATAGTCCATACCTTCGACTTGAGTGTAGCCATGGGCGACGAGACGTGCTTTGTTGCGAACGAGTTGTCCATCTTCGTCTTGCTTGTTGCGAAACACCCATTTGGTACCGATGATGTTGTGGTTGCTGTCGGGCTTCTCAATCAATGTCCACACTTGGTTCCTTTCAAAGTTGTGTAGCTCTTCGTGCATGGCAGTTATCCAATCCGGATCTTACAATGCTTATTCAACCTTCATAGGTTCAATGCTAGAGATGAATGAATAATGTTCACAAAAATTAGCCAAACGAGTTTTAGAGCGAGTGATTATCCCGGTTTGGATATCATTGAAGATTCGCTCAACGGGATGGTCTCGTGAGATTCTTGCTCTAACTCGTGAGAGTTTTTGTTTGGGTCAGGGTGGAACATCTTCTTCATCATCTTGTTCTTACTCTTGGCCTTCTTCGTTGTTGATGTTGTCGTTTTCTTGTCGAGGTGGAGAAGGAGGTTGATGAGGTTCATCTTGGTGTACTTGCTCGTTTTCTTCATCTTGGCATGTCCCACTTGCGGATGCCTCCGTGTCAACTCTTGGTTCACCTTGTCGTGAGGTAGAAGCTTCCACTTGGACGCACGAGGTACTCTCCTTCACCTTCGTTGGACGAATCTTGCCAATAGACAAGTCTTGGATTACTTCCAAAGGGTCTTTGTCTCCTACATCAATTGGCAGTTGTTTTACTTGCGAGCCGTTAGATTCATAAAAACTTCACATCTACTGTATCTTCAACCTTTCGGGTGAAATTGTTGTAGACACGATATGTGTGAGAGTTTGAGCCATAACCAAGTAGGAAACCCTCATGAGATTTAGGAGCAAATTTAGAACGACGATGCTTATCAAGAATATAGCACTTTGAGCCGAATACTCGAAAGTATCCAACTTGGGATTTGTTACCGGTGAGAAGCTCGTATGCCGTCTTGCCGAGTAGCTTGTGAAGATATAGACGATTTGTTGCATGACAAGCTATCTCAACCGCTTCCGCCCAAAAGTGTTTTGGCGTCTTGTATTCATCAAACATTGTTCTTGCCATCTCAATAAGAGTCCGGTTCTTCCTCTCAACAACTCCATTTTGTTGAGGCGTGTACGTAGCCGAGAACTCATGTGAAATCCCTTCTTCGTCAAGAAAGGTATCCATATTTGCGTTCTTGAACTCCGTTCCATTGTCGCTGCGAACCTTCTTGATCTTCACTTCAAATTGATTTTGGGCCTTCCTAGCGAAGTTCTTGAAGATCTTTTGGACCTGCAATTTATCATCAAGAAAGAACACCCATGTAAATCTTGAAAAATTATCGACTATAACTAAACCAAACGAATTTCCACCGAGACTTTTATAGGCATTTGGACCAAAGAGATCCATATGAAGTAGCTCGAGTGGTCTTCTCATGGTCATGATGTTCTTCACGGGGTGGCTTCCTCCAACTTGTTTTCCTGCTTGACAAGCACTGCACAATCTATCCTTGTCAAATATAACATCTTTCACCCCAAGGATATGATCACCTTTAATAAGACTATCAAGATTTCGCATGCCCACATGACCTAACCTTCTATGCCACAACCAACCTTTAGAAGATTTAGCAATTAAGCACATTCTGGGTTGAACCTTTTTAGTGAAATAAACAATGTATAGATCACCTCTACGTATACTGGTAAAGATCATATTGTGATTATCTCTTCGAAACACTTGGCAATCTACTTCAGTAAATAGGACATTGAAGCCAAAATCAGCTAGTCTAGATACGGAAAGTAAATTATAGCCAAGAGATTCAACGAGCATAACATTTTGTATGGAGCTATCATGTGAGATGGCCACCTTACCAAGGCCAACCACCTTACCCTTAGAGTTGTCACCAAAAGTGACATACTTTTGAGGGGCGTCGTTTTCAACTAGCTCACGAAACATATCCTTGTCGCCGGTCATGTGATCGGTACATCCACTATCAAGAACCCATTCCTTTCCTCCAGCCATGTAGCCGCGAAGATTTTCCATAAGACCAAAGTGTCTCATAGACTCGTCGATATCAAAGTCACTATCATCATCCTCATCATAGTATCCATGTTCAACATTGTCTTGTGATAGATCATTTCCTAGAGAGAGTGATTCATTAGATAAATGATCATCACAATGTTCATCTTTGAATTCTAATGACTTCGTAAATGATGTTGCTAATGATTCCAACATCTCCTTTGGCACACATAAGGTCACGGAGCTCAAACAAACAATCACCAAACTTAGGATCATTGGAATTCATCTTACTTAAGGCAATTGACTTATGAAGAATCACATCTAGATTTAGCAAGGAATAGTTTGGAAATCGTTCCTCAAGAAATTTCCATATGGTGTAAGCACAATAAAGAGAGGGCAAGCAAGCAATCAAATTTCTAGGTAATCCTCTAGTGATAAGATTGACAGTTCTAAGATTACGGATCATGTCAAGAGACTCATTGGGAGTAGGATGCAAAGGATCAACAAGGGGCGCACAAGGGGTAGTAATGTACTTGTTCAAGTGATATAAATTGAAAATCTCAAGCATAACATTTTTCCATTCATGAAAGAACTCTCCATCAAGTATAGGCACTCTATGTCTAAGACTCCCCAACGTAGACTCATCCATATTCCTCCAATGGTGATTAAACCAAATCAATGGAGACCAAAGCTCTTATGCCAATTCAAAGGATTGAGAAGAGGTGTCTAGAGGGGGAGTGATTAGACCCTCAACAAAGAAAAGTAGCAGTTTTTAAGTTGTTCAAGTTAAGGTGGAGTTTTAGCACAAGTTTAAACATTCACAATACATTTCAAGCAAGCATGGCAAGAGTATATGAGCAGCGGAAAGTAAAGCATGCAAGTTACAAGAAAGTAAATGGATGGGATTGGAGTGTGCAAACGCAATTGGAGACACGAAGATTTTTTCCGTGGTTCCGATAGGTGGTGCTATCATACATCCACGTTGATGGAGACTTCAACCCACGAAGGGTAACGATTGTGCGAGTCCACGGAAGGCTCCATCCACGAAGGGTCCACGAAGAAGCAACCTTGTCTATCCAACCATGGCCATCGCCCACGAAGGACTTGCCTCACTAGGGTAGATCTTCACGAAGTAGGCGATCTCCTTGCTCGTACAAACTCCTTGGTTCAACTCCACAATCTTGACGGAGGCTCCCAAGTAACACCTAACCAATCTAGGAGACACCACTCTCCAAAAAGTAATAGATGGTGTGTTGATGATGAACTCCTTGTTATTGTGCTTCAAATGATAGTCTCCCCAACACTCAACTCTCTCTCTCTCTCTCTCATAGATTTGGATTTGGTGGAAAAATGATTTGAGTGGAAAGCAACTTGGGAAAGGCTAGAGATCAAGATTCTTGTGGTTGGATTGGAATGTCTTGGTCTCAACACATGAGTAGGTGGTTCTCTCTCAGAAAATGAATGCTGGAAGTGTAGGCACGGTCTGATGGCTTTCCCCCCAAATGGAGGAAGGGTGGAGGGGTATATATAGCCTCCACACAAAATCTAACTGTTAAACATAATTTACCAAACTCGGTCAGATCGATATGGTTCAAAATGTGAACGTTAGGCTTTTCGGTGGGACCGACATGTCAACTCAATGGGACCGATTGTGTTAGGGTTAGGGCATAATGTAATCTCGGTGAGACCGATCACATGAACTCGGTAAGTCTGATTCTTGTAATAGGCAAACAGAGAGTTGGTCAGGCAAACTCGGTGGGACCGATCGCTCATTTCACTGAGACCGAACGTTACGAAGAGGAAACATAGAGTTTGCATTGTGAACTCGGTGGGACCGATCACTCATCTCGGTTAGACCGAAACATTACGAAGGGAAACAGAGAGTTTGCAATCCCATATCGATGAGACCGAGATCCCTATCGGTGAGACCGAACTGATTAGGGTTTCTGGCAGTGGCTATGTCAAATGAACTCGGTGATGCCGGATAGATCAAATCGGTGGGGCCGAGTTTGACTTTAGGTTTAGGACATATGTGTAAATGAAAGAGTGGTGAGGGCTTTTGGAGCATATCACTAAGCACTTTGATCAAGCAAGCCGTTAAGCAACACCTCATCCCCTTTTAATAGTATTGGCTTTTCCTATGGACTCAATGTGATCTTGAATCACTAAAATGAAAATGTAGAGTCTTGAGCTGTTGAGATTTTGCCAATCTTCTGTCCTTAGCATCTTGAAGGGGTTCCACATCCTCTTGTCCATGTCACGCCTTTTTTGAACTCTCTGAAATATACTAGATAAAAGTATTAGTCCAACAAGAGATATGTTGACATTAATTATCAAAATCACCCAGGGAGCACTTGTGCTTTCACCCATCCCACATGCCCTGACCGACGGCGCAACACCTTCCGCCCAAATCACTACCCCGTCCTCCAATTAAGCGCCACCCACAGCCATTTTGCACGTAATATAGCGTGGAGCTCAGTAGCACCTGGCAGCGGAGAAGCAAATCGCGGCCGCACGCGCGGATGAGGTCGCGATGGCTTCCATGTGTGCCGACCGTCAGATCTTAGAGCAGGATCTCATCTTCGAGGCCACTGTCGACACCGCCACGCGGATGTGTACTTTAAAATGTAGTTCGTGTTGTTTTCGTGAGGCCACCGCCTGTGCCTTCTAGTGATTTTTCCTCTGTAATGTTAATATGCAATCTGATATTCTGAAATGTAATGTTCAGTTAATAGTTTGGTACAACAATTGCTACATTTCATAGTACTGTTCTCAAGCATTCTTGGTTTCGTTAACTATCTTATCTGCTACTATATGTTCTATTCTGCAATGTCGTGCTGAGTTAACTGTTTTGGTTCATTTGTTCTGCTGTCCAGTTAACTGTTTGGTTCAATGCTGCAACTTGATTTTCATTTGTTGTGGTGGTATGCATGTGAGAAATAAATCAACTTTGGTTGTACTCAATACATATTCTACTGATAGTATGGCAATTCTCTGTTAACCTGATCAAGATCTTCCTTATATGTGTTGCAGGGAAACAATGTGAGGCACTGCAGTTTACCATCGAGGTTTGCTCATGCATGGTCCTTTCGCTAATAGCACATTATTATGCAGTTGCAGGAATCATTCTAACTATTTAGGTTTCTTACAATTTGGTCTTGCACATGTAGGTCCTGCTGTCAGATGCTTAGACCCACTGTTTGACCCATTTCGCATATGGGGAAATGAGATGTCCATGAATATTAGTCAAGTCAAGAAACTCAGAAAGATTGTTAGGATAAAGAAACTTGCAACGAATAACAGCAAGATCTTTGTTTGCACAAAGAAGAAGACATCAGTCAACTATAGGATGGTACTAACTCTTTTACCTTCTTTTTACCCCTTGTGCCATTTCAAAATTTATAACAGTGATTTATGCATATCTTTCTTTTCAGTACCTTCCAAAGCAGTTCATCGATGATTACCTCTTAAACCACCTACATGGCCAAGAGGCGAGGAAGGTATTCTCATTCAACACCCATGGTACAATATTGAAGTCTTCCTGAAGAGGACGAAGGATGGGAGGGCAATTATCCATAGCCACTGGCCTAAAGTTGCAAGGACATTCAGCATCACTGAAGGCTCAATATTTGCCTTCTGCTTCTGCAGTTTCCCAGATGAGATTCATCTCTCTATTTACCGTGTATGATGCTACTTTCCAAAGGTTTTCGATGTTGCATGTGAAACTTGGTGCTGTTGTGTAATAGCGTAGCTAGCTATATCCCTCTTTCGTGTAACCGAGTGCTGAAGCTATCTGATGTAATTTGATTACGAAATCCTGGTTGTCGCTATACGTTTATGAAATATCTAGTGTGCTTTATAAGAAATGTCTATTTGATTACTACATGGATTATCAATAATAGGCTAATTACCCTGCTGATTGGGGTTTTCTATTGCAGACGGTTACTCTGACAACACCATGGGCGATGAATTCAAACAACCAACACAGTTTCGAGAAAGTAGGCGTGTTGGATCAACTAACAATCATACACGACTTTCGGCAGAGAACTGTTTGCGTTAGGCCGCCGTGCACAAACGTTTCCACACAAAAAAACTATGTGTGACATACATATGAACGGAAACATTTTTTTGGGATTCACTATGTGGGATGTACATACGAACGGAAATGATTGGTGTGGGAAGGACCCCCCCCCCCCCTATCGCACACACTCACTCGGCGACGGTTCAGAATGCCTTCACGAAAAGGGGGTAAAAACTGTTTGTATAGCACGTCTCTGTACCAGTGATAGTAGTCAAGCACGACATACAGATCCATACATAAGTCGGTTACAAGCCAGTAGTACAAGTTTGGAAAAGGGAATAGTATAGACCAACTAAGCGGCGCGCAGTCACGCGGTGGAGTGATATGATAACGGGACATAGCGATATGCTACATCAACATCAGGGAAAACCTCTGAAGCCAGGCAACTGCAGGTGATGAAAAGCCATATGGTTCTCGAGATAAGGGTCATGCGCTCTGTGAACACTGGTGCAAAACCTAGTCCCGGACTGGAAGAAGAGGTCCACGTGCAAGAGTACTACCTCCAACAACAGGCCACACAAGACATGGTGGCAACTCTGTCCTGCGCGGGTAAAGGATGTACTCTGGCTATATCCTCGCGCTGACTGCTGGAAGCGTTTGTGTCAGAGTGTCGTAGTGACGAGCACGAGTGGCGTACAACTCAATAGCAAGAGCTCGAACAGTGCGATCCAGAGCCTCAATGTACCGAATCATAACCTGAGGGTCATACCAACAGCTCACGTAGAGGGTATAGACAACGATATAGTATCCAGTCACATCCCTAGTTGGGGCGTACGGGATGTATCTGAACCCCGTCTCCTCCAAGTAGGGGTGCTCTCCACGGAGACGGGTGATAGCAACAAAGGTAGCATCATGGACTGCCATCTCAATGGTCACTCCAACACCCCGAAAGATGTGCAACTCATTGGTGGAGATATCCCGCCTATCGTAGATAACAACAGTGCGGAACTGCTCCTGGTTGAACTCGCGGTAGTCCTTGTAAATAGTGTACTTGGGGTACCAGTGATATCCCAGCAGGGTCAAGTGGTCGACCAGAATGGCCAGAAACCAGTCCCATCAACAGCCATGGTCTGCCATACGATCTGCATTGTGGGACGCATCTGTAACAAAGAAGTACAAAGATGTTAAATGACAGTGTGTGTGTGTGTATCATTTAAAATTCATTCATAGAAACAATTGCAGATAATCCAGCTCATTGGAAGGATGTGATCATGAGACCCTAATGTTAGAGTAGTAAAATCATTTAACCCGAATAGAAGAGAGATCGGAGTCCTAGAGTAGAGACGGGGAATAAAAGATCCTAATACCACCCATTTTTTATGTGGGCCCGTAATCCACACAACAATGTTAGTGAAATAGCTTTGTAAAGACTAGACTCAACTTCGGTCAAGGAGTTGAAAAGGGGCTTCTTATAGGCAGTCGGCTCTAATACCAACTTGTGACGCCCCACCTTAACCGTGCCTAGTCATACACGCAAATGCGCACGATCAAGACCAGAGACTTATGGGAAGATATCACAGCTATTTTGAACAAATGATCTGATCAGTATTGCAGGCAGTTCTAAAAGACAAACTGTGACGCCCCAACTTTATCGTGCAGTAATCATACACGTAAATGCACACAATCAAGATCAGAGACTCACGGGAAGATATCACAACACAACTTTAGACACAAATTAAAGTCATACAAGCTTTATATTACAAGCCAGGGGCCTCGAGAGCTTGAATACATAAGGTCGAATACAAACGAGTCAACGGAAGCAACAATATCTAAGTACAAACATAAGTAAACAAGTCTACCTTAAGAAAGCTACCAAAACAAAGACAACTGATCGAAAAGGCGCATGCCTCCTGCCTGGGAGCCTCCTAACTACTCCTGGTCGGCGGCGGTCTCCATGTAGTAGTAGGCTCTGTCGGGGTAGTAGTAGTCGTCGACTGGATCAGCTGGCTCCTGGACTCCGATCTGATCGCAGCAATCGGGTATAGGGGAAAAGGGGTAGCAAATCAACCATGAGTACTCATCCAAAGTACTTCCAAGACTTACATCAGATCTATACTAAGTATGCACCAACATCAAAGGAATGGGGCTATATCTTTGGACTGAACTGCAGAAATGCTAGAAGAGAGGGGAAAGACTAGCCTATCAAAGACTAGCATCTTGAAGCATCTTACAACATTAGAAGAGTGCATATTAGCATAATATAAAGTAACAAGTATGTTTTAGTAACGTCCAGAGATCCTTCCTCGACTCCCTGCGAGAAAGCAATCTCGGGGCCATCATATCCATTTAGTGTCTCCAGTATCCAGTTAGTTGTATAGATCGGGATACAACTCCGAGCGTCCGTTATCGTGGACATGGCTATTCGAATAGATTAACTTCCCTGCAGGGGTGCACAAACTTACCCAACATGCTCGATAAACTCTGGGCGAACACACTTTCCTGGGTCATGCCCGGCCTTGGCTGGTCGATACGCCGTAGTCCTACCTAGGCTCAACAGAGAGGCCAACGCGTCATTCTACATCCTAAGTGCGCAGGGGCCTTGGGCCCATCGCCGTTTGCACTCTTTCATGTTGCGTACATGGCCTGGAGCAGACCCACACCCTTATACAAGCACAGGTGGTTACCGTCCAATCGGGCACGCGCCGCTCAATCGCTGACATCCGAAGAGCTTTCGGAGAATCGTACGATGCCGAGTGCCCATACATATTCCCGCGTGATGGTTAGTGCGAAAAGGCCAAAGGCCTACTCGGATAACATATCCAAACCCGTTAGTGTCTTGGGAGCGTGTGGAGATGATCAATGATCCACGACTCTATGGTCCCGTCACCCCGTCTCGCAGACTTATGACAAGGGCTAAGAATGCCCAGTCGTGCCATGTGATTATCTCGCGGGTACCCTCACGGCCAAATGACTGAGTAACTCTCGCGGGTGCCCCTCGGGGCCAACCCGACTTCAACATGGTTCTGGGGGTAAAGTCAAAGTAACCGTGTGTCCAAAACATCAAGGGGGAAATCCGAGGAATCACCCTCGATGGATTCCTACTCGATGTAACCGTCAAGGTGACCTTGGAGGAATCACCCTGGAAGGGTTCACACTTGAGGTGTTGCACGACAGAGTCGTTATCCGGAGTGGTGAAGGAGGAATCACCCTCCGTAGACCACAACCGATTAGCTACACTACAGAGATATCATCAGAAGTGCGTTACGAGGTATCACCATTGGCACTGGATAGTAGCTCTACAGAGTCGTGCAACTAAGGGGGTGTCGGTGATGTGAGGGTCTCAGCTCTCAATCACGTTGATCGAAGCATCTGGTAATATAGCGGGGGCAACAGGGAGAAAGTGAGGGGTCACTGATGAATCACTACTCAACCTATACTAAGCATATAGGATAACAGGAAAGGTAACAATAGCAGGTAAAAATTAGGCTATGCTTTAGAATAGGAGCAGTCAAATATAGTATTAAATTATAATGCAAGCATGAGAGAGAAGGAATGCGCTATATAGGAATGATTAAGGGGGTTTGCTTGCCTAGAAGCTCTGCTGCAAGTGGCTGGACGTCAGAGGTGTAGTCGTACTCGGTAGCAGCATCAGTCTCGGTGTCTACCGAAGAGAAGAGGGGGGAAGAAACAATCTATATCTATACCTACAAATAAAGCCAGGTGTGTTTCTCCGATTTTTTCATCCGTTCACAGTTTTTCCCCTATCCGAGGTGGTACTAAATTTTTGTGTGTTCGGTTGCTAGAAAAGAAAAAAAATTCATACATGGGCCATGCACGTTGTGGCCCGTCGAAACCAGTTATTTCCCTGCGCACACATCTGGCTAAACCCTATTTACCGCATGTGGCGACAAATAGTCTGACCTTCGCACAGGCGCTAGCCTGTGCCGGCCCATTTTTTTCCTGTTTTTTATTTTTATTTGCATTTGTGTTCCGTTCTTCATTTCATTTTTATTTTTTCCCAAAAAAATATAGACTTTTTTAGAAAAAAAATCTTAAACACGAAATCTTAAAAATATCAGAAATTCGATCTGGGTTTTCATTTAGAAAATAATTCCAAATTCCTGAATTTTGTTCCTGTTTTAAAAAATGTTCAAAAATTGAAAATTTTCTTTTCATTCCCAATTTCTTCAAAATTACAAAAAAAAATCCACACATTTTAAAAGATGTTTGTGTTTTGCAAAAAAAATCGAGATATTCAAAATAAAATTGCATCTTAGAAAATATTCCATTTTTTCTAAAAAAAAATTGTGTTCTCCAAAAAAAATCGGATTTTCAATAAAAGGATTTTAAATATGTTCTAGATTCTATAAATATTCTTGTTTAGTGAACTGTTCACAAATTCAAAATAATGACCATGGTTAAAATAAACAAATTTATGAAAACATTTATATATGTTCAAAAGATGTTTCTCTTTTAAAAAATTGATCCAGAAATCAAAAAAATTAGTGCTTTTTCAAAGGTCCATCTTTTCAATAAATGTTTGTGAATTTTAAAAACTTCGCTTCATTTCAAATTTTGTTCATCTTTTTTCCAAAATGAATGAAACTTTGGAAACACTTTTCGGGATTTCAAAAATGTCTCATATTCTAAAGATATTTCGCAATTTATAAATGTTAATTTATTTTTTGAAAATTTCGAGAAAAAACAAAAAAAAGGTTTTGAATATAGTTCTAAAAAATTGTTCTATTTCTATCTTCCTTTGTCTGTTCCTTTCTCTTTCTCTTCTATTTTTTTTGTTTTTCCTTCTTTACTTTGATTTTTAATATGAAGTAAAAAGTTTACAAAAATGTTCATAAGTTCAAAAAAATCGAATATTCAAAGAACGGTCTGAATTCGAAACTGTTGTTCCTCTTTTGAAAAATGTTCAAAAAAAATTAGAATTGTCCATTTCGGAATTTTATCAACATTCAAAAAATATTCTAATTTTTTCAAGAAAAAATCATGTTTTCGAAATATCTTCGAGATGTTTTAACAAAAATGACATTTTATAACATGTTTCACATTTTAAAATATTCATGTTTTAGTGACATGTTCACAATACAAAAAATATATTTGCATTTAAGAAAACATATTCTAATGATTGTTCCCCTAGAAAAAAATTAAATATTCAAAAATATATGTGTTTATAAATTTTTCATGTTTTCAAAACATTGTTTGTCAATTTCGAAAAACATTAATGTTTCTAATTTTCTTCGTGTTTTTCCCAAAAATATTGGAATTTTAGAAAAAATGTTCGCATTTTTTTAAAATTGTTTGGGATTTACAAAATTGTTTATGTCTCCAAGAATATTCATCAATTCAATTTTTTTAATGTTCAAAAAAATAAAAAATATATATTTCTAATTTGACTCTATAGTATATTCTTAAATATTTGTGCTGGCCATTAGTTAGTCGTGCGTGTTTGTTCTATGTTGGTTGAATATCAATGAAAGAAATTGTGGGCACATGTCAATAATAAAGAATATGTTGTTTGGATTTAATTAGAGCAATATTATCGGCACTTGAGCACTAAAATAATCGAAGAGAATAAACACTCAAAAAGAAGGGACATTCATACCTGATTATGCCAATGAAATGGGATTTATGCGTTGTTATTAATAATCCACCCGGTTATGTCATCGTAGGATAGGGTGGTCGAAGCAACCGTGTCCCGAAGGTCGTCGCGCAGCCACCAAATGAGGAGGCAGGCACAACCCCAAGATGGAGGTCGACCCCATGAAAAAAGGCACGAGTTGGGTGCTCGCCACCACACTGACCAACCTCACCTCTATCAAGATTTTGCGTGTCAAACATGTCCAGCGAGAAGACCATAACTCGCTCTGTTGCTAACCATTGTGGAGACCCTTTGTTTGGATGAAACGTCAATTATCTTTTCGGTTGCTTCTCAAAAAACAATTCTTCTGTTGCAACGTACGGGCATATGTGCTAGTAAATATAAAGCAAACAAATGCATCACGATGCATGACATGGCAATATGTAGTGCTAGGGGTGACCTAACGTAGTGCTACTCAGACGAGAAACATGTGGGAATGTTTTCCCGACGTTTGGCAGTTTTCGGACAGTTGAAACAGAGGAAAGTTTCATGATTGCGGTGCTAGAGGGGGTGTGACAGGTATGTGGGTAGCATATTCGGATTTTTTATATTTTTCTGAGCAAATGTTATATATAAAATATTTTCATCTGACTTATAGATTATTTTATATGATTTTTCAAATATTTAAACATTTTTCTGAATTTACTGTATTTAAATTAAATCGAAAAATAACTTTATTGCATCAGCAGTACGTCAGGATGACATCATCAGTTAGCCCAGCCAGGTCAAACCTGACCGATGGGACCCACATGTCAGTAACTAAACTGATTAACAAAGGTTAAATTCAACTAATTAGGTTAATTAGCCACTAGGGCCCACATGTCAGTATCATTTAAGTTTAACTGATTAACTTAATTAACTTATAGTTAATTTAGGGAGGGTGGCGCACCGGTTAGTGACTGTGCTGCCCATTCAGCACAGTTGACCGGGGTCAACGGGTCAGCTAGGCCCCTGGGACCCACTAGCAGTGACCCAGGGGTGGGCCCCAGGCCAGCCACGTCGGCGACGGCGCCAAAGGCGTGCTGGCGAGCACAGAAACGCGGCGGGGGGCTCGGCCTTCACCGGAAAACGGCTACGGGCTACCGTTCGAGTCATGGTCGGGCTCGTTCGGATGCTGGCGGTGTGGCGCGTCCAAAGGTGGCAGTGGCGTGGCCGGAGATGGCCCGTAGCATCGCCAACGGTGAGCACGGGCGGCGGCAGGCGGCAGCGCAATCGGGGGAGCACGGACTACGGGGCATGAGGGAAAACATCAAAAATGCTACACACACGGGATAAATCAATAGGCTTTTACGGATCAGCTGATTTGTCCTTTTCTAATTGGACTAATTAACCTTTTCTCCTAATTAATCGGGCCCCCTGATTCTAACTGGTTGGGGTGGGTGCCAAGCCCCGTAAAGCTCCGTATTAGTCCGTTGATGTAGCAAAGAGCACGCGTTGGGCACCGGGGACGTGCACAGCCGAAAGGTGGCGGAGCTGGACCAAATGGTCGTCGGGAACAAGGCCGACGACGAGGTTAGCGGCGGTGGCATTCGGTCGAACTCGGGCGCGCGGTTCCAGGTCACTTTCGAACGAGCAAAGCGCCTAGGCGGGTGCAGCAGCTCACTAGGAGCTCGCTAGGGCCACTGGCTCGAGCAGAGCGGCTCTGCGAGCACGGTGCTCGCAGCCATGGCGGCGGCCGGAGCAGGAGCGACGGGAACAACCCGCAACAGCAGCTAAAAAGGCAGCAGGAGAGAGGGGAGGGAAACGACGCTCACCGGGTAGCTCAAGATGGCCGGTG
This sequence comes from Aegilops umbellulata, assembly GCA_032464435.1. NCBI lineage: Eukaryota > Viridiplantae > Streptophyta > Magnoliopsida > Poales > Poaceae > Aegilops > Aegilops umbellulata. The sequence continues at coordinate 310,630,670 of CP136060.1, forward strand.
AGGGGTTTAGTAGCTGCCGAACGGCAGAGCGCATCACGGCGGCCGACGAAGATGGAGACAAAGGGGACGGCGTGGTGGCAGCTCCCCGGCTCGAGCGGCCCGGCGTAGTCGATGTAGACGACCGTGGCGGCGCTCCCGGACACGGCGGTGAGGCTCGGGGACGGCGGTCGAAGCGGTGGACGACGGCGGGCGGCGACAGGGGCGCTCGGGCGAGGCAGAGAGAGCGAGAGAGAGAGCGCGTTGGAGGGGGATGAGTGAGTGGGAGTGGGCGGAGACCGAGGAGGCGAGGAGGTGGCGTCCTTATCCCTGCCGGCGCTGTCGGGTGTGCCGAGGAGAGAGGAAGGGGAAAGCCGGGGAGTGGTTGGGCCTGCTCGGGGTAGGGTGTTTTCTTTTTCCTTTCCTTTTTACTTTTGTATTTCGTTTATTATTTCTGTTTTAATTTATTTACAGAATCATTTGAGTTTTATAAAATATGAGACTTGGACCATTATTAGTATAGTAATTTTTGGCATTGCGAAAAAAGTTTGGGGATTTATTTAAAACAGTTTGTATCTTCATAATTTAGAAAAGGCATTTTCAATATTGTTTTGGCCCCTGTTTTAATTATTTTAGGGCATTTAACCACTTTATAAAATGTTGTTTTTCTCATGAAAATTACTCAGTGAGTATTGCCATTGCATAAGCTTTTTAGTTTTCACATTTGTGAATTTCTTAATTTCACTTATAATTTGAATTTGATTTCAAAGTGGAATTTGAAATGAGATATGGATCAAAGATGAACAAGACTAGTTAACCAAAGTATCTTGGCTTAATGATGATGATCACTGTAGTTCATTACATAGGGGTGTTACACAAACTGTCGCCACATCATAGAGTATTGTAGGTGGTTAGTAAATGCCTCCGATTCCATAACATTGCATGTGATTGTTAAGAATAAACCTACTGCACCGGGAAAAAAATCATTGGAGGTGGTTTCTCCACGAAGGAACCTCTATGTAAGACGAAGTACCTTTCTCGACTTGACATCTTCACCGAAGCTCCGTGTAAGACGAAGCCGCTCCACCTCCTGCCTCTATCTTCCGACGCTGCTCCACGAATGATGCTCCCAAGAGAGAAACGACATCGCAGTGCCTCTATCGTCCGATCAGGAAGACCAGATATAGGGTTTCCCCGAAATAGCAGGAGTGAGTCGACAATAGTTACACGACGATGCCTTCATCAAGGTAACGACGCAGAACGCCGCCATCACCCGCCGTCGGCTCGGTTTTCACCGGCAACCATGTCTCCCTAACTCGCAGCCGAGACTAGATGTCAAATCTACAGATCCGACCACCCAACCTCAGGCCGACCACCTCCGACGGAGGAGATAACCACCACCGCCAAGTCCCGCCTCCATGCGAGAAGGGCCGTCGGACTCCACCGCTGTCAGTAGTCGCGCCCTGACACCAGGCCAAACATAGCCACCAATACCACATCACGAGCACCCCGGGTATGCCTCCCCGAACTGCCTCGTCGTCGAACAAGGCCGAGCGCAAGCGACAGGACGAAATCGGCAAGCAACCAGCAAGACCGTGTGCACCGCGGATGCCAGCCGAAGGGGATCTCGCCCGTCTCCGCCTAGCATAGGTGCCACCGCCCCCGTGTTGTCTAGATCCGGCAGGTCGACCACCGGTCGCCGTAGCCATCACCAGCACGCAGCCCACCTCGTGCAGACCTCCACGCCCGCCACCATGGCAGCCCAGCGTCGCCGCGCCCCACACCAAGTCGCGTTCCGGCCAGGGTAGATCGCCCTACGACGATCCCGCCTCGCGAGAAGGAGAGAGCGCCCCGCCGCCGCCCATGCCGGGCGGGCTTCGCTCGCCGACACGCCCTATCGGCGGCGAGGGGAGGGAAGGGGGAGCAGGTCGCAGTCCGGTGGTGGCTAGGGTTTCCTTTCCTGCCGCCTGTGGGAGCATGAGAGGAGGTCGTGAGAAAAAGGGAAGGAGGAGTCCAAGTTGATCCTGCTTTTCTTGAAAATTGGGGAAGAATTTCACTTCCCCGGCCTCCAGTACCAAAAAAGACTGGTCCTTAAGAATAAATAGGAATCTAAATTCGCCCTGTGAGGATTTGAACCCAGATGTTGGGTTTGTACATCTTGTCTCGTGTGCATCCCACTATTTCATTGATGTGTGTATGCGCGCGCGCACGTGTTGCCGGATGCTTAGTATTACCGGTAAAATACACATACTCTTCATCTTCCTACCAGTGTATCTTCTGGCCGAAAGGAGGATGTTTGGAGCTTCGGTGGCAACAGATCGACTCGGTATCCCCTTTATTGCTTTTGGCCATATTGGGATGCAGTGGGGTTTGAGCTTGGATTCCATCACCTCTTCCATCGGTTTCCTTAGAAACTAGCAGTGGTTTGGTGGCGGCCTCATTACACCAACTAGTTATGTCCCGGTGGGGGCGACGCTTCATCTGAGCACAGATTCATTGTAATATGAATTCTATCTCTAGCCCCCCTCCCCCAGTCAGGGTGTTGGGAATTATTTTCTTTTTTATGAGTCCTTATCTCTACTCCTAATGTTTGAGTTGGTGAATAGTATCCACGATTTATTTTCGTCCCACCTTTTTCATCCATTTTATTTCACTGGGTTTTTCGTCTTCGCTTCCCCCGTGCGAACGAACAAAAAACCCGCTCCTCTTGATTCCCGTCCCCCCTCCATGATGTACAACATCCCTTCGCCGCCGCCCCGTCTCCGATCTCCCTGCCGCTGACCCTTGCCACCGCCCCATCTTCGATCCCAAGGAAATCATGCCCCCTGCCCCTCTCCCTCTCGTGGTCTCGCAACTCTCTCCTCTCGAACACAACTCTAGGGTTCCATCGCCGCCAGGACGCCTACGGGATCCAGAGAAGGATCAAGACAGTGGCGATGGTCGCACTGCTCCCCTTCAAGTCGAGCAAACCTACCCCCACCCGGTCCTCTTGTTCATCTCTCTCTTTTGAAATATCGGCGGCGGGTGGTGGCATCATTGGCGGCGGCGGCAAATCAGGTAGAATCCCATCCCTCTCTCCCTAAGCATGATGTTCTCGTCGTCTCTCTAGCACTACAAAACCACAAGGGGCGGCGATCTGAGGGTGTGGGCTTCTGTGCGCTGGGGTGGTGTTGCGGCGGTGACCGGAGGAGGCATATGACTGGCGGGCTGAAGTCGCGGCGTGATGCGCGATGGCATCGGCGATGCCGATGTCGGTGTACAAACGAAGGGGCGCACCTTTGTACCCCTTTACCTATGCACGGGCAGTCGGAGCCGCGCCCACGACCACACCAAGCAGAGCAGGGAAGGTGAACCAAGGTAAAACCAAAGACCGAGGCAGCCAGAGCAACGCCAAGACCAAGGACGCGAAGAAGCAGAGGGGCGGAGCAGTTTCCCCCAGCAAGACCCTTGCTAGGGATGGCCTCAGCAGCCCCGGCAAGGCCCTTGCCGGGGCAGCACGCCCAAGCACCAACAGAGCGAGCCACCCTTCAGCCCACGTCCCCAACACCATTAACCACGTTGGGCCAGGGCTCGGGAGGCACCTCTGTGGTGACATGCAGATCTTTGTGAAGACAAGGAACACTCAAGATCAGATGAGGATTAGGAGACGACGACCGTCAGCAAGATCCTTGCCGAGGAAGGCCACTAGACCCCCGGAAAGGTCCTTGCCGGGGACTACAGCGCGCCACGGCAAGACCCTTGCCGGGCCACCCAACAAAGCCCTCACCAAGGACGCTAGCAGGGCCACTGCCAGGCCCGCACCAACCAAGTTTCCACCGCCGTTCGCATGCAGCTGCCAGCTCAACCAGCTGAGCAAACACCTGCGTGGTGCTACCTCTTGAGCACTGCGTTGGATTTCCTTGAAGAGGAAAGGGTGATTCAGCAGAGTAGAGTAAGTATTTCCCTCAGTTTTTGAGAACCAAGGTATCAATCCAGTAGGAGGCTACGCGCGAGTCCCTCGTACCTACACAAAACAAATAGCTCCATGCAACCAACGCGATTTGGGGTTGTCAATCCCTTCGCGGTCACTTACGAGAGTGAGATCTGATAGAGATGATAGATAATATTTTTGGTATTTTTGGTATAGAGATGCAAAGTAAAATAAAAGGTAAAGTAAAAAAGCAAAGCAATAATAAAGTGTTGGGAGATTAATATGATAAAGATAGACCCGAGGACCATAGATTTCACTAGTGGCTTCTCTCAAGAGCATAAGTATTTTACGGTGGGTGAACGAATTACTGTTGAGCAATTGACAGAATTGAGCATAGTTATGAGAATATCTAGGTATGATCATGTATATAGGCATCACGTCCGAGACAAGTAGAGCGACTCCTGCCTGCATCTACTACTATTAATCCACTCATCGACCGCTATCCAGCATGCATCTAGAGTATTAAGTTCAAGAAAACAGAGTAATGCCTTAAGCAAGATGACATGATGTAGAGGGATAAATTCATGCAATATGATAAAAAAAACCATCTTGTTATCCTCGACGGCAACAATACAATACGTGCCTTGCTGCCCCTACTGTCACTAGGAAAGGACACCGCAGGATTGAACCCAAAGCTAAGCACTTCTCCCATTGCAAGAAAAACCAATCTAGTAGGCCAAACCAAACTGATAATTCGAAGAGACTTGCAAAGATAACCAATCATACATAAAAGAATTCAGACGAGATTCAAATATTGTTCATAGATAATCTTGATCATAAACCCACAATTCATCGATCTCAACAAACACACCGCAAAAAGAAGATTACATTGTATTGAGATCCAAAAAAAGAGAAGAAGCCATCTAGCTACTAACTATGGACCCGAAGGTCTGAGGTAAACTACTTACACTTCATCGAAGAGGCTATGATGTTGATGTAGAAGCCCTCCATGGTGGATTCCCCTTCCGGCGGAGCTCCGAAACAGGCCCCAAGATGGGATCTCGTGGATACAGAAGGTTGCGGCGGTGGAATTAGTTTTTTGGCTCCGTACCTGATCGTTTGGGGGTATGTAGGTATATATAGGAGGAAGGAGTACGTCGGTGGAGCAAAGGGGGGCCCACGAGGTAGGGGGCGCGCCCTAGGGGGCGCGCCCTCCACCCTCGTGGCCACCTCCCTTCTTTCTTGACGTGGGGTCCAAGTCTCCTGGATCATATTCGGTGAGAAAATCACGTTCCCGAAAGTTTCATTCCTTTTGGATTCCGTTTGATATTCCGTTTCTTCGAAACACTGAAATAGGCAAAAAAACAACAATTCTGGGCTGGGCCTCCGGTTAATAGGTTAGTCCCAAAAATAATATAAAAGTGGAAAATAAAGCCCAATATAGTCCAAAACAGTAGATAATATAGCATGGAGCAATCAAAACTTATAGATACGTTGGAGACGTATCACGTGGCAACATGCAGCTCCCGGGCCAACTCGTCAAGCGCCTGCGTGGCGGCATGCAGATCTTCATGGAGGCTCCACCACCACACCACCTTAGCCGCCTGCCTGCCTACATGGCGCCGCATGCATCACTGGTCGGGGCGCGTGTCGAAGCGAGGAGGAGCGGCGACGGATGGGACGGGCCTCGCCCCCGTCCCCGATAAAGCTAGGGGACACCTCAGCGACGCATTAAATGCGTCTTGTCCTATAATACGAGCGATAATCTCGCATTACTGTACGCCTTTCCACCTCTTGTATGCCACTGTGGCAGCCCCTTTCGACTATAAAAGGAGGCCCATGGAATACTGGAGAAGGATTCGGTGTTTGGACCGCGCACCCCACCATAGCTGGTTCGAGAGCTCAAGAACTCTCTGAAATACACCCACCAAAGCAGGACTAGGGTTTTACGCATCCTTGCGGCCCGAACCTGGGTAAACGATCCTGGTGCTGATTACTAATCCTGCTCTTCTCGCAACCCTGCGCCCCGGCAACCGTAGTAGGGATTCTTGTGATCCCATAGGTGTCGTTCCACACCAACATCTTTGGCGCGCCAGGTAGGGGGCGCGATTGTGAGAATCTGTTCTAGTAGTTAGCCTAGCGGTTCTTTGTCGCCATGGCTCCCAAGAAGGAGATGGCCAGGAGGAAAGAGCGCGGCCTGCAAACGCGAAGGACGCCAGCACGGTGACGGAAAAGCTAAGTCATTCAGGACCTTGAGTTATTTCCTTTTATACATAAAGTTATCGTCCTCAGAGATCTTGCCTATGTATGGAAAACCTGCACGTGAAGGGGCCCTCCCGCGATTGGCAACGCCCTTGTTCTGTTTCGAGTCCGCTCAACAGCTCAAAGCGGCCACGTCGAGAGTGGCGGGGTAGCCTTCCACACTTGGCAACGCTCCCGACTCTGACTCGAGTCAAGCTCGATAGTTCGGGCGGCCGCGCTAAGGGTGGTAAGGTGGTTCGCCCGGCAGCAAGCACACCCGGCAGGCCAATGGGGATCCGTCCCCAAGATGCCTCCCTAGGCTTACGCACCGGCAAGCCTACCCAGTTACGTAGGGTGGACATACAAGGAAAAGTCAAACAGGAAAATAACATGCATAATATCAAAAGTGATGCAGAGTCATATTACATCAAATTGTTGCTGCGGTTCTAACTAGAGATAGAAATTGTCTTGGTTGTGAACCTGCAGCGGCGATAAGAAACGGGGTGCCTAATCCCGGCGCTGGCCCTCCACCCTCAGAATTCCGCCGACACGGCTGATGATGGGCTTGATGCGCTCCCTGAGCGGCGTGAGGTTAGTACCCTCCGGCAAGCTCTCCAGCGCGGCGTTGAAGTCAAGGTCGGGGTGCCAGTGTGCCACCTTGGTGAGAACCTTGGTCATGGCGCCCTGGCAAAGCCTCCGGGCCTCGTCGGCCAGCGAGGCCGCCCGGTTGGCGTGAAGTTGCTCCAGGACCCCAAGAACACACTCGAAGAACAAGGTCAGCTTGGCGTTGGTGGTCCCGCTGCGCTCTGGGGCGTACCTGATGCTTGGCATCCCCATGGTAGCCAGCTGCGTGGTGATCCTGCCAGCGACGTCCTCGAGGCGGCCGATCCAGCGGTTCACGCCCTCCTTGAAATCCTTATGCTCGGCGGCCTCGTTCTTCTGCAGCTGCTTCTCGGTCTCCAGTTCCTTGGCCAAGGCCCCCTCCCGGGCTTTGGCCTCCGTGAGCATCCCCTCGAGGCCCTCTAGTTTCAGCGTGAGGTCTTTGATGGACTTGTTGGCCTCGGAGAGCTCCCCGGCCCTGCTGATGGCCGCGCCTTGCGCCTCCGTCAGGGCACCGTTGAGCGTGTCCTTCTCCTGGGACAGCTTCAGGGCATGTTCCTTCAGCCCATCCCGCTCCACCTCCAGCTCCTTCACCTTGCCAGCGTGGACGAGGGCCCGGGCATCGAGCGCCTCTTGGTGCCTCTGCTCCAGCTCATGGTTCCGCTGCAAGACAAGCTTCCCCGCCTCTTCATCCTTGCCGCGAAGCGTGGCGGCAAGCTTCTCCTCGCGCGCAACGAGGTCCTCCTCCTGGGAGTTCAGTGCGGCCTCGTGCTGGGTCCGGGCGGCTTCGGCGGCAGCAACCAAGTTCTTCGCCATCTCCTGGGCCTTCTCGACGTCGTCTAGCTTCATGGTGAGCTCCACATCACGCTTGGCTAGCTCGCCCTGGGCGGCTTTTAGCTCGTCGGGGTCTGCCGGAACCAATCATGCATCTCGGCGACGCGCTTCTGGAGGTCCGCCTCCGTTTTCTCCACCACCGCCGTCCTGGACCTGACTTTGTCCAGGCGGGCACGATGGAGCGCCTGGAGCAGCCGCTCCTCCTGGGAGCCGTCGCCACCGATGCTCGGCTCGTCGACGACCTCAAGCCCGGCAGTGGCAAGCACTTCGTCGTCGAACACCTCTCCCTCGACAGGTGTCCTGGTGCTCGACGCGCCTGAAAGGTGGATGAACAAGTCTTCACTCACCCTCAAGTACTTGCCGAAGCCGGAAGCAGCAGAGGAGGAAGGCTGGTCATCAACCACCTCCTCCTCCTCCTCGGCAGCGGCCCCGCCGGCCTCCCCAGCGGGCCCCTTGCCGGTCTCCTCAGCAGCGGCCTTGCCGGCCTCCTCGGCAGGCCCCTTGGCGGCGTGCTCGGCAACCCCCTTGGCGGCCTCCTCGGCGGCGATCTTCTCGGCGTCCGCCTCGGCCTTGGCGACATTCTCGATGATGGCATCCATGTCCTCTGGGTTCACCGAGGAGGAATCTGGACACCAAAGAAGGGAGTGAGGCAAGGCCAAGACCAAGAGCCAGAAAGAAAAAGGAACAGGGACGAAAGGCGAGCGACTTACCAGCGCCAACGCCAGGCTGGGAAACGGAAGTCCCCTCCCCGCCAATATTTGGCGTCGAGGTGAAGCCGCCAGCGCCCAAGTTCTCCTCCTCCTCCATGTGTGTGGGCTCGGTGCTTGGCGCCCTTATCGGGGACGCCCCTGGGGGTGGCGTGGTTGATGGGGGCGGCGTGTTGGGAGTAGCCCTCTGCGGCTCCTCCTGCTACCGCTCTCCTCCTACATACCCGGCAAGGTCAAGTATCATACCCCTGACACATGTCAACGAGGGGAGGGTAGTGAGCTTACGCTGGGGGCTGGGCCGGGGGCTGCTGTCCGGGCTACTCAGCACCACAAGTGGCGCCCTTGAAGTACCAGCCGAAGGCTGGCCGCCCGCCGAGGTTTTGGCCCTCTTCACCCTTTAGGCCAGCATCTCCACGTCCCTGCCAAGATGAAAACAAGTCAAGACAAGTGACACAGATTGAAGAGGCAGAGATGATGGGAAGGAGCCAAATACTTACTCGTCGTCCACCTCCTCCTCTGTTGTTTTCCTCTTCCTCCTCGGGCTGAGGGATCCGTAGTCGAAAGTGACCCCCGCGTCGGCATTTGCTGGAGGAGGGGAGGAGGGTGGAGTCTGCGTGCGCCTGGGCGAAGGAGAAGCAGATGCCTTCTTCCTCGCTGTCGCGGCCTTCACCACCTTCTTCGCCGCTGCGGCCCTCGTCTGACGCGCGGCCTCCTCCGGGGACTTTGGCCGCCGTGCGGCCCTGACGGGCCGCACCGGCTCGCCGGAGGTGGCCTGCCGCAGGACTCGCCCACTCCCCGTGGCCGGAGGGTCAACAGCCCTGGCTTCCTCTTCCGACGACTCGTCGGCCGCTTCCTCAACCAGAGGAGCCTCAGTGCCGGCACTGCTGGCTTCCCCGGCGACCGCCGCCCATCGAGCAAGCTCCTCCTCCTCCGTGGTCGTCACGGCCTTGTCCTCCACACCACCAGCGCTGCCGGCCTCCTTGGCGAGCTGCACCTCCCTCGCCCTGGTGGCAATGTAGTCCAGTTCCGCCTGGGTGGTCTCCTGGAGGAGCAGCCGCTCGGCGTCGGTGTTGATGTACCCCTCGTGCAGAGTGTCAAAGAACTGCTGCACCTCGGCGTCCTCCAGCTCCTTCCAGCTCGGGTTAGGGCCATGCGCGTTGCAGTCCGGCATCATGGCGATGATCTCGGTCCGACGCGAGCTATTGCACAACGGGACCACCCTCGCCGGCGGCTTGAACAAAGGCCCCTTGAAGACCTTACCGGCCTTCGCAGCGGCCCTCGCGACCTTGCCGGTCCGCTCGACCTCGCCGTCGCGACCCACATCGAGCTGGAAGAGTCGCTGGCAGAAATGGGCATGTTCCATCACTGTGAAGTTGTGGTCGAGGCTGGGGCGAAGCCGCATGATGTCAGCAGGGTTCGTGAAGAGCCGGGCTGGCCTCCCCTTGTTGTGCAGTGGAGCGATCCGGCGGCGGACGAAGTCCGCCCCGATCATCTCAAGGGTGAGCCCGGCCTCGGTGAGCCAAAGGATCCTGGTGGTGGCGACTGTGAGCTTCTCGTCATCAGCGTCGACGTCACTCCAATCGCTTCTGCGGACCGGCGGCGCCCGGCGAACTTCGCAGAACGCTGGCGGGTCCTTCTCTTCGATCCAGCACCACCGGTCCCGCCATTTTTCCCACCTATCAATTCATGGCACCCTCCGGATACGTCCCCTTGGACCTTGAGATCCAGGCGATGCAACCGGAGATGGCGCCCCCTGGTTGGATCTGAGGGGAGAAGTAATAGCGAAAGAGCGCCGTGTTGGGGTACACCCCAGCGAAGCCTTCGCAGAGCTGCGCGAAGGGGACCATGCATGCCATAGCATTTGGGGTAAAATCCAAGAGGCGGAAGCCAAAGGTGTGCATGATGTCGCTGAAGAAATCAAAGAAGGGAGGACAAAGCCCGCAGGAAAAATAGTCGACAAAGAAGGGGTACCGATTTGGGGCAGCCTCGGTGCAGTTGGCGGGGATGACACGTGTGGCTGGATGCCCCGACTTATCTCCCCCCGTCTTCACCCACACAGGGGCCTAAAGGCTTCCCGAAGCTCGAACACGTCAACTGTCGAGGGGAAGAAGGCGGACTGCGTCTGCTGCACCGCCGGCGCACTCTCCGGCGTCTCCGCCGCTCCGGCATCCTTAGCCACCCCCTTGCCCTTGACAGATTTCGGCGCCATGCAGGCTGGGGAGAAGGGCAAGGCAGAGGGCGGCGGAAACACAACGACAGTGAGCAGGGGCAAAGCTTGGGGAAGAAGAGGAAGACGAGCGGAGGCTTTCGAGATTGGGATTGCGCGAAGGGTAAAAGGAATAGTGCGCTCACGGTTATCCCTTTTTATGGGAAGCCGCAGGTCGCGCTGCCCATTTACTGCGATGTGACGCATGCATGCGGGAACTGCCCCACGCATGCCGCCCATTTCACGCGCACCCCTCCACGCCGCGCCACGCCGCGTGCGGGTCATGGCAAGCGCAGCGCGTGAAAAGTTTTACCGCGGTAAAAACCGCCCCGCCTGCCCGCGCACCGTTTTGGGCCTGGCCCAACAACGTGTCGCGCTTATGTGTGGCCCAGGACCGGAGGCTCCTGTCGGTGTACAAACGAAGAGGCGCACCTTTGTACCCCTTTACCTATGCACGGGCAGTCGGAGCCGCGCCCACGGCCACACCAAGCAGAGCAGGGAAGGAGAACCAAGGTAAAACCGAAGACCAAGGCAGCCAGAGCAACGCCAAGACCAAGGACACGAAGAAGCAGAGGGGCGGAGCAGTTTCCCCCGGCAAGGCCCTTGTCGGGGCAGTACGCCCAAGCACCAACAAAGCGAGCCACGCCCTTGAGCCCACGTCCCCAACACCATTAACCACGTTGGGCCAGGGCTCGAGAGGCACCTCTGTGATGGCATGCAGATCTTTGTGAAGACAAGGAACACTCAAAATCAGATGAGGATTAGGAGACGATGACCCTCGACAAGATCCTTGCCGAGGAAGGCCACTAGACCCCCGGCAAGGTCCTTGCCGGGTACGACAGCGCGCCACGGCAAGACCCTTGCCGGGCCACCCGACAAGGCCCTCACCAAGGATGCCAGCAGGGCCACTGCCAGGCCCGCACCAACCAAGTTTCCACCGCCGTCCGCATGCAGCTGCCAGCTCAACCAGCTGAGCAGGCACCTGCGTGGCAACATGCAGCTCCCGGGCCAACTCGTCAAGCGCCTGCATGGCGGCATGCAATCTTCATGGAGGCTCCACCACCGCGCCACCTCAGCTGCCTGCCTGCCTACATGGCGCCACATGCATCACTGGCCGGGGCGCGTGTCGAAGCGAGGTGGAGCGGCGACGGACGGGACGGTCCTCACCCCGTCCCCGATAAAGCTAGGGGACACCTCAGCGGCGCATTAAATGCGTCTTGTCTTGTAATACGAGTGATAAGCTCGCAATACTGTACGCCTTTCCACCTCTTGTATGCCACTGTGGCAGCCCCTTTCGACTATAAAAGGAGGCCCATGGCATACTGGAGAAGGATTTGGCTCTTTGGACCGCGCACCCCACCATAGCTAGTTCGAGAGCTCAAGAACTCTCTGAAATACACCCACCAAAGCAGGACTAGGGTTTTATGCATCCTCGCGGCCCGAACCTGGGTAAACGATCCTGGTGCTGATTACTAATCCTGCTCTTCTCGCAACCCTGCGCCCGGCAACCGTAGTAGGGATTCTTGTGATCCCATAGGTGTCGTTCCACACCGACAGCCGATGTCTGGATCTCACGTGGTAACAACTTTGGGAGGTCATCCAGCTCGGGCATGTAGCAAAAACCTGCCGGTGCTAGCTTCTGTGTCTTATGTCGGTAGAGCTCAACAACACTACATCTCCCTTCTCTCTTTTATCTTCTTTGTACTGAATTGACCCCTCTTTGTTGCAGAAATTTCACGGCAACCAGGAGTAACAATATTTTTGATTAATTGGGGATACGGTGATGTTCAAGTGACATGGAATATGCTGAGATTTGAACTTCAATCCTTGATTGTGCACGGGTATGCATGCTTCATACCCGTGCTGGAAACAAATTTTCATTTTCAAACTGAGTAATGATACTATAACTACCGACATGTAGATTTATGCTCCATGTAGTATATTACTGGTCCATTATAGCTAGATTCAGTTCACCATTTGCAAGATCATATTCCACTATATATAGAGACTAAATATTGTTTCATTTAGCTGTTAGTCCATCTATGTAGCTCATTCAGTTCTCTGAAACCTGGGGAGATTAATCCAAAGCTGAACCAGGAACCACACGTCGATTAGAGTTCTGGCAGCGGCAGATTCACCTTCCCTTTGTGCCTCGTTGGACACAACAAGGGGTGGGTGTCCCATCTCCAGTGCGAAATTGTACTATGGTAACACCTTGTGTTGTTTAGCTTGGAATTGGATACTCGATGCTGTGTTGCCCCAAATTAGCAGCTCGTTGTTACTTTGTAATCACGAATAATTTTCTTTGTTGTGAGTAATTGTGCATTGCGATGGGCTCTTCATTTTGTTATCGAATGTTGCAGACTATTATTAGCTTCTCAATGCTGATCCGTGATGCCCAGTTGCCCACCGATGGTATATGTTATGTCCTGCTCAAAATAGTCGGGGTAATATCTATGCTTATGTTGCGTTTGTACAGGAACAAGCAAGGTTGTTGTAGTAATAAAATGAGCCCAACGTTGTCTACTGATTATTGTATATTGGATGGGCAAGTAGGAGGTTTTTCTCATCTTAGTCCTATAACTTCGTTTGTCTACTCTATTGTCATTTACACTCTTCCTTTTATTCCACATTGGGGAATATTCCTTTTATGCCATAGTTTTCTATTGGAAGACTTCTATTTCTCCCATTCCAGGGGAGCTAGGCTATGTAAGCAGCGACACTGTAATTTTTATTGATCTGAATCTTCGGGCTCTGTTTTCAAATTTTCAGCTACCAACGCTTGATCGGGACCTCTCCCAAGACAACGGATACACTATTTGGAAAGGATCGTGAAAGTGACATGTGTCATGGTGAGGCCAGTTTCCATTCCACATGTTGCCTTATTTTCTTCTATATCCCCAATTTGCTTCCATGTTCTATATTTTTGCGAGGAAATTTTAAATCATTTTGTATGCTCATCGATGTTGATCTATGGCAAGAGTCTGGTTCATCGCTGTTGGAAATATGCCCTAGAGGCAATAATAAAAGATTATTATATTTCCTTGTTCATGATAATCGTCTATTGTTCATGCTATAATTGTATTGTCCGGAAATCATAATACATGTGTGAATACATAGACCACAATGTGTCCCTAGTAAGCCTCTAGTTGACTAGCTCGTTGATCAATAGATAGTCATGGTTTCCTGACTATGGACATGGGGATGTCATTGATAACGGGTTCACATCATTAGGAGAATGATGTGATGGACAAGACCCAAACCTAAGCATAGCACAAAGATCGTATAGTTCTTTTGCTAGAGCTTTTCTGAATGTCAAGTATCATTCCTTAGACCATGAGATTATGCAACTCCCGGATGCCGTAGGAGTGCTTTGGGTGTATCAAACATCACAACGTAACTGGGTGACTGTAAAGGTGCACTACAGGTATCTCCGAAAGTGTTTGTTGGGTTGGCATGAATCGAGACTGGGATTTGTCACTCCGTATGATGGAGGGGTATCTCTGGGCCCACTCGGTAAGACATCATCATAATGAGCTCAATGTGATCAAGGTGTTGTTCACGGGATAATGTGTTACGGGAACGAGTAAAGAGACTTGCCGGTAACGAGATTGAACAAGGTATCGGTATACCGACGATCGAATCTCAGGCAAGTATCGTACCGATAGACGAAGGGAATTGAGTACGGGATTGATTAAGTCCTCGACATCGTGGTTCATCCGATGAGATCATTGAGGAGCATGTGGGAGGCAACATGGGTATCCAGATCCCGCTGTTGGTTATTGACCGGAGATCGTCTCGGTCATGTCTGCAAGTCTCCCGAACCCGTAGGGTCTACACACTTAAGGTTCGGTGACGCTAGGGTTGTAAAGATATTAGTATGCAGCAAACCGAAGGTTGTTCGGAGTCCCGGATGAGATCCCGGACGTCACGAGAGGTTCCGGAATGGTCTGGAGGTAAAGAATTATATATAGGAAGTGTCGTTTCGGCCATCGGGAAGGATTCGGGGGTCACCGGTATTGTACCGGGACCACCGGATGGGTCCCGGGGGTCCACCGGGTGGGGCCACCCATACCGGAGGGCCCCGTGAGCTGAAGTGGGGAGGGAACCAGCCCATAGTGGGCTGGTGCGCCCCACCATGGGCCTCCCCCTGCGCCTAGGGTTGGAAACCCTAGGGCAGGGGGCGCCCCACTTGCCTTGGGGGGCAAGGCTCCCCCCTTGGTCGCCGCCCCCCTTGGAGATGCATCTCCAGGGCCGGCGCCCCCCCTAGGGGGCCTGTATAAAGGGGGGAGGGAGGGCAGCCGCACCCTGCAGCCTTGGCGCCTCCCTCTCCCCTGCTACACCTCTCCCTCTCTCCGTAGACGCTTAGCGAAGCCCTGCTGGAATTCTGCTGCATCCACCACCACGCCGTCGTGCTGCTGGATCTTCATCAACCTCTCCTTCCCCCTTGCTGGATCAAGAAGGAGGATACGTCATCCCGACCGTACGTGTGTTGAATGCGGAGGTGCTGTCCGTTCGGCACTAGGTCATCGGTGATTCGGATCACGGCGAGTACGATTCCATCATCCACATTCTTCTTGAACGCTTCCGTTACGATCTACAAGTGGTATGTAGATGCTCTCCTATCCCCTCGTTGCTAGAATACTCCATGGATAGATCTTGGTGATGTGTAGGAAAATTTTAATTTCTGCTACGATCCCCAACAGTGGCATCATGAGCTAGGTCTATGCGTAGTTTCTATGCACGAGTAGAACACAAAGTAGTTGTGGGCGTCGAATTGTCAATTCTTCTTGCCGTTACTAGTCCTATCTTGATTCAGCGGTATTGTGGGATGAAGCGGCCCGGACCAACCTTACACGTATGCTTACGTGAGACCGGTTCCACCGACTGACATGCACTAGTTGCATAAGGTGGCTGGCGGGTGTCTGTCTCTCCCACTTTAGTTGGATCGGATTCGATGAACAGGGTCCTTATGAAGGGTAAATAGAGATTGACAATTCACGTTCTGGTTTTAACGTAGGTAAGAAACGTTCTTGCTAGCAACCTATAGCAGCCACGTAAAAACTTGCAACAACAATTAGAGGACGTCTAACTTGTTTTGCAGCAAGTGCTTTGTGATGTGATATTGCCAGAAAGTTGTGATGAATCATGTATGTGATGTATGAGATGATCTTGTTATTGTAATAGGAATCACGACTTGCATGTCGATGAGTATAACAACCGGCAGGAGCCATAGGAGTTGTCTTTATTTATTTATGACCTGTGTCAACTTAAATCGTCATGTAATTACTTTACTTTATTGCTAAAGCGTTAGCCATAGTAGTAGAAGTAATAGTTGACGTGACAACTTCATAAAGACACGATGATGGAGATCATGATGATGGAGATCATGGTGTCATGCCGGTGACAATGATGAACATGGCGCCCCGAAGATGGAGATCAATGGAGCGAAATGATGTTGGCCATATCATGTAACTATTTGATTGCATGTGATGTTTATCATGTTTTACATCTTATTTGCTTAGAACGACGGTAGCATAAATAAGATGATCCCTCATTAAAATATCAAAAATGTGTTCTCCCTAACTGTGCACCATTGCTAAGGTTCGTCGTTCTGAAGCACCACGTGATGATCGGGTGTGATAGGTTCTTACGTTCGCATACAACGGGTGTAAGCCATATTTACACACGCAATACACTTAGGTTGGATTGACGAGCCTAGCATGTACAGACATGGCCTCGGAACACGGAGGACCGAAAGGTCGAACATGAGTCGTATAGAAGATACGATCAACATAGAGATGTTCACCGATGATAACTAGTCCGTCTCACGTGATGATCGGACACGGCCTAGTTGACTCGGATCATGTATCACTTAGATGACTAGAGGGATGTCAAATCTGAGTGGGAGTTCATTCATTAATTTGATTAGATGAACTTAATTATCATGAACTTAGTCTAAATCTTTACAATATGTCTTGTAGATCAAATGGCCCACGCTAATGTCACCCTCAACTTCAACGTGTTCCTAGAGAAAACCAAGCTGAAAGATGATGGCAACAACTATGCGGACTGGGTCCGGAACCTGAGGATCATCCTCTTAGCTGCCAAGAAAGATTATGTCCTAGAAGCACCGCTAGGTGAAGCACCATTCCCAGAAAACCAGGACGTTATGAACGCCCATCAGTCACGTGCTAATGATTACTCCCTCGTTAAGTGCGGCATGCTTTACAGCTTAGAACCGGGGCTCCAAAAGCGTTTTGAGCAACACGGAGCATATGAGATGTTCGAGGAGCTGAAATTGATTTTCCAAGATCATGCCCGGGTCGAGAGATGTGATGTCTCCGACAAGTTCTTTAGCTGCAAGATGGAGGAAAATAGCTCTGTCAATGAACACATACTCAAGATGTCTGGGTTGCACAACCGCTTGACTCAGCTGGAAGTTAATCTCCCGGATGAGGCGGTCATTGACAGAATCCTTCAGTCGCTCCCACCTAGCTACAAGAGCTTCGTGATGAACTACAATATGCAGGGGATGGAAAAGACCATTCCCGAGTTGTATTCAATGCTGAAATCTGCGGAGGTGGAGATCAAAAAGGAACATCAAGTGTTGATGGTGAATAAAACCACTAAGTTCAAGAAAGGCAAGGGTAAGAAGAACTTCAAGAAGGACGGCAAGGAGGTTGCCGCGCCTGGTAAATCAGTTGCCAGGAAGAAGTCAAAGAATGGACCCAAACCTGAAACTGAGTGCTTTTATTGCAAGGGAAATGGTCACTGGAAGCGGAATTGCCCCAAGTACTTAGCGGATAAGAAGGCCGGCAACACCAAAGGTATATGTGATATACATGTTATTGATGTGTACATTACCAGCACTCGTAGTAGTTCCTGGGTATTTGATACCGGTGCGGTTGCTCATATTTGTAACTCAAAGCAGGAGCTGCGGAATAAACGGAGACTGGCGAAGGACGAGGTGACGATGCGCGTCGGGAATGGTTCCAGGGTCGATGTGATCGCCGTCGGCACGCTACCTCTACATTTACCTACGGGATTAGTTTTGAACCTCAATAATTGTTATTTAGTGCCAAGTTTGAGCATGAACATTGTATCTGGATCTCGATTAATTCGAGATGGCTACTCATTTAAATCTGAGAATAATGGTTGTTCTATTTATATGAGTGATATGTTTTATGGTCATGCTCCGATGGTTAATGGTTTATTCTTAATGAATCTCGTACGTGATGATACACATATTCATAGTGTGAATACCAAAAGATGTAAAGTTAATAACGATAGTCCCACATACTTGTGGCACTGCCGCCTTGGTCACATTGGTGTCAAGCGCATGAAGAAGCTCCATGCTGATGTACTTTTAGAGTCTCTCGATTATGAATCATTTGACACATGCGAACCATGCCTCATGGGCAAAATGACCAAGACTCCATTCTCAGGGACAATGGAGCGAGCTACCAACTTGTTGGAAATCATACATACAGATGTGTGTGGTCCAATGAGCGTTGAGGCTCGCGGAGGCTATCGTTATGTTCTCACTCTCACTGATGATTTGAGTCGATATGGGTATGTCTACTTAATGAAACACAAGTCTGAGACCTTTGAAAAGTTCAAGGAGTTTCAGAGTGAGGTCGAGAATCAACGTGACAGAAAAATAAAGTTCTTACGATCAGATCGTGGGGGAGAATATTTAAGTCATGAATTTGGCACACACTTAAGAAAATGTGGAATCGTTTCACAACTCACGCCGTCTGGAACACCTCAGTGTAACGGTGTGTCCGAACGTCGTAATCGCACTCTATTGGATATGGTGCGATCTATGATGTCTCTTACCGATCTACCGCTCTCATTTTGCGGCTATGCTTTAGAGACTGTCGTATTCACTTTAAATAGGGCTCCGTCAAAATCCGTTGAGACGACACCGTATGAATTATGGTTTGGCAAGAAACCCAAGATGTCGTTTCTGAAAGTTTGGGGTTGCGATGCTTATGTCAAGAAACTTCAACCTGAAAAGCTCGAACCCAAATCGGAAAAATGCGTCTTCATAGGATATCCCAAAGAAACAGTTGGGTATACCTTCTACCTCAGATCCGAAGGCAAGATCTTTGTTGCCAAGAACGGGTCCTTTCTAGAGAAAGAGTTTCTCGCGAAAGAAGTAAGTGGGAGGAAAGTAGAGCTTGATGAAGTACTACCTCTTGAAAATCAGGGTAGCGCAACTCAGGAAAATGTTCCTGTGGTGCCTGCACCGATTAGAGAGGAGGTTAATGATGATGATGATCAAGATACTTCTGATCAAGCTCCTACTGAACTTCGTAGGTCCACAAGGACACGTTCCGCACCAGAGTGGTACGACAACCCTGTCCTGGAAATCATGTTGTTGGACAACGGTGAACCTTCGAACTATGAAAAAGCGATGGCGGGCCCAGATTCCGACAAATGGCTAGAAGCCATGAAATCCGAGATAGAATCCATGTATGAAAACAAAGTATGGACTTTGAATGACTTGCCCGATGATCGGCGAGCCATAGAAAATAAATGGATCTTTAAGTAGAAGACAGATGCGGATGGTAATGTGACCATCTATAAGGCTCGACTTGTCGCTAAGGGTTATCGACAAGTTCAAGGGGTTGACTACGATGAGACTTTCTCACCCGTAGCGAAGCTGAAGTCCGTCCGAATCATGTTAGCAATTGCCGCATTCTATGATTATGAGATATGGCAAATGGACGTCAAAACGGCATTCCTTAACGGCTTTCTTAAGGAAGAATTGTATATGATGCAGCCGGAAGGTTTTGTCGATCCTAAGAATGCTAACAAAGTATGCGAGCTCCAGCTCTCTATCTATGGGCTGGTGCAAGCATCTCGGAGTTGGAACATTCGCTTTGATGAGATGATCAAAGCGTTTGGGTTTATGCAGACTTATGGAGAAGCCTGCGTTTACAAGAAAGTGAGTGGGAGCTCCGTAGCATTTCTCATATTATATGTGGATGACATACTATTGATGGGAAATGATATAGAATTCTCGGAAAGCATAAAGGCCTATTTGAACAAGTGTTTTTCAATGAAGGACCTTGGAGAAGCTGCTTATATATTAGGCATCAAGATCTATAGAGATAGATCGAGACGCCTCATAGGTCTTTCACAAAGTACGTACCTTGACAAGATTTTGAAGAAGTTCAAAATGGATCAGTCCAAGAAGGGGTTCTTGCCTGTATTGCAAGGTGTGCGATTGAGCACGGCTCAATGCCCGACCACGGCAAAAGATATAGAAGAGATGAGTGTCATCCCCTATGCCTCAGCCATAGGGTCTATTATGTATGCCATGCTGTGTACCAGACCCGATGTAAACCTTGCCGTAAGTTTGGTAGGTAGGTACCAAAGTAATCCCGGCAAGGAACACTGGACAGCGGTCAAAAACATCCTGAAGTACCTGAAAAGGACTAAGGATATGTTTCTCGTTTATGGAGGTGCCGAAGAGCTCGTCGTAAAGGGTTACGTCGATGCCAGCTTCGACACAGATCTGGATGACTCCAAGTCACAAACTGGATACGTGTATATTTTGAATGGAGGGGCAGTAAGCTGGTGCAGTTGCAAGCAAAGCGTCGTGGCGGGATACATGTGAAGCAGAGTATATGGCAGCCTCAGAGGCAGCACAAGAAGCAGTCTGGGTGAAGGAGTTCATTACCGACCTAGGAGTCATACCCAATGCGTCGGACCCGATGACTCTCTTCTGTGACAACACTGGAGCAATTGCCCTTGCGAAGGAGCCCAGGTTTCACAGGAAGACCAGGCATATCAAGCGTCACTTCAACTCCATTCGTGAAAGTGTTCAAAATGGAGACATAGAGATTTGTAAAGTACATACGGACCTGAATGTGGCAGATCCGTTGACTAAACCTCTCCCTAGAGCAAAACATGATCAACACCAAAATTCCATGGGTGTGCGATTCATCACAATGTAACTAGACTATTGTCTCTAGTGCAAGTGGGAGACTGTTGGAAATATGCCCTAGAGGCAATAATAAAAGGATTATTATATTTCCTTGTTCATGATAATCGTCTATTGTTCATGCTATAATTGTATTGTCCGGAAATCATAATACATGTGTGAATACATAGACCACAATGTGTCCCTAGTAAGCCTCTAGTTGACTAGCTCGTTGATCAATAGATAGTCATGGTTTCCTGACTATGGACATGGGGATGTCATTGATAACGGGATCACATCATTAGGAGAATGATGTGATGGACAAGACCCAAACCTAAGCATAGCACAAAGATCGTATAGTTCGTTTGCTAGAGCTTTTCTGAATGTCAGGTATCATTCCTTAGACCATGAGATTATGCAACTCCCGGATGCCGTAGGAGTGCTTTGGGTGTATCAAACGTCACAACGTAACTGGGTGACTATAAAGGTGCACTACAGGTATCTCCGAAAGTGTTTGTTGGGTTGGCATGAATCGAGACTGGGATTTGTCACTCCGTATGACGGAGAGGTATCTCTGGGCCCACTCGATAAGACATCATCATAATGAGCTCAATGTGATCAAGGTGTTGTTCACGGGATAATGTGTTACGGGAACGAGTAAAGAGACTTGCCGGTAACGAGATTGAACAAGGTATCGGTATACCGACGATCGAATCTCGGGCAAGTATCCTACCGATAGACGAAGGGAATTGAGTACGGGATTGATTAAGTCCTCGACATCGTGGTTCATCCGATGAGATCATCGAGGAGCATGTGGGTGTTGGAAATATGCCCTAGAGGCAATAATAAAAGCATTATTATTATATTTCCTTATTCATGATAATTGTCTTTATTCGTGCTATAATTGTGTTATCCGGAAATCGTAATACATGTGTGAATAACAGACAACAATGTGTCCCTAGTGAGCCTCTAGTTGACTAGCTCGTTGATCGACAGATAGTCATGGTTTCCTGACTATGGACATTGGATGTCATCGATAATGGGATCACATCATTAGGAGAATGATGTGATGGACAAGACCCAATCCTAAACATAGCATAAGATCGCATAGTTCGTTTGCTAGAGTTTTCCAATGTCAAGTATCCTTTCCTTAGACCATGAGATCGTGTAACTCCCGGATACCGTAGGAGTGCTTTGGGTGTGCCAAACGTCACAACGTAACTGGGTGACTATAAAGGTATACTACGGGTATCTCTGAAAGTGTCTGTTGGGTTGACATGGATCGAGACTGGGATTTGTCACTCCGCTTGACGGAGAGGTATCACCGGGCCCTCTCGGTAATGCATCATCACAATGAGCTCAAGGTGATCAAAGTGTTTGATCACGGGATCATGCATTACGGTACGAGAAAAGTGACTTGCCGATAACGAGATTGAACGAGGTATTGTGATACCGACGATCGAATCTCGGGCAAGTAAAATACCGATTGACAAAGGGAATCGTATACGGGATTAATTGAATCCTTGACATCGTGGTTCATCCGATGATATCATCGTGGAACATGTGGGAGCCAACATGGGTATCCAGATCCCGCTGTTGGTTATTGCCCGAGAGCCGTCTCGGTCATGTCTGCATGTCTCCCGAACCCGTAGGGTCTACACACTTAAGGTTCGGTGACGCTAGGGTTGTAGGGATATGTATGTGCAGTAACCCGAATGTTGTTCGGAGTCCCGAATGAGATCCCGGACGTCACAAGGAGTTCCGGAATGGTCCGGAGGTAAAGAATTATATATAGGAAGTGCTGTTTCGGCCATCGGGACAAGTTTCGGGGTTATCGGTATTGTACCGGGACCATCGGAGGGGTCCCGGGGGTCCACCAGGTGGGGCCACCTGCCTTGGTGGGCCACATGGGCCTTAGGGGGTGCGCCTTGGCCTGCTTGGGCCAAGGGGAACCAGCCCCAAAGGGCCCATGCGCCTAGGGTTCCATCTAGGAGGAGTCCTAGTGGTGGAAGGCACCTCCTAGATGGCTTGGGGGGGAGGGAAACCTCCCTGGCCGCCGCCCCCTTGGGAGATTAGATCTCCCAGGGCCGGTGCCCCCCCCCAAGAGTCCTATATAAAGGGGGCAGGGGAGGGGGGCTGCGCACCCATTGCCCTGGCACCTCCCTCTCCCTCTCCAACACCTCCTCCTCCTCCGTAAGTGCACGGCGAAGCCCTGCCGGAGTACTGCAGTTCCACCATCACCACGCCGTCGTGCTGCTGCTGGAGCCTTCTTCCCCAACCTCTCCTTTGCCTTGCTGGATCAAGAAGGAGGAGACGTCACGCTTTTCGTACGCGTGTTGAACGCGGAGGTGCTGTCCGTTCAGCACTAGATCATCGGTGAATTGGATCACGGCGAGTACGACTACCTCATCCACGTTCACTTGAACGCTTCCGTTGCGATCTACAAAGTGGTATGTAGATGCTATCTAATCTGAATACTCGTTGCTAGATGAACTCATAGATGGATCTTGGTGAAACCGTAGGAAAAATTTTAATTTTCTGCAACGTTCCCCAACAGTGGCATCATGAGCTAGGTCTATGCGTAGTTCTTCTTGCGCGAGTAGAACACAATTTGTTGTGGGCATAGATGTTATCAACTCTTCTTGCCGCTACTAGTCTTATCTTGCTTCAGCGGTATTGTGGGATGAAGCGGCCCGGACCAACCTTACACGTACGCTTACGTGAGACTGGTTCCACCGACTAACATGCACCAGTTGCATAAGGTGGCTGGCGGGTGTCTGTCTCTCCTACTTTAGTTGGAGCGGATTCGATGAAAAGGGTCCTTATGAAGGGTAAATAGAAGTTGACAAATCACGTTGTGGCTTTTACGTAGGTAAGAAAACGTTCTTGCTAGAACCCTAATTCAGCCACGTAAAACTTGCAACAACAATTAGAGGACGTCTAACTTGTTTTTGCAGCAAGTGCTTTGTGATATGATATGGCCAAAGTTGTGATGAATGATGAATGATCTATATGTGATGTATGAGATGTTCATGATATTGTAATAGGAATCACGACTTGCATGTCGATGAGTATGACAACCGGCAGGAGCCATAGGAGTTGTCTTTATTTTTTGTATGACCTGCGTGTCATTGAGAAACGCCATGTAAATTACTTTACTTTATTGCTAAACGCGTTAGCCATAGTAGTAGAAGTAATAGTTGGCGAGCAACTTCATGGAGACACGATGATGAAGATCATGATGATGAAGATCATGGTGTCAAGCCGGTGACAAGATGATCATGGAGCCCCAAGATGGAGATCAAAGGAGCTATGTGATATTGGCCATATCATGTCACGTTTATTATTTGATTGCATGTGATGTCTATCATGTTTTGCATCTTGTTTACTTAGAACGACGGTAGTAAATAAGATGATCCCTCATAATAATTTCAAGAAAGTGTTCACCCTAACTGTGCACCGTTGCTAAGGTTCGTCGTTCCGAAGCACCACGTGATGATCGGGTGTGATAGGTCCTTACGTTCGCATACAACGGGTGTAAGCCAGATTTACACACGCAAAACACTTAGGTTGACTTGACGAGCCTAGCATGTACAGACATGGCCTCGGAACACAGAAGACCGAAAGGTCGAGCATGAGTCGTATAGAAGATGCGATCAACATGAAGATGTTCACCGATGTTGACTAGTCCGTCTCACGTGATGATCGGACACGGCCTAGTTGACTCGGATCATGTAATACTTAGATGACTAGAAGAGGGATGTCTATCTAAGTGGGAGTTCATTAAATAATTTGATTAAATGAACTTTATTATCATGAACTTAGTCTAAAAATATTTACAATATGTCTTGTAGATCAAATGGCCAACGTAGTCCTCAACTTCAACTCGTTCCTAGAGAAAACCAAGCTGAAAGACGATGGTAGCAACTATACGAACTGGGTCCGGAACCTGAGGATTATCCTCATAGCTGCCAAGAAAGATTATGTCCTAAGAGCACCGCTGGGTGAAGCACCTATTCTCCCTGCAGAACAAGACGTTATGAACGCTTGGCAGTCACGCTGCGATGATTACTCCCTCATTCAGTGCGGCATGCTTTACAGCTTAGAGCCGGGACTCCAAAAGCGTTTTGAGAGACATGGAGCATATGAGATGTTCGAAGAGCTGAAAATGGTTTTCCAAGCTCATGCCCGGGTCGAGAGATATGAAGTCTCTGATTAATTCTTTAGCTGTAAGATGGAGGAAAATGGCTCTGTCAGTGAGCACATACTCAAAATGTCTGGGTTGCACAACCGCTTGACTCAACTGGAAGTTAATCTCCCGGATGAAGCGGTCATTGACAGAATCCTCCAGTCACTTCCACCTAGCTACAAGAGCTTTGTGATGAACTACAATATGCAGGGGATGGTAAAGACCATTCCTGAAGTATATGCTATGCTGAAATCAGCAGAGGTAGAAATCAAGAAGGAGCATCAAGTGTTGATGGTGAATAAAACCACTAAGTTCAAGAAGGGCAAGGGTAAAAAGAACTTCAAGAAGGACGGCAAGGAAGTTGTCGCGCCCGGTAAGCAAGTTACCGGGAAGAAGCCAAAGAATGGACCCAAGCCCGAAACTGAGTGCTTTTTTTGCAAGGGAAGTGGTCACTGGAAGCGGAACTGCCCCAAATACTTAGCGGACAAGAAGGCCGGCAAAACCAAAGGTATATGTGATATACATGTAATTGATGTGTACCTTACCAGTACTCGTAGTAGCTCTTGGGTATTTGATACCGGTGCAGTTGCTCACATTTGTAACTCAAAGCAGGAGCTGCGGAATAAACGGAGACTGGCAAAGGACGAGGTGACGATGCGCGTCGGGAATGGTTCCAAGGTCGATGTGATCGCCGTCGGCACGCTGCCTCTACATTTACCTACGGGATTAGTTTTAAACCTCAATAATTGTTATTTAGTGCCAAGTTTGAGCATGAACATTGTATCTGGGTCTCGTTTAATTCGAGATGGCTACTCATTTAAATCCGAGAATAATGGTTGTTCTATTTATATGAGAGATATGTTTTATGGTCATGCTCCGATGGTTGATGGTTTATTCTTAATGAATCTCGTACGTGATGATACACATATTCATAGTGTGAATACCAAAAGAGTGAAAGTTGATAACAATAGTCTCACATATTTGTGGCACTGCCGCCTTGGTCACATAGGTGTCAAACGCATGAAGAAGCTCCATGCAGATGGACTTTTAGAGTCTCTTGATTATGAATCATTTGACACGTGCGAACCATGCCTCATGGGTAAAATGACCAAGACTCCGTTCTCAGGAACAATGGAGCGAGCAACCAACTTATTGGAAATCATACATACTGATGTGTGTGGTCCAATGAGTGTTGAGGCTCGCGGTGGCTATCGTTATGTTCTCACCCTCACTGATGACTTGAGTAGATATGGGTATATCTACTTAATGAAACACAAGTCTGAAACCTTTGAAAAGTTCAAGGAATTTCAGAGTGAGGTTGAAAATCAACGTGAAAGAGAGATCAAGTTTCTACGATCAGATCGTGGAGGAGAATACTTGAGTCACGAATTTGGCACACACTTAAGAAAATGTGGAATAGTTTCACAACTCACGCCGCCTGGAACACCTCAGCGTAATGGTGTGTCCGAACGTCGTAATCGCACTCTATTAGATATGGTGCGATCTATGATGTCTCTTACCGACTTACCGCTATCTTTTTGGGGCTATGCTTTAGAGACTGCCGCATTCACTTTAAATAGGGCTCCGTCGAAATCTGTTGAGACGACACGTATGAATTATGGTTTGGAAAGAAACCTAAGCTGTCGTTTCTAAAAGTTTGGGGATGCGATGCTTATGTCAAGAAACTTCAACCTGAGAAGCTCGAACCCAAGTCGGAAAAATGCGTCTTCATAGGATACCCGAAAGAAACTGTTGGGTATACCTTCTACCTCAGATCCGAAGGCAAGATCTTTGTTGCCAAGAATGGATCCTTTCTGGAGAAAGAGTTTCTCTCGAAAGAAGTAAGTGGGAGGAAAGTAGAACTTGATGAAGTGTTACCTCTTGAACCGGAAAATGGCGAAACTCAAGAAAACGTTTCTGAGGTGCCTGCACCGACTAGAGAGGAAATTAATGATGATGATCAAGATGCTTCTGATCAAGCTCCTACTGAAATTCGAAGGTCCACAAGGACACGTTCCGCACCAGAGTGGTACGGCAACCCTGTCTTGGAAATCATGTTGTTAGACAACGGTGAACCTTCGAACTATGAGGAAGCAATGGCGGGCCCGGATTCCGACAAATGGCTGGAAGCCATGAAATCCGAGATAGGATCCATGTATGAAAACGAAGTATGGACTTTGACTAACTTGCCCGTTGAACGGCGAGCCATAGAAAATAAATGGATCTTTAAGAAGAAGGCAGACGCGGATGGTAATGTGACCATCTATAAAGCTCGGCTTGTCGCTAAGGGTTATCGACAAGTTCAAGGGGTTGACTACGATGAGACTTTCTCACCGGTAGCGAAGCTGAAGTCCGTCCGAATCATGTTAGCAATTGCCGCATACTATGATTATGAGATATGGCAAATGGATGTCAAAACGGCATTCCTTAATGGTTTCCTTAAGGAAGAATTGTATATGATGCAGCCGGAAGGTTTTGTCGATCCTAAGAATGCTGACAAGGTGTGCAAGCTCCAACGCTTGATTTATGGGCTGGTGCAAGCATCTCGGAGTTGGAACATTCGCTTTGATGAGATGATCAAAGCGTTTGGGTTTACACAGACTTATGGAGAAGCCTGTGTTTACAAGAAAGTGAGTGGGAGCTCTGTAGCATTTCTCATATTATATGTAGACGACATACTTTTGATGGGAAAGGATATAGAACTCTTGGACAGCATTAAGGCCTACTTGAATAAGAGTTTTTCAATGAAGGACCTTGGAGAAGCTGCTTATATATTAGGCATCAAGATCTATAGAGATAGATCGAGACGCCTCATAGGTCTTTCACAAAGCACATACCTTGATAAAATATTGAAGAAGTTCAATATGGATCAATCTAAGAAAGGGTTCTTACCTGTGTTACAAGGTGTGAAATTGAGCTCAGCTCAATGTCCGACCACGGCAGAAGATATAGAAGAGATGAGGGTCATCCCCTATGCCTCAGCCATAGGTTCTATTATGTATGCCATGCTATGTACCAGACCTGATGTAAACCTTGCCGTAAGTTTGGTAGGTAGGTACCAGAGTAATCCCGGCAAGGAACACTGGACAGCGGTCAAGAATATCCTGAAGTACCTGAAAAGGACTAAGGAAATGTTTCTCGTTTATGGAGGTGACGAAGAGCTCGTCGTAAAAGGTTACGTCGACGCTAGCTTCGACACAGATCTGGATGACTCTAAGTCACAAACCGGATACGTGTATATTTTGAATGGTGGGGCAGTAAGCTGGTGCAGTTGCAAGCAAAGCGTCGTGGCGGGATCTACATGTGAAGCGGAGTACATGGCAGCCTCGGAGGCAGCACATGAAGCAATTTGGGTGAAGGAGTTCATCACCGACCTCGGAGTCATACCCAATGCATCGGGGCCAATCAAGCTCTTCTGTGACAACACTGGAGCTATTGCACTTGCAAAGGAGCCCAGGTTTCACAAGAAGACCAGGCAAATCAAGCGTCGCTTCAACTCCATTCGTGAAAATGTTCAAGATGGAGACATAGAAATTTGCAAAGTGCACACGGATCTGAATGTCGCAGATCCGTTGACTAAACCTCTCCCTAAGGCAAAACATGATCAGCACCAGAACTCTATGGGTGTTCGATTCATCACAATGTAACTAGATTATTGACTCTAGTGCAAGTGGGAGACTGTTGGAAATATGCCCTAGAGGCAATAATAAAAGCATTATTATTATATTTCCTTATTCATGATAATTGTCTTTATTCGTGCTATAATTGTGTTATCCGGAAATCGTAATACATGTGTGAATAACAGACAACAATGTGTCCCTAGTGAGCCTCTAGTTGACTAGCTCGTTGATCGACAGATAGTCATGGTTTCCTGACTATGGACATTGGATGTCATCGATAATGGGATCACATCATTAGGAGAATGATGTGATGGACAAGACCCAATCCTAAACATAGCATAAGATCGCATAGTTCGTTTGCTAGAGTTTTCCAATGTCAAGTATCCTTTCCTTAGACCATGAGATCGTGTAACTCCCGGATACCGTAGGAGTGCTTTGGGTGTGCCAAACGTCACAACGTAACTGGGTGACTATAAAGGTATACTACGGGTATCTCTGAAAGTGTCTGTTGGGTTGACATGGATCGAGACTGGGATTTGTCACTCCGCTTGACGGAGAGGTATCACCGGGCCCTCTCGGTAATGCATCATCACAATGAGCTCAAGGTGATCAAAGTGTTTGATCACGGGATCATGCATTACGGTACGAGAAAAGTGACTTGCCGATAACGAGATTGAACGAGGTATTGTGATACCGACGATCGAATCTCGGGCAAGTAAAATACCGATTGACAAAGGGAATCGTATACGGGATTAATTGAATCCTTGACATCGTGGTTCATCCGATGAGATCATCGTGGAGCATGTGGGAGCCAACATGGGTATCCAGATCCCGCTGTTGGTTATTGCCCGAGAGCCATCTCGGTCATGTCTGCATGTCTCCCGAACCCGTAGGGTCTACACACTTAAGGTTCGGTGACGCTAGGATTGTAGGGATATGTATGTGCAGTAACCCGAATGTTGTTCGGAGTCCCGGATGAGATCCCGGACGTCACGAGGAGTTCCGGAATGGTCCGGAGGTAAAGAATTATATATAGGAAGTGCTGTTTCGGCCATCGGGACAAGTTTCGGGGTTATCGGTATTGTACCGGGACCACCGGAGGGGTCCCGGGGGTCCACCAGGTGGGGCCACCTGCCTTGGTGGGCCACATGGGCCTTAGGGGGTGCGCCTTGGCCTGCTTGGGCCAAGGGGAACCAGCCCCAAAGGGCCCATGCGCCTAGGGTTCCATCTAGGAGGAGTCCTAGTGGTGGAAGGCACCTCCTAGATGGCTTGGGGGGGAGGGAAACATCCCTGGCCGCCGCCCCCTTGGGAGATTAGATCTCCCAGGGCCGGCGCCCCCCCCAAGAGGCCTATATAAAGGGGGCAGGGGAGGGGGGCTGCGCACCCATTACCCTGGCGCCTCCCTCTCCCTCTCCAACACCTCCTCCTCCTCCGTAAGTGCACGGCGAAGCCCTGCCGGAGTACTGCAGTTCCACCATCACCACGTCGTCGTGCTGCTGCTGGAGCCTTCTTCCCCAACCTCTCCTTTGCCTTGCTGGATCAAGAAGGAGGAGACGTCACGCTTTCCGTACGTGTGTTGAACGCGGAGGTGCTGTCCGTTCAGCACTAGATCATCAGTGAATTGGATCACGGCGAGTACGACTACCTCATCCACGTTCACTTGAACGCTTCCGTTGCGATCTACAAAGTGGTATGTAGATGCTATCTAATCTGAATACTCGTTGCTAGATGAACTCATAGATGGATCTTGGTGAAACCGTAGGAAAAATTTTAATTTCCTGCAACGTTCCCCAACAGTGGGAGCCAACATGGGTATCCAGATCCCGCTGTTGGTTATTGACCGGAGATCGTCTCGGTCATGTCTGCACGTCTCCCGAACCCGTAGGGTCTACACACTTAAGGTTCGGTGACGCTAGGGTTGTAAAGATATTAGTATGCAGCAAACCGAAGGTTGTTCGGAGTCCGGGATGAGATCCCGGACGTCATGAGAGGTTCCGGAATGGTCCGGAGGTAAAGAATTATATATAAGAAGTGTCGTTTTGGCCATCGAGAAGGATTCGGGGGTCACCGGTATTGTATCGGGACCACCGGATGGGTCCCGAGGGTCCACCGGGTGGGGCCACCCATCCCGGAGGGCCCCGTGGTCTGAAGTGGGGAGGGAACCAGCCCATAGTGGGCTGGTGCGCCCCCCCATGGGCCTCCCCGCTGCGCCTAGGGTTGGAAACCCTAGGGCAGGGGGCGCCCCACTTGCCTTGGGGGGCAAGGCTCCCCCCTTGGCCGCCGCCCTCCCTTGGAGATGCATCTCCAGGGCCGACGTCCCCCCCTAGGGGGCCTATATAAAGGGGGGGAGGGAGGGCAGCCGCACCCTACAGCCTTGGCGCCTCCCTCTCCCCTGCTACACCTCTCCCTCTCTCCGTAGACGCTTGGCGAAGCCCTGCTGGAATTCTGCTGCATCCACCACCACGCCGTCGTGCTGCTGGATCTTCATCAACCTCTCCTTCCCCCTTGCTGGATCAAGAAGGAGGAGACGTCATCCCGACCGTACGTGTGTTGAAGGCGGAGGTGTTGTTCGTTCGGCACTAGGTCATCGGTGATTCGGATCACGGCGAGTACGACTCCATCATCCACGTTCTTCTTGAACGCTTCCATTGCGATCTACAAGTGGTATGTAGATGCTCTCCTATCCCTTCGTTGCTAGAATACTCCATGGATAGATCTTGGTGATGCGTAGGAAAAATTTAATTTCTGCTACGATCCCCAACAATCGCAACATCGGTGTTGTTTGGTTCTTCTTTTCTCCAAGCATGGTTTTGGCTCGGCAGTGGTAGTAGTTGTGGCTATGGAGATCAAGAACAATGGGAATGAATGGTGTGACATTGGTGATGATGTAGCTGAAGGAGAGGGTAAACAGACATGATGTGTTTCTGACTAATGGGCTGCAGGTTTGGCACAAGGAAACTATTATTATGCCTTGTGAGGTCCGACGACAGTGACCGGATGACTTGAGCAAAGCTGTGAAAAAATCTGGTATGTTTTCCATCAAACTCAAGTTGTTATGTCCAAATACATGTATTTCTGAATAAATGCAGACAATATGTTTACTCATTGTCAAAATCTTTGTACCTCTATGCCTACAGCCTACAACCTGAGCCACTCGACGACCAGTCTACAAGTAGATGTTACAAATATAGATGCAAATATGTTAATTCTAATGTGGCATCGAATTCCTAATAATTCGTACCTGAATAACATTGTGATTTATTCGCTATCTTACTATCGTATCTGCCTCAAGCATAACCGAATGCATCTATTTCCGATGAGGCCAACTATCCAAAATCCTCCCACCATCTTAAATTCATTTATGATTTTTTGTTAAAGGCTTTGTTCTATGTAGATACTGAAATTAGCACCGCCAAACTTAACTTTTGGACTCTCCTTTCCGTATAGAACTTGGCTGGCCTTAACTTTTAGTTTTTGTCATAATTATGGGATTTCTTGTGTTTGTTTGTGCATGGTTGCTTCTCGTGATCCGTCATCCCATTGGTGTTGCTGCTTGTAATTTAACTTGTACTGATCCATGCCAGCTGCATAATTATTTACTAGCTTGGTTTGTTAAAGACCATTAGTTTTTAAAGGCCATTAATTAGCTAGATTGGTTTTGATCTTGGACTTGTATCCTTTAGCTAGCTCGCATTTCTGAGACATCATATTTGGCGCTTCTCTCAGCATTTACAAAAGCGAGAGAATAATGGCATGCATACATGAAGGCTATCTCCCATATTGTTAGATCTAGAGTTTATTCTATAAATGGTTTACTCCCTTATTATTCTGTTGGATTTGCATGTACATTTACTTATGCAATTGGGAAGCGAAAACTAAAGTTCAATTCCAGTTTTTTTTTCCAGAAACATAAAACAGTGACATACAATATAATGCATCAGCAGAAGAGGAGGAGGAGGCATATGAAGCTGAGAGAGGTGACGGGGAGCACAAGAAACTGCTCCCGCTGCAAGAGAGGGAGCCATGCCAATAGTCAATTGTGGGCTTGTGGTGCTGGTCGCGACCGCCGCATCACCAACCATGATCGTCCAGGTTGTGGCATGGGGGTCGTGCTTGCTGCTTGCGCGGCGATTCCCCCATCGTGATGATAAGGCGACTCGCGACTCCCCAACCCCGATGATAAGGCTTCATCCATTCAATTTTGACTCTATAGACAACTAGCTTTTGGTAAGTGCAGCATGCTCAAGTTTACTTTGTAGCTATTTTCGTGTTCTGCATTTTAGTGGTACAAGATTGTGTTGCTCAATCTTGGCCTAGAGGTGCTCCCATTTTAGGCCAAACACATTTTATTCTAAAACCATTGCATCGTTTGCTGAAATGCTTCAAGGTGGTTTTACTATGACAGTATGACCATGCTTGTAATGCCAACTTGGCTTGAGAGGTCGGCTAATTCAGTAGGCTTATTCAATGGCGAATAGGTCCATGTATTAGATAGGATCAACAAGAGTTGGCTGGCAGCTGCTATGTATATGTTATAAATCAGAGGCAATTAATCTGTCTTTGCCCCCCTTTTTTTAATTCAAGCCCTTAAGATTATGCTCTTAAATGCATACACATGACTTACTTCCAGATTTAACAAGACGCATTCTACAATGAGCTATATAGCTGATGTTGATCATAATCAGTACGTGTACAGAGCAGTTTTAAGATTTCCTGTTTTCTTGATATTGAATACCAATTGCGCAGTATGTGTATTTGTATCATATTGCAGACTTGCAGTGGAAGTAGTGCCTGCTATACATGAGATGTACCTTATTTTTAGATAACTTTTTTTAAAATTAAAAATACTAAATGCACATGTTTCTATCAATTTATTGGTACTCGATGACTTCCTTATCCAGGTTGTGATTTGCTATACAATTTCATACATGTTAGAAGGTACATATGAGATAGAGTAAAGTTGATTATATATGGGATATAGACTAGAAAATTATAAGGCGACATATGCAAGTTGTCTGAAAAATCTTAGGAATGCATTGACTTTGGCCGAACACGGGGCAAGAAATGAATGTGATGCCTGATAGTTATCGTCGCTGCACCTTTGCATCTGCTTCTATTTTGTTGCAATATCCTACATTGAATGAGAGCTGTTACCATGCAGGTTCCAACACTACCACAAAGCTTGGTTAAGCCATGGGTCACTTATTGATAAATGTAGTTGAAGTCTATTATTTTGCAAAATGAAATATATATTCTTGGTTTAATGATTTAGTACATATTGTTTCAAAACTGCTTACGTTGATTTTTGTGCTAAGGTTGAGATAACTAGGTAATTATCTAGCCATGTCAGTAACATAATGTGCCTTGAGTATTCAAACGTGATAATAGAAATTTTGCAACTTGATATTTAATTCTTGCAAGGAATAATGTTGTTTGCCCGATTAACGAGATACTTGAATCACTTCACAAAATGTTACGTCTTTGGAGGCGTTCACAGGGAAGGCTACTGGTGTTGGCATCGCTGTTGCCAGTTATAAACTAAATGATATTTAGCGTGATGGAATTTTATCAACTCTTGTGGTGAACACTAATGACCTTTAGTGTTGCATAGTGAGTATGAGATTGGGCCTCCCGTCTTTGGTAGAAAATTTGTTCCTGTCCGTCTAAGTTGTAGAGGGGGCATATATTGCTTATTATTCGCATTAATTGCATTGTGCTTCCCTTCTTTGGTGGAAATTCACTTTATGTCAATTGCCTAATTTGTACAAAAAATGTAGAATGCTATTGGCATAATTACTTTTCCTCGAGAGCAGAGTTTCTGAAGTGTATGGAGACGAGAAAGGTATGTGCTACCATATCCTGATCGTCAAGAGTAAATATGTGTGTGTGGTTTTCACGCAAGTCATTGTTCTGAAGTGTCTTTGCAACTTCAGATTGTGATTTTAGTGTTGCTATTTCTTATATGTTAGAGGGCACACATTATTTTTCACATTCCATCTTTGCAAAGGAGTAGTTGTTATCTATAATCAGATAGTGTAAGAAATGAAAGATTTGTTTGTCATAGCATCAAAATGTTAAATATTAAAATATGCATGACATCATATTCAATACACATAACCGAATTATGCCAAATTTGTTTGATCAGTGCAAAATTGCATATGCTATTTTTTTTATTCCATGCCAACACATGTGTATTTATCTAGGCAGATATAGGCGGTGTGCTATTTAATGCATTGTTATTTAGTTGGCCGGTAATAAGTTCTAAAAAGCATCCTCCTTCAAGAGCCAAATTTCTATAAAATTTAGAGTGAATAAATCTTTGTTCTATATACATGTAATGCTTGTCAGCAACTTTTAGTTTTCTTTTACCGGGAGTGTTAGTTTCTTTTACAATTTAGAAATGGTTGTTTGTTTATTTCTTCTCATCAGATCAGAGTTCATTAGTTTGTTTGTTCCTTTTTATCAGTCATCTACCATGGAATGTTCTATATAAGTTTTTTGTTTTTTGTCCAAAGAGATATTTTCTCTCATGTGCTTTAATCATATGCATGCATGGTTGCGCGTGCAGTATTAAAACCAGTCAATCATTCCTTTTTATGATGAATTTAAGAGTTCTTATCTTGAAAGTAGTCTTAAAACATCTATTTTCTTTTTAGACTAAATTTTTTAATTGTAGGGTCTATGCCAATGATATGATGCTTACATGTTCTATGATGTTTTTCCAACACACCGTCCATGGTTGCTTGACAGGAAACAGAGAAGTGGCCGGATGGGCAATCAACTCATCTGTTGATTGGATTGGGGGTGGCATGAACAAAGTAAAGGTGAAGAAAGCAAGCTTGGACGCTAGGTGGCGGCACCAACAGGGGAAGTGCCAGGCGTGAACCGAACATGTATGGCTTGTTGCTTTGAGTCTTGCCGGTCTAGGCAAGGTTAGCTCTTGTCACGTTGCAATGATCAATCTCTAAGAAATTCTTGCGTACATGTCTTTTAGTACTATTTTTCCCATGGTCCATCTGTGTATGTCATTTCCATCATGCGGTGATTTTGATTTTTTTTCTTAAAATCTTTACTTATTAGTTGTGGATATCTTCTCTAGAAATAATAAAAGTATAATATAGGCAAGAATAAGTATCAGAACTAACGCCATGGTGCTCATGTAAGTCTAGCCGTGGATTAAAAAGTTTACAATGTGAAGTCATTTTTGTTTGTTGTACAGATTATAATCATTAATTTGTGTGATCCAGAAGTTCGAAAAGTTATCTTAGCCTGTACAAAGGTTAAAATTTCAATTCAATGTTTAAGCTTCTAGGATGTTTACTGAGCAAAATTGAGCTGAGCCAAAAATTAAGTTTTGAGTCAAGGGAAAGGGGTTTGTGTGTGAGAGAGAAAACAGAGACAGGGTGAGACTGAGAGAAGGTGGGGGGGGAGATGGAGGGTAGTAGAAAACAAAGAGATGTGCATTGTATTCATACATGTGCAATTGAAAAACAAAAATTGAAAGGCCCGTGGCAACGCACGGGCGTTCTACTAGTAATGTCAGGTTCTTGAGATTTGTTCCAAAAAAATAATCTATAGATTCCATGCTGATATTTCGAAACTGATTTTGCATAAAACTGTTTATGTCATTCAGTTTTTTTATATACTAAGAATGTGTATATGTTGCATTTTTCCATGCAAATGAGCAAATTTTCGAGAAATATATATATAGGGAAAAGCAAAGCTATCGTGTTTCTCTCGGGCGGTGGCAATCACAGGCATTGCTTGTGCGTTGGGATTCGGTCCCCGCTCTTTCCTTCTTTACATTTCTTCAATTTCCAGTGCTTGCAGTTTATTTCCTCTTATAGCTATCGGGACCATGTTTGCTCGTGCATAGCTCTGTGGAGGCAGAGCGTAGGCTGCAAACTTGCAGGCCACTTGATCGTGTGCCAGACATTGAAGAGAGCCGACACGGTCAAAAGTTCTGGCCATGTGACGCATTCTTTTTTTATTGGGCACGAACACATGTGACCCGATGTTTGGCAGTCACATGTTGCAACACGTCAGGTAAAGTTGAAGCTCATGAGATGGGCAAGCCAGGATACAAGGGAGACAGCCCATGCGAGACAGTTCTCAGCCCACAAACGGTTCCAAGCACCTTTTTTGGAAGCTTGATAGCAGCCGTCGTGCTTCTTATTCATCGAGCAGAAGATTCCATTGTGCAAGCTCATCAGGTAAGCAACACCCCAGGTTCCTAATTAATGCACCATTTTTCATGAATCTCGCCATGCAATCTCGTACTCGTATTTCTTGGGATAGTTCACACACGCACGGGATTGGCAACCTCGCACGGATGGAGCACAAAGGCGCTCCCAGTGGCAACCCTGGCCGCTGATCCAAGTCTGAGGAGAGGGGCTCGCCAGCGTCCATGGCGCGGGCTTGACCGCTGGTCCGCGGTAGTGGCGTGGGGTTGCCATGATCTGGTGTGGACATGTGGTGGTGCCGGCCACGGATCATAGAGGTGGGTCACCAGGGATGGATCCGTGGTCTAGCATGTAGGCCTCTAATTCTTCCCGCGCGGTGGTTGGCTGGTTGCCACGCCTCACCAAAGTGGTCCTCGTCTGCCATCTCCATCAATAGCTGCGTGGAGGCAGCCGGGAAGCGCAGGATTCGCAACTCTGACATGCAGCACCTACACGCTCCGCCGACGAGAGGCGCCCCTCGCTTCCTGGTGGTATGGCGCGGCGGTGGTTGCTCCTGCTGATGCCTCATGCCCGTCCTCGACGACGACATACGAAGACGCAGGGGGTCGGTTGGTCTCTTCCCCAGCTTGATGCCCCGAGTCCAGCACTTCCGACCCCGTGAGCCGGTAACCTGGAGATGTGTGTGTGGTGGGCGGGGGCATAATTTCGTGTTTTGGCCCTTTTGACATACAATTTCAGGATCTGACCCCTGTTACGAATATTTTTAGGATTTGACCCTTCTGCTACCGTCAGAAAGCCTAGCGGTAGGGTTAGACAACCTACCGCCGGATGCTCTGGCGGTAGGCTATGACGGAGGGGGACGGCGCCGTCACCGCGCGCTGACGTGGATAAGTACTTTACCACCAGGACACCTGGCGGTATGCTCTCTAACACTACCGCCGGGTGCTCTGGCGGTAGGGTGTTGGGGGGTTTTGCCGTACAGGCCTTCTATAACGAAATATGCAAGTGAAGGAAATATGCCCTAGAGGCAATAATAAAGTTATTATTTATTTCCTTAATTCATGATAAATGTTTATTATTCATGCTAGAATTGTATTAACAGGAAACATAATACATGTGTGAATACATAGACAAACAGAGTGTCACTAGTATGCCTCTACTTGACTAGCTCATTAATCAAAGATGGTTATGTTTCCTAACCATGAACAAGGAGTTGTTATTTGATTAATGAGGTCACATCATTAGTTGAATGATCTGATTGACATGACCCATTCCATTAGCTTAGCACCCGGTCGTTTAGTATGTTGCTATTGCTTTATCCATGACTTATACATGTTCCTTTAACTATGAGATTATGCAACTCCCGTTTACCGCAGGAACACTTTGTGTGCTACCAAACGTCACAACGTAACTGAGTGATTATAAAGGTGCTCTACAGGTGTCTCCGAAAGTATTTGTTGGGTTGGCGTATTTCGAGATTAGGATTTGTCACTCCAAATGTCGGAGAGGTATCTCAGGGCCTTCTCGGTAATGCACATCACATAAGCCTTGCAAGCATTGCAATCAATGAGTTAGTTGCGAGATGATGTATTACGGAACGAGTAAAGAGACTTGCCGGTAACGAGATTGAACTAGGTATTGGATATCGACGATCGAATCTCGGGCAAGTAACATACCGATGACAAAGGGAACAACGTATGTTGTTATGCGGTCTGACCGATAAAGATCTTCGCAGAATATGTAGGAGCCAATATGGGCATCCAGGTCCCGCTATTGGTTATTGACCGGAGACGTGTCTCGGTCATGTCTACATTGTTCTCGAACCGTAGGGTCCGCACGCTTAAGGTTTCGATGACAGTTATATAATGAGTTTATGAGTTTTGATGTACCGAAGGAGTTCGGAGTCCCGGATGTGATCACGGACATGACGAGGAGTCTCGAAATGGTCGAGACGTAAAGAATGATATATTGGAAGCCTATGTTTGGACATCGGATGTGTTCCAGGTGAAATCAGGATTTTACCGGAATACCGGGAGGGTTACCGGAACCCCCCGGGAGCATAATGGGCCAACATGGGCCTTGGTGGAGAGGTGAGAGGGCTGCCCTCATGGGCTGCGCGCCTCGCCCCCTCCCCTAGTCCTATTAGGACTAGGAGAGGTGGCCTGCCCCCCCCTCTCTCTCTCTCCCCCTTGGAGAATCCTAGTCCAACTAGGATTGGGGGGGAATCCTACTCCCGGAGGGAGTAGGACTCTCCTGGCGCGCCAAGGGCTTGGCCGGCCAGCCCCTCCCCCTGGATCCTT
Organism: Aegilops umbellulata; assembly: GCA_032464435.1. NCBI lineage: Eukaryota > Viridiplantae > Streptophyta > Magnoliopsida > Poales > Poaceae > Aegilops > Aegilops umbellulata. The sequence goes on from CP136060.1 coordinate 310,669,373, forward strand.
TATATACGGAGGCAGGGGGCACCCCATAGACACACAAGTTGATCTACGGATCGTTCCTTAGCCGTGTGCGGTGCCCCCTTCCACCAAATTCCACCTCGGTCATATCGTTGCAGTGCTTAGGCGAAGCCCTGCGCCGGTAACACATCAAGATCATCGCCACGCCGTCGTGCTGACGGAACTCTTCCCCGACGCTTTGCTGGATCGGAGCCCGGGGATCGTCATCGAGCTGAACGTGTGCCAAGTACTCGGAGGTGCCGGAGTAACGGTGCTGTGATCGGTCGGATCGCGAGGAGAACGTACGACTACTTCCTCTATGTTGCGTCAACGCTTCTGCTTCGGTCTACGAGGGTACATAGACAACACTCTCCCCTCTCGTTACTATGCATCACCATGATCTTGCGTGTGCGTAGGAATTTTTTTGAAATTACTACGTTCCCCAACAGTGGTATCAGAGCCTAGGTTTTTATGGTTTGATGTTATTTGCACGAGTAGAACACAAGTGAGTTGTGGACGATACAAGTCATACTGCCTACCAGCATGTCATACTTTGGTTCAGCGGTATTGTTGGACGAGACGATCCAGACCAACCTTACGCGTACGCTTACGCGAGACCGGTTCCCTCAACGTGCTTTGCACATAGATGGCTTGCGGAAGACTGTCTCTCCAACTTTAGTTGAACCGAGTGTGGCTACGCCCGGTCCTTGAGAAGGTTAAAACGGAGTCTATTTGACAAACTATCGTTGTGGTTTTGATGCGTAGGTAAGATGAGTTCTTGCTTAAGCCCGTAGCAGCCACGTAAAACTTGCAACAACAAAGTAGAGGACGTCTAACTTGTTTTTGCAGGGCATGTTGTGATGTGATATGGTCAAGACATGATGCTAAATTTTATTGTATGGGATGATCATGTTTTGTAACCGAGTTATCGGCAACTGGCAGGAGCCATATGGTTGTCGCTTTATTGTATGCAATGCAATCGCGATGTAATGCTTTACTTTATTACTAAGCGGTAGTGATAGTCGTGGAAGCATAAGATTGGCGAGACGACAACGATGCTACGATGGAGATCAAGGTGTCGCGCCGGTGACGATGGTGATCATGACGGTGCTTCGAAGATGGAGATCACAAGCACGAGATGATGATGGCCATATCATATCACTTATATTGATTGCATGTGATGTTTATCTTTTATGCATCTTATCTTGCTTTGTTTGACGGTAGCATTATAAGATGATCTCTCACTAAATTATCAAGAAGTGTTCTCCCTGAGTATGCACCATTGCGAAAGTTCTTCGTGCTGAGACACCACGTGATGATCGGGTGTGATAGGCTCTACGTTCAAATACAACGGGGGCAAAACAGTTGCACACGCGGAATACTCAGGTTATACTTGACGAGCTATGCATATAAGATATGACCTCGGAACACGGAGACCGAAAGGTCGAGCGTGAATCATATAGTAGATATGATCAACATAGTGATGTTCACCATTGAAACTACTCCATCTCACGTGATGATCGGACATGGTTTAGTTGATTTGGATCACGTGATCACTTAGAGGATTAGAGGGATGTCTATCTAAGTGGGAGTTCTTAAGTAATATGATTAATTGAACTTTAATTTATCATGAACTTAGTCCTGGTAGTATTAGCATATCTATGTTGTAGATCAATAGCTCGCGTTGTTGCTTTCATGTGTTTATTTTGATATGTTCCTAGAGAAAATTGTGTTGAAAAAATGTTAGTAGCAATGATGCGGATTGGATCCGTGATCTGAGGTTTATCCTCATTGCTGCACAGAAGAATTATGTCCTTGATGCACCGCTAGGTGACGGACCTATTGCAGGAGCAGATGCAGACATTATGAACGTTTTGCTGGCTCAATATGATGACTACTTAATAGTTTAGTGCACCATGCTTAACTGCTTAGAATCGGGACTTCAAAGACGTTTTGAACGTCATGGAGCATATGAGATGTTCCAGGAGTTGAAGTTAATATTTCAAGCAAATACCCGAGTTGAGAGATATGAAGTCTCCAACAAGTTCTATAGCTAAAACATGGAGGAGAATCGCTCAACTAGTGAGCATGTGCTCAGATTGTCTGGGTACTACAATCGCTTGAATCAAGTGGGAGTTAATCTTCCAGATAAGATAGTGATTGACAGAATTCTCTAGTCACCATCACCAAGTTAGTAGAACTTCGTGATGAACTATAGTATGCAAGGGATGACGAAAACAATTCCCAAGCTCTTCGTGATGCTGAAATCGACGAAGGTAGAAATCAAGAAAAACATCAAGTGTTGATGGTTGACGAGACCACTAGTTTCAAGAAAAGGGCAAAGGGAAGAAGAGGAACTTCAAGAAGAACGGCAAGCGAGTTGCTGCTCAAGTGAAGAAGCTCAAGTCTGGTCCTAAGCCTGAGACTAAGTGCTTCTACTGCAAAGGAACTGGTCACTGGAAGCGGAATTACCCCAAGTGATTGGCGGATAAGAAGGATGGCAAAGTGAACATAAGTATATTTGATATACATGTTATTGATGTGTACTTTACTAGTGTTTATAGCAACCCCTCAGTATTTGATACTAGTTCAGTTGCTAAGATTAGTAACTCGAAACGGGAGTTGCAGAATAAACAGAGACTAGTTAAGGGTGAAGTGACGATGTATGTTGGAAGTAGTTCCAAGATTGATATGATCATCATCGCACACTCACTATACTTTCGGGATTAGTGTTGAACTTAAATAAGTGTTATTTGGTGTTTGCGTTGAGCATAAATATGATTTGATCATGTTTATTGCAATACGGTTATTCATTTAAGTTAGAGAACAATTGTTGTTCTGCTTACATGAATAGAACCTTCGATGGTCATACACCCAATGAAAATAGTTCGTTGGATCTCGATCGTAGTGATACACATATTCATAATATTGAAACAAAAAGATGCGAAGTTAATAATGATAGTGCAACCTATTTGTGGCACTGCCGTTTAGGTCATATTGGTGTAAAGCGCATGAAGAAACTCCATGCTGATGGGATTTTGGAATCACTTGATTATGAATCACTTGATGCTTGCGAACCATGCCTCTTGGGCAAGATGACTAAAACGCCGTTCTCCGGAACAATGGAGCAAGCAACAGATTTGTTGGAAATCATACATACTGATGTATGTGGTCCGATGAATATTAAGGCTCGCGACAAGTATCATTATTTTCAGAACTTCATAGATGATTTAAGCAGATATGGGTATATCGACTTAATGAAACATAAGTCTGAAACGTTTGAAAAGTTCAAAGAATTTCAGAGTGAAGTGGATAATCATCGTAACAAGAAAATAAAAAGTTTCTACGATATGATCGCAGAGGTAAAATATTTGAGTTACGAGTTTTGGCCTTCAATTAAAACAATGTGGAATAGTTTCACAAATTCATGCCACCTGGAACACCACTGCATAATGGTGTGTCCGAATGTCATAACCGTACTTTATTGGATATAGTACAATCTATGATGTTTCTTACCGATTACCAATATCGTTTTGGGATCATGCATTAGAGACAGCTGCATTCACGTTATAAGGGGCACCATCTAAAGTCCGTTGAGACAACACAATCTGAACTGTGGTTTGGCAAGAAACCAAAGTTGTCGTGTCTTAAAGTTTGGGGTTGTGATGCTTACATGAAAAAGTTTCATCCTGATAAGCTCAAACCCAAATCGGAAAAATATGCCTTCATAGGATACCCAAAGAAGACAGTTGGGTACACCTTCTATCACAGATCCGAAGGCAAGATATTCGTTGCTGAGAATGGATCCTTTCCAGAGAAGGAGTTTCTCTCGAAAGAAGTGAGTGGGAGGAAAGTAGAAAACTTGATAAGGTAATTGTACCTTCTCCCTTATTGGAAAGTAGTTCATCACAAAAATCTGTTCTTGTGACTACTACACCAATTAGTGAGGAAGCTAATGATGATGATCATGTAACTTCAGATCAAGTTACTACCGAATCTCGTAGGTAAACCAGAGTGAGATCCGCACCAGAGTGGTACGGTAATCCTGTTCTGGAAGTCATGTTACTAGACCATGACGAACTTGCGAACTATGAGGAAGCGATGATGAGCCCAGATTCCGCGAAATGGTTAGAGGCCATGAAATCTGAGATATGATCCATGTATGAGAACAAAGTATGGACTTTGATGGATTTGCCCGATGATCGGCAAGCCAAAGAAAATAAATGGATCTTGAAGAGGAAGACGGACACTGATAGTAGTGTTACTATCTACAAAGCTAGAATTGTCGCAAAAGGTTTTCGACAAGTTCAAAGTGTTGACTACGATGAGAATTTCTCACTCATATCTATGCTTAAGTCTGTCCGAATCATGTTAGCAATTGCCGCATTTTATGAAATCCGGCAAATGGATAAAAAAACTACATTCCTTAATGGATTCATTAAAGAAGAGTTGTATACGATGCAACTAGAAGGTTTTGTCGATCCTGAAGGTGTTAACAAAATATGCAAGCTCCAGCGATCCATCTATGGACTGGTGCAAGCATCTCGGAGTTGGAATATACGCTTTGATGAGTTGATCAAAGCATATAGTGTTATACAGACTTGCGGTGAAGCATGTATTTACAAGAAAGTGAGTGGGAGCACTACAGCATTTCTGATAAGTATATGTAAATGACATATTATTGATCGGAAATAATGTAGAATTATTCTGTGAAGCATAAAGGAGTATTTGAAAGGAGTTTTTTGAAGAAGGACCTCGGTGAAGCTGCTTACATATTGAGCATCAAGATCTATAGAGATAGATCAAGACGCTTGATAAGTTTTTCAATAAGTACATACCTTGAAAAGATTTTGAAGTAGTTCAAAATGGAACAGTCAAAGAAAGAGTTCTTGCCTGTATTACAAGGTGTGAAATTGAGTAAGACTCAAAAGCCCGACCACGGCAGAAGATAGAAAGAGAATGAAAGTCATTCCCTATGCCTCAGCCATAGGCTCTATGAAGTATGCCATGCTGTGTACCAGATCTATTGCATACCCTACCACTGAGTTTGGCAAGGGAGTACAATAGTGATCTAGGAAGTAGATCACTGGACATCGGTCAAAATTATCCTTAGTAAAATAAGGATATGTTTCTCGATTATGGATGTGACAAAAAGGTTTGTCGTAAAAGGTTACGTCGATGCAAGTTTTGACACTAATCTAGATGACTCTAAGTCTCAATCTAGATACATATTGAAAGTGGGAGCAATTAGCTAAAGTAGCTCCGTGCAGAGCATTGTAGACATAGAAAATTGCAAAATACATAACGGATCTGAATGTGGCAGACCCGTTGACTAAACTTCTCTCACAAGCAAAACATGATCACACCCTAGTACTCTTTGGGTGTTAATCACATAGCGATGTGAACTAGATTACTGAATCTAGTAAACCCTTTGGGTGTTGGTCACATATCGATGTGAACTATGGGTGTTAATCACATGGTGATGTGAACTATTGCTGGTAAATCACATGGCGATGTGAACTAGATTATTGACTCTAGTGCAAGTGGGAGACTGAAGGAAATATGCCCTAGAGGCAATAATAAAGTTATTATTTATTTCCTTAATTCATGATAAATGTTTATTATTCATGCTAGAATTGTATTAACAGGAAACATAATACATGTGTGAATACATAGACAAACAGAGTGTCACTAGTATGCCTCTAATTGACTAGCTCATTAATCAAAGATGGTTATGTTTCCTAACCATGAACAAGGAGTTGTTATTTGATTAATGAGGTCACATCATTAGTTGAATGATCTGATTGACATGACCCATTCCATTAGCTTAGCACCCGATCGTTTAGTATGTTGCTATTGCTTTATCCATGACTTATACATGTTCCTTTAACTATGAGATTATGCAACTCCCGTTTACCGCAGGAACACTTTGTGTGCTACCAAACGTCACAACGTAACTGAGTGATTATAAAGGTGCTCTACAGGTGTCTCCGAAAGTATTTGTTGGGTTGGCGTATTTCGAGATTAGGATTTGTCACTCCAAATGTCGGAGAGGTATCTCAGGGCCTTCTCGGTAATGCACATCACATAAACCTTGCAAGCATTGCAACCAATGAGTTAGTTGCGAGATGATGTATTACGGAACGAGTAAAGAGACTTGCCGGTAACGAGATTGAACTAGGTATTGGATACCGACGATCGAATCTCGGGCAAGTAACATACCGATGACAAAGGGAACAACGTATGTTGTTATGCGGTCTGACCGATAAAGATCTTCGCAGAATATGTAGGAGCCAATATGGGCATCCAGGTCCCGCTATTGGTTATTGACCGGAGACGTGTCTCGGTCATGTCTACATTGTTCTCGAACCGTAGGGTCCGCACGCTTAAGGTTTCGATGACAGTTATATAATGAGTTTATGAGTTTTGATGTACCGAAGGAGTTCGGAGTCCCGGATGTGATCACGGACATGACGAGGAGTCTCGAAATGGTCGAGACGTAAAGAATGATATATTGGAAGCCTATGTTTGGACATCGGATGTGTTCCAGGTGAAATCAGGATTTTACCGGAATACCGGGAGGGTTACCGGAACCCCCCGGGAGCATAATGGGCCAACATGGGCCTTGGTGGAGAGGTGAGAGGGCTGCCCTCATGGGCTGCGCGCCTCCCCCCTCCCCTAGTCCTATTAGGACTAGGAGAGGTGGCCGGCCCCCTCTCTCTCTCTCTCCCCCTTGGAGAATCCTAGTCCAACTAGGATTGGGGGGGGGGAATCCTACTCCCGGAGGGAGTAGGACTCTCCTGGCGCGCCAAGGGCTTGGCCGGCCAGCCCCTCCCCCTGGATCCTTTATATACGGAGGCAGGGGGCACCCCATAGACACACAAGTTGATCTACGGATCGTTCCTTAGCCGTGTGCGGTGCCCCCTTCCACCAAATTCCACCTCGGTCATATCGTTGCAGTGCTTAGGCGAAGCCCTGCGCCGGTAACACATCAAGATCGTCACCACGCCGTCGTGCTGACGGAACTCTTCCCCGACGCTTTGCTGGATCGGAGCCCGGGGATCGTCATCGAGCTGAACGTGTGCCAAGTACTCGGAGGTGCCGGAGTAACGGTGCTGTGATCGGTCGGATCGCGAGGAGAACGTACGACTACTTCCTCTACGTTGCGTCAACGATTCCGCTTCGGTCTACGAGGGTACGTAGACAACACTCTCCCCTCTCGTTACTATGCATCACCATGATCTTGCGTGTGCGTAGGAAATTTTTTGAAATTACTACGTTCCCCAACAGCAAGTTCCCTGGCGGTAGGTTTGTCTGACCCTACTGCTAGGGGGCCTGGCGGTAGGGTCCTCTGTTTTATTTTTTCATGTTCATTTGGTTGCTTGTTTTCAATTTAAAAATGACAGCAATATGCAAGTTTCCTGGCGGTAGGTTGTCTTGAAAATTTGCCATGACAGTTTTAATAATTTTGTGAAATATGTTACATGGCACCCAAGCCCGTTTTTTGCTACATGGCATTTTTCTAGAATGCCATGGCAGTTTTAATAATTTGTGAAATATGTTACATGGCAATTAAATTATTATTTTCACAAATCAAATTGTTTTTGTAGATGGCATTTTATTATTAATAAATTACATTGTATTATTATTAAGAGATAGCATATATATATATATATATATATATATATATATATATATATATATATATATATATATATATATATATATATAGGACGACAGTTTGGGACACCTAGGTGCCTAGGCACCTTACCTCGTAGCCGTTGGATGGTGAGTTGATGTATGACGTTTGTGTTGATATGGTAAATCATTAATGTGATTATATATGGCGGTAATTAATAAGTATGGTAAGCGTGCATGCATGCATGATAACCATTTATATTTAAATTAATGGATAGTAATAACTGGATCAGATCTTCCAAATTTTACTTTGGGTATATACACATATATTTCACATCAGAGTATGTACACATAAATATATATCGGTGCATGTATACATAAATTTAACGTTGGGATATGTACATTTTTATGGGTATGTAGAGAAAAAATCACGTCGGGGGTATGTACTCAAAAAATTTATGTTGGGTTATGTACATTTATATGAATGCGCACATAAATTTCACATCAGGATAAATATATTTATCAGTATGTACACATAAATTTCACATCGGATATGTATATTTACGAATATGTACGCATAAATTTTAAGTTGGGGTATGTACAGTTATGGGTATGTACACATAAATTTCAAATAAGGGTATGGACATATAAATTTCACGTCGGGGTATGTGCATATGTGGATATGTACACATAAATTTCATGTCGGGGAATGCATTTTTTGTGTATACATTTGTTTTGGCGAGGGATTGAGTACATATACACTTAAAAATATATTGGTTATTATCATACATTAATTATCATCTTAGGTTATGTTATGTTTGGGAATAATATTTCTTAGGTATATCATTTCGCTTATCGTACATGGGTATATCATTTCTAGGTTTCTGTCATAGATGTATTATTATATGTATATAAATTCTTTGTGTTATGTATATGATACATAGAACAAATTCTTACTAATGCATGAAAGTATTTTTTATTTTTAATAGCAAAAAAATGATGGGTGCGCATATGTTTATGCGTATTGTATTCCGGCTAAGTATACAAGGCAAAAGCATGAAATTGTATGCAAGGTATTATAGTGCGTATATTATAAATAAACATTTAAAAGAAAACTAGGATGTTATATCATATATGGAAATAAATCGTATGGTACTTAATGACGTGCATTTTATGGCAGGTATATCATGCACCAATATTTGGAAAGGGATCAATCGCATGCGGCATTAGTTGCATAGTGCTTAGGTGCCTGGGCACCTAGGTGTCCCAAACAATTTACATATATATATATATATATATATATATATATATATATATATATATATATATATATATATAAGTTATTCTTCACCCGAGGTAATCTTACGATCGTTTACTAAATAAATTATATATGGAATACAAATAATTACATTCATGTCGATTCACTATGTAAATTTTGGTATAAAAAACAAAAATATAGATCATAAGACTAGAAAAATTGCATTTTATGTATATTTTACACTATATTTTTACGTCCATAATTTTACGTAACATAATTTCTTTTACGGGGATTACATATTTTGTTACGCTCTCTTATTACGTATGAAATAATACAAAAATTTACGAAACATAAAATTACGATGCATTGATATTAAAATAGAAGGGGTGAAGAATAACTATTCCTCACTCAGGGTGATGAATAGTCAATCTCTCTCTCTCTCTCTCTATATATATATATATATATATTGTGTGTGTGTGTGTCATTTTTTATTTATTAGAAGAGATGACATTTTTTTTGCTTATTTACAGATGGGATTTTTTTGTTTATTAGAGGAGATGGAATTTTTTGTTTATTAGAGGAGATGTCATTTTTATTCGGTTTTCGCATTTGGTCCATGGAAAAAAAGAGTGAAATTTTGGTTTTTCATACCGGCATGGCAGTTTTATAAAGTAGCATTTTCATTTTCGTATCATGGCACTCACAAATTTATGTTTTTCTCTGTTTTTAATAAGAAAATGGAGTTTTATTCTCATGGCATTTTTATAAATAAAACACAGTAATTTGGGAGCAGCCGGGCGACTGTTCGCCAGATATTCAGGTCTTTTTCTTATTACTAGCACATATGTCCCTGCGTTGCAACGGGAAAAATTGATATTTTGTGCAAGCATAATGTCCCATAACATTGGACTCACTATGAAGAACATGATGCAACGCATCATCTTTCTACAAAATGAACATAAAAAAATAGTTGCAATTAAGCCGTGTTCATATTTTCTTTGCCGGGCATAATCTCTCAGTGATTTCATTTAAGTATAATTCCTTTTTAATGGCATTTGAGTATAATCCTTTCATTAATTACCATGACGTCCTCATCCGTTTTAGTTTGGAATCAGATTCTTTCTTTTTAATTTAGTAGTCCCAACACATTGAAGCCTACAGATCTTTTTTTAATTATCCTACCTTTTTACCTCAAATCCTTCATGTAAAATTTATTAAGATCACAATCCTTGTTTTAGTTATTCCACCAGTTTACCCATAATCCTTTCTTTAATTAGCCACATCTGTTTAAATATTTTATTCAGGCCCACAATCCTTCATTTATTAGCCCATTCGCTTAATTAGCTCGCCAACATGATGATTACTACTCATATATTTAGAGCGAGTTGGGATTAGTAAATGTGAAAGGCGCATAGGTCGTTGATTGTTACATCGAAGAGCTAGACAGGAGGTCATGTGTTTAATTTTCACAATGTTGATTTATTTTGACCCAATTATTTCTTGCGGTTTCTATAAAAGCCCATAAAAGGCCCATCAACGTACAAGTACCTGGTCTAAATTGCTTAGCGTGTAAACCAAACAAAAAGCCTATTCCTTTTAATAGTAGGTATACAACTCGGAGACCTCCTCCTTGGCGCCTTCAGCGCCAGTTGGCGAACACAGCGCCCGCTGCGTCGCTTGACTGGGCCTAGCCCAGCGATGATCGCTCGCTAGCTCCCTCCGCTCGCCCGCTCGCTGCCCCCCACCGCTCACTCGATCGCTGCGCCTCGCCGCTCGCTGGATCGCTGGCTCCGGCTAGGTTGCTTTTTTTTTTCTATCGCTAAATTGCTACGGTATGTATTCATTTTCTTACGGAAAAAACAACCAGTTGGATACAATATGTATTCTTGTTCTTAGGAAAAAGTTTATCAATTTTAAAATACATTCATTGAATTTTACAAAAGTTCATCAAATTTGGAAAAAAATCATTGAATTTGAGAATAACTCATCAAAATTCAAAAAAGTTCATCAAAAATGAAAAAAAGTTCATCAAATTTGAAAAAAGTTCGTCGAATTTGAAAAAAAGCTCGCCGAATTTGAAAAAAGTTCATCCAATTTTAAAAAAGTTCATCGGATTTGAAAAAAGTTCATCGACTTTGAAAAAAGTTCGTCGGATTTGATAAAAGTTCATTGAATTCGAAAAAAGTTCATCAAATTTGAGAAAAGTTCGTCGAATTTGAAAAAAAAATTGTCGAATTTGAAAAAAGTTCATTCAATTTTAAAAGAGTTCTTCGAATATGGAAAAAGTTCATCGACTTTGAAAAAAGTTCATCGGATTTGATAAAAGTTCATGGAATGCAAAAAAAAGTTCATCGAATTCGAAAAAAAGTTCATCGAATATGGAAAAAGTTCATCAAACTCAAAAAAACGTTCATCAAATTTGATAAAAGTTCATCAAATTTGAAGAAAAATTTCACGAATTTGAAAAAAGTTCGTCGAACACAGGAAGAAGAAAAAGAAAAAAGGAAAAAGAAAAAGGAAAACGAAAAAGAAAAGAAAAGGAAAAAACAAAAAGAAAAAACAAAAGAGAAGAAAGTAAAGACTCAAAAGGATAGAATTAGCACGTGCAATTGCAGATGGCGTGGTGGTTAACGCATTTTGCAGTTTAGTAGGACGTCTCGGGTTCGAATCACAGCGCTAGTAGAACTTTTTTGCGTTTCGAAAAAACAAAGAAAATAGCAAGATGGGCCGGCCCAGCGGAGAGGGGGGTATGCGCCCGTTTGCGAGTTGTAGATAGGATTTAGCTACAACTCGTGTCTTGCCTCGGTCGGTGTACAACTCGGATGCGCCGGTCCATGTCCGTGCGGGCCGCCTGTGTACTTCACGGAGGATTTGTCATCTCGCGCGCTAAACCGTCGACGACTGCACACCGCGCGCCTGACCGGGGTAAACACACCCTATGGGCCGAGCTCTGCGTGACCGCCGCTCATCAACGAGCAAGCCTGATGCGCCCAATGGAGCAAAACCGTAAGAGACCTCTATATCTCTCTCGGCTGGCTAATTTCTTCTTCTTTTGCAAACTTGTAAGTACCTGCGATCTTGCGTGAGGCCTCGCAATGGCGAACGTCTCATGATCGTCTTCTCCACTTATTGGCGTTGTCCCACGGCGATCAAGATCCTGATTACTAGGTAGATACCCCCTTCGTCCCGAATTAGTTGTCTTATATTTGACTAGATCGGACGCATTTAGACACGTTTTAGTGTTAGATACATCCGTATTTAGACAAATTTAAAACCACTAATTTTGGACGGAGGTAATATATTAACGGAGCTATAGTTTTTGAGGTTTTTAACTCAGTCTAATCGAACTGTTTCGGCCAAACCCAGCTCCGAATCCCAAGATACTCTGATTCCAAATCTAACTTAGTAACAAGGATCTGTCGTCAAATCTAACTTAATTTTCCAACCTATGCAGGCCAACTGGATCTACAACTCATGTGCGGCAGAGTGTTCTGTATTCGATCCGGAGGGGACCTCGACGCAGAAAAGGACGACCGTGAGTGTCATTATTGTTCGTCACTATCATTTTGTTCGTAATAATCTTTGAGGCTGTATCAACCAATCAAGAGTTCAGGCCGTATCGCTATTGTTTGCACTCCCTTCTTCATAGAAGAAATAGAATGTCTACAAGTCTGAATTGTTATTTGCAGTATCATGGACCAATGATCTGCTGCACATGTTCTGATCAGGGTGGAGGAGCATACTGGTGAGGTGACCAGCAGTGAGCTTGGACATACAAGTGCAGACCTGTCACAGTTCGATGCCCTGACGCTCAATACCACACCTCCTACACTTCAATCAGCTGATAGGTATATCATTTCTTTTGTTCTTCCTTGATTAATTAAGACTTTGTTCGTTGAAATAATAGGTACTAATTGAGCTGCCAAAACGTGTTAGTACATTAGTTTACAGAGGTACCAAAATAATAGGTACTCCCTCCGTCCGGAAATACTTGTCATCAAAATGAATAAAGGGGATGTATCTAGATGTATTTTAGTTCTAGATACATCCATTTTTATCCATTTTGATGACAAGTATTTTCGGACGGAGGAAGTACTTGTTATGACACTATTTGTCGATGACAAAGAGTTTGCTGTATTCGGTCCAAGGGGACCTCGAGGCAGACCAGCAAGATCATAACTGTCATTTTTGTTTTTTAATTCTATTTTGAATATTTTACCATATGCCTATATCTGCTAGAAGTTCAAACTATATTCGCTTTTGTTTGCTCTTCCTTTTCTTATGGAAGAAACAGAGTACCAACAGGTTATCGTTTCTGATATCTTCATCATGAGTCATTGACCTGTTCTGATCAGGGTTGAGGAGCATTCTACCGAGGTGAGAAGCAGTGAGCCTGGCGGTACAGGTGAAGACCTGTCAAAAGTTGAGGGCATTTTGCTGAATATCGCATCTCCTGCACATGATGAACCAACTGATGGGTATATTTACTATTTAGTTTGGTTTTGTTGAAATGAGGGTGCACGTTATGAACCATAACAGCATTTTGCATGTGTTCTTCACAAATCTTAATGTGCGCCGTAAGTTTAGCTTGCATTTGTTGAAATCTCCGTGAGAGTTATGCTATATCTGGCAAAAGGAGTGAAGGCCTAATGTCCTGTAGATCAGCTTGAAGAGAATGAAAAACCTACAGACAACACACAGAATATCATCATAGGCCATGACTCCCATTCTCAAACAGCAATCCATATCATCAACCCTCAAGTGGATACAAGTGGGGACAAAGCACAACAGTAATTTGATGGTCCATCTGGAGGGCAATAATCCTTCCAACACAATTACTACCTTAGAGAACCAGTTCTTATTGTTTCCATTCAAGAAGAATTGAATTCACTGACTGAGAGTTTAAATTGCGATGATTAGGGCTGTGCTGCATGACAGCGACACGGACATCGGCGCGCCTGATTCTACAGTTGCGAAGCAACCAGCTGTTCGGGAGGCATTATCCCAGAGGTATGCACTTGTCAAGCATGATAGGTATGATATGTATGGCCACTGATTATTAATTTGGTTCTTTTCTTAAGACATCCATGCCTCTGATTCCATCAGTCCGATGCTGATCATTTGGATTCTTTATGATCTGTGTTGAGTACAACTTAGATTAAATTATCGTCTGTTGTCAAGTCGGGGCCTCTGGCTCTGTTCAATGAAAGATAACCCCTTCTCCAGCAGGATATCACTCATCTTGAGCAACTCAGTGGTATGCTAGTATGGCACCATTCCAGTGTCATATGACGATATTATGTTTGGTGTTTTCTGTCTGTAGTTTGCATGTACGGTACCTACGCAATGCAAATTTGTTTCCATGTTTTTCTTCCATGCCATCTGGATTGTCTCCCCCCCACCCCAACATTATTATGATGCATTTTGGGTAAAAGAATTTGGTGTGGCCTTATTCAGGTCAGAAGAAACGTGGCGGGAAATACATGAATACCTCGCTGAGCATACATTTACTGACATCTGGGAGGCCCTGGTTGCTGTGAAAAATGGCTTCTGCGACCCACCCAAAAAGGTTTCCTATCCCAACAAACAGTCATCGGAAAAGCTTGCGTTACCTGATTCACAAGAGTCTCCGCATCGATTGAATGCTCAATCCTTTCAGACAAAAATACAGTAATGATTTCAGTATTCGCTTGCAGTTTACCATCTTTTATTGAAGTTTTCATTCATAATCTATTACTAATATTCTTTATGACAACATAATCTGCCATCAGTTTCTCCTCAAGTTTAACTTTAGGTGTGTGTCAATCAAACTTGGTCAATAACCTTTACTAGTAGAACATGCTACATTGTTCTAAAGTTAATGATTCTTGAATCTTTTGGGAACATTTAGCTTACCGGATACTTCCGTATTCAAAGACCTTGCTGGCTATTTGGTAGTGAACTATCAACTTGTGTTGTAGTGCTAAAAAAATCAATCGCTAACTAGAAATGGAGGAAGGTGCACTGTTGGTCTCTATTTTAGCCTCTAAGCAAACGTAGATCTAAAATCCAACACCATTACTTCTTGGCGATAAATTGATAATATATAACTTCTGGATTTATGCAAGCTCAAGTTTGAGGACAACATGGACAGGGAATTGTGGAGCCTTTCTGTTAGAGTACGTAATGGGCCTACTGGGTCTGGGCTGGCGGTATAGCCCGTTAGTCTTAGGGTTAATTAGAGATAACGGTTGCTTACTTAGGGGTCAAGTAAGCCTTGCTGGGGAGTCAAGTAAACCTCTCTATATAAGGAGAGGAGATGTATCAATCTAATTAAGCAAGAATTAAGAAGGAAATCCCTTCCCTCTTGTCCGGCCCTGGGCAAAAAGGCCCCCGGCCGGCCCTCTCGCTCCCTCCTTCTAGCAGCCACATAACAATCTGGTATCAGCTTTCCCGGTTTCGATCATGTCCAGCCCTCCACCGCGCCGCTGCCGCGCACCTACCTACCGCCACCAGCGTCTTCATCGGCGTTGCTGCCCCACACAGCAGGCGCGCCGGCATTGGGCGTGCTGGCGTCCTCAAGGGCGATTGCGCCCTCTGCCCCAGTGTCGTCCGCCCTCGTCCTCACCCCGGAGCAGATGACAGTCGCAATCCTGGAATTATGGCAGGCCGTGGCGGGCATCAGGGCCTTCCTCGTCGGGCCCTATGCGCCCCAGCCGCATCCCCAGCAGCCACCTCCTCCGCTGCCACACCAACAGCAGCTACCCCCGCCGCCGCCGCTCTCGGACGCGACCACGGCGCCGGTCATCTCGTACCAGTATGGGATGCTCTACGACGGGACTGCAACGACCTCGTTCCCATCAGCGCCGCCGCCGTCCCAGGGCGTCCCCATCCAGTAGATCAAGTTCCCGCCGTCGCAGTCACCGCTTCCGGCTTGGATCGCTACCCGCCGCGTGTCGGCGGCGGTGAGGCTGCAGGCTGCTGCGCGTGGCCTCCTAGCGCGTCGGCGTGTGCGGGAGATGCGTGGTCTGCAGCTGCCGCTCCTCCCAGTTGCGCTTCGCTGCGCAAAGAACCTCGATCTCGCCCGCTGCGTCGGGGATCTTGGGCATACTGTTTTCCCCACGGACAGCGACCTCAACGTCTGCGACATCGGCGGTTGGGGGGGTGCACCCCTCCTCGTCATTCTCCATCGAAAGCCCTCCACTCTTCTCTGTGCGGTGCAGACCAACAGCCGTCCGGCGGGGAGAAGGCATGTGTCACCGACAGGAGCGCACCGTGTAGCACCACTGCATTCCACCGTCGGCCGCCGCGAGGGCGCCTCTGCTGGTCGCTCTTGCGACCACTTCCAGGTGGCCATACACATGCACTCCTTTTGTCCAGATTGTGTCCATGGGATCCAGGTGGCTGTACACGTGCACGTCCGACGTGCGGATGATGCCCACTTTATGTTCAGGGGTCCAAAATAAAGCGTCCCAGTCCATTTCAGGTTAAGAGTAATAAAACAAGCCGAGATGTAAAAGGCTTGTTTTTAGGTGTTAGGTTTGTGTTGCGTCAAGTCATGGTTATAAGTTGGTTATGCTGCATGTGCAGGTGAGATGTAGTGTTAGAGTACGTAATGGGCCTAATGGGCCTGGGCTGGCGGTATAGCCCGTTAGTCTTAGGATTAATTAGAGATAAGGGTCGCTTGCTTAGGGGTCAAGTAAGCCTTGCTGGGGAGTCAAGTAAACCCCTCTATATAAGGAGAGGAGATGTATCAATCTAATTAAGCAAGAATTAAAAAGGAAATCCCTTTCCTCTTGCCCGGCCGTGCGCAAAAAGGCCCCCGGCCGGCCCTCTCGCTCCCTCCTTCTAGCAGCCACATAACACTTTCACATGTCCCTGCATGGAAGTAGCTAACCCATTCCCACCCGACTTTATATGAGAATTTGTGTCATGAATTAAAACTGAGGAAAATTAGTTGGAAACTCTGGTATAGTTATTAGAATGTTTTGTTTATATATTTAACTACATTAATTAAGTTGTTGTCCACATGGGGTGTATGCAATTTTTGCTTGCCAAGTAAGCTGGGTCTAAACCTCTGTCAACTCAGTTATACAAGTTCGCATACATATATACCTGTAAATGTAATAAGAAGCACCTGACAACTTATACAAACCATACTGTCAGATAGTCTATTTTCCACTTGATTCGGAACAGACAGCAATTTTAACTAATTTGTTGTAGGAGTGAAGAGTCTACAGAACAAATCACTAAAGACGGGAAACTACGGATGGAGAAGGAAGTCATGAAGGCTTTTAAGAAGTACATCATAGAAAGGGAGGGATCGAGAGTATGTGCGACTTCCCAATGCTTTTTTTCTATCTTTCCTAGTTGGATGCATGTTTCCTTATGAGGTGTTGTTTCAGGGTGTGGAGTTTGAACTAGATGAGCTTCTGCATCAGTGTTTCAGCGTGGAGACATATGACAAGACGTTCCACCACTACAACTTCACGGTGAGGATGAAGGAAGCTGGTTCAGACAAGTGGTCATCAACTCTCTATTTTGCGCAGGTGAAGGAAATGTATGGTCGAAAGTTTTATTTTTGCTACCCACTGGATCCAAATGACGATGGTACTGTATATGCCATTTCTCCTCTTTTCTTTTGTCAAATTTACTCCGTATTCAGTAATCGATGTCTCGGGTTCGGCAAAGTAGGTTTAATGTGTTGAACTGCATGACTTTTGCTAGGTATCTGTTATGCGTGCAAGAATCAGGGGATGAATGCATTGCAGCACCCTGCTGTTCCTATCGGATACGAGACTGGCCGGCCTGATGCGGGATGCCCCTTCCTTGATGACGACTCTGATGATGGTGGTGTAGCAGACAATGACGCATTTGTGCGGGCCTTTGAACAGGTCTTCTTTAAGGGACGGTGTCTGTAATAGTAAATTACTAGCAAAAAGACCCGTGCGTTACAACGGGAGGAAAAAAACATCACACACTCTTAATTTACAGAAAATGTTCTATAATCTGAGAATTTGTAGCTATTTCTTAAATACATGAAGAGTTGTTAAAAAGCTTGTTAAAAAGATACAGGCTTTTTTAATCATAAAGATTTTTTTTGGAAAAGAACATTTTTGTATGGTCTCCTATTGCCGCAGGTACTTACGTCCCTATTTCATCACTATTTCTTACCATACATGTCATAGGTATTGGTCCCTATTTCATTGCAGTCTAGATAGTAATTTTAAATTATTAACAGGTAAGATAACATCATATTTGGATTCTACATATTTTTCTAATTAAATTCCATATATAATATGTTAAATTTGGAGTTACGGTTTAGAAGATATGAGTATTTTAAAAAACATTTTATATGTACTTTGGGTTTAATGTTAAGAGGTCTCCTATTGACGCAGGTACTTGGCCCCTATTTCATCACTATTTCTTGCCATATATGTCATAGGTATTGGTCCATGTTTCATTGCAGTCTAGATAGTATTTTTAAATTATTAACAGGTAAGGTAACATCATATTCGGATTCTACATATTTTTCTAATTAAATTCCATATATAATATGTTAAATTTGGAGTTACGGTTTAGAAGATATGAGTATTTAAAAAAACATTTGATATGTACTTCGGGTTTAATGTTAGAGGTCTCCTATTGACGCTGGTACTTGCGCCCCTATTTCATCACTATTTTTTGTCATACATGTCATTGATATTGGTCCCTGTTTCATTGCAGTTTAGATAGTATTTTTAAATTATTAACAGGGTAAGATAACATCATATCCGGATTCTACATATTTTTTAATTAAATTCCATATATAATATGTTAAATTTGGAGTTAAGGTTTAGAAGATATGAGTATTTAAAAAAAATATTTGATATGTATTTTGGGTTTAATGTTAGAAATATAGGGGGTTTTACAAAATAGCATGACGGACTAAGAATACCTCTTTTATTAGTAGGTATATAGATATAGATATAGATATAGATATAGATAGATATAGATATAGATTTTTCATGTTAGAAGCAACGGTGACTAGCAACCGAGAGAAAACAGGGAGACAAAGTCTCGTCTCATAACGACCGTGATGTGATCGGAAGCATCCATAACTAACTTTGATTTCGGTCTCTGGTCCACCTAGCACCACATATACAAGGAAGGAGGTCGTACCCCTCTCGGGAAAGATATACACGTACGAGTAAAACCACCGACTCCTATCAACTGATCCTAAAGGGGCGATAGGTGCGTTCAGAAGGCCGTTTCCATCGTCAGCTGCTACAAGGCCAGTGCTGGCGGCACTCCTGCTGCTGGCTACGAGTTCCTGCCCTTTTTCCCCGACCATCTTCATGCTGCTGGAGAATGCAAGGTGTAGGTAGCCATGGGCTACACAAGGGGTGCAGCAAGCAGGCACAAGGCTGTGTACATTAGGTGTTCTAATGCTACGACTTAAGATCGTGTGACCTTTACCCTTTTTCGATAAAGGGCGCTTTTATTAACTCATAATGTAGCATTAAATGGACACAAAGCATAATAAGCGACACCTGACCTCTGCATAGCTAAGATGCACACAGCCTTAACGAAGAGTCTAGCAAAGTATATATAAAAAAAACAAGTTGGCAACAGTAAAACCATATGAGTCCAAAACTATGCCAATGTCGACGGAGGAGGTAGACTGATCCGGAGATTATGTCGCCACCCATGTTGGGTAAAAATCTCCTTGGCCACCCGCTCCAACCGCATACACACCGTCTTGAACAACGATTGATACTCCGTTCGCTGTAGTGTAGACCACATACGAAACCAGTGTGTACAACGGTAAATAACCTGCATAGAAGAAGATGTTTTGCCATTAAAAACACAATCGTTTCTACATACCCAAAGCGACCATAATAAGACAGACGCTCCCACCCATATTAGCGTACTAAAAGTATTTGGTGTTCCGTCAAGCCAGTGACCATATATATTGGCAACACTTGTTGGTGGATACAAATTGGACGCTATTTGGATGGCTGACCATATAGAACGCGCGAACTTGCACTGAAAGAAGAGGTGTTTAATTATCTCGTCATGAGTACAGAAGCTACACTTCTTACTTCCTTGACAGTTGCGTCGAGCGAGGTTGTCTTTTGTTAGCACAACTCCTCTCCAAAGATACCACATGAAAATCTTATTTTTTTAGTGGCATCTTTGATTTCCATATTAGTTTATTGTTATCCAATTGAACCTCTGAGTGCGAGAGTGCACGGTACATAGAGTCAACTGTGTAGGATCCAGGTGTAGTGAGATTCCAGCGAAACACATCCCTCCCTTGTGTCAAGTTAACTGAATCCAAACGGGATAGAAGATGTTGCCATGACGCAAGGCGGAGGCCAATCAAATCCCTCCTAAATGATACATTCGGCGGGGAGGAGCTCAGCGCGTGCGCAAGAGTATCATTCTTATCGCGTACAATTCGGTACAAGGCTGGATACTGTTCCTGAAGAGTGGTGTTTCCTAGCCACCTGTCCTCCCAGAAACGTATCTCGGAGCCATCCTTTATCGTGAATGATCCAAAGCGGAATAGATGTTTTTTTACCGCCATCAGACCAGACCAAAAATGTGAGTCACCAGGTTTCCAATATGCCTGTGACAACACTTTTTGGCCTAGATACTTATTGCGGACAGGGTTTGCCAAACACCATCCTCGGTAAGTAGTTTGAACAACCATTTACTGAGTAAGGCATCATTCTTAATCTGGAGCTCCTGAACACCTAAACCTCCCTGGTTTTTGGTCAACAAACCACACTCCATTTGGTTAGCCTATATTTTTTATTTTTATTGTCTCCTTGCCAAAAGAATCTGGATCTGAAGTAATCCAGTCTTTGCAGAACCCCTTTGGGAATTTGAAAAAATGAGAGCATGTAGAGAACCATGATTGTGATAACAGAAGTGATCAAAACTAGTCTCCCTCCAACGGAGAGCAACTTGCCTTTCCAACTGCTCAACCTTTTCTCCAATCGCTCTTCAACATGTTTCCACTCTGCATTAGTGAGACGCTGATAATGAATCAGAATTCCCAAATATTTAATCGGGAATTGGCCTTGTGCACAACCGAACAAGTCAGCATATTGTGCAGCCGCCTCCTTGGCTTCTCCAAAACAGAACAATTCACTTTTATGGAAGTTAATTTTCAGACCTGACATTTGCTCAAAAGCTGAAAGCAATAGTTTCATATTTTTAGCCTTATCTAGGTCATGTTCCATAAAAAGAATTGGCATATTGCAAGATAGAGAGTCCTCCATCCACAAGATGTGACCCTAAATTTGAAAGAATGTGCGTCATGTCCGTCATGGATTAACAGATTTCAAATCACAAGCAAGAGAATAACAATCATCAAACACTGCCGCCGCTGTAAAGTGTGGTCGTGTTTTAGTAGACCACATTTCGAGGGGGAGAATGGACGTCTCAATTTCAATGAGATATCACACTCGCCTCTCTTACCAAGATCATAACACAGACAACAAAATTTTGTTAGTTCTTCTTTAACTAAGATGGAACAAGTTTTATTTTAAAAAATGAATAAAAATCACATTATTTGATTAAGATGCAACAAATCTTATTTGAAAGAATGTGTGAAAGTCACATTGATGTTTTAACTCCGTTTATCATAAATGTTTATGTCTACTTACCCCCTTATGAATAATATATGAAGCACACATTAATGATAAAAGTGCTGACTTTGTGAGTGTAATGTTGATTACGGTATTAATGTAAGTTGTGACTTATGGTTATATTCCTGACAAACACTGTTTGTAACTATATGTTACGCTTTGTGAAGTTCTTTTTCGTCTTCTGCCTACGGTGATGTAGATTCACTACAAGAAATCTGTTAATTCATGACGGACATGAATCGTCATAGGTGGGCGCAAAACTGTCAATGATGGACGACCGTGACGGACTTGAAATCCTTCATGTATATCGTGTCATAATTTTAGTGCACTCCATGACAGAATAACAAGTCCGTCATCGATGTAGTCCCCATCCATGACAGTTATGCACCGTCACATATGGCATACCGTTAACGGTGTTAATGTGCATGCCAGGTCATCATCTGACATGGGAG
Source organism: Aegilops umbellulata (assembly GCA_032464435.1). Lineage (NCBI taxonomy): Eukaryota > Viridiplantae > Streptophyta > Magnoliopsida > Poales > Poaceae > Aegilops > Aegilops umbellulata. Next base: position 310,691,335 of record CP136060.1, read on the forward strand.
CCAACGTGGATCTAACTTGGCAGCCTATAAAGTTATCAGCCCAATTAGGATTTTGGCCCAATATTTTGGTTTTGGCCTATGTGAAGGTTGGCCCATTTATGGTTATAGGCCACTTATTGCCCGTACTGTAATCAGCCCAATCTCAGCTCATACTGATATGTCTTCAGCCCACCAATTCTATAAATTTTCATCACATCAATTATTTTATTAATATCTGTGGTAATACCGTTCAAAACAAAGGAGTTTTCTGTCAAAAAAAATACAAATGGCCTTAAAAACAAAAATACAAATGACAGAGACAAATGACAGCAAAAGGAAAATGGGCACCACAAAAAATAAAATTACAAATTACAGTACTCCCTAAAAGCACTATGCAAGCACTACTACCCCTTGGCATCGCCCAGCGCTCGCCGGAGATCCTGCGCAACCATCCCTCATGATGCTCAATGGCCACGCTTCTTTCCATCTTAGCACACGTCCACGCCGTTTGTGTGCGATAGATAAGCAGTGGTAGATGGGGATGATGAGCATGTCACTGCCCCTATGCCATCAAACTCCAGCACGCACGGTGGATGGGGAAAACAATCACCGACGATGATATAGGAGGCCGTCGCAGCGATTGGCACTCGATGGCAGGGGCCGCCACCACACAGATCTCCATGACGGGTCGACACGTCTCCACGGCGTCGGGTCAACGCAGCCCCACGCCTCCCGGTAGCCCACCGCGACACCCTGCCGGTTGTTGGGGAGTCTGCACTTCGTGGTGGCGCTCCTTGCCTTGCTGCGGCCTTCGAGCTCCAAGACCTACATGGCAAGGGGGATTAATTGGAAAATGGGAACCAGAGATCAAGAAGAGCAGGGGCTGGATAGTAATGATTCTTTGAAGCAGAAAAGGAGGAGGGCGGCCTAGGCGCAGATGACGTCGGAATCGCCAGAGAAGTTTTCCTCCTGGAAGCCGGCGCAATGGACGGAGAACTAGGAGTGCCCAACGGGTCGACGAGATGCCTTGACGGCTAGGCCCTCGGTCATGTGGCACACGGTGGTGGTCGCGTTCCGGATCTCCGAGATGCGACCAGTGAGATGGAAGGCACTGGGAGAAGACGCTAGGAGGAATTGCGGCTGATGTCTCGACAGAAGAGGAGTTGGTGTGTGCGGGGTAGGGGAGTAAGAAGATAGGATAGGGTTTGTACGCCCTCCGTCGGATCTTGGCAAATCGAACGGTTGAAATTGGCGATCCGTGGGCACGATGGTTCAACCAGTCAGACGGCACGATTTCGCTCACATTGGATCGCCCCTCGACTGAGAGATATAATGGGCCTTTTCTGCTTTCAGTCCAACAACGAGTAGCTTCTACATTTTTGTTTCATATTTTCCCAATAACTAAATAAGCTATCCGTGTGAAGTAACTTGCAAAAAAAAAATATCTTATGTACCCCAATGCATTTTTACATGATATATACTAAATATATGTTTTTAGGAGTTTCAAAAAAAATCCAAATGATATAATTTTTTCTATTGTTCAAATAAATTTTCGCATGTGTATTGAAAATCATTCCACTTCGAACTACATGTATCTGAAAAAAGTTATATAATTTTTTTAAATAGATATTTAAGTGTATATGTTTAATTTTAGGTCATATCCCAAAATGGAAGATTTTTCATAAGTTTTTATGAACAATTGAAACTTTTATTTGCAACCTATATGGGGGAAGGATAATATATCTTTAAGTGATCAAAAATCATGTAATTTATCATCAAATAATATAATGGGTGCATATGCTTGGCAAAAATTTGGAATAGTGTTTTCTTTTGTGTGGCACTAGTTAGATAGTATTTATTTGTATTCCCTCCTCTTTACTTGGATAATGCCTAAACATAGACATATTAACATAAATACACAAAAATGTGAAATTTGGACGTGGAACACGTGATGGTGTAAGTTGAGTGTGGGGAAATTTTTAAGGTCAAACACTGAGGTAATCAACACCTCCCATTCATACCCGACTCGTCCCCTCTTGAAACCATGATTCTTCCTCAAAGATGTTCCACTTTCCAAGCAGTGCACGTCATACATTTTGTGAAACCTTCTCAAATTTTTACCACACTCTCTAAGGATCATATGGTGACACCATGCCAGGTTTCGTGTGTTTTCAAACTTACTTTAAATTTTATAGACTAAAAGATGATAAGCTACATGTCTGGGGTCGAGTCTTGGCACACATATGTTTGAAATTCCCCCTCTTTTCTTGGATAAGGCCTAAACATAGACATATTAACAAAAATAATAAATTTCAACCCATTTTGCCAACCTTTTCATGCACTCACAATTCAAAATTGAATTATGTCTGTTAAATGCCTAGAAATACACTTAATTTCTTAAGTATTACAAACAAACTCCAAAAAGTGTGAAATGTTTCGCCTTCAAACCAAACATGTTCCCGCTCGAAACCACGATTCTTCCTTAGAGATATTTCAAACTTGGTTTGAATTTTGTAAATAAAAAATGCCGATAAGCTACATGTTCATGGTCGAGTCTTGGCACCATGATGTTTGGAAATCCTCCTCTCTTTTTGGATAAGGCCTAAATATATGAAAAATGCCAACGAAGGTAGCGCTCCAGTGAGCTCGTTTCCAAATTTTATTTTTTCGGAGCGTGAAAAATACCAAATTTATTTTGTGAACACACATGCACATGTATATTATGTATATGCAAAATTTCACAGCATTATATGTTTACACGCGGCGTACATGAAAAAGACAAATACGAATTTTTAAATGGGCCTTTTACTTTTGTTATTAGGCCAGAAATTTGACTTTTTTACAGCCTACAAATCACAACATTTTTGACGAAATGTAACAGGTTCTTGCGGAATACATATATGCTTCCATGGGTTTTTTTAGACTTTTTTGGAACTCTTAAATACGCTTTTTCATATTTTCGAAATACCAAGCTCACTCGACCTCAGCATCCGAAAATCCGCACCCCTAAATATAGATTTATTAATAGAAATAATATTTTTCAGCCCATTTTTGCCAACTTCCTAATGCACTCGCAATTCAAAATTGAATTATATCGGTTAAATGCCTAGAAATACACTTATTGACTTGAATATTGCAAACGAACTCCGAGAAATATCAATTGTTGACATGGAACAAGTGATGGTGTATTTTGAGTGTAGAAAAAGTTTCAACACCAAGCACTGAAGCAACTGACACTTCACCTTCAAATCTAACCCATTCTCTCTTGAGTGTAGAATACATTTCAAGGTCAACCGTTGAAGCAATCGACACCTTCGCCTACAAATCCCACTCGATCCCTCTTGAAAACATGATCTTTTCCTCAGACATGTTTCAGTTCCCAGGTAGGCACATTATATTTTTTTACATAACCTTCTCAAATTTAACCAGACTCTCTATGAATAATATAATGATAACATGTCTGGAATTCCTATTATTTTCTTGTATAAGGCTTGAACATAGAATCAATAATACAAATAATATTTTTCAAGCTATTTTAAGAAACATTTTGTATTTTTATCCATTTACAAATTTTATTTTAAAAAAATACATGTTAACTTTATCCAATAGTTGTTGTACATTTTTAGTATGCACACATAACATTTTTGATACATGTTCAACATTTTTTAAATATATGATGATTTTATTTTTCAAAATACATATTTGAATTTTATTTGATTTTTTTTTCAACATTTCTAAAATACAAGTTGTCAAGTGGGAAGGTGCTAACCGCTTAAAATTCAGTCTTGGGTTCGAGTTCTATTTATGTGATGTTCTTTTTTAAATTAAAACATGCGGTGTACTCCTATAGAATTTTCACATGTAATATAATACATATATTTTGCTTTGTAGGGGTTTCAATAATTTTAGATATTATTTAATATTTTCTATGGTTTAAATGAATTTATTTGTGCTTACCGGAGGTATTGCCATTTTGATGTATATGTATGTTAAATAAGGATTAAACATTTCAAAAAAGATATTTAAGGAATTAAGTTTTATTTTAGCTCATATTTGCAATCTATTAGAAAAAATGATAATAATATCAAAATACAATAGACAATTCTTATAAATGGGCATGGAACAATGTTATTAATTCATTAGAGGGGCACAACTTTTTTAGGAGATTTCACGAATGTTTGCTATACATTGACGTTAAGTCATACAGTACATAACTATTGATGTCTTTTTGCAAAAGAAAAAACATATTATTGCCTACCGTGAAAAGTACTATAAAAACTAAAAAAAACTTGGCTTGTTGGAACGTAGATCTTAGTGCCACGTGGTTCAAATCCCCGTTCAATCACTTTGTTTAAAACTGAAAAACTTGGCTCTTGTTATCTGTAAGAACTTGTTTTTGCGGGTCATTATCTATAAGAACATATAAAAGCATTTAGGTATAAGAACATATAAAAGCATTTAGGTCATTATCTATATATATATATATATAGGACGCTAGTTTGGGACACCTAGGTGCCTAGGCACCTTGCCTAAAAACCCTTGGATTACAATGAGATGTGTGCACGTGAAACAATGCTAGAATTAATTGGTGACCTTTTATTAGGAAAGAGTAATCGCTGATTATTACCTATTATGGACACACTTTTTATTAGAAAAAAATTAGTGCTTGATACACATGGGCGCACCTTTAGTAGGAAAGAATTATTGCTACACATTTAATGCTCACATTAGAGATGATGGAGAAAATCAGCCATTAATATTCAATGTTTTGAATGCCATGCACGTCCCATGACGTGTGCACTTTTTTGGATACAGTAGGAAGTCAGTTTTTTGCGAGAATAGTATACTCTTAGGTATATCATAATTGTGGGTATAAAGATATGTTTACAGTTGGTATGGCTTCATGGAAAATACTCATGTATATTTTGAGCGTGTCCTTATTCAAAGTTTATCATTTTTGGGTATATTTCTACAATATCGTTTACGGGTATGTGTTTAAGGCATATACTTGTATTTAAAAATAGTACAACTATTTTGGGCATGTCCCAATTTAAAGTATATCATTTATGGGTATCTCTCCAAAGCATATATGTGTATTAGAAAAGAGTGTGTGAGCGCCATATCTTAGGTATATGTACGTACAAAAATATCTTGGGTATATATATAGACACGATTTTAAAGTATATCATTTATGGGTATCTTGAATAAATCACTAGGTATGTACATGTACGCAAAAATGTCTTGGGTATATATATAGACACGATTTTTTTATAGAGGGAGTTAACTGGAGGTATAAGCGTTCAAAATGTTTTTTGAACGAACCAATAATAGCGTGCAAAATTATAGAGGAAAGAACATGCAAATTTTTTTGTATATGCATTTTTTTGCGGGGACTTGAGTATGTACTTACAAATATATATTGGTTACTGTCAAATTTGGCATATCTTTTAAATAATTATCCTTTTTTCGGCGGGACTTGAGTATGTCATGTTCATGGCCACATGTTTTTAACAAAAATGGGTATTTGATTTTTGGAATGTGATATATGGGTATGTCACATTTCCTTAATTTTGTAGTTTCAAATGCCTTGTATATGACATACCCACTGTATTTAAATATATTGGTGGGTATTCAATTCCTTGGAAACACAAAAATTGATGGTTGATTTTAACCATCATACCAAAATCATACAATAATACTCTCTTCATCCGGAAATACTTGTCATCAAAATGAATAAATGAGGATGTATCTAGACGTATTTTAGTTATAGATACATCCCGTTTTATCCATTTTGATGAGAAGTATTTTCGGACGAAAAGAGTACGTCATACACATAACAATGCTCATGTATTTATGTTGGCAGTTTAGCGAGATTCAAATTAGCCTATAAAAGAATGCGCACATGGATGATGTAACATCCATGTTCTTTTGGAAATGCATCAATTGACAATGAGCAAATGTCATGTGATGTTTATGGCAAGAAATCAAATGTCTTGGAGGGTCTAGTGCATGCATAAAAAGTTTGGAAAGTGATCTAATTAATGTGGATGGGAAAGAAAATTCCAGTCATTCTTGATCAAGGTGCCCCAGACATTTTACCTATATATGTGTGTGTGTGTGCGCGCGCGCGAGGTCCCTAGTTTGATGCCTTCTAACTGCTTCTCCTTTTCTTAATTTAAAGATAAAGATTTATTAAAGAAATCATACGATTTTTTCTCTGAAAAAATACTTAGTGCAGCCCAACGTCAGGACGGCACACGCAACAACAGCATTCCGTTTTCCTAAAAAAAGCAGAAGAAGGTCCGTCACGTTTCTATAGAAAAAAACTTAGAGCAGCCCAACTTTGGGATGACAACAACAGTCATTTTTTTTGCCTAAAAAGCAGCAGTCCTTTTTTTTCCTAAAAAAGCAACGTCGGGACACACAACAGCAACATTCCGTTTTCCTAAAACAAAGCAGTAGAAGGCCGGATGTGACAGTTCGAACAACTTAAAAAAAACTAAGGCTGACATATGTGGGTCGAACACCTTTGACACATCAGCATCAGCCATCCATGATGGTCTGTTTGGTGTACAACTGGTCGATTCATGACGGTATCTGTGGCGGTCCATCGTAAGGGTGCCATTGTAGTTGGGTTTGTTCTCATCTCATTAATCTGTGACGGATCTCATGACGAACCAAACAAATCCGTCATCGATCATGACGGTTTCTGGGAACGTCATCAGATTTCCGTCATGGATTAACACATTTCTTGTAGTGGGCCTAGAGCTTTGTTATGTTCCATTTGGAACACCGCAGCTCGCACCTCCTCTTCAGAGAAAGGTGCCGTCAGGATATCATTCTCTTCTTCTGTGACTTGTGGAATGTCATCTATTCGGGTCTCATCTAGAGTGAAGTTCCGTTCCTCTGAAGCCCCAAACAGACACTTGTAGTATTTGGTTATATAACGCTTGAGCTTTGCCTGACCCTCGATCCGTCTCTCATCCTGTTGGAGGCTAAAAATACACTTCTTTCAATGCCGCCCATTGGCAACCATTTGGAAATATCGTGTATTGTTGTCTCCCTCCAGAATGAATTGGGCACCTGATCTTCGATACCACTTGATTTCCTCTTCTCGCAATAGACGTGCAATCTGCTCATTGGATTGATTTTTCATATCAATCTCCTGTTGAGACAAAATGCGAGTCTCTGCTATTTTGTTGAGGTCATCTATAATAGTGGAAAGGCGTTGCTTTTCTTTTTTATATATACCACTTGTGTGTTTGGTCCATCCAGTTAGGAACCGCCTCATGGCTCGAATTTTGAAGTTCCATCTTTGAATCGGTGTGCGACCAACGGCAGGCCTCTCCCATAAATTCTTAACTATATCCGCAAAACCATCCCGATGTAACCATCCCAATTCAAATTTGAATGGACGACGAACAGTGGGAGAGCTAGTAGAGTTAGAATCAAGAATGATGGGTGCATGGTTCGAAAGTGACTCAATACGCTCTAGGGCACGCACTGTTACCATAGGGAATTTTAATTCCCATTCGGTATCCATGAGTGCCCGATCGAGTTTCTCGTATGTTGGCACCGGACGATTGTTGGCCCAAGTGAACTGTCGCCCCGACATACTAGCTTCTCGAAGATTCAAACTGTCAATTACAGCGTTGAATAAGAAAGGCTAGTGTGTGTCAAAACGATTATTATTTTTCTCTCCTGGTATCTAAGGATATTGAAGTCCCCTCCAATAAGCATTGGATGGGGGTTATCCTTAGCCAACTTCACCAATTCCCGAAGGAAAGCGGATTTATTCTCATCTTGGGCAGCCCCATAGACCGCGACCAGGCTCCATGTATAATTGTCAGCTATGTTTCGTAGGTGGAATTTAATGTGAAATTCACCAACCGAAAAAGCTAACAAGTCCATGGTTGTGGTCTGTATCCCAAGTAAGATTCCTCCGGACCTTCCATGTGGTGGTAAGCAATACCATGTGTAGTCCAAACCACCTGATAGGTGATCAAAGACATGTGCATGAAAGTCACATTTACCAGCCTCAGAAATTGCCACAAAATCCAACCCATGGTCACGCACACAGTCACCGACATGTTTATTTTTAGCCAAGTCTGAAAGACCTCTGCTACTCCAAAATATGCCTCTCATGTGGAAACTCGGGTCAGGGTGGATACCTTCACCTTCTTGGGCGGCTTTTGTTTCTTTTTGAGGAGTGGGATTTTGATTTACGCGAGGACGCAGTGAAGTCTGAAAGCATGGACCCAAGTTGTGCATCATCTAATCCAACCTCAGTTACCGCACCAACCAAGTGGGAGAGAAGCAGACCGTCATAAGCAGCCGCCGGTTCCTCCTCCTCGGTTTCGGGGTATGGTAGGGGCTCGAACACTTTGGAGAAACCTTTAATCGGTCTATCTCCATGTGTTTAAGTACCCCCACCAAAATGCACACATCATTATCATTTTTTCCAATTTTAATTCCAATGTTATTTTAAACTAGAGGAAATACGAGAATTAGAAAAAGAAAGAAATGATTTATTGCAAGGTGTGACCTTTAGCCTAAAGGTTGTTTCTAACATTGGCACCATATAAGCAAGTTAAAGCCTAGATTAGATCCCTAATCAAGTTTAATAGCAATTTGTTTTAGGTTGACTAGCAAAAAGGCCCGTGCGTTGCAACGGGAGCAAAAACAAAATCATAATCTTCAATGGTCATGACCACATTTTGCTGCATCACCGAGATACAATATCACTCTCAGTTTCATGAAATCATGAACATTTTTTTGAACTCGTGCACATATTTGAAATCGTGAACATTTTTCAAATCCATGAACAATTTTACAAATTTTTGAACATTTTCTAAAATCAAGAAGATTTTTGAATTCATGACCATTTTATACTATTTCCAAACATTTTTTAAAACTATGATAATTTATAAATAATTTTCTTGAGCTGGTGAATATTTCTAGAATCGACGAACATTTTTATGGAAATTGGTGGAACAATTTTGATACTCACGAACATTTGTTTGATTTTAAAAACAAATTTTTGATTTAATGAACAGTTTTTGAAATACATGATCATATTTTGAATGAGCGAACATTTTATGAATGAATAAACTATTTTGTCAGTCACAAATAGGTTTTGAATTTTTATGGTATCTTTCCATTCATGAACATTCTTTTAATTGGCAAAATTTTGTTCAATTTTATTAATATTTTTCAATACACGAACATTTTTAAAAATCATGTGAATTTTTTTATTTCCCGAACATTTGTTTTCATAATCTCGAACATTTTTTGAATAAGCAAACATATTTTTTCAAAATCATGAGCATTTTTTGAATCCACAAACATTTTATGATTTATTAAAGATTTTACTTCAAAATTCTCAACTTTTTTTTCAAATTTCCGAACTTCTTTGATGTCTCAAATTATTTAAAGTAGAAAAAATAAAAAAAGAATAAATAAAAACAAACTGTAAAAAACAGGCCGCCTGGACATGGGAAACTATGATTAATTTATAATGATTTATGTTCACGATTATTGCCCATTGTTAAAGTTAATTATCATGATTAGGGGATAATTTGTTTGGGTTAAAATCGAATTTGCTACAGGTTGGTGCTAATTGCATAATTGTGATGTTTAATTCGCTTAGATTAATCAATTCAAGCTTTCGCATTATGTTAATCTCTAATTAGCACTGCAAGCCCTGTTTAGCAATTAGAAGGAGATGAATCGGTGCAAAATTGAAGAAATAAAACCGTGACTTTTTTCAGGATTCGACTGCCTATTCCATAGAACTGGAACCCTAGAAATGAAGTTCCCAAATTAGAAGCTCAAAAGGAAGAAATTGAGAAGGAAAGTGCAAAGGCTCACTTATGGTTGCGTCGGTGTCTTCTTTCCTACAGGATCTGCACGATTGCCACCATGCGAGGAAACCTATACAGCGACGTCGTCGATCCCAGAGACGACGCGTAGAAAGAAGAAAGTCGCTGGCGGCAAACTTACAGACGTCCACGTATGAGTTCTTCGCAATGCGCACGTCCCCGTCACCTCCTCATGCTCCATCGTCGGCGCTCGCCTCCCCACCTCGTCGCCGAGTAATGGAATCAAGTCCCGAACTATGGGTCTTGAGACGATATAGTACCAGGGACACGAGTTATACCCAAATTCAGGCTCTCTCAAAGAGATAAAGCCCTATGTCCTGCTTGTGATTTATTGCTTTTGAGTAGGATACCAAGTACAGATGATCTACCTCAAGATCGTTGTGTGCCGTCCACGAGCCCTACCCCTTGATCTATAAAGGTACCCGAGGGCCTAGGATTACATCTAGGTCGGCAACGTATAAGGCAAATGTTTGTAGATGACTTCTAATGTCTTGGAGTATGCGACAAGTCTTTGAGAGCCTTCCTTTCATATGCCATGAGCCTCCTCGACGTGGCTGTCGGTGTCAAAACCGGCGGATCTCGGGTAGGGGTCCCGAACTGTGCGTCTAGGCGGATGGTAACAAGAGACAAGGGACACGAAGTTTTTACCCAGGTTTGGGCCCTCTCGATGGAGGTAAAACCCTACGTCCTGCTTGATTAATATTGATGATATGGGTAGTACAAGAGTAGATCTACCACGAGATCAAGGAGGCTAAACCCTAGAAGCTAGCCTATGGTCTGATTGTTGTATGTTGTCGTACGGACTAAAGCCCTCCGGTTTATATAGACACCGGAGTGGGTTAGAGTTACACAAAGTCGGTTACAATGGTAGGAGATCTAAATATTCGCATCGCCAAGCTTGCCTTCCACGCCAAGGAAAGTCCCTTCCGGACACGGGACGAAGTCTTCAATCTTGTATCTTCATAGTCCAGGAGTCCGGCTGAAGGTATAGTCTGGCCATCCGGACACCCCCTAATCCAGGACTCCCTCAGTAGCCCCTGAACCAAGCTTCAATGACGACGAGTCCGGCGCGCAGATTGTCTTCGGCATTGCAAGGCGGGTTCCTCCTCCAAGTACTTCATAGAAGATTTTGAACACAAAAGACAGTGTCCGACTCTGCAAAATAAGTTTCCACATATTGCCATAGAGAGAATAATTTACACAAATCTAATCTGCTGACGTATTCCGTAGCGTGACATCACACCACGGCCAAGTATTTATTCGAATCATTTTTACTCCCCCACCTCAGCGCATTTCGCGAGGCGGTATCCTTGGCACGTCTTGTTAAAGCAGAGATTGTGTCCCCTTATTTACGGGATTCTCATCAATACGGACGTGGGTAACCCAACCGCGCCATTTATCACGTCGCTTGGGAGATAAGCAAGTTTTACCAGGCTGGTGCGGACGCTTAGCCGCATCCACCCATATAAAGGGATAAGGATCGACCTTTCTACCTACGCCTTCTTCCTCCTTTGCCTATCCATCTTCCGCGCACTCAAGCTCCAATGCCCAAGCCTGCACTTCCCACCTCAACCTTCTCCAGCCATGTCCGGAGCGGGAGGCAAGTGGATGGTCTCCTCCGTTACGGAGGGACACGTCAAAAAACTGAGGAAAGCCGGATACTTGTCTAACGACATCGCGCACCGGCTTCCCGAAGTGGGGCAGCTCCTCCCCACCCCAAGGCCCCATGAGAGGGTAGTATTCCTTCCCCATTTCCTCCGCGGACTGGGCTTTCCTGTCCACCCGTTCGTCCGGGAGCTCATGTTCTACTATGGCCTAGATTTCCACGATCTGGCCCTGAACTTCGTCCTCAACATCTCGGCGTTTATCATCGTGTGTGAGGCTTTCCTCTGTGTCCGCCTCCATTTCGGCCTATGGCTCAAGGCTTTCAACGTCAAGCCCAAGGTGGTGTGCGGCAACCAGGCGGAGTGCGGAGGCGCCATGGCGGGCAAGATAGCCAACGTCCTATGGCTCGAGGGCTCCTTTGTGGAGACCCTGAAGGGGTGGCAATCGGGGTGGTTTTACATCACCAAGCCGCGCGATCCCAAATGGGTCGCAGCCCCCGAGTTCCGGTCCGGACCCCCTACGCGGCTCACGTCTTGGAAAGAGACGGGCCTGTCGTGGGGCAATAAAGGAGAGGTAACCGGACTGCAAAAATGCATCCAAACCTTGGTGAACAAGCAGCTTAAGCTTGTCAGTAGTCCAGGTTATGCTCGTCCGCCGGATCCTCCCGTGTCAGCAACGGGGCTTCAATTTGTGGGAGTTCGACCCGGCGCAGCACCCAACCCTGAGCAGGCTCTTCGACACAACGTACGAAGACGCCTAGAAGGTGCTATTCAAAGGCGCCGAGGCTCCCGCATCCGCTTCCGAGGACCGCGGATTCAGCACGCAGCTTCCCGCTAGTGCGGTAAGCTAGTTTTACCTTTTACAGGATGTTGGTTTTCCATAGTTTGACTCTATGCGGGATCTAAACTCCCTTTCCTTTGACAGGATTGGCTGGCGAAGTCCGGACAGATCGACTGTCCGGCCCCTTTGCCCGAAGACCCAGCTGATGCTCGCTTAGCGAAGCTGCTGGCTCCGGCACCTTACGTGGTGCCGGAGAAGAAGGCCAAGAAGAGGGCCACGGGGACTCTAAAGAGTTCCCGGCGCCAGGAGGTGTCGGATTCTTCATCCGACGAATCCGAGACGCGCTCCTCCCATGAAAACGAGGAGGAGGAAGAAGAAACCTCTCCCCCTCCAGCAGGGGGAGGAAATAAAAGGAAGGCCGCCCTGACCGGGGAGGCCGAAGGGTCTAAGAAGGGGAAAACCCTTCCTCCGGACTACCCCGCCGCCGACGACGACGAAGAGGAGTGGCCGCGCAGGGCCAAGCGTCCGGCGGAATCGTAAGCATCCGGGCACCCGAGTACTTTATAGCATTCCTTTATTTGCACAACCTTTCCTTATGTCGAATATGATTATGCAGCCCGCCCAAGGCCGGGCTCGACGAGTCGTCGAGCGGCTCCCTGGATTCATCGGACGTGAATTCACTTCCGCCCGCTACCTCCCCCCGCCCTACAGGTGATGCCGAGGTGGCATCCCAACAGGCTCCAAGCCAGGAGGAGGTGGTTCTGGAGGCGCCACAAGGCGACCTCCCGGACTCCAGGAATAAAGGGGATACAACCCCCCAGGGATCCAAGTCCGGCTTTGAGCCGGACACCGCGTCGGAATCGTCAACGGTTCCGGACCACGGTAGGCGAACTCCTTCCAAGAGGAGCAAGCCTACTAAGCCGGCGGCCCCCGTCCAACCGGAGGCGCCGGACAATCTGCTGCAGGTGCTTAACGGCGCCTCCATCGATGAGGAGCACCGCACTATTATGAGTGCGGTGATCCAGAAGGTTCAGTCCGCCAAGAGCGGACTGACTGAAGCTTGTGCCAGCCTTCTAACAGGCTTCGAGGTAAGTGCAGGATATATAAAAAATATTACCGCATAGACAGTAGCCCCTGATGCTCTGTTTGGCGTTCGGAAAGAAAAGCCGAATAGAGGATCTAATAAAATTCGCAGGAGCCTAACAGAAAAAGAGTCAATATGCGTATGCAGGCTTCGCTGCTGGCGACCGCCGCACTGACTGCGGAGGTGGGAACACTGAAGCAAGGCCTCGAGCGGACCGAGCAAGAGCTTGGCCTTGCCAAACGGCAGCTCGAGGAGAAAGAAGGTAAGAAATACCTTATAGAAAAAAAAGAAAATATAAAAGTGCAATTGCAAAAATATGACAGGATTAACATGGCTATTGTAGGGGCCACAACTGAGGTGGCCACCCTCAAGCAAGCGTTGGCCGAGGCCGATAAGAGAGCGGCCACGGAGCGCTCCGAGCGGGAGAGGTATGAAGCCCAGGTTGGCGAGGTGCGGCAAGAGCTCCAGGCTCTCATGGAAAAACATGAGAGTTTGGAGCTTGACTCAAAGACGCGAGCGTCTGAGCTCGCGGCAGCTATTGAAAATGCCAAGTCTGCCAAGGCTGTATCCCAGAAGGCCCTCCAGGAGTTGGATGCGGTGAAAAAGATAGCGGCGGGTAAGGCATTCTTTATGCAAAGCAGACATGTAAAAGTGAGCTTCTTGTTACTTACCCGAATCTGGAGCTCTCTAGGAGCATTTGCAGATCTTCCCCGTAGCGTATCCGATGCCGCCGCATTCTACCGAGCCGCGGAGGATAGCTCGACGGAGAAGGTGTTCTGGTCTCAGTATGCTGAGGCCGGACACCCAGTGCCCCTAAGCCACCAGCTTAAGCAGCTGGTCGAGCCCCACAAGGCGGCCGAACAGGCCATGAAGGGCCTCATAGTTCGGCTGTGGCCTGGAGAGGCTCTGCCTGGGAGCTACTTCGGGCTGGTGCGGCGGCTGGTGGAGGCCTGTCCAAGGCTCGAGGTCATCAAGCGCTCCGTTTGCATTGAAGGTGCCCGTAGGGCCCTTGCCCGCGCTAAGGTGCACTGGGGCAAGCTGGATAGTGAGAAGCTTGTGAAGGACGAGCCACCACCGAGGAAGGAGCATCGCTAGCCCGAGAACTATTATAAGGACGTTCTGAAGGGTGCCCGCCTTGTGGCGGATGAATGTTCCATGGATGTAATTTTGGAGTAAACTCGCTCGTGTTATCCTGTGCGCTGAAAACTTGTTCATGTGCGCTTAAGCAATGCGTTTTGAATTTAAAATATTACCTTCTGTGCGGCCGTTTATCAAATTTGAGAGATGGCGAGTCGTCGGCTTCTGCCCCCATGCCACTAGTGCTGGGGTGTTTGGGAGAAACATGAGCGCTCTTTTTCCCATGTTTGGGTCCATCGAGGGAGGCGCTCAGCACAACGAACAAGGCAACCGGACTATAGTGCTTGAACACTCTCACTTAGCCATAGAATTCTATAATTTTAAATTTCGGCGAAGCCCCTAGTGTTCGGAAGACCGAGTTCGGGGCGCTATCCACGCATTTGGCCGGACAAAGCCGACTCCTCGCTCTAAGCGGCATAAGTCTTTAGGGACTCGAAAAACCTCTCGAACAGCGACCAGTCTCTCGCTTCATCATGACAGCCAGTTTTAGCTTTCTCTACTGAGGTGCTCCACCCAGCTCAACTGGGGCACAATAGCAGTAGTTCTCCTAGTGCTACCTTAGCCGATACAACGGAACGTAAGGCACCGAAACATAGGAGCTGGGCAAACCCAACTATTGACCCAAGACATGATTCGGAGCCGATGCATATAATGCTATAAGTTCGGGGTGCCGCACTTGTTAAAGTGTTCGGACTTCTCACACCATATAAGGGGGGTATTGAAGCCCCTGGCGTATTGACCGTACCAAAGTGTACGGGTGCAACATGTCGTTAAATGAACATATATTTGTAAAAAACAGTAATGCGAAAGTAGACAAAAGCTATGCATTGTTTATAAAAAGGCTGCGATCGAAGCAGAACGATACAAATGGTGCGATAAGCAAAAGTGGGACTATTTAACATGTCCTTTCCAGGGGCAGGCTGCGGAATAGTATGCAAAACAGGTATACTGCTCGTGATAGAGACCACCTGGGAGTTATATAATGCGGCGTAGCTTTTCTGCTTCCTTGGTTCTTGCATCGTTTGAGCGGCAGTTGGATTGCCGAACAGGTCTTCCGAAGTATGGAGTCCTGAAAGTAAGAGAAAATAAAGGAATCGGCAGCCCCTGGTGCGGTTTAAGCCGTGTTTCGGGCGTGCCGTGATGGTGCCCCTCCCCCTGTGCCCATGGTATTTTGAGAGCGTAGTTATGTACGCGAGGCACTGGTTTCGCTAGTTCGCGAGGGCTGGGGTTGGGGCCGCGTTGCTACGCCTGCTCGGAACGTGCCAGACGGTCTTGTAGGTTACTCCAGGCGCGCTTGACGATGTCCGGACGTTTAACGGCCGGACTGGATAGCTGCCCTGAGAGGCTGCTTTGTACTTCCAGTGCGAGGGCCGCCATGTGTTCCTCCGTTCGGAGGGAGCGTTCGATGTTTCCATTGACCGTGATTACTCCTCGAGGGCCTGGCATCTTGAGCTTAAGGTATGCGTAGTGCGGCACCGCATTGAACTTTGCGAATGTGGTTCGCCCGAGCAGTGCGTGATAGCCACTGCGGAACGGGACTATGTCGAAGATTAACTCCTTGCTTCAGAAATTGTCCGGAGATCCAAAGACCACTTCAAGTGTGACTGAGCCTGTACAGTTGGCCTCTACACCTGGTATGACACCTTTAAAGGTCGTTTTGGTGGGCTTAATCCTCGAGGGATCTATGCCCATTTTCCGCACTGTATCCTGGTAAAGCAGGTT
This sequence comes from Aegilops umbellulata, assembly GCA_032464435.1. Classification (NCBI taxonomy): domain Eukaryota; kingdom Viridiplantae; phylum Streptophyta; class Magnoliopsida; order Poales; family Poaceae; genus Aegilops; species Aegilops umbellulata. The sequence goes on from CP136060.1 coordinate 310,707,523, forward strand.
CAAGCTGCTGCCGCCGTCCACAAGGACTCTTGTGAGATGAAATCCGTCAATAATTGGGTCTAGAACCAATGCGGCGAATCCGCCATGACGGGTGTGTTGGGGAACGTAGTAATTTAAAAAAATCCTACGCACACGCAAGATCATGGTGATGCATAGCAACGAGAGGGGAGAGTGTTGTCTATGTACCCTCGTAGACCGATAGCGGAAGCGTTATGACATAGCGGTTGATGTAGTCGTACGTCTTCACGGCCCGACCGATCAAGCACCGAAACTACGGCACCTCCGAGTTCTAGCACACGTTCAGCTCGATGACGATCCCCGGTCTCCGATCCAGCAAAGCGTCGGGGAAGAGTTCCGTCAGCACGACGGCGTGGTGACGATCTTGATGTTCTACCGTTGCAGGGCTTCGCCTAAGCACCGCTACAATATTATCGAGGATTATGGTGAAGGGGGGCACCGCACACGGCTAAGAGAATGATCACGAAGATCAACTTGTGTGTCTAGAGGTGCCCCCTGCCCCCGTATATAAAGGAGCAAGGGGGGAGGCCGGCCGGCCCTTGTGGGCGCGCCAAGGAGGAGGAGTCCTCCTCCTAGTAGGAGTAGGACTCCCCTCTTTCCTACTCCTACTAGGAGAGGGAAAGGAAGGGGGAGAGGGAGAAGGAAAGGGGGGCGCCGCCCCCCCTCTCCTAGTCCAATTCGGACCAGAGGGGGAGGGGGCGCGCGGCCCACCCTGGACGCCCCTCTCTCTCTCCACTAGGGCCCAAAAGGCCCATTACTTCTCCCGGGGGGTTTTGGTAACCCTCCGGCACTCCGGTTTTCTCCGAAATCACCCAGAACACTTCTGGTGTCCGAATATAGCCGTCCAATATATCGATCTTTATGTCTCGACCATTTCGAGACTCCTCGTCATGTACGTGATCACATCCGGGACTCCGAACAACCTTCGGTACATCAAAACATATAAACTCATAATGAAACTGTCATCGTAACGTTAAGCGTGCGGACCCTACGGTTCGAGAACAATGTAGACATGACCAAGACATGTCTCGGTCAAAAACCAATAGCGGAACCTGGATGCTCATATTGGCTCCTACATATTCTACGAAGATCTTTATCGGTCAGACCGCATAACAACATACGTTGTTCCCTTTGTCATCGGTACGTTACTTACCCGAGATTCGATCATCGGTATCTCAATACCTAGTTCAATCTCGTTACCGGCAAGTCTCTTTACTCGTTCTGTAATACATCATCTCGCAACTAACTCATTAGTTGCAATGCTTGCCAGGCTTATGTGATGTGCATTACCGAGAGGGCCTAGAGATACCTCTCCGACAATCGGAGTGACAAATCCTAATCTCGAAATACGCCAACCCAACATGTACCTTTGGAGACACCTGTAGAGCATCTTTATAGTCACCCAGTTACGTTGTGACGTTTGGTAGCACACAAAGTGTTCCTCCGGTAAACGGGAGTTACATAATCTCATAGTCATAGGAACATGTATAAGTCATGAAGAAAGCAACAGCAACATACTAAACGATCGGGTGCTAAGCTAATGAAATGGGTCGTGTCAATCACATCATTCTCCTAATGATGTGATCCCGTTAATCAAATAACAACTCTTTTGTTCATGGTCAGGAAACATAGCCATCTTCGATTAACGAGCTAGTCAAGTAGAGGCATACTAGTGACACTCTGTTTGTCTATGTATTCACACATGTATTATGTTTCCGGTTAATACAATTCTAGCATGAATAATAAAAATTTGTCATGATATAAGGAAATAAATAATAACTTTATTATTTCCTCTAGGGCATATTTCCTTCAGTCTCCCACTTGCACTAGAGTCAATAATCTAGTTCACATCGCCATGTAATTCAACACTAATAGTTCACATCACCATGTGATTGACACCCATAGTTCACATCGTCATGTGATCTACACCCAAAGGGTTTACTAGAGTCAATAATCTAGTTCACATTGCTTATGTGATTAACACCCAAAGAGTATTAAGGTGTGATCATGTTTTGCTTCTGAGATAATTTTAGTCAACGGGTCTGTCACATACAGATTTGTAAGTATTTTGCGAATTCTATGTCTACAATGCTCTGCACAGAGCTACTCTAGCTAATTGCTCCCACTTTCAATATGTATCTAGATCGAGACTTAGAGTCATCCAGATCTGTGTCAAAACTTGCATCGACGTAACTCTTTACGAAGAGCCTTTTGTCACCTCCATAATCGAGAAATATTTCCTTATTCCACTAAGGATAATTTTGACCGCTGTCCAGTGATCTATTCTTCAATCACTATTGTACTCCCTTGCTTAACACAGTGTAGGGTATACAATAGATCTGGTACACAGCATGGCATACTTTATAGAACATATGGCTGAGGCATAGGGAATGACTTTCATTCTCTTTCTATCTTCTGCCGTGGTCGGGCTTTGAGTCTTACTCAATTTCACACCTTGTAACACAGCCAAGAACTCTTTTCTTTGACTGTTCCATTTTGATGTACTTCAAAATATTGTCAAGGTATGTACTCATTGAAAAAACTTATCAAGCGTCTTGATCTATCTCTATAGATCTTGATGCTTAATATGTAAGTAGCTTCGCCGAGGTCTTTCTCTGAAAAACTTCTTTCAAACACTCCTTTATGCTTTGCAGAATAATTCTACATTATTTCCGATCAACAATATGTCATTCACATATACTTGTTAGAAATGATGTAGTGCTCCCACTCACTTTCTTGTAAATACAGGCTTCACCACAAGTCTATATAAAACTATATACTTTGATCATCTCATCAAAGCGCATATTCCAACTCCGAGATGCTTGCACCAGTCCACAGATGGATCGCTGGAGCTTGCATATTTTGTTAACACTTTTAGGATTGACAAAACCTTCTGGTTGCATCATATACAACTCTTCTTTAAGAAATCCATTAAGGAATGCAGCTTTGTTTATCCATTTGCTAGATTTCATAAAATGCGGCAATTGCTAACATGATTCGGACAGACTTAAGCATAGATACGAGTGAGAAACTCTCATCGTAGTCAACACCTTGAACTTGTCGAAAACCTTTTGCGACAATTCTAGCTTTGTAGATAGTAACACTACTATCAGCGTCCGTCTTCCTCTTGAAGATCCATTTATTTTCAATTGCTTGCCGATCATCGGGCAAGTCAACCAAAGTCCATACTTTGTTTTCATACATGGATCCCATCTCAGATTTCATGGCTTCAAGCCATTTTGCGGAATCTGGGCTCACCATCGCTTCCCCATAGTTCGCAAGTTCGTCATGGTCTAGTAACATGACTTCCAAAACATGATTACCGAACCACTCTGGTGCGGATCTCACTCTGGTTTACCTACGAGATTCGGTAGTAACTTGATCTAAAGTTACATGATCATCATCATTAGCTTCCTCACTAATTGGTGTAATAGTCACAGGAACAGATTTCTGTGATGAATGACTTTCCAATAAGGGAGAATGTACAATTACCTTCTCAAGTTCTACTTTCCTCCCACTCACTTCTTTCGAGAAAACTCCTTCTCTAGAAAGTATCCATTCTCAACAATGAATGTCTTGCCTTCGGATCTGTGATAGAAGGTGTACCCAACTGTCTCCTTTGGGTATCCTATGAAGACACATTTCTCCGATTTGGGTTTGAGCTTATCAGGATGAAACTTTTTCACATAAGCATCACAACCCCAAACTTTAAGAAACAACAACTTTGGTTTCTTGCTAAATCAAAGTTCATATAGTGTCGTCTCAACGGATTTAGATGGTGCCCTATTTAACGTGAATGCAGCTGTCTCTAATGCATAACCCCAAAGCGATAGTGTTAAATTGGTAAGAAACATCATAGATTGTACTATATCCAATAAAGTACGGTTATAACGTTCGGACACACCATTATGCTGTGGTGTTCCAGGTGGCGCGAGTGGTGAAACTATTTCACATTGTTTTAACTGAAGACCAAACTCATAACTCAAATACTCTTCTCCACGATCAGATCATAGAAACTTTATTTTCTTGTTACGGTGATTTTCCACTTCACTCTGAAATTCTTTGAACTTTTCAAATATTTCAGACTTATGTTTAATCAAGTAGAAATACCCATATCTGCTCAAATCATCTGTGAAGGTCAAAAAATAATGATACTTGCCATGAGCCTTAACACTCATCGGACCGCATACATCAGTATGTATTATTTCCAATAAGTCAGTTGCTCGCTCCATTGTTCCGGAGAACGGAGTCTTAGTCATCTTGCCCATGAGGCAAGGTTCGCAAGCATCAAGTGATTCATAATCAAGTGATTCCAAAAATCCATCAGCATGGAGTTTCTTCATGCGCTTTACACCAATATGACATAAACGGTAGTGCCACAAATAAGTTGCACTATCATTATTAACTTTGCATCTTTTGGCTTCAATATTTTGAATATGTGTATTACTACGATCGAGATCCAATGAACCATTTTCATTGGGTGTGTAACCATATAAGGTTTTATTCATGTAAACAGAACAACAATTGTTCTCTAACTTAAATGAATAACCGTATTGCAATAAACATGATCATATCATATTCATGCTCAACGCAAAGACCAAATAACACTTATTTAGGTTCAACACTAATCCCGAAAGTATAGGGAGTGTGCGATGATGATCATATCAATCTTGGAACTACTTCCAACACACATCGTCACCTCACCCTTAACTAGTCTTTGTTCATTATGCAACTCCTGATTCAAGTTACTAATCATAGTAACTGAACTAGTATCAAATACTGAGGGGTTGCTATAAACACTAGTAAAGTACACATCAATAACATGTATATCAAATATACTTATGTTCACTTTGCCATCCTTCTTATCCGCCAATCACTTGGGGTAGTTCCGCTTCCAGTGATCAGTACCTTTGCAGTAGAAGCATTTAGTCTTAGGCTTAGGACCAGCCTTGGGCTTCTTCACTTGAGCAGCAACTTGCTTGCTGTTCTTCTTGAAGCTCCCCTTTTTTCCTTTGCCGTTTTCTTGAAACTAGTGGTTTCGTCAACCATCAACACTTGATATTTTTCTTGATTTCTACCTTCGTTGATTTCAGCATCACGAAGAGCTTGGGAATTGTTTCCCTTATCCCTTGCATATTATAGTTCATCACGAAGTTCTACTAACTTGGTGATGGTGACTAGAGAATTATGTCAATCACTATCTTATCTGGAAGATTAACTCCCACTTGATTCAAGCGATTGTAGTACCCAGATAATCTGAGCACATGCTCACTTCTTGAGCGATTCTCCTCCATCTTTTAGCTATAGAACTTGTTGGAGACTTCATATCTCTCAACTCGGTATTTGCTAGAAATATTAACTTCAACTCCTGGAACATCTCATATGGTCCATGACGTTCAAAACGTCTTTGAAGTCCCGATTCTAAGCCGTTAAGCATGGTGCACTAAACTATCAAGTAGTCATCATATTGAGCTAGCCAAACGTTCATAACGTCTGCATTTGCTCCTGTCTGTCACCTAGCGATGCATCAAGGACATAATTCTTCTGTGCAGCAATGAGGATAAACCTCAGATCACGGATCCAATCCGCATCTTTGCTACTAACATCTTTCAACTTAGTTTTCTCTAGGAACATATATAAAACATAGGGAAGCAACAGCGCGAGCTATTGATCTACAACATAGATATGCTAATACTACCAGGACTAAGTTCATGATAAATTAAAGTTCAATTAAGCATATTACTTAAGAACTCCCACTTAGATAGACATCCCTCTAATCATCTAAGTGACCACGTGATCCAAATCAACTAAACCATAACCGATCATCACGTGAAATGGAGTAGTTTTCAATGGTGAACATCACTATGTTGATCATATCTACTATATGATTCACGCTCGACCTTTCGGTCTCAGTGTTTCGAGGCCATATCTGCATATGATAGGCTTGTCAAGTTTAACCTGAGTATTCTGCGTGTGCAAAACCGGCTTGCACCCGTTGTAGATGGACGTAGAGCTTATCACACCCGATCATCACGTGGTGTCTGGGCACGACGAACTTTGGCAACAGTGCATACTCAGGGAGAACACTTTTATCTTGAAATTTAGTGAGAGATCATCTTATAATGCTACCGTCAATCAAAGCAAGATAAGATGCATAAAAGATAAACATCACATGCAATCAATATAAGTGATATGATATGCCCATCATCATCTTGTGCTTGTGATCTCCATCTCCGAAGCATCGTCATGATCACCATCGTCACCGGCACGACACCTGGATCTCCATCGTAGCATCATTGTTGTCTCGCCAAACTTATGCTTCTACGACTATCGCTACCGCTTAGTGATAAAGTAAAGCATTACAGGGCGATTGCATTGCATACAATAAAGCGACAACCATATGGCTCCTGCCAATTGTCGATAACTCGGTTACAAAACATGATCATCTCATACAATAAAATTTAGCATCATGTCTTGACCATATCACATCACAACATGCCCTGCAAAAACAAGTTAGACGTCCTCTACTTTGTTTGTTTCAAGTTTTACGTGGCTGTTACGGGCTTAAGCAAGAACCAATCTTACCTACGCATCAAAACCACAACGATAGTTTGTCAAGTTGGTGCTGCTTTAACCTTCGCAAGGACCGGGCGTAGCCACACTCGGTTCAACTAAAGTTGGAGAAACTGACACCCGCCAGCCACCTGTGTGCAAAGCATGTCGGTAGAACCAGTCTCCCGTAAGCGTACGCGTAATGTCGGTCCGGGCCGCTTCATCCAACAATACCGCCGAACCAAAGTATGACATGCTGCTAAGCAGTATGACTTATATCGCCCACAACTCATTTGTGTTCTACTCGTGCATATAACATCAAACCATAAAAACCTAGGCTCGGATGCCACTGTTGGGGAACGTAGTAATTTCAGAAAAAATCCTACGCACACGCAAGATCATGGTGATGCATAGCAACGAGAGGGGAGAGTGTTGTCTACGTACCCTCGTAGACCGATAGAGGAAGCGTTATGACAACACGGTTGATGTAGTCATACGTCTTCACGGCCCGACCGATCAAGCAACGAAACTACGGCACCTCCGAGTTCTAGCACACGTTCAGCTCGATGACGATCCCCGGGCTCCGATACAGCAAAGCGTCGGGGAAGAGTTCCGTCAGCACGACAGCGTGGTGACGATCTTGATGTTCTACCGTTGCAGGGCTTCGCCTAAGCATCGCTACAATATTATCGAGGATTATGGTGAAGGGAGGCACCGCACACGACTAAGAGAACGATCACGAAGATCAACTTGTGTGTCTAGAGGTGCCCCTCTGCCCCCGTATATAAAGGAGCAAGGGGGGAGGCCGGCCGGCCCTTGTGGGCGCGCCAAGGAGGAGGAGTCCTCCTCCTAGTAGGAGTAGGACTCCTCTCTTTCCTACTCCTACTAGAAGGGGGAAAGGAAGGGGGAGAGGGAGAAGGAAAGGGGGCGCCGCCCCCCTCTCCTAGTCCAATTCGGACCAGAGGGGGAGGGGGCGCGCGGCCCACCCTGGCCGCCCCTCTATCTCTCCACTAGGGCCCATAAGGCCCATTACTTCTCCCGGGGGGGTTCCGGTAACCCTCCGGCACTCCGGTTTTCTCCGAAATCACCCAGAACACTTCTGGTGTCCGAATATAGCCGTCCAATATATCGATCTTTATGTCTCGACCATTTCGAGACTCCTCATCATGTACATGATCACATCCGGGACTCCGAACAACCTTCGGTACATCAAAACATATAAACTCATAATGAAACTGTCATCATAACGTTAAGCGTGCGGACCCTATGGTTCGAGAACAATGTAGACATGACCGAGACATGTCTCCGATCAATAACCAATAGCGGAACCTGGATGCTCATATTGGCTCCTACATATTCTACGAAGATCTTTATCGGTCAGACCGCATAACAACATACGTTGTTCCCTTTGTCATCGGTACGTTACTTGCCCGAGATTCGATCGTCGGTATCTCAATACCTAGTTCAATCTCGTTACCGGCAAGTCTCTTTACTCATTCTGTAATACATCATCTCGCAACTAACTCATTAGTTGCAATGCTTGCAAGGCTTATGTGATGTGCATTATCGAGAGGGCCCAGAGATACCTCTCCGACAATCGGAGTGACAAATCCTAATCTCGAAATACGCCAACCCAACATGTACCTTTGGAGACACCTGTAGAGCACCTTTATAATCACCCAGTTACGTTGTGACGTTTGGTAGCACACAAAGTGTTCCTCCGGTAAACGGGAGTTGCATAATCTCATAGTCATAGGAACATGTATAAGTCATCAAGAAAGCAATAGCAACATACTAAACGATCGGGTGCTAAGCTAATGAAATGGGTCATGTCAATCACATCATTCTCCTAATGATGTGATCCCGTTAATCAAATAACAACTCTTTTGCTCATGGTCAGGAAACATAACCATCTTCGATTAACGAGCTAGTCAAGTAGAGGCATACTAGTGACACTCTGTTTGTCTATGTATTCACACATGTATTATGTTTACGGTTAATACAATTCTAGCATGAATAATAAACATTTATCATGATATAAGGAAATAAATAATAACTTTATTATTGCCTCTAGGGCATATTTCCTTCAGGGTGCTAGTGGGGTGGTTCCTTCGATCGAAGGTGATCGGGCAGGAGGACCATGGGTTGAACTTTGGGGCGACTGGCTCCATCGCATATACGTCCCTTAACGCATGCTTCCGCTCCCTCTTGGGGATGTGGGTTGCGTATATCATGTTCACCGTCCGCACTTGTGGGGGAAAACCCTTCTGTCCACTGTTGTTCGGCGGCCGGGGCTCCTCCTCGTCATCGCTACGCAGCCCCTTGCCTCTATTTTCGGCATTTAGCTTGCCTGCCTGCTTGAATACCCAACAATCTCTGTTGGTGTGATTGGCTGGCTTTTCGGGGGTGCCATGTATTTGGCACAAGCGATCGAGTATTCGGTCCAAACTGGACGGGCCCTGAGTATTTCTTTCGAATGGCTTTTTCCGCTGACCGGATTTATAGCCTCTGAATCCGGCATTGACTGCCGTATCCTCGTTGCTGTCGGTGTTAACACGACGTTTTTGCTTGTTCCGACACGACCTGCCACTGCTGTCCTTGGTGTCCGAATTACCAAGGCTCTTGGTCAAGTTATTGCTACGAGCTAGCCAGCTGTCTTCTCCCACGCAAAAGCGGGTCATGAGCGTCGTGAGTGCTGCCATGGATTTCGGCTTTTCCTGTCCAAGGTGCCGGGCAAGCCACTCGTCGCGGATATTATGCTTGAAGGCTTCTAGGGCCTCAGCGTCCGGACAGTCGACTATTTGGCTTTTATTTGTTAGGAACCGTGTCCAGAATTGCCTGGCCGATTCCTCTAGCTGCTGAATTATGTGGCTTAGGTCATCGGCGTCTGGTGGTCGCACATAGGTGCCCTGGAAATTGTCGAGGAATGCGGCTTCCAGGTCCTCCCAACACCCGATAGATTCTGCTGGCAAGCTATTAAGCCAATGCTGAGCTGGTCCCTTGAGTTTGAGTGGGAGGTATTTGATGGCGTGTAGATCGTCGTCGCGGGCCATGTGGATATGAAGGAGATAATCCTCGATCCATACTGCGGGATCTATTGTGCCATCATATGATTCGATGTTCACGGGTTTGAAACCCTCAGGGATTTGATGATCAATTACTTCATCTGTGAATCATAGGGGGTGTGCGGCGCCTCTGTGTTGGGCTATATCACGACGCAGCTCAAATGAGCTTTGTCTATTGTGTCCGGCCTGGTCAGGTTTATTATATCCGGAGTGACGATCACCATCACGTGCCGTGGGGCATCCGCGCGATCCATAGATCTATCTTGTTTGCTTTGCCTTGTCCTCCAATATATCTCGCAGGTCTGGCGCATTTTCCCGTGCCTTAAAATGTTTTGAACGGCGCCGGGGTGCGGCTTGAGTGGAGGGCCGAGAGGCCTCTCTGTCGCGGCCACGAGGTGGCGGATCGGCCATGTCATGCGCTGGTGATGTAGGTTTAGGTGCTTCCTCCTCTAATCGGGGTAGCAACCTGCGCTTTCGGTAGCTCTTGGAGGGGCGTTCGAGTTCATACTCTTTGGCCGCAAGGACTTCAGTCCATCTGTCGGCTAGCAAATCTTGATCAGCTCTAAGCTGTTGCTGTTTTTTCTTGAGACTGCTTGCCGTGGCCATAAGCCTGCGTTTGAAACGCTCTTGTTCGACGGGATCCTCTGGCACGACGAATTCGTCATCGTCGAGGCTTGCCTTGTCTTCGGAAGGAGGCATATAATTGTCATCCTCGACCTCTCTGTATGCCGCTCTCTCGTGAGGGCTGGCTTCTCCATCCTCTTGCGCTGAATCTTGCTGGAGGGGGTGTTCTTCGGCGCTATCCGGAGTATTATTATCTCCTGTGCCGGAATCACCGTTTTTGCTTTGGCGGGATTTAGAGCGGCGCCGCTGACGCCGGCGCTTAGGCTGTTTCTTGGAGGGGTCATCCCCCGCTGTTCCATCGCCATCTCGTTCTTTTGGGGTATCCACCATGTATATATCATACTACGAGGTGGCTTTCCAGTGCCCTATAGGTGCTGGTTCTTGGTCGTCTCCTACATCGGCGTCCATACCGTCGATGTCTTCGGAGTCGAAGTCGAGCATGTCGGTTAAATCATCGACAATGGCTACAAAGTGGGTGGTGGGTGGGCTTTGAATTTCTTCGTCGTCCGTATCCCAACCTTGCTGACCGCAGTTCGGCTAGGGCTCTCCTGATAAAGAGAGAGACTTTAATGACTTCAGAATATCGCCAAAGGGCGAGTGCTGAAAGATGTCCGCGGCGGTAAACTCCATGATCGGCGCCTAATCGGATTCGATCGGCAGGGGCGCGGGGGGCTTGGAGTCCGGAGAGGAGTCCGGCCCCACGGAGTCACGGGCCTTGAGGAGTGTGGGGCTGGTGTTCGGCTCGATCGCCGTTGGGATCGCAGCCCCCGAGGCGGCGTCCAACCACCCGTCCTCGATCGGCGCAGTTGGTTCCGAATCCAGGGTCGAAACCGATGCGTGCGCGGCCTCCAGGGCACTGTTCGGCGGCAGAGCTAGATCATGCCCATCGCGACAGTGCGGCGCGCTCGGCTGTGGCTCGAATCCGTCGAAGATCAAGTCCCCGTGGACGTCAGCCGTGTAGTTTAAACTTCCAAATCTGACCTGATGGCCAGGGGCGTAGCTTTCGATCTGCTCCAGATGGCCAAGCGAATTGGCCCGCAGTGCGAAGCCACCGAAGACGAAGATCTGTCCGGGGAGAAAAGTCTCACCCTGGACTGCATCATTATTGATGATCGGAGGAGCCATCGGGCCTAAAAGCGACGACACAGAGGAACTCTCAATGAAAGCACCAATGTCGGTGTCAAAACCGGCGGATCTCGGGTAGGGGTCCCGAACTGTGCGTCTAGGCGGATGGTAACAGGAGACAAGGGACACGAAGTTTTACCCAGGTTCGGGCCCTCTTGATGGAGGTAAAACCCTACGTCCTGCTTGATAGATCAAGGAGGCTAAACCCTAGAAGCTAGCCTATGGTTTGATTGCTGTATGTTGTCCTACGGACTAAAGCCCTCCGGTTTATATAGACACCGGAGAGGGTTAGGGTTACACAAATTCGGTTACAATGGTAGGAGATCTAAATATCCGCATCGCCAAGCTTGCCTTCCACACCATGGAAAGTCGCTTCCGGACACGGGACGAAGTCTTCAATCTTGTATCTTCATAGTCCAGGAGTCCGGTTGAAGGTATAGTCCGGCCATCCGGACACCCCCTAATCCAGGACTCCCTTAGTGGCCCACATGGGGGTCCTCAGCCCAGCCCACGGTCCGAAGACGACGTGGTGAGACCCCCTAGCCGGGATATCGTGATCGAGCGCCTCGTGCACGTCGCCTGTGCTAAAGAACTCCTAATCTTGCCATGAGTTCGATACAACTGGCGTCGTTAAGTAGACGAGCGCACGACTTTGGGCCCAGCATGTTTATCCAATGAACTGGGCCTCCACACTGCCATGGCCGGCGAGCCTCGGGTCGCCACCATGGTTGCCCCACCTATGGGAGCTGAAGAAATCAAGGAACAAGGGAAAATGAAGCTAGGGTTGTTGACCGACACCCTTTTGTTCTGGCTAGAACCGGCGGGACCGTGATTCGATTGGACGATCGAGAATGATGTGGAGCTCAAAGCGGGCCTCGATCAACAAATGGGTTGAATCTGCCAGTAGGCTCTAACCTAGGTTAAGTTGGCCTGCAGAAAACATTTTTCCATTGTAAAGGTTTTAACTGCTAGGCCAGAATTTTAGTAGGCATAAGATAAGTTTTGGGCTAAGTTATGAAAATGTTTGTCAGTGTATTTTCGGTTATATTATGAAAATGTTCATGATTTATGCATTGTCCAAATTGAAAATATATGCCCACAATTATGTGAAAATAAAGTGGTCGTAAGTTTTCTTATGTGTTGTCATCGATAGTTGTAGTAATGGGCCAAATTATGTTCTAGGATTTTTTCCCTTTTCTGCTGCATTTTATATGATGTTATCCTTTAATAATCTTCATGCACTCTTAATAGGATTGGAATTGCCTTAAATATGATGCAAACTATGTTTAAAATGTCTAAATAAAGTGGATTGGACAGGAATTTTATTTGGGTAATTTTAATTTGATACAATGTTAATTATAGCAATGTTTTTGCATTACTTTTTTGTTTAAATATTAATGTTGTGAACTGATATTTATCTTGATCACAATTTTGTTGGAAATATGCCCTAGAGGCAATAATAAAAGGATTATTATTATATTTCCTTGTTCATGATAATTGTGTTTTATTCATGCTATAATTGTGTTATCTGGAAATCGTAATACATGTGTGAATACATAGACACCAACATGTCCCTAGTAAGCCTCTAGTTGACTAGCTCGTTGATCAACAGATAGTCATGGTTTCCTGATTATGGACATTAGATGTCATTGGTAACGAGATCACATCATTAGGAGAATGATGTGATGGACAAGACCCAATCCTAAGCATAGCACAAGATCGTATAGTTCATTTGCTAGAGCTTTTTCCAATGTCAAGTATCTTTTCCTTAGACCATGAGATCGTGTAACTCCCGAATACCGTAGGAGTGCTTTGGGTGTACCAAACGTCACAACGTAACTGGGTGACTATAAAGGTATACTACGGGTATCTCCAAAAGTATCTGTTGGGTTGACACGGATCGAGACTGGGATTTGTCACTCCGTATGACTGAGAGGTATCACTGGGCCCACTCGGTAATGCATCATCATAATGAGCTCAATGTGATCAAAGTGTTTGATCACGGGATCATGCATTACGGTACGAGTAAAGTGACTTGCCGGTAACGAGATTGAATGAGGTATTGGGATACCGACGATCGAATCTCGGGCAAGTAAAATACCGATTGACAAAGGGAATCGTATACGGGGTTGATTGAATCCTTGACATCGTGGTACATCCGATGAGATCATCTAGGAGCATGTGGGAGCCAACATGGGTATCCAGATCCCGCTGTTGGTTATTGGCCAGAGAGCTGTCTCGGTCATGTCTGCGTGTCTCCCGAACCCGTAGGGTCTACACACTTAAGGTTCGGTGACGCTAGGGTTGTATAGAGATAAGTATGCAGTAATCCGAAAGTTGTTCGGAGTCCCGGATGAGATCCCGGACGTCACGAGGAGTTCCGGAATGGTCCGGAGGTAAAGAATTATATATAGGAAGTGCAGTTTCGGCCATCGGGAGAATTCGGGGTCACCGGTATTGTACCGGGACCACCGGATGGGTCCGGGGGTCCACCGGGTGGGGCCACCCATCCCGGAGGGCCCCGTGGGCTGAAGTGGGGAGGGGAACCAGCCCATAGTGGGCTGGTGCGCCCCCCTTTGGGCCCTCCTGCGCCTAGGGTTGGAAACCCTAGGGTGGGGGCGCCCCACTTGCCTTGGGGGGCACTCCACCCCCCCTTGGCCGCCGCCCCCCAGGAGATCCAATCTCCCAGGGCCGGCGCCCCCCAGGGGGCCTATATAAAGGGGGGAAGGAGGGCAGCCGCACCTGAAGTCTTGGTGCCTCCCTCTCCCCTGCTACACCTCTCCCTCTCGAAGAAGCTCGGCGAAGCCCTGCTACGGTGACTGCTGCATCCACCACCACGCCGTCGTGCTGCTGGATCTTCATCAACCTCTCCTTCCCCCTTGCTGGATCAAGAAGGAAGAGACGTCACGCTGACCGTACGTGTGTTGAACGCGGAGGTGCCGTCCGTTCGGCGCTAGGATCTCCGGTGATTTGGATCACGACGAGTACGACTCCCTCATCCCCGTTCTTTGAATGCTTCCGCTCTCGATCTACAAAGGTATGTAGATGCACTCCGATCACTCGTTGCTAGATGAACTCATAGATAGATCTTGGTGAAACCGTAGAAATTTTTTATTTTCTGCAACGTTCCCCAATAGTGGCATCATGAGCTAGGTCTATGCGTAGTTCTCTTTGCACGAGTAGAACACAATTTGTTGTGGGCGTAGATGTTGTCAACTTTCTTGCCGCTACTAGTCTTATTTTGCTTCAGTAGTATTGTGGGATGAAGCGGCCCGGACCGACCTTACACGTACGCTTACGTGAGACAGGTTCCACCGACTGACATGCGCTAGTTGCATAAGGTGGCTAGCGGGTGTCTGTCTCTCCCACTTTAGTTGGAGCGGATTCGACGAAAAGGGTCCTTATGAAGGGTAAATAGAAGTTGATAAATCACGTTGTGGCTTTCACGTAGGTAAGAAAACGTTCTTGCTAGATGTGACGCCCCCGATTCAATCGTACACTAATCATGGATGCAAATGTGTACGATCAAGATCAGGGACTCACGGGAAGATATCACAACACAACTCTACAAATAAAATAAGTCATACAAGCATCATAATACAAGCCAGGGGCCTCGAGGGCTCGAATACAAGTGCTCGATCATAGACGAGTCAGCGGAAGCAACAATATCTGAGTACAGACATAAGTTAAACAAGTTTGCCTTAAGAAGGCTAGCACAAACTGGGATACAGATCGAACGAGGCGCAGGCCTCCTGCCTGGGATCCTCCTAACTACTCCTGGTCATCGTCAGCAGGCAACACGTAGTAGTAGGCACCTCCAGTGTAGAAGGAGTCGTCGTCGACGGTGGCGTCTGGATCCTGGGCTCCATCGTCTGGTTGCAGCAATCGGGTAGAGGAATGGGGAAAAGGGGGAAACAAAGCAACCGTGAGTACTCATCCAAAGTACTCGCAAGCAAGGAGCTACACTACATATGCATGGATATATGTGTAAAGGGCCATATCAGTGGACTGAACTGCAGAATGCCAGAATAAGAGAAGGATAGCTAATCCTGTCGAAGACTACGCTTCTGGCAGCCTCCGTCTTGCAGCATGTAGAAGAGAGTAGACTGAAGTCCTCCAAGTAGCATCGCATAGCATAATCCTACCCGGCGATCCCCTCCTCGATGCCCTGTCAGAGAGCGGTCACCGGGTTGTATCTGGCACTTGGAAGGGTGTGTTTTATTAAGTATCCGGTTCTAGTTGTCATAAGGTCGAGGTACAACTCCGGGTCGTCCTTTTACCGAGGGACACGACTATTCGAATAGATAAACTTCCCTGCAGGGGTGCACCACATAGCCCAACACGCTTGATCCCATTTGGCCGGACACACTTTCCTGGGTCATGCCCGGCCTCGGGAGATCAACACGTCGCAGCCCCACCTAGGCACAACAGAGAGGTCAGCACGTCGGTCTAAACCTAAGCGCGCAGGGGTCTGGGCCCATCGCCCTGAGCACACCTGCACGTTGCGTACGCGGCCGGAGAGCAGACCTAGCAACCTCCATTTCAAAGGAAGTCACATTACGCGGTCCAACCCGGCGCACGCCGCTCAGTCGCTGACGTCACAAAGTGCTTCGGCTGATACCACAACGTCGGGATACCCATAACTACTCCTGCGTAGGTGGTTAGTGCGTATAGACCAAATGGCCAGACTCAGATCAAATACCCAGATCTCGTTAAGCGTGTTAAGTATCGCGAACGCCGACTAGGGCCAGGCCCACCTCTCTCCTAGGTGGTCTGAACCTGCCCTGTCGCTCCGCCACAAAGTAACAGTCGGGGGCCGTCGGGAACCCAGGCCCACCTCTACCGGGATGGAGCCACCTGCCCCTTCAGCCCCCATCTCCGAACAGTATCACAGGTAATGTAACAGTGTAAAGTATATAGTATGCCCGTGATCACCTCCCGAAGTGATCACGGCCCAGTAGTATAGCATGGCAGACGGACAAGAGTGTAGGGCAACTGATGGAACACTAGCATCCTATACTAAGCATGAAGGATTGCAGGTAAAGGTATCAACAGCAGTATCAAAGACAGGTTATGCATCAGGATAGGAATAACGAAAGCAGTAACATGCTACACTACTCTAATGCAAGCAGTATAGAGGAGAGTAGGCGATATCTGGTGATCAAGGGGGGGGGGCTTGCCTGGTTGCTCAGACAAGAAGGAGGGGTCGTCGATGTAGTCGATCACAGGGGTACCAGCATTGGTCTCAGGGTCTACCGGAAAGAAGTAACGGAGGGGGAACACAATAAATAACAGAGCAATCAAATGTAACAAAAAGCAAGAAGCAGCAATACGTTGTGCTAGAGGTGACCTAACGTGGTAGGAGGTGATACCGGTGAAGGGGGGAAACATCCGGGAAAGTATCCCCGGTGTTTCGCGTTTTCGGGCAGAGGTGCCGGAGGGGGAAAGTTGCGAGTTGGATATGTTAGGGATGCGTGGCGGACGAACGGGCTGCGTATCCGGATTCATCTCGTCGTTCTGAGCAACTTTCATGTAGAAAGTATTTTCATCTGAGCTACGGTTTATTTTCTATTAATTTTAAAAGATTTAAATCATTTTTAGGTTTAACATTATCCAGAATAGTGCTCGCTGACGTCATCATGACGTCAGCAGTTGACCTGGTCAACCTGACATGTCGGTCCCGCATGTCATACTCTGTTTACTCTAATTAGTATTTAACTAATCTAATTACAGTTTAATTAATTCATAGTAGTTAATTAGGTTTAATTAAACCATATTAATTAAGTTAATTAGTTAATTAATTAACATTTTTATTTACTTATTATGTATTTATTTATTTGTAATTCATTATTTATTTATTTTTTAACAGTTCTCAGGGGGCGTGGGCCCCCCATGTCATTGGCCCTAGGGGCCAAACGGGCGCGGGCGACGGGCGCTGGGCGCCAGCCCGATACGGCGCTGGGCCGTGGGTGTGCACCCGACTGGTCGCCGCGGGGCGGTTGGCGGGCGCGGGCGCCGGCGCGCCGGCGAGTGTGTCCGGCGGCGGGTCAGTGGATGAGCAGCGGCAGCGGCAACAGTGGAGCGGGCCGCGGTCATGCGGTCGTGCCGCGACAGCGGAGGGTGGAGCCGACACGGCCACGGCTCGATGGGGCAGAGGCTCGCGGCGCGGCTGGGTGCCGCAGGCGAGGCAGCGGGATGCAGGGGAGGCGAGGCGCAACGATGCGGGGGGAAACGGGGCGGTGGCACGGCGAGCGAGCGGCGCAGGCAATGGGGGGCATCTGCGCGCGCGACGGGTGATCGCGGGTGCGCACGAGTGCGTGGCGGGGATGTGGACCGTAGGCAAGGAGCGTGCGGGGCAGGGGTTTCACGCGCCGCCAACGGTCGCCAGCGACGAGTAGCAGGGGTGGCGGGCCTAGTGCGTGGATGGTGCGGTGGTCGGGGTCGGCACAGAGGGAAGGGGGAGAGGGAGGCCGAGGGCGTCAGGGCTGCTCCCCCGATCCAGCGATCCAGATCGGGTGGGGGTGAGGGGGAGACGGGAGGAGGCGAGTCGACGGGGTCGGGGTCGATCCGATCGAGATCGATAGGGGAGTGGGCGACGTGGGGGGGATGTGTGGTCTGGGTGGGGGTTAGGGTTAGGTTACCGGGGTATGTGTAGGCCGGGGGTGGGCCGGCCTGGCTGGGAGATGTCCCAGTTGCGCCGGGGTCTTTTGTCTTTCTGGTTTTATATTTTTTTTTGTTTATTATTCTTGTATTGATTTTATTTGATTTCTCATTTTTTTTATTTTTGTTTGCAAAATATGTTATTAACACCCAGATTTGCATTACTAAATATACCTCTACCACAATAACTTTGGCACCTAAGTAAAATAGTTTTGTAATTATTTATTATTTAAAAGTATTTAGATAATAGTTTTTGCTACTGTTTATTAACATTTGAATATTTAAATCTTTTATTAAAGTGTGGTTTCTCCACCATAATTACCCATGCATTATTTGTCACCTCCAGAACAATTTGGTTTTAATATTCGAAAACTTTTATTGTTTAACTTGAATTTGAATTTTGAATCTGAACGGGGTTGAATCATCGCGAGATTAACAACGGTAATCGTGGTGATGTGGCATTGTTAGCCTAGATTACTGTAGCTTAAATATCCGGGCGTCACAATTCTCCTCCACTACAAGAAATCTCGTCCCGAGATTTAAGAGGTAGTGAAAGGGGGAAAGGTTTTGGTTACGAAAATCTAACGGATCTTCTCGGTCCGGGTTGCCCTTCTCGAAGAGGTTGATCCATTACGTTGATGTCTTCATCCCTATGCTTGAGTGATCATGATGAAGGCGGCATCCTTTCTTCAGCAACTCCATCATACTAACGAAATAATAAAGGGTGGGCATTCTGGGAGAACGGACCTCGGCAAGGTTGACTATCGGGTCGACAACATCGAGGAAGGTGGCGGAAAGTAACTCTCGAATCGAAGCTTAAGAAAATACCGAGAGCAAAGTAAGGAGGTATCATGGGAAGTTTTGAGCGAGCAGGCAATCGTTCGATGCCTGAAACGAAGTGTTGAAGGGGTTTAGAGCAATGTGAAAAGCATTGCATCTGATACCTGAATAGATCAACAGGCAGGTGGCCCGTGAATTACATACAAATTCAAGCGCGAGGAATAACTTTGACAACAGGGTGTACAGGAGAGTCAGGTTTCGATCCTGGGACCTGTGGGTTATGGGCCCACCATGTGGGTTAAAAGCAGGAAGGGCGGTGACGTCTTGCCCGATCATGAAAGCAAGGCATGTTAGAGGATAGTTTGTCGGTTATGTCGGCAACAACATCGGTACCAAGGGTGAGGGACGAAGAGAACCATTTTCCTGCTCGTTGAACGAGGCGGACCAATAGGCTAGGTTCTCCTCCATCGGTGATTACCGGAATGCTATCAACAAAAGCAACAGGATCTTACTGACACGGTTGTACACCAAGGTGTTTTACATAAGCAGAAGATTACTACTGCTTATATAATATAGATCACAAGAAGGGTTAAGCAAACCAATGGAAAGGAAAGGTGATTACCAGGTTTAATCAGAACAAAGGGAGGGAAAATGTGTATCCACACATATTTCGGGGGTATACCCTTCCCAAGGATAACAGAGCATGATAGCCATGACAGGATATAACGTAGAAAACCCTTTAGGAAAGGGGAGAGGAATTTGATGGCAAAACCCATACAACGGTGTTTTGGATAATTGATAAAGAAAACATAACATTTTGTTTCAAATGTTCTTATTGAAGATCGGAGCATCACAGACATGCTTCGAGATAGCATTGACATGGTCATCAGGTGAAGATCAGACTTTGGAGACACAAAGGATCCACCAGGAATAACTTATTAAACAAGTCCTTCAACTTCCACAGGGAAGAATGGTTAACCTTGTTAAAAAGGAAACTATAACAATAGGGCCTCCGGCCAGGTGTGCTAGGGACGACATCACCTTACCAGGTCTCATAAAGACCATTGTTATAAGTCTTGAAAATATGTTCGAAGGTAAAGAAGAACAATTACTGGATAGCAAGGAACTCAAGGTATAACACCAAACACGAACAAGCTTGTGTTGGTGAGAAGGCAATAAAGTGGTCGATGATAACACAGATCATCAAGGGCAAGGATGGTATTTCTTATCATGAACTCAATTGATATCCTGGAAGAGCTCATAAGGTTGATGATGATCACGACACATTTGTCGAGAGATTTCATGAAGATGTAATCAATCAGTTACGATATCAAGTCAAAGGAATGATGAAGCGAAAGATTATTGGAACCATGGGTAGGACACAAACTCGAAATCAAGCTCGTTGTTCAAGGCGAACTGATATGACGAGGAAGATCGACGTAAGCTTAGCTCATCGTCGAAAACTTTTGCTCCGGGAAGAAGGACCAGGTAGCACAGTTAGAAGTTTGCACGATAATGATATAGCCGATAAGGCTAGGAATGACTTGAAGGATTATTAAACTCATAAGCAACAAGAATTACTTAGAGTTATTGAATTGGAGTGCAGAATCGATTCACTTATCGGTGGTCTTGAGGGGCTAATAACTCCGAACCTGGGGGGGTCCGAGATCGGTGAGAAGCAATACTAGATGAAGACTCGCGGGAAGCAACATAGTTCTCGAGATAGTAGAGGTTAATACTCGAGCAAGATCAAAATAGAGGTTGAGGAGATGTATCGGTCAACAAAAGACAAGTGCTTTAACTTGTCCAAGAAATGGAATCAAGGAGAAAATGTGGTCGGGACCATGATTGCAAATGATCAATACATAGATTCCAGATGATTTCATATCAAGGAAATAGTTATTATTACAAGAAGCTTCTATGATAGGATCTACATCGCGTCCATGGGCATGAACACAAGGTTCAAGGTCGACTCCCACTTCTTCAATGTATAAGCTCCCATTCACCTCTCGCTTTAAAAAAATGACAATAGTTGTTGAAAGTTTTACCTGGTGCAATACCAGATAAGTATGACATGTGAAGTCTTTCAGGATCACGCAGATTAAGGAAGGCATAGGTTCAACCCATCGGGGCATCGTAGAAACATATACCACAAACTTCAGGAGCAAATAACTCAAGCTCGGGAGCAGAGCATGGTTGACAAAGCAAAGGATACAATTTACCAAAGGCATTATATATCCTAGGAAAGGCTCAAGGTTATTGAATATGAAGGACATTGTCGGATAAAAATCCAACAAAGGATCTGGGGTGAGTATCGGCACACAACCAGAGGAAGAAGCAATGCAAAGACATTGGATTATAGAAACAACTGAATAATTCAAAGCTCAAGGCAAAGGAATTATGATTTT
Organism: Aegilops umbellulata; assembly: GCA_032464435.1. Lineage (NCBI taxonomy): Eukaryota > Viridiplantae > Streptophyta > Magnoliopsida > Poales > Poaceae > Aegilops > Aegilops umbellulata. The sequence continues at coordinate 310,728,755 of CP136060.1, forward strand.
CAAATCAAGGGATCAGAAGCAATGTTCTGATTAGGGATGGATAAGTTGAATAGCCTTAGGGGTACAATCGACGGCAATTGGATTTGTTGAGAACCAGCTCATGTTTAAAATGACGTCTGAGCCGGAAAGATAATTTAAAAGGATCAACTGATGATTGCGTGCGTTTGCACTCATGTTGAATCAAAGGGATCAAAATGGCGGTGCCTAAGGATACTAATGAATATTGCCAGACATATGGAAAGCATCCATCATGCAAGCAGACAAGTATTGCAGAGCAATAAGCTACCAAGGGTTTTTGGGGGGTCGAATAGTATTTCGATGACCATTGTGAAACACATGAACAACTGGGGGATGAGCGGATACTCTATAAGTGCGAGAATTATCCGTAGGGGTATTCAGGTGACAAAGAACAACAAGGCAGTAAGCCCAAAGGATTATCGAAACAACAACGAGTATTTCGGGGCGTCTTGTAATAACAAGACCAACTGGGAATAAAAGTAAGAACGACATGTGTAAGTATTTATCCATATGGATTTTTCAGTGGTAGGGAATTGCAAAAGCAACAGGCACAAGGTCTCGAGAAAATATTGGAGAGTATCTTCGAAATCTTCTGGTGAAGCAGTCGATCATCTGTAATGAAGGGGCTCTCCGGCAGGAAGTGGTAACGAGAACCTAGAGTTAGAGTTTAGCGAAATCGTTTAACCCGAATAGAAAAGAGATCAGAGTCCCAGAGTATAGGTCGAGGAATAAAAGATCCTAATACCACCCAATGGCAACGTGGGCCCGTAAGGCACACAGCCAAGTTAGTAAAAGTTTTTGCAATGTCTAGACTCGACTTCGGCCAAGGAGTGTGGAAGGGGGATTCCTACAGGCAGTCGGCTCTGATACCAACTTGTGACACCCCCGATTCAATCGTACACTAATCATGCACGCAAATGTGTACGATCAAGATCAGGGACTCACGGGAAGATATCACAACACAACTCTACAAATAAAATAAGTCATACAAGCATCATAATACAAGCCAGGGGCCTCGAGTGCTCGATCATAGACGAGTCAGCGGAAGCAACAATATCTGAGTACAGACATAAGTTAAACAAGTTTGCCTTAAGAAGGCTAGCACAAACTGGGATACAGATCGAACGAGGCGCAGGCCTCCTGCCTGGGATCCTCCTAACTACTCCTGGTCGTCGTCAGCAGGCAGCACGTAGTAGTAGGCACCTCCAGTGTAGAAGGAGTCGTCGTCGACGGTGGCGTCTGGATCCTGGGCTCCATCGTCTGGTTGCAGCAATCAGGTAGAGGAATGGGGAAAAGGGGGAAACAAAGCAACCGTGAGTACTCATCCAAAGTACTCGCAAGCAAGGAGCTACACTACATATGCATGGATATATGTGTAAAGGGCCATATCAGTGGACTGAACTGCAGAATGCCAGAATAAGAGGGGGATAGCTAATCCTGTCGAAGACTACGCTTCTGGCAGCCTCCGTCTTGCAGCATGTAGAAGAGAGTAGACTGAAGTCCTCCAAGTAGCATCGCATAGCATAATCCTACCCGGCGATCCCCTCCTCGATGCCCTGTCAGAGAGCGGTCACCGGGTTGTATCTGGCACTTGGAAGGGTGTGTTTTATTAAGTATCCGGTTCTAGTTGTCATAAGGTCGAGGTACAACTCCGGGTCGTCCTTTTACCGAGGGACACGGCTATTCGAATAGATAAACTTCCCTGCAGGGGTGCACCACATAGCCCAACACGCTTGATCCCATTTGGCCGGACACACTTTCCTGGGTCATGCCCGGCCTCGGGAGATCAACACGTCGCAGCCCCACCTAGGCACAACAGAGAGGTCAGCACGCTGGTCTAAACCTAAGCGCGCAGGGGTCTGGGCCCATCGTCCTGAGCACACCTGCACGTTGCGTACGCGGCCGGAGAGCAGACCTAGCAACCTCCATTTCAAAGGAAGTCACGTTACGCGGTCCAACCCGGCGCGCGCCGCTCAGTCGCTGACGTCACGAAGTGCTTCGGCTGATACCACGACGTCGGGATACCCATAACTACTCCCGCGTAGGTGGTTAGTGCGTATAGACCAAATGGCCAGACTCAGATCAAATACCCAGATCTCGTTAAGCGTGTTAAGTATCGCGAACGCCGACTAGGGCCAGGCCCACCTCTCTCCTAGGTGGTCTGAACCTGCCCTGTCGCTCCGCCACAAAGTAACAGTCGGGGGCCGTCGGGAACCCAGGCCCACCTCTACCGGGATGGAGCCACCTGCCCCTTCAGCCCCCATCTCTGAACAGTATCACAGGTAATGTAACAGTGTAAAGTATATAGTATGCCCGTGATCACCTCCCAAAGTGATCACGGCCCAGTAGTATAGCATGGCAGACGGACAAGAGTGTAGGGCCACTGATGGAACACTAGCATCCTATACTAAGCATGAAGGATTGCAGGTAAAGGTATCAACAGCAGTATCAAAGACAGGTTATGCATCAGGATAGGAATAACGAAAGCAGTAACATGCTACACTACTTTAATGCAAGCAGTATAGAGGAGAGTAGGCGATATCTGGTGATCAAGGGGGGGGGCTTGCCTGGTTGCTCAGACAAGAAGGAGGGGTCGTCGATGTAGTCGATCACAGGGGTACCGGCATCGGTCTCAGGATCTACCGGAAAGAAGTAACGGAGGGGGAACACAATAAATAACAGAGCAATCAAATGTAACAAAAAGCAAGAACCGGCAATACGTTGTGCTAGAGGTGACCTAACGTGAGGTGATACCGGTGAAGGGGGGAAACATCCGGGAAAGTATCCCCGGTGTTTCGCGTTTTCGGGCAGAGGTGCCGGAGGGGGAAAGTTGCGAGTTGGATATGTTAGGGATGCGTGGCGGACGAACGGGCTGCGTATCCGGATTCGTCTCGTCGTTCTGAGCAACTTTCATGTAGAAAGTCTTTTCATCTGAGCTACGGTTTATTTTCTATTAATTTTAAAAGATTTAAATCATTTTTAGGATTTAATTAATTATTTAAATTTAACATTATCCAGAATAGTGCTCGCTGACGTCAGCATGACGTCAGCAGTTGACCTGGTCAACCTGACATGTCGGTCCTGCATGTCATACTGTGTTACTCTAATTAGTATTTAACTAATCTAATTATAGTTTAATTAATTCATAGTAGTTAATTAGGTTTAATTAAACCAGATTAATTAACTTAATTAATTAATTAATTAATTAACATTTTTATTTACTTATTATTTATTTATTTGTAATTCATTATTTTTTTATTATTTTTTTTAACAGTTCTCAGGGGGCGTGGGGCCCCCATGTCATTGGCCCTAGGGGCCAAACGGGCGCGGGCGACGGGCGCTAGGCGCCAGCCCGATATGGCGCTGGGCCGTCGGTGTGCACCCGACTGGTCGCCGCGGGGCGGTTGGCGGGCGCGGGCGCCGGCGCGCCGGCGAGTGTGTCCGGCGGCGGGTCAGTGGATGAGCAGCGGCAGCGGCAACAGTGGAGCGGGCCGCGGTCATGCGGTCGTGCCGCGACAGCGGAGGGTGGAGCCGACACGGCCACGGCTCGATGGGGCAGAGGCTCGCGGCGCGGCTGGGTGCCGCGGGCGAGGCAGCGGGATGCAGGGGAGGCGAGGCGCAACGATGCGGGGGGAAACAGGGCGGTGGCACGGCGAGCGAGCGGCGCAGGCAATGGGGGGCATCTGCGCGCGCGACGGGTGACCGCGGGTGCGCACGAGTGCGTGGCGGGGATGTGGACCGTAGGCAAGGAGCGTGCGGGGCAGGGGTTTCACGCGCGGCCAACGGTCGCCAGCGTAGCGACGGCGGCAGCGACAAGTAGCAGGGGTGGCGGGCCTAGCGCGTGGATGGTGCGGTGGTCGGGGTCGATGACAGAGGGAAGGGGGAGAGGGAGGCGGAGGGCCTCACTTGCTTTGCTGCGAAGCGGACGGCGTGGCTTGAGGAGGCCGGTTGGGGAAGAGGTCGAGGTCGGGAGGCGGCGATGGTGGGGTAGTCCGGCGAGGGGCGAGGAAGCTGCTCGGGAGGAAGACGAGGACGATCCGGCGACGGGGCGGCTACGGGCGGCAAGGCGTGGGCGTCAGGGCTACTCCCCCGATCCAGCGATCCAGATCGGGTGGGGGTGAGGGGGAGACGGGAGGAGGCGAGTCGACGGGGTTGGGGTCGATCCGATCCAGATCGATAGGGGAGTGGGCGATGTGGGGGGATGTGTGGTCTGGGTGGGGGTTAGGGTTAGGTTACGGGGGTATGTGTAGGCCGGGGGTGGGCCGGCCTGGCTGGGAGATGGCCCAGTTGGGCCGGGGTCTTTTCTCTTTCTGGTTTTATATATTATTTTGTTTATTATTCTTGTATTGATTTTATTTGATTTCTCAATTTTTTTATTTTTGTTTGCAAAATATGTTATTAACACCCAGATTTGCATTACTAAATATACCTCTACCACAATAACTTTGGCACCTAAATAAAATAGTTTTGTAATTATTTATTATTTAAAAGTATTTAGATAATAGTTTTTGCTACTGTTTATTAACATTTGAATATTTAAATCTTTTATTAAAGTGTGGTTTCTCCACCATAATTACCCATGCATTATTTGTCACCTCCAGAACAATTTGGTTTTAATATTCGAAAACTTTTATTGTTTAACTTGAATTTGAATTTTGAATCTGAACGGGGTTGAATCATCGCGAGATTAACAACGGTAATCGTGGTGATGTGGCATTGTTAGCCTAGATTACTGTAGCTTAAATATCCGGGCGTCACACTAGAACCCTATTGCAGCCACATAAAACTTGCAACAACAATTAGAGGACGTCTAACTTGTTTTTGCAGCAAGTGTTTTGTGATGTGATATGGCCAAAGTTGTGATGAATGATGAATGATATATATGTGATGTATGAGATCATGTTCTTGTAATAGGAATCACGACTTGTATGTTGATGAGTATGACAACCGGCGGGAGCCATAGGAGTTGTCTTTATTTTTTGTATGACCTGTGTGTCATTGAGAAATGCCATGTAAATTACTTCACTTTATTGCTAAATGTGTTAGCCGTAGAAGTAGAAGTAATAGTTGGCGAGCAACTTCATGGAGACACGATGATGGAGATCATGATGATGGAGATCATGGTGTCATGCCGGTGACAAGATGATCATGGAGCCCCAAAAAGGAGGTCAAAGGAGCTGTGTGATATTGGCCATATCATGTCACTATTATTTGATTGCATGTGATGTTTATCATGTTTTTGCATCTTGTTTACTTAGAACGACGGTAGTAAATAAGATGATCCCTCATAATAATTTCAAGAAAGTGTTCCCCCTAACTGTGCGCCGTTGCAACAGTTCGTTGTTTCGAAGCACCACGTGATGATCGGGTGTGATAGATTCCAACGTTCACATACAACGGGTGTAAGACAGATTTACACATGCAAACACTTAGGTTAACTTGACGAGCCTAGCATGTACAGACATGGCCTCGGAACACAAGAGACCGAAAGATCGAACATGAGTCGTATGAAAGATACGATCAACATGAAGATGTTCACCAATGATGACTAGTCTGTCTCACATGATGATCGGACACGGCCTAGTCGAGTCGGATCATGGTTCACTTAGATGACTAGAGGGATGTCTAATCTGAGTGGGAGTTTATTAAATAATTTGATTAGATGAACTTAATTATCATGAACTTAGTCTAAAAATCTTTGCATAAATGTCTTGTAGATCAAATGGCCAACGCTCATGTCAACATGAACTTCAACGCGTTCCTAGAGAAAACCAAGCTGAAAGATGATGGAAACAACTATACGGACTGGGTCCGGAACCTGAGGATCATCCTCATAGCTGCCAGGAAACAATATGTCCTAGAAGCACCGCTAGGTGAAGCACCCATCCCAGAGAACCAAGACGTTATGAACACTTGGCAGCAGCGTGCTGATGATTACTCCCTCGTTCAGTGCGGCATACTTTACAGCTTAGAACCGGGGCTCCAAAAGCGTTTTGAGCAACACGGAGCATATGAGATGTTCGAAGAGCTGAAAATGGTTTTCCAAGCTCATGCCCGGGTCGAGAGATATGAAGTCTCCGACAAGTTCTATAGTTGTAAAATGGAGGAAAATAGTTCTGTCAGTGAGCACATACTCAAAATGTCTGGGTTGCACAACCGCTTGTCCCAGCTGGACATTAACCTCCTGGACGAGGCGGTCATTGACAGAATCCTTCAGTCGCTCCCACCTAGCTACAAGAGTTTGTGATGAACTACAATATGCAGGGGATGGAAAAGACCATTCCCGAAGTATTTTCAATGCTGAAGTCAGCGGAGGTAGAAATCAAAAAGGAACATCAAGTGTTGATGGTCAATAAAACCACCAAGTTCAAGAAAGGCAAGGGTAAGAAGAACTTCAAGAAGGACGGCAAGGATGTTGTCGCGCCTGGTAAGCCAGTTGCCGGGAAGAAGTCAAAGAATGGACCCAAGCCTGAGACTGAGTGCTTTTATTGCAAAGGGAAGGGTCTCACTGGAAGCGGAAGTGCCCCAAATACTTAGCGGACAAGAAGGCCGGCAACACTAAAGGTATATGTGATATACATGTAATTGATGTGTACCTTACCAGTGCTCGTAGTAGCTCCTGGGTATTTGATACCGGTGTCGTTGCTCATATTTGTAACTCAAAGCAGGAGCTGCGGAATAAGCGCAGACTAGCGAAGGACGAGGTGACGATGCGCGTCGGGAATGGTTCCAAGGTCGATGTGATCGGGCGGCACGCTACCTCTACATTTACCTACGGGATTAGTTTTAAACCTCAATAATTGTTATTTAGTGCCAAGTTTGAGCATGAACATTGTATCAGGATCTCGTTTAATACGAGATGGCTACTCATTTAAATCCAAGAATAATGGTTGTTCTATATATATGAGAGATATGTTTTAGGGTCATGCTCCGATGGTCAATGGTTTATTCTTAATGAATCTCGAACGTGATGTTACACATATTCATAGTGTGAATACCAAAAGATGAAAAGTTGATAACGATAGTCCCACATACTTGTGGCACTGCTGCCTTGGTCACATTGGTGTCAAGCGCATGAAGAAGCTCCATGCTGATGGACTTTTAGAGTCTCTCGATTATGAATCATTTGACACATGCGAACCATGCCTCATGGGCAAAATGACCAAGACTCCGTTCTCCGGAACAATGGAGCGAGCAACCAACTTATTAGAAATCATACATACTGATGTGTGCGGTCCAATGAGCGTCGAGGCTCGCGGAGGATATCGATATGTTCTCACACTCACTGATGACTTGAGTAGATATGGGTACTTGATGAAACACAAGTCTGAGACCTTTGAAAAGTTCAAGGAATTTCAGAATGAGGTAGAGAATCAACGTGACCGAAAAATAAAGTTCTTACGATCAGATCGTGGAGGAGAATATTTAAGTCACGAATTTGGCACACACTTAAGGAAATGTGGAATCATTTCACAACTCACGCCGCCCGGAACACCTCAACAAAACGGTGTGTCCGAACGTCGTAATCGCACTCTATTGGATATGGTGCGATCTATGATGTCTCTTACATATTTACCGCTATCATTTTGGGGATACGCTCTAGAGACAGCAACATTCACTTTAAATAGGGCATCGTCTAAATCCGTTGAGACGACACCGTATGAATTATGGTTTGGAAAGAAACCTAAGCTATCATTTCTAAAAGTTTGGGGATGCGATGGTTATGTCAAGAAACTTCAACCTGAAAAGCTCGAACCCAAGTCGGAAAAATGCGTCTTCATAGGATACCTTAAGGAAACCATTGGGTATACCTTCTACATTAGATCCGAAGGCAAGATATTTGTTGCCAAGAACGGATCCTTTCTAGAGAAAGAGTTTCTCTCGAAAGAAGTAAGTGGGAGGAAAGTAGAACTCGATGAAGTACTACCTCTTGAACCGGAAAGTAGTGCAGCTCAGGAAAATGTTCCTGTGGTGCCTACATCCACTGAAAAGGAAATTAATGATGATGATCAAGGTACTTCAAATCAAGTTGCTACTGAACTTCGTAGGTCCACAAGGACACGTTCCACACCAAAGTGGTATGGCAACCCTGTCCTGGAAATCATGTTGTTAGACAACGGTGAACCTTCGAACTATGAAGAAGCGATGGAGGGCCCAGATTCCAACAAATGGCTTGAAGCCATGCAATCCAAGATAGGATCCATGTATGAGAACAAAGTATGGACTTTGACAGACTTGCCCGATGATCGGCGAGCAATAGAAAACAAATGGATCTTTAAGAAGAAGACAGACGCGGATGGTAATGTTACCATCTATAAAGCTCAACTTGTCGCTAAGGGTTATCGGCAAGTTCAAGGAGTTTACTACGATGAGACTTTCTCTCCCGTAGCAAAACTGAAGTCCGTCCGAATCATGTTAGCAATTACCGCATACTATGATTATGAGATATGGCAAATGGACGTCAAAACGGCATTCCTTAACGGTTATCTTAAGGAAGAACTGTATATGATGCAGCCGGAAGGTTTTGTCGACCCTAAGAATGCTAACAAGGTATGCAAGCTCCAGCGATCCATTTATGGGCTGGTGCAAGCATCTCGGAGTTGGGTTGACACAGATCGAGACTGGGATTTGTCACTCCGTATGACGGAGAGGTGTCACTGGGCCCACTCGGTAATGCATCATCATAATGAGCTCAATGTGATCAAAGTGTTTGATCACGAGATCATGCATTACGGTACGAGTAAAGTGACTTGCCGGTAACGATATTGAATGAGGTATTGGGATACCGACGATCGAATCTCGGGCAAGTAAAATACCGATTGACAAAGGGAATCGTATACGGGGTTGATTGAATCCTCGACATCGTGGTTCATCCGATGAGATCATCGAGGAACATGTGGGAGCCAACATGGGTATCCAGATCCCGTTGTTGGTTATTGGCCAGAGAGCTGTCTCGGTCATGTCTGCGTGTCTCCCGAACCCGTAGGGTCTACACACTTAAGGTTCGGTGACGCTAGGGTTGTATAGAGATAAGTATGCAGTAATCCGAAAGTTGTTCGGAGTCCCGGATGAGATCCCGGACGTCACGAGGAGTTCCGGAATGGTCCGGAGGTAAAGAATTATATATAGAAAGTGCAGTTTCGGCCATCGGGAGAATTCAGGGTCACCGGTATTGTACCGGGACCACCGGATGGGTCCCGGGGGTCCACCGGGTGGGGCCACCCATCCCGGAGGGCCCCGTGGGCTGAAGTGGGGAGGGGAACCAGCCCATAGTGGGCTGGTGCGCCCCCCTTTGGGCCCCCTGCGCCTAGGGTTGGAAACCCTAGGGTGGGGGGCGCCCCACTTACCTTGGGGGGCACTCCACCCCCTTGGCCGCCGCCCCCCCAGGAGATCCAATCTCCCAGGGCTGGCGCCCCCCCAAGGGGCCTATATAAAGGGGGGAAGGGAGGGCAGCCGCACCTGAAGTCTTGGCGCCTCCCTCTCCCCTACTACACCTCTCCCTCTCGCAGAAGCTCGGCGAAGCCCTGCTGCGGTGACTGCTGCATCCACCACCACGCCCTCGTGCTGCTGGATCTTCATCAACCTCTCCTTCCCCCTTGCTGTATCAAGAAGTAGGAGACATCACGCTGACCGTATGTGTGTTGAACGCGGAGGTGCCGTCCGTTCGGCGCTAGGATCTCCAGTGATTTGGATCAGGACGAGTATGACTCCCTCATCCCCGTTCTTTGAACGCTTCCGCTCTCGGCCTACAAAGGTATGTAGATGCACTCTGATCACTCGTTTCTAGATGAACTCATAGATAGATCTTGGTGAAACCGTAGAAATTTTTTATTTTCTGCAACGTTCCCCAACAAATTTATGATGTTTCACTTCCTAAACTTGCTTGATATTTTAGGAAACTTTATTTGAGTGAGAAGTTTATGGTGATTTCAAACTTATGACATTTCTTTTATATGTGATCATTGCTATGAGCTAAGGCCAACCTGAGGAAATGTCAGCGACCGTGTGGTTCGGTTTTCCTCACTCGACTACACAACATATTGGGCAACATGCTTATAGGAAAACTAAAGTTTTTTTAATTCAAATGCATTTTATTTCATTTAATTATGTAATGCACCTTTGAAATATGCATACTGACTCAAACTAATGGTCATAATATTATGATTAGTTCCCTTAATAGAAAATTTTGTTTAGGGAATTTGTATTCTAGAGTTCACATTGTCATTTATTTGACAATTATTATTTTTCACCCCACTACACGACATATTGGGCAACATGCTTATAGGAAAACTAAAGTTTGTTCATTCCAATACATTTTATGTCATTTAATTAAGTTATGCACATTTGAAATATGCATACTCGCTCAAACTAATGGTTATAATATTATGATTAGTTCCCTTAACAGAAAATTTTGTTTAGGGAATTTCTATTCTAAAGTCCACATTGTCATTTATTTAAAAATTATTATTTTCATATACTATTATTTGGTGAATCCTGATGTTATTTTGTTGTCCAAATTTTATATTTTATAGAAATTTGTGATGATGAATACTAATGACATTTTCACTTTGAATGTCAAGTTTAATGTTTGCTCAGTGGCAACGTCGTCTATATTATTGATGTTAATTCCAATCTCATTTTCATTATATGTTAGTGAGAATTTTATTGATAATTTTCTCGCATACCTTTAATGTTGGTGTCGAGAGGTATCTTTGTGTGTGATGACACATGATTATATTTTGATGTTACCTTTTTTTAGAACACAGTATAGACGAAAACGCTCATATATACACGTATACACTTATCTCTATGAACACACAGACGCAGACCCTACCCCTATGAGCACCTCCGAGAGACTGAGCCAGCATATATCATCTTGAGATTGATGAAGTCGCCACAAAGCGCCTCATAGTCGACGGGAACGTCTCTTCCCACTGACGCACATCGCCGGAATTCCTGAAATAAATTCAGGAATAATGCGAGCACCAAGACTTGAACCCTGGTGGGCTGGGGATACCGATGTCCTCCTAACCATCCAACAACAGGTTGTTTCACGATTTTGATGTTACTTCTATTTTTATGTTGGCTATTAATTTAGCCAATTTTCTTGCTGGTCATTATGTGATTCTATGTCTCCCTTATCAAAATGGAACCAATTAAAAGTTTCGATTAGAGATTTAATGAGCAAATGTTCTAATGCCATGATGATATTCTGACCAATGTTGATTATTTTTCATGCGTCATTTATGAATAAATAAGGCTCTTTTACGTTTTCTACCCATAGGTGATACAGATTGGAATGATGGTTAAGCATGTCCTTTATCCATCTCATTGCATGATTAATTCATGCTTGATGTGTTATTATGATGTTTATGTAGTTGCCTCCTCTTTTCCAACAATGAACATTAATAATGGTGTTCAACTTTTGTTTAGGAATAATCCAACAGAATGTAAATGAGTTTCCCATGTAAAGAGTAGAGATCCAAGTCTCATGTATGAAGCTGCCACAATTTCTGCCACTCATATTCAAGAAGATTAAACATGATGTTAAGGAAGAAATTCGGTGTGCTATGTGTTACCATGCCTTTTACTGAGGCAAAAGGAGACTAAAGGCAAAGTTATTGGATTTGTCCACTAGAATTTGGAGATGGATTAATTCTTCATCATAATAATATTGTTTGTTTACGCTCTAACTTACTGTAGAAACTTATTTCTTTTCTCTTTAATAGATGCCGATTATGTTTTCTTGTGTATGACTAAGTCAACTCCAATTATGTGATGTTATTCTCGCCAAGCGGCTTGAAAACTTACTTTTCTCTTGTAATTATTATTTGTGTTAGGATACAATTAAGTTATAAGAGAAGTGTTTCTAACGAGGCCTCGTCAAAAGTGTAGTCATGTTTTTTTAAAAAAACATAGATATTTATTCATTTGCAATAACAAGTACATCGTTTATGAGGAGGCGTACAATTTCACTCAAAGGTGCCTCAAACCAGCTTAAAGCTGAAGTAAATCTAGCTAACTTAACAAGTTTATGGGAAAATCACAAGCAAGAGAATAACAATCATCAAACACTGTCGCCGCTGTAAAGTGTGCTCGTGTTTTAGTAGACCACATTTCGAGGGGGAGAATGGACGTCTCAATTTCAATGAGATATCACACTCGCCTCTCTTACCAAGATCATAACACAGACAACAAAATTTTGTTAGTTCTTCTTTAACTAAGATGGAACAAGTTTTATTTTAAAAAATGAATAAAAATCACATTCTTTGATTAAGATGCAACAAATCTTATTTGAAAGAATGTGTGAAAGTCACATTGATGTTTTAACTCCGTTTATCATAAACGTTTATGTCTACTTACCCCCTTATGAATAATATATGAAGCACACATTAATGGTAAAAGTGCTGACTTTGTGAGTGTAATGTTGATTATGGTATTAATGTAAGTTGTGACTTATGGTTATATTCCTGACCAACACTGTTTGTAACTATATGTTACGCTTTGTGAAGTTCTTTTTCATCTTCTGCCTACGGTGATGTAGATTCACTACAAGAAATCTGTTAATTCATGACGGACATGAATCGTCATAGGTGGGCGCAAAACTGTCAATGATGGACGACCGTGACGGATTTGAAATCCGTCATGTATATCGCGTCATAATTTTAGTGCACTCCATGACAGAATAACAAGTCCGTCATCGATGTAGTCCCCATCCATGACAGTCATGCACCGTCACATATGGCATACCGTTAACGGTGTTAACGTGCATGCCAGGTCATCATCTGACATGGGAGCCAATGTGGATCTAACTTGGCAGCCTATAAAGTTATCAGCCCAATTAGGATTTTGGCCCAATATTTTGGTTTTGGCCTATGTGAAAGTTGGCCCATTTATGGTTATAGGCCACTTATTGCCCGTACTGTAATCAGCCCAATCTCAGCTCATACTGATATGTCTTCAGCCCACCAATTCTATAAATTTTCATCACATCAATTATTTTATTAATATCTGTGGTAATACCGTTCAAAACAAAGGAGTTTTCTGTCAAAAAAAATACAAATGGCCTTAAAAACAAAAATACAAATGACAGAGAAAAATGACAACAAAAGGAAAATGGGAACCACAAAAAATAAAATTACAAATTACAGTACTCCCTAAAGCACTATGCAAGCACTGCTACCCCTTGGTGTCGCCCAGCGCTCGCCGGAGATCCTGCGCGCCCATCCCTCCATGATGCTCAATGGCCACGCTTCTTTCCATCTTAGCACACGTCCATGCCGTCTGTGTGCGCTAGATAAGCAGCGGTAGATGGGGATGATGAGCATGTCACTGCCCCTATGCCATCAAACTCCAGCACGCACGGTGGATGGGGAAAACAATCACCGACGATGAATAGGAGGCCATCGTAGCGATTGGCACTCGATGGCAGGGGCCGCCACCACACAGATCTCCATGACGGGTCGGCACGTCTCCACGGCATCGGGTCAACGCAGCCCCACGCCTCCCGGTAGCCCACCGCGACACCCTGCCGGTTGTTGGGGAGTCCGCACTTCGTGGTGGCGCTCCTTGCCTTGTTGCGGCCTCCGAGCTCCAAGACCTGCAAGGCAAGGGGGATTAATTGGAAAATGGGAACCAGAGATCAAGAAGAGCAGGGGCTGGATAGTAATGAATCTTTGAAGCAGAAAAGGACGAGAGCGGCCTAGGCGCAGATGACGTCGGAATCGCCAGAGAAGTTTTCCTCCTGGAGGCCGGCGCAATGGACGGAGAACTAGGAGTGCCCAACGGGTCGACGAGATGCCTCGACGGCTAGGCCCTCGGTCATGTGGCACACGGTGGTGGTCGCGTTCCAGATCTCCGAGATGCGACCAGTGAGATGGAAGGCACTGGGAGAAGACGCTAGGAGGAATTGCGGCTGATGTCTCGGCAGAAGAGGAGTTGGTGTGTGCGGGGTAGGGGAGTAAGAAGATAGGATAGGGTTTGTACGCCCTCCGTCGGATCTTGGCAAATCGAACGGTTGAAATTGGCGATCCGTGGGCACGATGGTTCAACCAGTCAGACGGCACGATTTCGCTCACATTGGATCGCCCCTTGACTGAGAGATATAATTGGCCTTTTCTGCTTTCAGTCCAACAACGAGTAGCTTCTACATTTTTGTTTCATATTTTCCCAATAACTAAATAAGCTATCCGTGTGAAGTAACTTGCAAAAAAATATCTTATGTACCCCAATGCATTTTTACATGATATATACTAAATATATGTTTTTAGGAGTTTCAAAAAAATCCAAATGATATAATTTTTCTATTGTTCAAATAAATTTCCGCATGTGTATTGAAAATCATTCCACTTCGAACTACATGTATCTCAAAAAAGTTATATAATTTTTTTAAATAGATATTTAAGTGTATATGTTTAATTTTAGGTCATATCCCAAAATGGAAGATTTTTCATAAGTTTTTATGAACAATTGAAACTTTTATTTGCAACCTATATGGGGGAAGGATAATATATCTTTAAGTGATCAAAAATCATGTAATTTATCATTAAATAATATAATGGGTGCATATGCTTGGCAAAAATTTGGAATAGTGTTTTCTTTTGTGTGGCACTAGTTAGATAGTATTTATTTGTATTCCCTCCTCTTTACTTGGATAATGCCTAAACATAGACATATTAACATAAATACACAAAAATGTGAAATTTGGACGTGGAACACGTGATGGTGTAAGTTGAGTGTGGGGAAATTTTTAAGGTCAAACACTGAGGTAATCAACACCTCCCATTCATACCCGACTCGTCCCCTCTTGAAACCATGATTCTTCCTCAAAGATGTTCCACTTTCCAAGCAGTGCACGTCATACATTTTGTGAAACCTTCTCAAATTTTTACCACACTCTCTAAGGATCATATGGTGACACCATGCCAGGTTTCGTGTGTTTTCAAACTTAGTTTAAATTTTATAGACTAAAAAATGATAAGCTACATGTCTGGGGTCGAGTCTTGGCACACATATGTTTGAAATTCCCCCTCTTTTCTTGGATAAGGCCTAAACATAGACATATTAACAAAAATAATAAATTTCAACCCATTTTGCCAACCTTTTTCATGCACTCACAATTCAAAATTGAATTATGTCTGTTAAATGCCTATAAATACACTTAATTTCTTAAGTATTGCAAACAAACTCCAAAAAGTGTGAAATGTTTCGCCTTCAAACGAAACATGTTCCCTCTCGAAACCACGATTCTTCCTTAGAGATGTTTCGGACTTGGTTTGAATCTTGTAAATAAAAAATGCCGATAAGCTACATTTTCATGGTCGAGTCTTGGCACCATGATGTTTGGAAATCCTCCTCTCTTTTTGGATAAGGCCTAAATATACGAAAAATGCCAACGAAGGTAGCGCTCCAGTGAGTTCGTTTCCAAATTTTATTTTTTCGGAGCGTGAAAAATACCAAATTTATTTTGTGAACACACATGCACATGTATATTATGTATATGCAAAATTTCACAGCATTATATGTTTACACGCGGCGTACAGGAAAAAGACAAATACGAATTTTTAAGTGGGTCTTTTACTTTTGTTATTAGGCCAGAAATTTGACTTTTTTACAGCCTACAAATCACAACATTTTTGACGAAATGTAACAGGTTCTTGCGGAATACATATATGCTTCTGGGTTTTTTTAGATTTTTTTGAAACTCTTAAATATGCTTTTTCATATTTTCAAAATACCAAGCTCACTCGACCGGGAGCTCCGTATGCAAGCATCCTCATCGCTGTCATGCACTTCTGGATCGAGGTGAATCCAAGTTTGCCGGTGCAATCCATCTTGCACTTGAAGTAGCTGTCGAACTCCCGGATGAAATTCACAATCCTGAGGAATAGCTTTCGGCTCATCCGATGACGACGCCGAAATATTTTGTCGCCGTGAAGTGGAGCATCGGCGAAGTAGTCGGAGTAGAGCATTCAGTAGCCTTCGAGACGATACCGGTTCTTTGCTTTCACCCGCCCCGGCACCGAGCCACCTCGCCGCGGCTTTTCATTGCTCGCTGCGCCAGCAGCTGGACGAGGGTGGCGAGCACCATGAGATGCTCTTCTTCCTGGACGTCGATCTCGGCTTCCTCCTCCAGCAGCACGGCGAGCGTTTCCTCATCATCCGAGTCCATCGCCGAGGCAGGCAAATCGCCGAACACCTTACACCTGGCGGGCGTGTACCCGCCGCTAAACTGCCCCTCCGTGGCCGAGAACGCCCAGCTGCTGGTGGAGGGGCTGCCTCGGCGAACCTCTGCTATTTTTTCGGCGGGAATTGGCTATCTAGCGGTGAAGGACGGCAGGCGGCGCCGGGATACAACTAGTGGCGGCCGAGGGCGCGGGGGGTGGGAGGCGAGTCAGGAAAAAAAACTTGACTTTTCACATGACGGTGTGGGTCAGCCGCGTTTTTTCCTTGCGCCGGAGCCCCCGATCGCCCCCCAGTGCGCCGGGTTCGGCCTGCGACCACGGACACAAAAATGGACCGAACCGGCACTTTTCGGTGTCCTGGGACGCGACTGGGGCCTTTTTTTGGCGCCGCGCCGAAAAAGTGACCTGGGGGGCTTGTTGGTGCCGCGGCTGGAGATGCTCTTAGCTCCGTAGTTACAGGCCGCCCACGCCACACAACGGCCGCCGGCGACAGAACGGTCGGATCTGGTCTGGGGCCGTCGCGCGTGTACCCACCCGAGGAGGAAGAAGAGCACGCAGCCGCCGCACCACGGGCGTCGCCGCCCCGCAAGCTCGCCGTCGAGCCGCTGGCCCCGCGGCAGCCAAGCGCCTCCGCCCGCAGAGCCGTCCGGCGCCGGCCCCGCGGCAGCCAAGCGCCTCCGCCCGCAGGGTCATCCCGGGAGGAGAAGCGAGGGAAGCGGCGTTTTCCTCCGCGTCGCTCCCGGGATGGGAGGGGAAACCGCCTCGTGTCTTGCCTCGGTCGGTGTACAACTCGGATGCGCGCCGGTCCATATAAACCGTCGACGACTGCACACAGCGCGCCTGACTGGCGAAAACACACCCTATGGGCCGAGCTCGGCGTGACCGCGGCTCGGCAACGAGCAAGTCTGATGCGGCCAATGGGGCAAAACCGTAAGAGACCTCTAATCTCTCTCGGC
Organism: Aegilops umbellulata; assembly: GCA_032464435.1. NCBI lineage: Eukaryota > Viridiplantae > Streptophyta > Magnoliopsida > Poales > Poaceae > Aegilops > Aegilops umbellulata. Next base: position 310,745,913 of record CP136060.1, read on the forward strand.
TATCATTATGTTTCTTCTCCTTTTTGCAAACTAAAGTACGTGCGATCTCGCGCGAGGCCTCGCAATGGCGAACCGCCGGCCAGACGTCTCATGATCGTCTTCTCCACTCGTCGGCCGGCTTTGTTGCACGGCGATCAAGATCCTGGTCACTGTATACGTATATTAAAGGAATATATATATATATATATATATATATATATATATACATATACATATATATATATATATATATATATGTAGTGTTTGGGGGTTTCATCTCAAGTCTAATCTACACCTGAAAGCCCTCAAAACACATAACTGTTTTGGCCAAGCCCAAGTCACAATCCTAAGATGCTCTGATTCCAGTCCCATCGTCCAACCCTAAATCACACTATTTTTTTACAGTAAGAAAATCGTAATAGTAGTCAGATAGGGGAGGGGGAGAGAGGCGAGCGGGTGTGCAGGGAGGTTGCCACTATTTTTGCACAGGCTCTAAACAAGGTTCTGTCTTCAAATCTACTAACTTAATTTTCCAACCTATATATGCAGGCCAACTGGATCTTCTACAACTCATGTGAGGCAGAGTGTTCTGTATTCGGCCCGAAGGGGACCTCGAGGCAGAAAAGGACGACCGTGGGTGTCATTATTGATAAGAGTTCAGGCTGTATCGCTATTGTCTGCACTCCGTTTTTCATAGATATTTTCAGTGTCACTGACCAGTGATCTGCTGCACATGTTCTGATCAGGGTGGAGGAGCATACAGGTGAGGTGAGCAGCAGCGAGCTTGGGCATACAAGTGCAGACCTGTCACAGTTCGATTCCCTGACGCTGAATACCACACCTCCTACATTTCAATCATCTGATAGGTATATCATTTTTTTTTTGTTCTTCCTTGATTAATTAAGACTTTGTTCGTTGAAATAATAGGTACTGTAATGACCCGGACGTCTGATATGATAAAATCTGGCCCAAGGGGGTTCCACTTTTGTTTTGACCATTTTCCGTATGGCTATATCTGCGAGAAAGTTCCAACTGTATTCGCTTTTCTGTTTTTGCTATTCCTTTCTCATAGAAGAAACAGAATGCCTACAAGTTTCCGTTTCTGATATCTTCATCATAACAGTCATTGACCTATGTTCTGTTGTGCATGTTCTGATCAGAGTCGAGGAGCATTCTACCGAGGTGAGAAGCACTGAGCCTAACGGTACATGTGCAGACCTGTCAAAAGATGAGGGCATTTCGCTGAATGTCACATCTCCTGCATATGAGTCAACTGATGGGTAATATTTAGTACTAGTGTATTTAATTTGGTTTTGTTGAAATGGGAACGCACCAGTTCTTATTGTTTCCATTCAAGAAGAATGGAATTCACTGACTGTGAGTTTAAATTGCGATGATCAGGGCTGTGGTGCATGGCAGCAACATGGACATCGGTGTGCCTGATTCTACAATTGAGAAGCAACCAGCTGTTCAGGAAGCATCATCCCCGAGGTAAGAACTTGTCAAGCATGATCGGTATGATATGTATGGCCGTTGATTGTTAATTTGGTTATTTTCTTAAGACATCCATGCCTCAGGTTCCATCAGTGATCAGTCCATCGCTGATCATTTGAGTAGGTCCGTTTGACTGAACCGGAAGACAAGGCTAACTAGGTTTTATGATCTGGATTGAATACAACTTAAACTAAAATAACATACTGCTATCGAGTCGGGCATTCTGGTTCTATTCAATCAAAGATAACTCCTCCAGCAGGATATTCATCATCTTGAGCTCCTCAGTGGTAGTGCTAGTATGGCACCATTCCAGTCTTATGATGATATTCTGTTCGCTGTTGGTATGTACGTTACCTACACTATGCAAATTTGTTTCCGTATTTTTCTTCCATGCCATCTGGATTGTTGCTCCCTACTCTATGCAAAAAAAAAAATGCCATGACATCATTATGGTGCTGCATTCTGAGTAATCTTGTTTGGTGCGCCCTGATTCAGGTCAGAAGAAAGGCGGCGGAGAATAAATCAATACCTTGCTGAACATACATATAATGACGTCTTAGAGGCCATGGTTGCTGTGAAAAATGGCTTCTGCAACCCACCCAAAAAGGTTTCCAGCCCCAACAAGTCATCGGAAAAGCTTGCCTTGCCTGATTCACCACAGTCTCCGCATCGACTGGATACTCAATCCTCGCAGACAAAAATACAGTAAAGATTCCAATAGTTCGATTGCAGTTTATCATCTTTTCTTGAAGTTTCATTCATAATCTATTATTGATCTTCTTTATGATAACATAATCTACTGTCACTTTCTCATCAAGATTAATTTTAGGAGTGTGTCAACCAAACTTGGTCAATAACCTCACTTAACGGCACTACTAGTAGAACATGCTACATTGTTCTAAAGTTAACGATTCTTGAATCTTTTGGGGACATTTAGCTTACTACATACTTTTGTATTTTGTGGTGAAGTATCGAATGGTGTTGTAGTGCTTTTTTTTTAATTCCTAGCTAGAAATGGAGCAATTTTCACCGTTGGTCTCTAAACATGCATGCATGGGTGCGTCACATTGCTCCTCGAATTTGAGAACTTCACGTTTGGGTCTCTTAAGAGAAGGTATATCTAAACCCAACACCGCTAGTTGTTGGCGATAAACTGATAATACATAACTTTTGGGTTTATGCAAGCTCAAGTTTGAGGGCAACATGGACAGGGGATTGCGGAGCCTTTCACATGTCCCTGCATGGCAGTAGCCAATCCATTCCCACCCAACTTTATATGAGAATTTATGTCATGAATTAAAACTGAGGAAAATTAGTCGGAAACTCTTGTATAGTTATTAGAATGTTTTGTTATGTATTTAACTTCATTTGTTAATTTGTCGTCCACATGGAGTCTATGCAATTTTTGTTTGCCAAGTATAAGCTGGTGTCTAATCTTCTGTCAACCCAGTTATACAAGTTCGCATACATACATGGATGCGCAGTTTTCTAGTTCAAGTACCTCAGATATCCCTGTCATAAGAAGCACCTTCACAACTTTACTCTTAAGAAGTCAATTAGTACTGTCAGTTAGTCTAATTTCATCATGATTTGTAACAGACATCAATTTTTAACTAATATGTTGTAGGTGTGGAGAATCTACAAAACAAATCATTAAAAACGGGAAACTATGGATGGAGAAGGAAGTCATGAAGGCTTTTAAGAAGTGCATCATAGAAGGGGAGGGATTGAGAGTATGTGCGACTTCCTAATGCTTTTTCTTTTAATCTTTTCCTAGTTGGATGCAAGTTTCCTTATGAGGTGTTGTTTCAGGGTGTGGAATTTGAACTAGATGAGCTTCTGCATCAGTCTTTCAGTGTGGAGACACATGAGAAGATGTTCCACCACTACAACTTCTCGGTGAGGATGAAGGAAGCTGGCTCAGACAAGTGGTCATCAACTCTCTATTTTGCGCAAGTGAAGGAAATGTATGGTCGAAAGTTTTATTTCTGTTACCCACTGGATCCAAACGAAGATGGTATGTGCCATTTCTTCTCTTCTCTCTTTTATCAAATTTACTCCATATTCAGTGATCGATATCTAGGTTTCCGCAAAGTGGGTTTAATGTGTTGACCTGCATAACTTGTGTTATTAGGTCTTTGTTATGCGTGCAAGAATCAGGGGATGGATGCATTGCGGCACCCTGCCGTTCCTATCGGATACGAGACTGGCCAGCCTGATGCGGGACGTCCCTTCGTCGATGACGACTCTGATGATGATTGTAGTATAAAACTAGACAATGACGATTTTGTGTGGGCCTTTGAACAGGTATTCTGTAAGCGAGCACCCTCATGAGTACATTTTCTGTAATAGTGAGTTGTTTTCATGTTAGGAGCCACGGTGACTAGCATGTGCTCTACTTGTGCAAACACCTCCAATTGCCACTCGACAGTACTCACTGCGCTGAGACATGTAGGCGTACTCGGACCACTGAATTGAACTTTGATGGTGGACTTCTCCTGTGGTGCTTTGTTTATGGTTATAAAACTTGCCTCTATGTAAATGGTGAGACTGGCTGGAGGCCGAGGCCGATTTTTTGAAAAATTCAAAATTTGAAAATTTTGGTTTCAGAAAAATCTAAAAATTTGTACAAGTAAACAAGGATGTGAGCCGTATGTGTGTAAAATTTCAAGATGAAATACGTTAAAATATGACTTGTACAAAAAAGACAAATTCATCGTGTGTTAAAAAGCCCCAGATCTGTCTTTTTTGCACGACCCTCATTTCAACGTATTTCCTCCTAAAAATTTACACACCTGTGCAATAAGCCTTCATCTATCTCTATATAGTTTTTCAGATTTGTTTGAAATGTAAAAATATGAATTTTCCGGACCCTTCTCGGACCTTGCGCGAGCAGGAGCTACATGCATCGGGCTGCCCTTTTAAAAAATATGAATTTTCACGAATTTTGAATTTTGCATTTGAAAACTTGCAGTTGCGACCCTATTTGAATACTTGTAGTTCGGACCCATTTAAAAATGTGCAGTTGCGATCCCCGACTTGAAAGCTTGATGTTGCGACCACACTTGAAAATCTGCGGTCGTGATCCAATTTTGAAGCTTTAGAGTTGCGACCCCATTCTAAAACTTACAGTTGCAACTAGACTTGAAAATTTGCAGTGCCACCTGAATTAAGGGGTTGTTTGGATGCTGCCCACAGCAGCCCTACCAAAATTGGCCGTGCCAATATTTTAGCGAAGGAATCCGCCCTTAGCGCCTCACCCACGCGCGGCTGCATGAGCTGAAACGGGCGTCCAAAATATTGGTTGGGATCCAAAATATTGGCTGTGAACCAAACGCGGGCCAAGTCCATCGGTCAAATATAGTATGGGGGATATTATAAAAGGAAAGATGGCGATGTGTGATGACAGCCAGGTTTATCAAGTAAAAACGAATCTGCCCCGTAAGTTGTGGCCACCACCGCTGTCGGGCTGGGTGGCACTTTCTTTTGATGGCTCTTTTTTGAGAATGGATAGCCGGGCAGCAGCCGGAGTGGTCTTCCAAAGGGAAAATGGCTCGTTGATTTTCGCAGCTTATAGATACATATTTCATTGCAATGACGCCTTTGAAGCGGAAATACATGCGATGGCCATTCAGCATTCAAATTTTCGATGGTGGTACAATCAGATTCTGTTAATGCTTTAGCCATTCTTGTGAAGGAAATATGCACACTTAAGGTTTCGATGACAGTTATATTATGAGTTCATGAGTTTTGATGTACCGAAGGAGTTCGGAGTCCCGGATGAGATCGGGGACATGACGAGGAGTCTCGAAATGGTCGAGACGTAAAGATCGATATATTGAACGACTATATTCGAACATCGAAAAGGTTCCGAATGATTCGGGTATTTTCGGGGGTACCGGGGAGTTACGTGAATACGAGGAAGAATCAATGGGCCTCATGGGCCAAGTGGTGGAAGAGAGGAGGCAAGGCGCGCGGCCCCCTAGCCCAAACCGAATTGGACTAGGGGGTCGGCCCCCCTTTCCTCCTTTTCCTCCCTCTCCTTCCTTCTCCTTCTCCTTCCCTTCCTTCCCCTCTCCTACTTGGACTAGGAAAGAGGGGGAATCCTACTTGGAGTAGGATTGCCCCCCTTGGGCGCGCCTCCTCCCCTTGGCGCGCCCTCCTCCTAGGCCGGCCTCCTCCCCCCTTACTCCTTTATATACGGAGGCAGGGGCACCCCATAGACACAACAATTGATCCCTTGGATCTCTTAGCCGTGTGCGGTGCCCCCCTCCACCATATTCCACCTCGATAATACTGTAGCGGTGCTTAGGCAAAGCCCTACGTCGGTAGAACATCAACATCGTCACCACGCCGTCGTGCTGACGAAACTCTCCCTCAACACTCAGCTGGATCGGAGTTCGAGGGACGTCACCGGGCTGAACGTGTGCTGAACTCGGAGGTGCCGTGCGTTTGGTACTTGATCGGTCGGATCGTGAAGACGTACGACTACATCAACCACGTTGTGCTAACGCTTCCGCTTTCGGTATACGAGGGTACGTGGACAACACTCTCCCCTCTCGTTGCTATGCATCACCATGATCTTGCGTGTGCGTAGGAATTTTTTTTGAAATTACTACGTTCCCCAACAGTGGCATCCGAGCCTAGGTTTTATGTGTTGACGTTATATGCACGAGTAGAACACAAGTGAGTTGTGGGCGATATAAGTCATACTGCTTACCAGCATGTCATACTTTGGTTCGGCGGTATTGTTGGATGAAGCGGCCCGGACCGACATTACGCGTACGCTTACGCGAGACTGGTTCTACCGACGTGCTTTGCACACAGGTGGCTGGCGGGTGTCAGTTTCTTCAACTTTAGTTGAACCGAGTGTGGCTATGCCCGGTCCTTGCGAAGGTTAAAACAACACCAACTTGACAAACTATCGTTGTGGTTTTGATGCGTAGGTAAGAACGGTTCTTGCTAAGCCCAGTAGCAGCCACGTAAAACTTGCAACAACAAAGTAGAGGACGTCTAACTTGTTTTTGCAGGGAATGTTGTGATGTGATATGGTCAAGACGTGATGAGATATAAGTTGTTGTATGAGATGATCATGTTTTGTTGAAGTTATCGGCAACTGGCAAAAGCCTTATGGTTGTCTCTTTATTGCATAAGTTGCAAGCGCCAAATAATTGCTTTACTTTATCGCTATGTGATAGCAATAGTTGCAAGAGCAATAGTTGGCGAGACGACCATGTGACGACACATTGATATAGATCAAGATGATGGAGATCATGGTGTCATGCCGGTAACGATAGAGATCATGACGGTACTTTGGAGATGAAGATCAAAGGCGCAAGATGATCATGGCCATATCATGTCACATTTTTTGATTGCATGTGATGTTTATCTTTTATGCATCTTATCTTGCTTTGATTGACGGTAGCTTTATAAGATGATCTCTCACTAAATTTCAAGATAAAATTGTTCTCCCTGAGTATGCACCGTTGTCAAAGTTCGTCGTGCCCAGACACCACGTGATGATCGGGTGTGATAAGCTCTACGTCCATCTACAACGGGTGCAAGCCAGTTTTTGCACACGCGGAATACTCAGGTTAAACTTGACGAGCCTGGCATATGCAGATATGGCCTCGGAACACTGAGACCGAAAGGTCGAGCGTGAATCATATAGTAGATATGATCAACATAGTGATGTTCACCATTGAAAACTACTCCATTTCACGTGATGATCGGTTATGGTTTAGTTGATTTGGATCACGTGATCACTTAGAGGATTAGAGGGATGTCTTTCTAAGTGGGAGTTCTTAAGTAATATGATTAATTGAACTTTAATTTATCATGAACTTAGTCCTGGTAGTATTAGCATATCTATGTTGTAGATCAATAGCTCGCGATGTTGATCCCCGTTTATTTTTGATATGTTCCTAGAGAAAAACTATGTTGAAAAATGTTAGTAGCAATGATGCGGACTAGCTCCGTAATCTGAGGTTTATCCTCACTGCTGCACAGAAGAATTATGTCCTAGATGCACCGCTAGGTGACAGACCTATTGCAGGAGCAGATACAGACGTTACGAACGTTTGGCTAGCTCAATATGATGACTACTTGATAGTTTAGTGCACCATGCTTAACGGCTTAGAATCGGGACTTCAAAGACGTTTTGAACTTCATGGACCATATGAGATGTTCCAGAAGTTGAAGTTAATATTTCAAGCAAATACCCGAGTTGAGAGATATGAAGTCTCCAACAAGTTCTATAGCTAAAAGATGGAGAAGAATCGCTCAAGCAATGAGCATGTGCTCAGATTTCTGGGTACTACGCCTGAATCAAGTGGGAGTTAATCTTCCAGATAAGATAGTGATTGACAGAATTCTCTAGTCACCATCACCAAGTTAGTAGAACTTCGTGATGAACTATAATATGCAAGGGATGACGAAAGTAATTCCTAAGCTCTTCGTGATGCTGAAATCGACGAAGGTAGAAATCAAGAAAAATATCAAGTGTTGATGGTTAACAAGACCACTAGTTTTAAGAAAAGGGAAAAGCGAAGAAGGGAAACTTCAAGAAGAACGACAAGCAAGTTGCTGCTCAAGTGAAGAAGCCCAAGTCTGGACCTAAGCCTGAGACCGAGTGCTTCTACTGCAAAGGGACTGGTCACTAGAAGTGGAACTACCCCAAGTAATTGGTGGATAAGAAGGATGGCAAAGTGAACAAAGGTATATTGGATATACATGTTATTGATGTGTACTTTACTAGTGTTTATAGCAACCCCTCGGCATTTGATACTGGTTCAGTTGCTAAGAGTAGTAACTCAAAAAGGGAGTTGCAGAATAAACAGAAACTAGTAAAAGTCGAGGTGACGATGTGTGTTGGAAGTAGTTCCAAGATTGATATGATCATCATCGCACTCTCCCTATACTTTCGGGATTAGTGTTGAAACTAAATAAGTGTTATTTGGTGTTTGCGTTGAGCATGAATATGATTTGATCATGTTTATTGCAATACGGTTATTCATTTAAGTTAGAGAACAATTGTTGTTCTGTTTACATGAATAAAACCTTCTATGGTCATACACACCAACGAAAATGGTTCATTGGATCTCGATCGTAGTGATACACATATTCATAATATTGAAGCCAAAAGATGCAAAGTTAATAATGATAGTGCAACTTATTTGTGGCACTGTCGTTTAAGTCATATTGGTGTAAAGCGCATGAAGAAACTCCATGCTGATGGGATTTTGGAATCACTTAATTATGAATCACTTGATGCTTGCGAACCATGCCTTATGGGCAAGATGACTAAAACTCAGCTCTCTGAAACAATGGAACGAGCAACTGACTTATTGGAAATAATACATACTGATGTATGCGGTCCGATGAGTGTTGAGGCTCGCGGCAAGTATCGTTATTTTTTGACCTTCACAGATAATTTGAGTAGATATGGGTATATCTACTTGATGAAACATAAGTCTGAAACATTTGAAAAGTTCAAAGAATTTCATAGTGAAGTGGAAAATCATCGTAACAAGAAAATAAAGTTTCTACGATCTGATCATGGAGAAGAATATTTGAGTTACGAGTTTGGTCTTCATTTGAAACAATGCGGAATAGTTTCGCAACTCACGCCACCTGGAACACCACAGCATAATGGTGTGTCCGAACATCATAACCGTACTTTATTGGATATAGTGCAATCTATGATGTCTCTTACCAATTTACCACTATCATTTTGGGGTGATGCATTAGAGGCAGCTGCATTCACGTTAAAAAGGGGCACCATCTAAGTCCGTTGAGACGACACAATATGAACTGTGGTTTGGCAAGAAACCAAAGTTGTCGTTTCTTAAAGTTTGGGGTTGCGATGCTTGTAAGAAAAAGTTTCATCATGATAAGCTCAAACCCAAATCGGAGAAATGTGTCTTCATAGGATACCCAAAGGAGACAGTTGGGTACACCTTCTATCACAGATCCGAAGGCAAGACATTCGTTGCTAAGAATGGATCCTTTCTAGAGAAGGAGTTTCTCTCGAAAGAAGTGAGTGGGAGGAAAGTAGAACTTGATAAGGTAACTGTACCTGCTCCCTTATTGGAAAGTAGTTCATCACAGAAATCTGTTCCTGTGACTACTACACCAATTAGTGAGGAAGCTAATGATGATGATCATGTAACTTCAGATCAAGTTACTACCGAACCTCGTAGGTCAACCAGAGTGAGATCCGCACCAGAGTGGTACGGTAATCCTATTCTAGAGGTCATGTTACTTGACCATGACGAACCTACGAACTATGAGGAAGCGATGATGAGCCCAGATTCCGCGAAATGGCTTGAGGCCATGAAATCTGAGATGGGATCCATGTATGAGAACAAAGTGTGAACTTTGGTTAACTTGCCCGATGATCGGCAAGCCATAGAAAATAAATGGATCTTCAAGAGGAAGATGGACGCTAATAGTAGTGTTACTATCTACAAAGCTAGAATTGTCGCAAAAGGTTTTCGACAAGTTCAAGGTCTTGACTACGATGAGAGTTTCTCACTCGTATCTATGCTTAAGTCTGTCCAAATCATGTTAGCAATAGCCGCATTTTAAGAAATCTGGCAAATGGATAACAAAACTGCAATCCTTGATGGATTTATTAAAGAAGAGTTGTATATGATGCAACCAGAAGATTTTGTCAATCCTAAAGGTGCTAACAAAATATGCAAGCTCCAGCGATCCATCTATGGACTGGTGCAAGCATCTCGGAGTTGGAATATATGCTTTGATAAGTTGATCAAAGGATATAGTTTTATACAGATTTGCTGAAGTCTGTATTTACAAGAAAGTGAGTGGGAGCACTACAGCATTTCTCATAAGTATATGTAAATGACATATTGTTGATCGGAAATAATGTAGAATTATTCTGCAAAGCATACAGGAGTGTTTGAAAGGAGTTTTTTTTTTAAAGAAAGACCTCGGTGAAGCTGCTTACATATTGAGCATCAAGATCTATAGAGATAGATCAAGTCGCTTGATAAGTTTTTTCAATGAGTACATACCTTGACAATATTTTGAAGTAGTTCAAAATGGAACAGTCAAAGAAAGAGTTCTTGCCTGTGTTACAAGGTGTGAAATTGAGTAAGACTCAAAGCCCGACCACGGCAGAAGATAGAAAGAGAATGAAAGTCATTCCCTATGTCTCAGCCATAGGTTCTATAAAGTATGCCATGCTGTGTACCAGACCTATTGTATACCCTACACTGATTTTGGAAAGGGAGCACAATAGTGATCTAGGAGTAGATCATTGGACAGCGGTCAAAATTATCCGTAGTGGAATAAGGATATGTTTCTCGATTATGGAGATGACAAAAAGGTTTGTCGTAAAGGGTTACGTCGATGCAAGTTTTGACACTGATCCAGATGACTCTAAGTCTCAATCTGGATACATATTGAAATTGGGAGCAATTAAGCTAGAAGTAGCTCCGTGCAGAGCATTGTAGATATAGAATTTGCAAAATACTTACGTATTTGTATGTGAAAGACCCGTTGACTAAAATTATCTCACAAGCAAAACATGATCACACCTTAGTACTCTTTGGGTGTTAATCACATAGCGATGTGAACTAGATTACTGACTCTAGTAAACCCTTTGAGTGTTGATCATATAACGATGTGAACTATGGGTGTTAATCACATGATGATGTGAACTATTGGTGTTAAATCACATGGCGATGTGAACTAGATTATTGACTCTAGTGCAAGTGGGAGACTGAAGGAAATATGCCCTAGAGGCAATAATAAAGTTATTATTTATTTCTTTATATCATGATAAATGTTTATTATTCATGCTAGAATTGTATTAACCGAAAACATAATACATGTGTGAATACATAGACAAATAGAGTGTCATTGGTATGCCTCTACTTGACTAGCTCGTTAATTGAAGATGGTTATGTTTCCTAACCATAGACATGAGTTGTCATTTGATTAACGGGATCACATCATTAGGAGAATGATGTGATTGACTTGATCCATTCCGTTAGCTTAGCACTTGATCGTTTAGTATGTTGCTATTGCTTTCTTCATGACTTATACATGTTCCTATGACTATGAGATTATGCAACTCCCGTTTGCCGGAGGAACACTTTGTGTGCTACCAAACGTCACAACGTAACTGAGTGATTATAAATGTGCTCTGCAGGTGTCTCCAAAGGTACATGTTGGGTTGGCGTATTTCGAGATTAGGATTTGTCACTCCGATTGTCGGAGAGATATCTCTGGGCCCTCTCGGTAATGCACATCACTTAAGTCTTGCAAGCAATACAACTAATAAGTTAGTTGCGAGATGATGTATTACGGAATGAGTAAAGAGACTTGCCGGTAACGAGATTGAACTAGGTATTGAGATACCGACGATCGAATCTCGCGCAAGTAACATACCGATGATAAAGGGAACAACGTATGTTGTTATGCGGTCTGACCGATAAAGATCTTCATAGAATATGTGGGAGCCAATATGATCATCCAGGTTCCGCTATTGGTTATTGACCAAAGACGTGTCTCGGTCATGTCTACATTGTTCTCGAACCCGTAGGGTCCGCATGCTTAAGATTTCGATGACAGTTATATTATGAGTTTATGAGTTTTGATGTACCGAAGGAGTTCGGAGTCCCGGATGAGATCGGGGACATGACGAGGAGTTTCGAAATGGTCGAGACGTAAAGATCGATATATTGGACGACTATATTCGGACATCGGAAAGATTCCGAGTGATTCGGGTATTTTCGGAGGTACCGGGGAGTTACGGGAATACGAGGAAGAAGCAATGGGCCTCATGGGCCAAGTGGTGGAAGAGAGGAGGCAGGGTGCGTGGCCAACCTAGCCCAAACCGAATTGGACTAGGGGGCCGGCCCCCCTTTCCTCCTTTTCCTCCCTCTCCTTCCTTCTCCTTCTCCTTCCCTTCCTTCCCCTCTCCTACTTGGACTAGGAAAGAGGGGGAATCCTACTTGGAGTAGGATTGCCCCCCTTGGGCGCGCCCTCCTCCTAGGCCGGCCGCCTCCCCCCTTGTTCCTTTATATACGGGGGCAGGGGCACCCCATAGACACAACAATTGATCCCTTGGATCTTTTAGCCGTGTGCGGTGCCCCCCTCCACCAGATTCCACCTCGATAATACCGTAGCGGTGCTTAGGCGAAGCCCTGCATCGGTAGAACATCAAAATCGTCACCACGCCGTCGTGCTGACGAAACTCTCCCTCAACACTCGGCTGGATCAGAGTTCGAGGGACGTCATCGGGCTGAACGTGTGCTGAACTCGGAGGTGCCGTGCGTTCGGTGCTTGATCGGTCGGATCGTGAAGACGTACGACTACATCAACTGCGTTGTGCTAACGCTTCCGCTTTTGATCTACGAGGGTACGTGGACAACACTCTCCCCTCTCGTTGCTATGCATCACCATGATCTTGCGTGTGCGTAGGAATTTTTTTGAAATTACTACGTTCCCCAACATCTTGCGGGCGACACCTTGTCCAGGTCGGCTTATGGACATTTAGCTGCTGAGATTAGAGAAAATATGGTTGTTAGAGAGTTTGTTCCTTTGAAGATTAGTAGGGAACAAAATATGTTAGCACATCAATTGGCATTTTATAGCTGTACCGAAGCTTGTACTGCGGTGTTGTTGAACTCGAGCCCTCCGTATTGTGAGGACTTGTTGTCTTGAGATTGTAACCCTATCATTACGAAATAAAACTCTCTTTCATCCCCCCAAAAAAAAGAACTCCATCGGTCAACGCCAAATTATTTGCATGGCAGGTCAGGGCTACAATCCAAACGGCCCCCAAAAGCTTTGATCACACAAAATTTTTGACTAAAAAGTCATAGGAAAAACATTTTCACCCGAAGAAAAAAAACATGACAAAAAATAAAGAAATGTGGAATAAGAAACAAAACTAAAAATAGCTGGAAAATGTAGAAAATGAAAAACAGTGAAAAAACAAATGCACAAGATCAAACAAAGGCTGAAAAAGAGCAGAGTTTAAAAAGCCCACATGGTCCGTTACACACAAGTAGCTCAACACATAAAAAGAAACAAGGCAGCCTTAACCCCCCCCCCCCTCCCCCAAAATGTGCGGGAGTTAGGGCATCTACAATGGTTGATAAAATAGTCTTATCTTAAGTTTTGCATGTAATCTCGAGATGACAAAAAAGAGAGTCTACAATGGGTCATCTCTTAGCCTTATCTTCAATAATTAGCAATTCCTAAATAAGAGAAGACAAGTCTTTTCTTATGAGTTCTTTCTCCACCACCTCATCATTTATCCCATATGGCACCCCTAAGATAGAACCATTGCACATGCCCTATCTCACTTATAGTGAGATGTATACTCCCCTCACGCAGGCATGGCACGACCGGATCTGCCCATTTCTATAGCAGTTTCTATGCTTTTTCTGTGTCTTTTTTCCTGTTTGATCAACTTTCACTGTTTTTGGCAGGTTTATTCTTCTTTGTCCACTTTTCATTGTTTTGGGTTGGCTTTTCTTGTTTGTTTTTATATTTTTTTTCACAAGTTTTCTTTAGTTTTTCATTTTATCTTCGGTACAATTTGGTTTTCTTTGTGTTTTACCGATTTTTTTGGATTTTCTTTTTCCTTCATTATACACCTTGCTTTATAAACATGACGAGAGGACAATTCTCATGTGTCCTCGAGAACACCTTGCTTTATATAAGAGAACCTTCCGGCTTGGCCTTTGCTATAAAAAGGATTGGGGCATCTTTTTGCACCTTTGTTACACTTATTAATTGTTCCTCTTTACGAATTACCTTGCCACCAAACTACTCGTTACCGATAATTTTAGTGCTTGCAGAAAACACCTTGCTGAAAACCGCTTGTCATTTCCTTCTTCTCCTCGCTGGGTTCGACACTCTTACTTATCGAAAGGACTAGGATTGATCCCTATACTTGTGGGTCATCGGGCCTTATGGTGCGCGAGAGCGGAGGCGAATGGGGGTCAGTGCTCAGTTGCTTGGGAGAGTGTCTAGTCGCTAAGGTGGGCGGGTGGACTAGGCATCCCAAATCTAAGGTGGCTCGGTGTGGCCATGCAAGCAAGGTGGCCATGGCTGAAACAGACGGATCCATCGAGGCCATGGGTGAAGTTTGACATCTCAATACCTGACGAGTCTATGGAACTATTCAAAGTTGTTGCCTCGACTACGATTGGAAACGAAAACGACACGCTATTTTGGGAAGATGGGTGGCTTCATGGGCATCGAGCGGACGAGCTTGCGCCCACTACATATGTCCGAATTACGCCAGCTATTAGGTCGACACGCACAGTTCGACCAAAAAATTTGAATGCAGCATGGGCCGAGAGCATTGGGCCGAAGATATCATAACTGATGTTGGGTGAGTATCCTATGTTGTGGGATAAAATAGGGGCGATGCAGCTCGAACCCGAGGTGGAGGACACTATCAGGTGGGCTTGGGAGAAGGATAGTTGGTACCCAACAAGATCGGCATACACAACACGGTTCTGGGACGAGAGGTCGCGACCACTGTTAACTTTACATGGAAATGCAAGGCTTCACTCAAATGTTGGCTCTTCGCTTGGCTTGCCTTCCAAGGCAGATGCTAGACTTCAGACGGGCTCATGCGGAGGGGCTTGGATCACCTGGGGTGCTGCCCCTTTTGTGACCAAGAGCAGGAAAGCATAAACCTCATCTTGCTTCAATGCGTCTTTGCAAGAGAGGTGTGGACCCGAGTGTGCCTTGCAATGAATAAGCTGGAATGGATACCGACCACAGGATCGACACTAATGGATTGGTGCGTTGACAAGACTGGAGGAACCATAGGCATGAAGGATATGCGAGCAATTCTAATTCTTGTAATGTGGAAAATGTGGAAGCATCGAAACACGGTTGTGTTCGGTGGAGCCACCCCCACAATCACGAATGTACTCCATACTATAGCGACCGAGGAGACAACATGGAGATTAGCGGGCCTATGAAGCCCGAAGTGGACGCCTTTCTTGTGGCGCTAATGGTAGGCCTTCAGTTAGCATAGGTGTGAGTTAACAGTGGATTTGGGGTTAATTATATCCATTTGTAACCGTCAGTGTGTGTGTGGGGGGGGGGGAGGGAGACTCTACCCCATCCCTTGTTTAATATATAAGGCGTACACTCACGAATATCCATTACTGAGCTCAGGCTCATCTTCACCTGCTGAAGAGAAAAATCATTAAAAAATCCGATCTATTGCATGGAAGATAATTTGCTGCGTGAGGTGCGTTCTAAATTTCAGATCACTTAGACATATGAGTAGATCTCAACAAAAAAAAATTGAGTCACAACAATACATGAATAGTAAACTTTTTCATAGATCCTATTTTTTTTCTTTTTTGCCGAGAGATACTCAGATGTTCAAATGATCTGAAATTTGACGCACACCTCACGCACCAAAATATCTTCCAAGATGCAAAAAAGAAAAGAAAAAAAAGATTTTTCTGAATTTCTTTAGTATTTCTTGCGTGAATTTTCTGTTGATTGCAGATGCAGATGAGCTTGACGACTGTTCTGGCTTCGCTTGGTCGCCTGACGACTGGCACGGGAGAAGAGGCCCGCCGGCTACTTTTCCGTGTGTATGTATCAATCCAACACCACGTCGGGTCGACGCGGGCAGATGATCAATCAGGGCCCCTACGTGCTACAGTTCCCGGTCTTGACTTTCGCAGCCATGGTGGGAACTCACGAGGCAAGCCGTCCACCTCATCGACACCGCCACGCGTATTCAACAAGGGAAGGCGGTCCAGCGCGAATAATCAAACTACCAGTAATCACCTCGCCCTCGCCTATCTGATATCTTAGGACTGTTCCTCTTCTCGCCGGCCGGGCCCTCTGGTACCGTGGCCAGCACGAGTACACCGCACCTACACTGCACAGCACGCACCCCTGGTGACTTGTCAAACAGAAAACCCTGCCTCTCGCTCTATAAAAACCACTCGAGCCAGGCGAGTTGAGCATCCATTATCGTTGTGTGTGCAGCTGACGCTCACTGTACCGTCCTTGTGAGGGTGAGCAACAGTAGTACCAGCTACGCTAGCTAGCTACTACCTACAGCGCGCGACGGCCATGGCGAGCAGCGGCAGCAGCCTCGCCGGTCTGGCGGTGCTGCTCACCGCCGTGCTGTGCCTGCGGCTGCCGGTCCACAGCCGCGCGCAGCTGCGCGTGGGGTTCTACAACACCACCTGCCCCAACGCCGAGGCCATCGTCCGGCAGGCCGTCACGGCCGCCTTCGCCACCAACTCCGGCGTCGCCGCCGGCCTCATCCGCCTCCACTTCCACGACTGCTTCGTCGAGGTACGATGCGTGCGTCCGTGCCGGTTGCATGTACAGGAGCAGCAGCAGTCGCACGTATAGTTGCTTTGCTTTTGTGCTCCAAGAGCTATGTTTTTTCAAAACGGACGCTCATAACATGCAAGCATACGTATCTCTTATAACGAGTTATAGACATACAATGATAGAAAAAAGAGTTATAATCATACATACACGGTGGCATGTATCTTTTCTACTTTTTGTCACGTCCAGATTTGGTTGATGAAAGTACATAGTTCATGTAATTCCCAAACTCCTTATTCATCTTCTTACCGAGAACAGCTAACCAACCTTATTGTTGGCCTGAAATGGAGGAGAATCTAAAGAGGAGTCTCTGGAGAAGATAGTAATGAAAATGGCACTTTTGGAGTCAGACGCATGGTAACTAGAAACTTTCCAACTAACTAAAAACTTTACATCTGCATCATGGTAGCGATAAGCTTGTAATCCTTCTTGAAAGGGAAGGACGTGCTAAATGGTGTACACAAGGACAATTAACTTGGAACGTAACGATTTTGAGTTGAACAACACGGTAGGTGACAGTGACTACTAATAATACTAATCAATTGATCGAGTGAACATGTGGAGCTCACTCTTGTTTTGACCACATATCATACGTACGTTGACGACGTGTCACCTCGCTAGTTTGGTAGGTTAGGTGTCACATTTCACATGTTTGGACTATTCAATGAGTTAGACAATTATACGTGCCACTACTAAGTGCTCCTTCCGTAAAGAACATTTAAATCACTACTTTAGTGATCTAAATACTCATATTAATTTATAGAGGGAGTAACTATTAATGGTCAAGAAGGTTCAAAAAAAAAATACGAATAGTCAATCATGAAATGATGCACAGATGATTATATGTACTCCCTCCATTTCACAATGTAGTGCTTCCTCTATCCACGTGCTTCAACTTTGACCGTAAATTTAACTATCAAGACCGATTGCGGCGGGAGCAAAAATTATATCAATGAATTCGTATTCGAAAGAAGTTTTCAATTATATAATTTTTTCTCCCGACACAGTTGGTCTCGTTGGTTAAATTTATGGTCAAAGTTGGACCTCGAGAAGCGCGAGCGCACTATATTTTGGAATGGAGGGAGTATATCAGTATATGCTCGTCGTACCTACCATGTGGTAGGTTGGGTGTCACATATTCACAGATATTGACTATTCGGTGAGTTAGACAATTATCCACATACTTTTTTGAAGTATACTACGTACAAGCGAACTACCAAATAAGTACTAGTACTAGTCAAAACCTGGTATATGATGCACAGATGATTAAATATATGCTTACGTCGTACGACCTACTAGTATATGTCATGAACGTAGGTGGAAAATGTCTAATTTGTCTCCGTCCAGCACCTACCTGTCTGCAACAGCTGGGTTCAGGAATGGTACGCCGGCAATTTCCTTTCTATATGAACACAAGATTATTACTGTAGTAGTTGAACAGCAGTACTCAGGTTAAGTTAAACACACTGTAGTAGTACCGGTTAAGACTAGGACATGCACCAATAGTTAAGCAGTGCAATTAATAATGCATCCAATATACATCATGCATCTTAATTACGATGTTATCCATGTGAACCCACCAGGGCTGTGATTCATCGGTGCTCCTGTCCGTCAACCCCGGCGGAGGCACGACGGAGCGCGAGGCGGCGCCGAACAACCCGAGCCTGCGTGGGTTCGCGGTCGTCGACGCCGCCAGGGCCGCACTGGAGCAGAGCTGCCCGCGCACGGTGTCATGCGCCGACATCCTGGCCTTCGCCGCCCGGGACAGCGTGAACATCACCGGCAGCAACGCCTTCTACCAGGTCCCTTCCGGCCGCCGCGACGGGAACGTCTCGACTCAGGCCGGCGCGTTCACCCTCCCGGGGCCGAACCTGACGGCGGACGGCCTCGTCAGCGGATTCGCGGACCGGAACCTCACCGCCGAGGACATGGTGGTCCTGTCCGGCTCCCACACCCTGGGCCGCTCCCACTGCAACTCCTTCATCGTCCGGAACCGGGAGCGGCTGGCGAGCGGCACCATCAGCCCGGCGTACCAGGCGCTGCTGGAGGCGCTGTGCCCGGCGAACACGAGCCAGTTCACCAACGTGACGACGGAGATCGACCTGAGCACGCCGGTGGTGCTGGACAACAACTACTACAAGCTGGTGCAGCTCAACCTGGGCCTGCACTTCTCCGACGACCAGCTCATCCGCAACGCCACCCTCAAGGGCTTCGTCGACGCCTTCGCCGCCAACGAGACGCTGTGGAAGGACAAGTTCCTCGCCGCCATGATCAAGATGGGCAACATCGCCCCCAAGACCGGCACGCAGGGGGAGATCCGCCTCAACTGCAGCATCGTCAACCCGTCCTCCACCTCCTCGTCCGGTTACGATGAGGCGATCGAGATGCTCCGCCGCCCGGGCTCCGACGATAAGGTCGCCACGGACTGATGTATAGTAACATGTGTGGTGTTTCTTTTCTTAACGAACCTGTGTGTGTGGTGTTGGCACACCGCCACACCGGCACGTCCTTGAATGCGTATGCACGGGCGTGCTGGGCGGTCGGTGTCCGTTCGCACCTAGACTTGTGATGAATAATAAACGCTGTCGTGCTCTGAGCTGCCGAGTCATGCATGGGCTAGAGGCTAGATCTGGTTGGAGCATGAATGGTCCAACACATCACCGGCACTATGTGCGCGCCATCCCATTATTTTCATCTACACTGCGTTTGGATGTCTCCATTGAAAGGCTGGAATCTGAGTTCATATTGGTAAACTTCCCATTCACATGTTTGGTTAGACATCGAATTGGCACTCCGTAATAAAACCAAATTCAGGGCGAAATCGCTTCCACCCAAAATACCCGCCCACAACACGGAGGCCTCCCGCTGTGAATTGCTCTGAAATGGCTCCTCCCGCAAAAACGTACCGCTTTAGCCTCTTCCCCCCGCCCCCCTGCCGAACAGATAAGGAGAGAGGAACGAGAGGGCGGCGGCGTCGACAGGGCTGGCGGCGGCGCTCAGGTCCGTTCCCTCTCCGGCCCCCTCCTACTGCGGCAAGCTCCGGCGCCGCCGCATCCCCCTGGTCCATCCTCGTCCGCCGCATCTCCTAGGTCGCGCCACCATCCTCCGTCCTCCTCCTAGGTCGCGGCTCCATTCCCATCTCCGGTTAGGTCCTCCCCTAGGTCGCGGCCTCGTCCCCGTCTCCGGTCGACTTGCTCGTGGGTCGCGGCTCTCTCCCCCGTCTCCGGTCGGTTCATAGCTCGCGGCTCCCTCTGCAGTCCCGGGTCGCTGCGACTCGTCCTCCCGGGTCGCGCCACTCCTCCCATGCCTGTGGCTCCCTAGTCCCCATCTGATGCGTCCCGGGCAGCTACCTGTACATCCACGAGAGCACCCCCCCCCCCCCCCGCGTAGCTGCCCTCTGTTCTAAATCTCTCTGAACCCCTGTTTGTTCTCTGTAGTCTGAACCCTCAACTGTCTTTTTAATCTTTTTTCCCTAATCAGCTGCACCAAGACTAATTTTTTTGTTCAACACTGCAGATTTGTGAAGTGTTCATCAATCTGCATGCCTGTTGAAGGTATATGGCTGAATCCCCTCTGTTTTGTCTATGCATTTGTGTATGTGATGTCTCTTTGATTGCCTTACGACTAGACAATTCAATTGTAATTTGTACAGCACAATGTCGGATCAATTGGACTTGATCAATTGGACCAGATCATTCTCGCCCTCAACAAGCTTGTCGCCGACATCTCCGAGCAGATCCTTGACCCGAAGGCTGTGGCCGTCCTGGACACGGCTTGGATCCTCATCTCCGGGCTCCTGGACATCGCGAGGTCTGAGCGCACCATCCGTCGCATGTCCCGGATCTTGGGGAAGGTGGTGGTGGTCAATGAGCTTTCCCTCCGCAAGGAGGAAGAGATTCGAGTCAAGGTCAAATGACTCGACTCAACCAAGCTGCGTGCCATGGTTCGGGTCTTCTTCAATGATCAAGGATTCGACCTCCGCATCGCCCCCGAGCCACCCAACCATGTGGGGCGCCCCCGCTTCTCCGACGACGGCCCTCCTCCTGGTGGTCACCCAGGCCCGCAGGACGACTACAATGGTCGCCGCCACCCCCGCCCCGACCACTCGGACGATGATGACAGATCGGAGGACAGTCCCTCCCGCTCCCCCTCGCCTCTGCCCCCCCCTCTTCCTCGACCTTGGGGGGGGCGGCAGACCGGGAGGTCCCTCGCTGCTCTCCCTGAGGGGCTACTTCCGGTGCCTCCGTCGCCACCCGCCCGGGAGACTGAGCCTAGCGACACCTCCGGTGTGGGTCTCGTGCTCATTCCTGCCTCCTCCCCACGCTCGTTGGTCGCTCTGCCGGTGCCCTCCTTTGCCCTGCTGCCGTCTCCGTCTCCCGGGGACCCTCCAGCCTCTGGGGCTGTCCTGCCCCTCGCGCTCCTCGACACTCAGGCCGCGTCTCCTCCTCCTGTGACGCCCCCGGCTCCTACGCCTGTGGTCTTGCCTTCGCCACGCCCCGAGATGGCCATCTTGGTTCCCTCCGGGCCGTCGCCGTCGGCCACCACACCCGCACCGCTGGGGGCGGCGTCCCCGCCGGCCTCGCCTCGGCGTGCCTCCTCTCCCTCCCCCCAGGTCCGTGGTGGGTGCGGACTGGACGCCGCCTTGGCGACTCCGCTGGCCGCTCCGCCTCCCCCGCCTCGCTCCTCGACTTATGCCAGGCGGGGCCGCTCGACGTCGACCCCGGTGACGTCGTCTCGGCGCAGCGCCCGCATCGACGCCTCGCGTCCTGCGGGCTCCCCTGCTCTGCCCATCTCCGAGCGGGCTGAGCTCCGCGCCGCGGCGCGCAACCTCGAGCCAGGTACTCCAGTCATTCCTGCCAGTTCCGCTACATGTTCGTTCTCTGCTTTGGAATCTATTCCTCTCGGGCATCTCGCCAAGGTTGCGGCTGATTCCGATATAGTGTTTAGGGGGGAGGTCGATCCCCCTTAGTTCAAATCCGGCTCTCCAAGCTCGGGAGGTACTCGATGGGCGGTTGGCTGAAGCCCGTGCCTGCTTTGCTAACCCAACATCCGGGGCAGACGCCCGCCCCCCACCTTGCTGTCTGGGCAGGCCGCGCCCGCTCCCCTGGAGATCCGCGGTCGCACCCGGTCCCGCACCGCTGCCCTTCGCGCCCAAAGCGCCTCACGAGTCCTGGGGTCAAGCAGCCCCTCCATGGTGGTTTAATGCGGACCCTTTTTTGGAACATCCGCGGTTTCGGCCAGGATGGCCGCCGCCGCCAGCTCATCGAGTACATGCGCGATGAGCGAATCGACATTGTTGCAATTCAAGAGACCATGCGCACTGAGTTCACCTTGTCCGAGCTCGACCGCCTTAGTCCCCACCTGTTTGCCTGGCACTGGCTCCCTTCTAGTGGGATTGCCGGTCACTCTGGTGGCATTCTCTTAGGTGTCAAGGATGCCACCTTTGAGGTGGGCAGCATGGACCGGGGGGAGTTTTTTGTCAGCATGGAGATTTTCGAGAGGGCGCTGAACTTCAAATGGGAGATCATCATAGTTTATGGCCCTGCCGACCACCGCCGGTCGGCAGCTTTCCTTGATGAGCTCAAGAATAAGGTGTCTGCCGCCCGCCTACCGGTCGTCGTGGGCGGCGACTTCAACCTACTCCGATTTGCGGAGGACGAAAACAATGACCGGGTAAACTTCCCGCGGATGCAGATGTTCAACGACTGCATCGCTGACCTCGGTCTGCGGGAATTAGATAGGATTGGTGCTAGATTCACCTGGACCAATCGCCAGGTCGACCCGACCCGCTCCATCCTGGACCGCGTCCTGGTCGCGCCTGAGTGGGAGTTGCGCTGCCCCCTCGCCTCCCTCCAAGCCATTACTCGTATTGGCTCGGACCACGTCCCCCTGTTGCTCTCTTCTCAGGACGAACGCCCTCTTGTCGCCCCCAGGTTCAGATTCGAGACGTTCTGGCTCAACCAGAACGGCTTCTCGGAGGCCGTCCGTACTCGCTGGCTGGAGGCCCGCAGCTCTCCCCACCGGTCCATCTCTGCGGTGGATGATTGGCACTTCTGCGCTAAACGTTCCCGTCAATTCATGAAGGGCTGGGGTGCCAACTTAGGACGGGATCTCCGAGACCGCAAGCAGGCCCTCCTCTCCTTTATCCAGGCGCTTGACCTCCAGGCTGACTCGGTCGGACTATCCGCTGAGGAGTGGATGCAGCGGTATGATCTCGAGGATCAGCTCACGGTCATATATACGGACGAGGAGGCCTACTGGCGTCTCAGGGGTACACAAAAGTGGCTTCTCAAGGGGGACAGTAACACCGCATACTTCCAGGCCATCGCCAATGGCCGCCGTCGCCGCAATTGGCCTTTTCACGGCGACGGCGGCCATTGGCGATGGCCTGGAAGTATGGGAGATCATTATAAAAGCCCTTTTCACGCCCCCCCCCCCCCCCCCGCATGGGGGCCTGGCTCTTGCCCCTACCTTCTGGGTGGGCGACCAATGTGTGTCGGACGCGGACAATGCGGCCCTCACGGCTTTGTTCTCGGAGGAGGAAGTTTGGCTTGCGATTAAAGGCATGAACTCTGCGTCCGCCCCTGGGCCTGATGGATTGCCAGTTAAGTTCTTTCAGACCTTCTGGCAAGCTATCAAGCCGGAGATCATGGCCCTCTTTGAGGAGTTCTATGTGGGCTCCATTGACCTCCACCGCCTTAATTACAGGATTATTACCTTGATCCCCAAGGTCCCGGGTGCCGCCGACATTCGCCAGTTCCGTCCTATTACGGTGATCAATGTGATCTTCCGCATCCTCGCAAAGGGGTTCGCCAATAGGGTGGACCCTTTGGCTGACCGCATCACTCACCCGAACCAATCCGCCTTCATTCAGGGGCGGTATATCCTGGACGGAGTCTTGGTCTTCCACGAAGTCCTTCACGAGGTCAAATCCAAAAACCTCAAAGTAGTGTTCCTGAAGATTGACTTCCATAAAGCATACGACACGGTTAGCTGGCCCTTCCTTCGGGAAGTATTGCTTCGGAAAGGCTTTGATGATCGTTGGGTCTGCCGGGTCATGCAGTTGGTGTCATCCGGCCACACCGCGGTTAACATTAATGGAGAAATCGGCCCATACTTCCCCACCTTCTGTGGGGTTAGACAGGATGACCCCTGTTGGGGAACGTTGCAGAAAATTAAAATTTTTCCTACGGTTTCACCAAGATCCATCTAGGAGTTCATAAAGCAACGAGTATTCAGATTAGATAGCATCTACATACCACTTTGTAGATCGCAACGAAAGCGTTCGAGTGAACGTGGATGAGGTAGTCGTACTTGCCGCGATCCAATTCACCGATGACCTAGTGCCGAACGGACGGCACCTCCGCGTTCAACACACGTACGGAAAGCGTGACGTCTCCTCCTTCTTGATCCAGCAAGGCAAAGGAGAGGTTGGGGATGAAGGCTCCAGCAGCAGCACGACGGCGTGGTGATGGTGGAACTGCAGTACTCCGGCAGGGCTTCGCCGTGCTCAATGGAGGAGGAGGAGGTGTTGGAGAGGGAGAGGGAGGCGCCAGGGCAATGGGTGATCAGCCCCCTCTCCCCCCCCTTTATATAACCCCCAAGGGGGGGCGCCGGCCCTAGGAGATGAGATCTCCTAGGGGGGCGGCGGCCAGGGCAGGGGGGCTTGCCCCCCAAGCAAGGGGGGCGCCCCCTTTAGGGTTTCCCTCCCCCCAACCCTAGGCGCATGGGCCCATGGGGGGGAGGCGCACCAGCCCACTATGGGCTGGTTCCCTCCCTCATACAGCCCATGGGGCCCTCCGGGATAGGTGGCCCCACCCGGTGGACCCCCCGGGACCCTCCGGTGGTCCCGGTACAATACCGATAACCCCGAAACTTGTCCCGATGTCCGTATGATGACTTTCCATATATAAATCTTTACCTCCGGACCATTCCGAAACTCCTCGTGACGTCCGGGATCTCATCCGGGACTCCGAACAACATTCGGGTTACTGCACATACATATCCCTACAACCCTAGCGTCACCGAACCTTAAGTGTGTAGACCCTACGGGTTCGGGAGACATGCAGACATGACCGAGATGGCTCTCGGGCAATAACCAACAGCGGGATCTGGATACCCATGTTGGCTCCCACATGCTCCACGATGATTTCATCGGATGAACCACGATGTCAAGGATTCAATTAATCCCGTATACGATTCCCTTTGTCAATCGGTATTTTACTTGCCCGAGATTCGATCGTCGGTATGCCAATACCTCGTTCAATCTCGTTACCGGCAAGTCACTTTTCTCGTTCCGTAATGCATGATCCCGTGATCAAACACTTTGGTCACATTGAGCTCATTGTGATGATGCATTACCGAGAGGGCCCGGTGATACCTCTCCGTCAAGCGGAGTGACAAATTCCAGTCTCGATCCATGTCAACCCAACAGACACTTTCAGAGATACCCGTAGCATACCTTTATAGTCACCCAGTTACGTTGTGACGTTTGGCACACCCAAAGCACTCCTACGGTATCCGGGAGTTACATGATCTCATGGTCTAAGGAAAGGATACTTGACATTGGAAAACTCTAGCAAACGAATTATGCGATCTTATGCTATGTTTAGGATTGGGTCTTGTCCATCACATCATTCTCCTAATGATGTGATCCCGTTATCGATGACATCCAATGTCCATAGTCAGGAAACCATGACTATCTGTCGATCAACGAGCTAGTCAACTAGAGGCTCACTAGGGACATGTTGTTGTCTGTTATTCACACATGTATTACGATTTCCGGTTAACACAATTATAGCACGAATAAAGACAATTATCATGAATAAGGAAATATAATAATAATGCTTTTATTATTGCCTCTAGGGCATATTTCCAACAGTCTCCCACTTGCACTAGAGTCAATAATCTAGTTACATTGTGATGAATCGAACACCCATAGAGTTCTGGTGCTGATCATGTTTTGCCTTAGGGAGAGGTTTAGTCAACGGATCTGCAACATTCAGATCCGTGTGCACTTTACAAATCTCTATGTCTCCATCTTGAACATTTTCACGAATGGAGTTGAAGCGACGCTTGATGTGCCTGGTCTTCTTGTGAAACCTGGGCTCCTTTGCAAGTGCAATAGCTCCAGTATTGTCACAGAAGAGCTTGATTGGCCCCGACGCATTGGGTATGACTCCGAGGTCAGTGATGAACTCCTTCACCCAAATTGCTTCATGTGCTGCCTCCGAGGCTGCCATGTACTCCGCTTCACATGTAGATCCCGCCACAACGCTTTGCTTGCAATTGCACCAGCTTACTGCCCCACCATTCAAAATATACACGTATCCGGTTTGTGACTTAGAGTCATCCAGATCTGTGTCGAAGCTAGCGTCGACGTAACCTTTTACGACGAGCTCTTCGTCACCTCCATAAACGAGAAACATTTCCTTAGTCCTTTTCAGGTACTTCAGGATATTCTTGACCGTTGTCCAGTGTTCCTTGCCGGGATTACTTTGGTACCTACCTACCAAACTTACGGCAAGGTTTACATCAGGTCTGGTACACAGCATGGCATACATAATAGAACCTATGGCTGAGGCATAGGGGATGACGCTCATCTCTTCTATATCTTCTGCCGTGGTCGGACATTGAGCTGAGCTCAATTTCACACCTTGTAACACAGGTAAGAACCCTTTCTTAGATTGATCCATATTGAATTTCTTCAATATCTTATCAAGGTATGTGCTTTGTGAAAGACCTATGAGGCGTCTCGATCTATCTCTATAGATCTTGATGCCTAATATATAAGCAGCTTCTCCAAGGTCCTTCATTGAAAAACTCTTATTCAAATAGGCCTTAATGCTGTCCAAGAGTTCTATATCATTTCCCATCAAAAGTATGTCGTCTACATATAATATGAGAAATGCTACAGAGCTCCCACTCACTTTCTTGTAAACACAGGCTTCTCCATAAGTCTGTGTAAACCCAAACGCTTTGATCATCTCATCAAAGTGAATGTTCCAACTCCGAGATGCTTGCACCAGCCCATAAATCGAGCGTTGGAGCTTGCACACCTTGTCAGCATTCTTAGGATCGACAAAACCTTCCGGCTGCATCATATACAATTCTTCCTTAAGGAAACCATTAAGGAATGCCGTTTTGACGTCCATTTGCCATATCTCATAATCATAGTATGCGGCAATTGCTAACATGATTCGGACGGACTTCAGCTTCGCTACCGGTGAGAAAGTCTCATCGTAGTCAACCCCTTGAACTTGTCGATAACCCTTAGCGACAAGCCGAGCTTTATAGATGGTCACATTACCATCCGCGTCTGTCTTCTTCTTAAAGATCCATTTATTTTCTATGGCTCGCCGTTCAACGGGCAAGTCAGTCAAAGTCCATACTTTGTTTTCATACATGGATCCTATCTCAGATTTCATGGCTTCCAGCCATTTGTCGGAATCCGGGCCCGCCATTGCTTCCTCATAGTTCGAAGGTTCACCGTTGTCTAACAACATGATTTCCAAGACAGGGTTGCCGTACCATTCTGGTGCGGAACGTGTCCTTGTGGACCTTCGAATTTCAGTAGGAGCTTGATCAGAAGTATCTTGATCATAATCATTAATTTCCTCTCTAGTCGGTGCAGGCACCTCAGGAACGATTTCTTGAGTTTCGCCATTTTCCGGTTCAAGAGGTAACACTTCATCAAGTTCTACTTTCCTCCCACTTACTTCTTTCGAGAGAAACTCTTTCTCTAGAAAGGATCCATTCTTGGCAACAAAGATCTTGCCTTCGGATCTGAGGTAGAAGGTATACCCAATAGTTTCCTTCGGGTATCCTATGAAGAAGCATTTTTCCGACTTGGGTTCGAGCTTTTCTGGTTGAAGTTTCTTCACATAAGCATCGCATCCCCAAACTTTTAGAAACGACAGCTTAGGTTTCTTCCCAAACCATAATTCATACGGTGTCGTCTCAACGGATTTCGACGGAGCCCTATTTAAAGTGAATGCGGCAGTCTCTAAAGCACAGCCCCAAAAAGATAGCGGTAAATCGGTAAGAGACATCATAGATCGCACCATATCTAATAGAGTGCGATTACGACGTTCGGACACACCATTACGCTGAGGTGTTCCAGGCGGCGTGAGTTGTGAAACTATTCCACATTTTCTTAAGTGTGTGCCAAATTCGTGACTCAAGTATTCTCCTCCACGATCTGATCGTAGAAACTTGATCTTTCTATCACGTTGATTTTCAACCTCACTCTGAAATTCCTTGAACTTTTCAAAGGTTTCAGACTTGTGTTTCATTAAGTAGATATACCCATATCTACTCAAGTCATCAGTGAGGGTGAGAACATAACGATAGCCACCGCGAGCCTCAACACTCATTGGACCACACACATCGGTATGTATGATTTCCAATAAGTTGGTTGCTCGCTCCATTGTTCCTGAGAATGGAGTCTTGGTCATTTTACCCATGAGGCATGGTTCGCACGTGTCAAATGATTCATAATCAAGAGACTCTAAAAGTCCATCTGCATGGAGCTTCTTCATGCGTTTGACACCTATGTGACCAAGGCGGCAGTGCCACAAATATGTGGGACTATTGTTATCAACTTTAACTCTTTTGGTACTCACACTATGAATATGTGTTTCATCACGTACGAGATTCATCAAGAATAAACCATTAACCATCGGAGCATGACCATAAAACATATCTCTCATATAAATAGAACAACCATTATTCTCGGATTTAAATGAGTAGCCATCTCGAATTAAGCGAGATCCGGATACAATGTTCATGCTCAAACTTGGTACTAAATAACAACTATTGAGGTTTAAAACTAATCGCGTAGGTAAATGTAGAGGCAGCGTGCCGACGGCGATCACATCGACCTTGGAACCATTCCCGACGCGCATCGTCACCTCGTCCTTCGCCAGTCTCCGTTTATTCCGTAGCTCCTGCTTTGAGTTACAAATGTGAGCAACTGCACCGGTATCAAATACCCAAGAGCTACTACGAGTGCTGGTAAGGTACACATCAATTACATGTATATCACATATACCTTTGGTTTTGCCGGCCTTCTTGTCCGCTAAGTATTTGGGGCAGTTCCGCTTCCAGTGACCACTTCCCTTGCAATAAAAGCACTCAGTTTCGGGCTTGGGTCCATTCTTTGGCTTCATCCCGGCAACTTGCTTACCGGGCGCGGCAACTTCCTTGCCGTCCTTCTTGAAGTTCTTTTTACCCTTGCTCCTTTTGAACTTAGTGGTTTTATTCACCATCAGCACTTGATGCTCTTTCTTGATTTCTACCTCTGCTGATTTCAGCATAGCATACACCTCAGGAATGGTCTTTACCATCCCCTGCATATTGTAGTTCATCACAAAGCTCTTGTAGCTAGGTGGAAGCGACTGGAGGATTCTGTCAATGACCACTTCTTCCGGAAGATTAACTTCCAGTTGAGTCAAGCGGTTGTGCAATCCAGACATTCTGAGTATGTGCTCACTGACAGAGCTATTTTCCTCCATCTTACAGCCAAAGAATTTGTTGGAGATCTCATATCTCTCAACCCGGGCATGAGCTTGGAAAACCATTTTCAGCTCTTCGAACATCTCATATGCTCCATGTCTCTCAAAACGCTTTTGGAGCCCCGGCTCTAAGCTGTAAAGCATGCCGCACTGAACGAGGGAGTAATCATCGCATCGCGACTGCCAAGCGTTCATAACGTCTTGTTGTGCAGGGAGAACAGGTGAGTCACCCAGCGGTGCTCGTAGGACATAATCTTTCTTGGCAGCTATGAGGATGATCCTCAGGTTCCGGACCCAGTCTGTATAGTTGCTACCATCGTCTTTCAGCTTGGTTTTCTCTAGGAACGCGTTGAAGTTGAGGACTACGTTGGCCATTTGATCTACAAGACATATTGTAAATATTTAGACTAAGTTCATGATAATAAAGTTCATTTAATCAAATTATTTAATGAACTCCCACTTAGATAGACATCCCTCTTCCAGTCATCTAAGTATTACATGATCCGAGTCAACTAGGCCGTGTCCGATCATCACGTGAGACGGACTAGTCAACATCGGTGAACATCTTCATGTTGATCGTATCTTCTATACGACTCATGCTCGACCTTTCGGTCTTCCGTGTTCCGAGGCCATGTCTGTACATGCTAGGCTCGTCAAGTCAACCTAAGTGTTTGCGTGTGTAAATCTGTCTTACACCCGTTGTATGTGAACGTTAGAATCTATCACACCCGATCATCACGTGGTGCTTCGAAACAACGAACTGTCGCAACGGTGCACAGTTAGGGTGAACACTTTCTTGAAATTATTATGAGGGATCATCTTATTTACTACCGTCGTTCTAAGTAAACAAGATGCAAAACATGATAAACATCACATGCAATCAAATAATAAACGTGACATGATATGGCCAATATCACATAGCTCCTTTGATCTCCATCTTGGGGCTCCATGATCATCTTGTCACCGGCTTGACACCATGATCTTCATCCTCGTGTCTCCATGAAGTTGCTCGCCAACTATTACTTCTACTACTATGGCTAACGCGTTTAGCAATAAAGTAAAGTAATTTACATGGCGATTCTCAATGACACGCAGGTCATACAAAATAAAGACAACTCCTATGGCTCCTGCCGGTTGTCATACTCATCGACATGCAAGTCGTGATTCCTATTACAATAGCATCAACATCTCATACATCACATATAGATCATTCATCATTCATCACAACTTTGGCCATATCATATCAAAAAGCACTTGCTGCAAAAACAAGTTAGACGTCCTCTAATTGTTGTTGCAAGTTTTACGTGGCTGAAATAGGGTTCTAGCAAGAACGTTTTCTTACCTACGTTAAAACCACCACAACGTGATTTGTCAACTTCTATTTACCCTTCATAAGGACCCTTTTCATCGAATCCGCTCCAACTAAAGTAGGAGAGACAGACACCCGCCAACCACCTTATGCAACTAGTGCATGTTCGTCGGTGGAACCGGTCTCACGTAAGCGTACGTGTAAGATTGGTCCGGGCCGCTTCATCCCACAATACCGTTGAAGCAAGATAAGACTAGTAGCGGCAAGAAGAGTTGACAACATCTACGCCCACAACAAATTGTGTTCTACTCGCGCAAGAAGAACTACGCATAGACCTAGCTCATGATGCCACTGTTGGGGAACGTTGCAGAAAATTAAAATTTTTCCTACGGTTTCACCAAGATCCATCTAGGAGTTCATCAAGCAACGAGTATTCAGATTAGATAGCATCTACATACCACTTTGTAGATCGCAACGGAAGCGTTCGAGTGAACGTGGATGAGGTAGTCGTACTTGCCGCGATCCAATTCACCGATGACCTAGTGCCGAACGGACGGCACCTCCGCGTTCAACACACGTACGGAAAGCGTGACGTCTCCTCCTTCTTGATCCAGCAAGGCAAAGGAGAGGTTGGGGATGAAGGCTCCAGCAGCAGCACGACGGCATGGTGATGGTGGAACTGCAGTACTCCGGCAGGGCTTCGCCGTGCTCAATGGAGGAGGAGGAGGTGTTGGAGAGGGAGAGGGAGGCGCCAGGGCAATGGGTGATCAGCCCCCTCTCCCCCCCTTTATATAACCCCCAAGGGGGGGCGCCGGCCCTAGGAGATGAGATCTCCTAGGGGGGGCGGCGGCCAGGGCAGGGGGGCTTGCCCCCCAAGCAAGGGGGGGCGCCCCCTTTAGGGTTTCCCTCCCCCCAACCCTAGGCGCATGGGCCCATGGGGGGAGGCGCACCAGCCCACTATGGGCTGGTTCCCTCCCTCATACAGCCCATGGGGCCCTCCGGGATAGGTGGCCCCACCCGGTGGACCCCCCGGGACCCTCCGGTGGTCCCGGTACAATACCGATAACCCCGAAACTTGTCCCGATGTCCGTATGATGACTTTCCATATATAAATCTTTACCTCCGGACCATTCCGAAACTCCTCGTGACGTCCGGGATCTCATCCGGGACTCCAAACAACATTCGGGTTACTGCACATACATATCCCTACAACCCTAGCGTCACCGAACCTTAAGTGTGTAGACCCTACGGGTTCGGGAGACATGCAGACATGATCGAGATGGCTCTCGGGCAATAACCAACAGCGGGATCTGGATACCCATGTTGGCTCCCACATGCTCCACGATGATTTCATCGGATGAACCACGATGTCAAGGATTCAATTAATCCCGTATACGATTCCCTTTGTCAATCGGTATTTTACTTGCCCGAGATTCGATCGTCGGTATGCCAATACCTCGTTCAATCTCGTTACCGGCAAGTCACTTTTCTCGTTCCGTAATGCATGATCCCGTGATCAAACACTTTGGTCACATTGAGCTCATTGTGATGATGCATTACCGAGAGGGCCCGGTGATACCTCTCCGTCAAGCGGAGTGACAAATTCCAGTCTCGATCCATGTCAACCCAACAGACACTTTCAGAGATACCCGTAGCATACCTTTATAGTCACCCAGTTACGTTGTGACGTTTGGCACACCCAAAGCACTCCTACGGTATCCGGGAGTTACATGATCTCATGGTCTAAGGAAAGGATACTTGACATTGGAAAACTCTAGCAAACGAATTATGCGATCTTATGCTATGTTTAGGATTGGGTCTTGTCCATCACATCATTCTCCTAATGATGTGATCCCGTTATCGATGACATCCAATGTCCATAGTCAGGAAACCATGACTATCTGTCGATCAACGAGCTAGTCAACTAGAGGCTCACTAGGGACATGTTGTTGTCTGTTATTCACACATGTATTACGATTTCCGATTAACACAATTATAGCACGAATAAAGACAATTATCATGAATAAGGAAATATAATAATAATGCTTTTATTATTGCCTCTAGGGCATATTTCCAACAACCCCTTCTCTCCAATTCTGTTCAACATGGTGGTTGATGCCTTGGCTTCTATCCTGGATAAAGCCAAGGCCGCCGGCCACATCCGCGGCATCACTCCGCACCTTGTGGACGGTGGGGGTGTCTCCCTCCTCCAATATGCCGATGACACTCCGAGGCTGAGATCGCGAACATCAAATTTCTCCTGCTCTGCTTCCAACATCTGTCGGGCCTCAAAATCAACTTCGCTAAAAGCGAGGTGATGGTCTTGGGCTACTCCCCTCCGAGAGCCTGAGTATTGCTAACCGCTTGAACTGTCGGCTTGGGACCTTCCCCACCTCCTATCTGGGGATCCCCATTAGTGACTCGCGCCTTACTGTGGCCGACCTTCGTCCCTCAGTCCTTAAGCTGCAACACCGGACTGAGCCTTGGCAGGGCAGGTGGCTATCTAAGGCTGCTCGCACGATCCTCATCAACTCGTCCCTATCCAGTCTTCTTCTATTCATCATGAGCTTCTACAGCCTCCCCGAAACGCTCCACCACGAGATTGGACCGATCCAAGCTAGGTTCTTTTGGGCTGGCGAGGACGGGAAGCAGAAATACCACATGGTCCGTTGGCCGGACATCTGCAAGCCCCGTGACCAGGGCGGTCTCGGTATCATGTCCTCCAAACGCATGAACCTGGCCCTCCTCACTCGCTGGCTTTGGCGCATTGCAAACGGAGATGGTGGCCTGTGGCTGCAAATCATCCGTCGCAAGTACCTGCGCGGCCAGCCCCTTGCCTTCTGCGTCAGGACGGGTGTTACTCAGTTTTGGCAGTCTGTTGTTCAGCTCCTCCCGGTGCTGCGCATTGGGACATCCATCGTGGTTGGCACCGGTGCAGCCACGCTTTTTTGGTTTGATCGATGGGCAGGTGACCTCCCTTTCGCAGCCCGGTTCCCTGACCTATTCTCCATAGCGGTCGAGCCTAGGATCTCCGTCGAGTCGGCCCTTATTGACTTAGAGCGTCTCGCGTTCCGGCGGCCATTTGGGCCGCCGGAGGTTGCCGCTTGGCATGAGCTCCTTGACACACTGGCCCTCCATGAGCCTGACTTATCACAACACCTCGACGACCGCCTATCTTGGCGTCTCGAGCCCTCGGGCCGCTTTTCCACGAAGTCACTATACTGCGACATCGCACACGCCCCGGGACCAAGCGTCCTCGCTTCCATATGGTCTATTCGCGTCCCCCTCAAGATTAGAATCTTCTTGTGGCAATGGATCCGTGGCCGGCTTCCCTCGGGCGTGGAGGTCCTGCGGCGCCAGGGTCCCGGTGATGGTATCTGCCCCCTCTGTGGGACGGCGGAAACCTCGAATCACATCTTTTTCTCGTGCGTGTCCGCCCAGTTTCTTTGGGGCTGCCTCCGAGAGGTCATCGGTGGCAACTGGTGTCACACTAACTTCCCTGATCTCCTCTCTGAGGTTCAGTCCTCCCCCTTGTCCGGTCGCCACATTAGGTGGCTGCTCATTGGGGTGCTCGCCTGGACGCTGTGGACCGTGCGTAATAAGCTTGTCATTCAACGGGTACCCCTTCGACGTGCTACTGACGCTGTGTTCAAATTATGTGGCTTCTTGCAGCTTTGGCGGCCGCTTAGCCCTCACCAGGATCGCGACGCCATCACATCCATCATCACCGACCTTCGCTTGATGGCTCTCCGCTTTGCTCCGCCGCTCCCCCCGCCACCTCCCGAGCCGGATTAGACCTTCGCTGTTGTTTCGGGTGCTGCGGTTGTACCGCCCCCCTTGTTTATTGTTTAGGGCTTGTTGAGCTGTGCCCTCAGCAGAACCCCCTTGTACCTCGTGTTGTGCTACTCTCTGTGTGTGTGTGGGTGGGTGAACCTTGTGGTAGTGTATGGCTCTGGTGGTTTGCTTTATCTATAAAGCGGGGCGAAAGCCTTTTTCGGTAAAACCTATTGTGCGGGGCATTTTAGGCCAGAAATCCGACTCCCATAGATGATGTATTTTTATTTGGTGCCAAAAGATTTTTGTATCATCCCCAAATTTTAGCTTCGGGTGGTTTGTATATTTGCCGCACCACTAGCAGCTACACTAGAAACAAAAAATGGTTGTGGCGGGGATCCAACTACCACTATGAACTTTCACCGCCGCCGTGCCGCCTCTGCACTCGCCACAGTGAACCCCACCGCCCCATCCCGCCCCTTGGCGACCTCCGCAATGGTCATCCCAACCGCTCCGAATTCACAATGCGGCCGCCCAATCCTACCCCTCGACGGCGTCCGCCCCATTGCACCCCCAGCGTCGTACACCCGTCCCCGCCGAGCTCACACATCGTCCACGAGCACCTCATGTCGTCCCCATTCACCTGCCACCGTCCCTGAACTTCCCCACCACTGGATTCTGCTGTCACCATCGCCGTCCATGCCGAGCTCCTCCCTGCCATCGTATTTGCCTTCTGGTCTCTCCATCATCGGATCATCAACACTTCATGTGGTTCTCAAATTTTAGAGCACTACGTTCGAAGAAAAAAAAATTAGAGCACGAGTTTTACATTGTCTGTTAAAGCAAAATCCAGAAAAGAATCCAGACTAGTCCCACAAACCTTCTCTCTCCTTTTCTATAATGACTTTTACTTTGACAGCATGACTTGAGCTCGTACTTTTCTCCCCGTCGCATCGGCATGGGCTATACGCCAACAATGTTTTCTGTGGGAACATACGCCAACAATGTTGCATCTCCATCTTACCTTTTTTCTTGTACCACCGGTTGATGATCAAGATAGTGGCTCTGTTATGGACCTGGTCAAAAGTGTGGATAGGAGTGATACGTCTCCAACACATCTACTTTTTCAGACATTTTTTGCTTTTGCTTTAGACTCTAATTTGCATACTTTGAATGAAACTAATCCGAACTGACATTGTTTTCAGCAGAATTACTTTGATGTTATTTTTGTGCAGAAATAAAGTTCTCGGAATTGAGCAAAACTTTGCGGAGACCTTTTATGGAATATATAAAAAAGGCGGAGTATAAAACTACCGAAGAGAGGCTATTAGCAGGCCACAAGACAGGGGTGCGCATACCCCCTTGGGCACGCCCTATGAGCTTGTGAGCCCCATGAGCCTCCGTCCGACCAAATTCTAAGCCTATAAGCCTATAAGTACCGTCTTCTGGTGAAAAAATATGAGAGAAAATTGCATCTTGTTTTACGATACGGAGCCACCGCCACCTCCTGTTCTTCTTTGGGAGCACTAATCTGGAGTCCGCTCGGGGCTCCGGAGAGAGGGATTTGTCGCCGTCGGCATCACCAACCCTTCTTCATCAACAATTTCATGATGCTCATCACCGGGAGCGAGTAATTCATTTGTAGGCATACTCGACGATGATGGAGATGGATGAGATTTCTTATGTAATCGAGTCAATTTGTTAGGGCTTGATCCCTAGTATCCACTATGTTCTGAGAATGATATTGTTATGACTTACTATGCTTAATGCTTGTCAGTAGGACCAGAGTGCCATGATTTCAGATATGAAAACTTATGCTTTCATAAATATATTTGAGACATTGATCGTACATGCAAGTTGTATGCACCTGTTATCGTTCCGACCCTTAGACCCCCAAGGTGACCATGAATTGGGATATCGATGGGGAGGACTTTAACTTGAGAAGTTCATGTATTCACTATGTGCTGATGCTTTGTTCCGGTTCTCTGTTAAAAAGAGTGTATTAATTACCCTTACTTCCCGTTAGGACCCCACTGCCACAGGAGGGTAGGACAAAAGATGTCATGCCAGTTCTTACCGCAAGCATGTATGATTATATACGAAATACATGCCTACATATGGTTGATGAATTGGAGCTATTGTGTACCGCTCTAGGTTGTGACTATTACATATTGAACTTCATCCAAATATCCATCACTACTCCATGTCTACGCTTTAATACTATTGCATTTGCTTGAGTTACTACTATTGCTTTGTCTGTTGCTGCTGCCATTATTGTTACTACTGTCGTTACCCTATTACTATTGCTATCACTACTATCATATTGTTGTGCTACTAATAAATTGCATCAAAGAAGTGATTCTCGGGCGTGGTTGAGCTGTCAACTCAACCGCTAAGGCTTATAAATATTTTTTGACTCCCCGTATGTCGTATCAATAAATTTGGGAGAAATATTACTCTCGAAGACTGTTGCGATCCCCTATACTTGTAGGTCATTAGGGGGTGTTCCGAATCAAAGAAGTAAAGACTGTTCTATTTAATGCAAACATTTGGCATGTCAATTTTGACAAGCTAACATGTGGTAAAATCTCTTGAAAAGGACATATGGTAAAGCCAAAGGTTTCAAAAGTTGACAATTTTTTAGGGGTCGGTGAAAACCAATAGATAATCATTTTTTAGACTTGCGGATTATTGGTGTACCAAATATTGGAATCAAACTATGTGGCCTTCATTGTGGCTACAACTGGTATATGTGCTGCCGAGCACGAAGAACATTGTCTCCCCACTATGACGATGAGCCAAACCGTGGTACGACGATGAAAGCTCCAATTTTGGATTTTTTTTTCAAAAGGAGGTTAAATTCCCCGCCTTTGCATCACATGATGCACTCCATCATGTTATTGAAAAGGCTTTCACCCTACATTATAGATAAAGCAACCGTCATCATACAAACGAAACAACATTCCATCATAGCACAAGCACTCAAGGCAAGAAATATAGGTGCTAAAGACTAACATTGATGATGGTACACCTGCATCATATTCCTTATGGGGGTTTCGTTGGGGAGTGCCGGTTACTTTGGTGAGCAATGCTACACTTACGTAATTCTTATTACGTGATTTACGTAATGAGCAATTTGGACACTTGTGATTGGAGATTGAGGAAGCAAGGGGTCCACCCGCCTGGAAATCAAGGGGGGCCGAGAGATAATTTGTTAGGATATTACGTAAAACGTTCGTAGCCTTACGTAGATGTACATTTTCGTACTTCGGTTGTCGCAGCGTTCTCTGTGCTGGCTCGAAGCTCCCCCTGTTGTGGACATTCTTGTTTCCTCCCACTAGATGACCCATTGCGCCAATGGCACAAAGGCCGAGAGCAAACCATGCATATAAGAATATTTAGACACCGATTGTAACATAAGCAAATAGATACTTAGGTATGGTGTTGATACATAGCGTCTTTGCTTTAGCAAGCAAGCTACATAGGCATAGATGCATCATATCGATAGCTTTGGTTATTTACCTTACAGTGAGGGATATACGCAGTGATGAACATCAGGTAGAGTCATTGTTACATGTGCCATCGGTATCGAAAATGAGTTCATCGTCTAAGCAGCTCTTTATAGTGGGTGTGTTTGGTGGGCTGCCATTGCCAAAAGCAGAAATGCCTTCCATATCTGGCACCGCAGCGGCAGCAGCACGCGTACAGGGCAACCGCGGTGGCGCCTCCGGCACGGCGACGGCAACACACATACGAACCCATCTCGTCTGAGCAAAATACAATTTGTCTAAAACCGACGTGCTGAGCAGTGTATCCAAAACCGATGGAATACCCGTGGTTTATAGGTGTGATCGGAAAACAAAACAAAAAATAGTCACGTACATGCAAGAAACGACTAACCAATCGAGTGAATGAAATCAGTTATAAAAAAAACAAAATCCGGTGAATGAAATCCAACCGATTTTTTTCTTCTGTTTATATGGATGTTACACGTGTAAATCGCTTGAAAACGGGGATCCAAGGGCGGCCCATAGCCTCCCAAGTGAGCTGGCCCATTTTGTTGGCCCTTTCTTTCAGCGGTGGGGGCTGTCGGTCAGTGTGAAATGGGTGGTCGATGTTTCTCCTGGTCAAGGCAGCGTGGCAGCTAGGAGGACGGTGCCCAGCACGTGTCACTCCATTGCCTGAACAATGCTCTGTACAGAGGGGAAGGGGTCTGCTGGGGAGGGATTTGGTTTGCGCCGGGCTGGGGTTTGCTGCGGCGGGGGCCGGTGGTGCGAGAGTGCGCGGCTTGTCCGTCCGAGCGATCTCCGCCGCTGCTGGCTGTGGTTCTTCACTGATCTGCCACCGGCTGCATTGGAGTTATTCTCTGTTTTCGGCCACCATCTACGCGTCTCTCCACTGCTTCTTCCGGCCGGGGAGGCTTCGGCTCTGCGCTGAGTCTTTTTCTGCTTCCTTTGTTGCGTTGCTTTCGGGGCATCCCGGTACGTCGTTCGTTTTCTTCTATATAAGGATTTATCTTGCTTCCTATTCAGTTTGTGTGGTGTCTTTCGATTTGGTCAGTAGATTGTGGTGGTGTCATTGTTTTTGTTGTTTAGTCATTTTTCTGAGTAGGGTCTGGTTGTGAGTTATAGGCAACTGTTGTTGGTCAGCGGAAGGAGCGCTCTCCATCTGGCCCAACCTGGTGTGTGCGGCGTGGCGGCTCTGTACAGACTACAGAGGGAGAAACAATTTGGGGACGGCTTGGAGAGGTCAGCGGAAGCAGTTTCGGGGCGTGCTGGATATGGCACGCCGTCGTCGCTGTGACTGGTGCTGCAGTCGGATGAGGAGCGCATCTCCGTTCGTCACTTCCTTTGGAGGAGCCCGGCTGCCGCTTGCTATCGCCGCCTGCTGCTTGTTGTGTGGTGCTGACCACGACTTGTTCGTGTACCTGCAGATGGAACAGGCTCGTTCGTGACGCTTTGAAGCGTAGTTATGTCGGGGCAGCCAGCTTCAGTTCAGGGCTGCGCTTCTTCGGCCTCGCTCGGTGGTTATCTTCCCTGTGTCCTTCTGGTGGATCCGGTTTGCTCTTCTTCCTTTACTGTTTAGATGTTGTCTGTGCTTGTTGTGAATGTTCCCGTGCCTTGTGGCGCTGGGATGTAGAGTTTGTTGGTCTACTTGTTCTATGATTGATTGATTTTTTTTCCAAATCATGTGTAGTCGTCTGAATCGCTTCTTGCTTTAGATATTCATCATGATAGCTGCACATTCTGGTTAGGTAGGGTCAATGTGGCTTCCAATTTCGCTGGGTTTGGCCGTTGGGTGTAGGACTATGGACATCCTATACGATGCTATGGCAACCACGGAAAGGGCAGCCAAGAAAGGAAAAGCAATTGATGTTGTTGTTGAGAAGCATTGGGGAAAAGTCTGTATCTTGCCTGCAATGTCTGACTTATTTCAATTGCCTGTATGATGAAATTTATTGCATGAAGATTTTGCTTTTGCAGTTTTCCTGGTATAATGCTATATCCATTTACTTTGCAGCTCATAACACTTACGTTGAAACTACTCGTGAGTGAATGTTTACGCCATCTATGTCGACCATTTTATCGGAGGATTTAAAGTAGGTAATATCCTATCATGTTTAAATAAATTATCATCTTATTTGTTCCAAGGACTTGAGAGTTGTTACAGAATACATATTAGCTGATCTCAGTTTCTCAGGGTGATGCCTGTTGCACCAACTGACACTGTTGACAGCATAAAAAAAAGATGCTTGAACTAAAACTAAGTTCAACAGTTGTTGCAGTTGAAGAGGAGCGTGGAGGAATATGATATGACATGTGAGTACCTTCTCTCTATTGAATTACATCACTGCTAATTGCTACCAGCATTCTCTCACTATTTCTCATACAGTTCCACCTAATGGCACAAGTACCTAATACAAACCAAGGGCTTCCCTTAGTGGCTATAAGTTTTAGATCACCGAGAAACAAATTCTACAGTATGATAAAGTAATAAACATATTAAAGAACCAGCTGATGGTTTGTTTGAAATGGAGAGGACAACAAACAGACTTGCCGAAGCTTTAAGTTAAATTTACAGAATGTGCTCACAAAATCAACCAACCGGTTGATATCAGCTAGCATGATCTTGCTCTGGCTGGAGCCTCATTTGAAGGGAACACCTGCTGAACAAAATAATTGGTCGTTGTCATTGACAATCTTCCCTATGCGTTTTGCTGATAAAGATTCTTAGCAGAATAAAATTTTCCCAGAGTGCACCTAGAAAACGCGATAAAAATGGGGGAGATCAAAGGTCAGGATCATTTATATTGGTTTGCTGCCAGGTATTCTTTGTCTTGATTGATGGCGGGTACCTGAATCAGCAAATACAGAAACTAAGCATGTATGCCTATTTATATTGCCTTGTTGAATGTTACCATACTATTGAATTCTGGTGGTGTTATGTCCATACAATGAACAAGTTCACAATTATCAGTTTTATGAAACCAGTCCCCATCACCCATCCGTTGCTCATGCCCGGCCCCGGTAATTGTCAAATGTTTTCTCCTGACATGACCATATACACAGAATTTTCTGAAAATATTACTCTTATAATAATCAGAAGCACACAGAGACAGAATACACACAACGCCATGTAGATGTTGAAAGCATAATATTTTATATAGAAGGCTCTTAACTATGTACTCCCTCTGTAACGAAATATAAGAGCGTTTAGATCACTACTTAGTGATATAAACGCTCTTATATTTCGTTACAGAGGGAGTAATATTGAAAAGTATAAGATCTGAGTTGCATCTTTCGAGCGATGCAAATTACTCAAATACTAAGTTTATTTAAGGAGTTATTGTTCAGTTCTATATCCTCACTTTACTTACTTAATTAAGAGTGATAACATGGTGTATTCTTCAATAGCTCTTATCCCCTTCTCCTATTTGTAAAACTGTAACGGTTACAAAAGTACCCTGGCCAACATATCACAATTCTACACAAACAGGTAAATACATAAGATGTTTATATCAGGGAATAAGCCGAAGGGAAGGTAGGCAAGCATTAGGGCCCAACAAAAATAGAAAATGGTATCACATATAATTAGAGCCAAGCCAAAGTAACAATAGAACCCTCAAAGATAAAATATTTAACTACAGTTTATTAACGATATCAAGAAGACGGGAACCATGGATGCCTCTATGATCTCCGCGTCAGTACTGAAGAGACAAATAGCGATCAACATCTAGCTAAAAGACAGCACAAACTGACTGATCTCACTGCTAAAGAAGCATACATAGCAGTTAATGTCTAGTGAAAAGCCAGAACAACATGAATTATTTTCAGAAAACAGGTAATACATGGCACTTCTTAAAGAAAAAAAGATCTTCATAGAAAATAGTAGCAAACATGACCTCAATGGCGCGGTTGTTGGTGGGTGTTGTGGCAAACCATGCTCTCCTTGCTATTGTTTGTCCCTCACATATCTTGCGACGGTGATCTGCACATGCATGGCATTCCAGTAACCAAGCAAACTCAACAATCCACACCATGCATATAATATCTCAACTGATCTTCTTCAGGAAATTCACAGCACACTTCAACCCAGTTGATTTATACACATGAACTTAACGGGATATGAGCATTAGGTTCCAGCTAGAGCAAATATGCTACTGGTGACTGCAGTTATTCTGTGGTTCATTTCAGGGCGTGGCCAACTTGACACCATGCACTGGGCTTGTAGCAACACATGTTTTTACAACATCTCTCTTAGCAACATCCATCTCCCTTCCCCAAGTAAAGTTGGAGAGCATACCTATGATTGGCTTGAAGATCTCTCCAACGGTTGAGCTAGTTGACAATGTTGAATGAATAAAGGGTCCAATTTTTTTTACAAGATCTAATAGCGTTTCCAAAGCAACAATACTGTTCCTGCAAATTCAAGGCGGCGTAATCAGAAGCCATAATAATTGCTGCTAAACTAACCATTTTCTACAGTAGGATGCCAGCATATGCATTCATTCACATATTGTAGGATAAGTATATGGGTCTGGAAAACATAAGATGATCTTCTATTTCAATAGTACAGATTTGCAATGCACTGGCATCCTCTTGGGCATGCATGGTTACATGTGCATCTGTGTTGCTATAAGGTATACCACCTTTCAATCCTGCTGTCCAGTAACCCGACAAGAACAGGCAGAAGGCTTGAGAAAATATCTAGGTTGAAAAGACCAAGTTTTCCCTGGAGAGTACTAATGCCATCAGCTTGAACCTATTCGAATTCGACAATTACACGCAACAATTCATGGTTATGTGGAACTGAAGCAAGAAATTGAGACAAACAAAATCTTACTTGAATGAACAAGCCGGGCAAGGA
Source organism: Aegilops umbellulata (assembly GCA_032464435.1). Lineage (NCBI taxonomy): Eukaryota > Viridiplantae > Streptophyta > Magnoliopsida > Poales > Poaceae > Aegilops > Aegilops umbellulata. The sequence continues at coordinate 310,788,720 of CP136060.1, forward strand.
GTAGACCTCAGGAGCAACCACCTGTGTACTCTGAACAACAAGAATGACCATCTTCATTAAATATCACATTCAGCATACCCTCAAATCAACTAATGTAGATTATTGATTTAATCTACAAAAAGAAAAGCTAACAGGGACAAGCCACATGTCTCATCTATCATGCAGATGCTCTTGTCCTTGTGCTAACTGAGACAGAATTGGATGGTTGACTAATTAAAAGTGCTTCACTAATGTTACAGGGATTTGCCTAAAGTGTAGCACAGCGACAACATGCATAACACTTACCCAACACGCATTTATGGCTTCACTAATCAAAAGAGGGGAGCAACAGGAAGGAAGAAGGAGGAACCGGCGGGCATGAGGGTTGTACAGAGGCATCTCTGCTCCAGCATGGTGTGAACGACCATGAGCCGGCGGCGTTCCTTCTCCCGCACCTCCCTCTCCTTTTTCCTCTCTCTTTCTGCCTCCTCTCCTTCCTTCTCTCTTTCTCTCCCTCTCACCTTCTCTTTCTTGCCAGCAGGTCGCCGCGGCTCCCGAAGAAGCTTGCCTGCGCGCTCGCCCGCCTCATATGCGCGGGATCCAGATGGACTGCTGGATCCTCTGCTTGGGAACTCTCTGGTCGCCGGGCGCTCCCGGGCCATCCCATCGCGTGAAGCTCTCCCTGGATGAGGTGGCATGGAGGGAGTTGAGGGGACGAGGAGCCGGCGGGGGGAGGGGACAAGAGGTTTAGGGTTGGAGACGAGGAGCGGGGAGGAGAGAACAGAGGGGGCGTGGGGCTCAGGAGGTTCTGCATCGCGAGCGCTCCGCGGGCGCGGAGTGGCTGGCTAATTCTTATGGACACGGGAACGACTGACCCAGCCAATCCACGCGAGGCCTAAGCCCACCAGTCATATGCCAAGAAAAATAACTATGTGGTGACAAAAAATTACGAGCAGTCAAACGATCGAACACTCAGGAGCGGAAGTCAAAAGAGATCCGACGGACATGAGTGATGCGCGCGGGAAGGCCTCCACAAGGGCGGGTTGACTAGGATCGTTTATATGTTCGATATACACGTGAGTGCGCCGTCGGGTCTCCAGGATCTTTTTGTTCGTGGTGGCGCTCCTCTGTACGGAGGGCCCTCTCCCGGTGATAGTTCGGTGGGGACTTTGAGGCATGGTCCGGTGGTTTCATCAAGGAGACGTGAGCTCGTTGGACGTCGATTCTTGGGTTTCTTCTAGTCGTGGCGAAGCCACTCTTGTGCTTCTGCCGAGCTACACACTCTCGTGATGCTTTGTTGGCCTTGTCGGTAATGTGTTACTTAGTTAGCTAGTTTTTTCTTTGATCATCTCATAATAATCATATATGAGGATTTCCGGCCGTGTTGTTTTTATCTATAAAACGGGACGATAGCATGCTCTCAGATAGAGTGAGGTGAGACAGATGATTAAGCAAAGAACATTCGGTTTAGGTATCTCCTTTGGAGCAGAACCCATGCTGGTATGCATGGCGAGTCTTTTCACACAAAAGGAAATCTCAGACTATCAAAAGCGGAAGAGCAGTAGACGCATTAGAAAAATACTTATGTAAAGCGAGAGAGGAATCCGATACCATCCCATCCCATGCACGTAAAGCAAAGTCGCAGATGCTGTTCAACTCTGCTCGCTAGATGCAATTGCTTTAGTTAGTGTTGATTATTTGCAGGCAACGTGCTCTAAAGCTTGTTCCATCTATCTTCGTGCACCAACATTTTGGCAAATGTTCTTAGTTAGGGCCAGAGCCTAGTGAATTGAGAACAATTTCTTGTTCCTAATTACAGTAAGCCTCATGTGTCCAATTAATCCGTCACATGCCACAGGCTTCCACGTACTCCCTCTATAAAGAAATATAATAAATGCTCCTATAATTTTTTACAGGGAGTACATGATAATGGTCACTGAAACAAGTTAAGAGATCTAGACAGCAGAGTCCAAGCACTTCATTGATTCAGAAAAAAAATCAACACAAGCAATAAGAATAATCAAACATAAGGTGAACATGTTAAATTCCAAGGTATGAAAAGCATTATTGTTCCCTCAAGTTTGGTGGCAGCTAGTCTCTGCTTCTGGAACATCCCTGACATTGACAAGAACCCAAAGAAAGTTATGTGCATGATTTGATCACCTCTTGGTCTCTCGCTGTCACCTACCACGCTTGAAAATAGCCTCAGTCAGCTAAAAACACTACGTTCTTTTTTTTGAATGTTGGTAGTGGATCTACCAAATTCATTGATCAGGAGAAAGAGGGTTGATCCAATTTATAAGGAAAACCGGACCCAAAAATCATACAAACGGCGCCTTTCGGCAAACAACACACACATCCGCACGAGCCACGGGTCCCTCTGATCGGATCCATCTCCAGGACGATGCCCCCAAGAGAGAACGCGACGCCGAATGGCGCCGCCATCGTCCGATCTAAAACTAGATCAAGGGTTTTCCCCGGAGCACGTCGGGAAAGACAAGGTGAGAGCAGCTACATCGATGCCTCCAGCGAGGGAACGACGTCTGAAAGCGCCGCCATCAACGACTCCGGCCAGAACCGGAGTACGACTTTCGCCGGCAGTCTCACCTGCATAGCCCGAACCCAGGATCCGATCAACCTATACACCGAACCACTATCCCTGCCTCCACGGCCAACCGCACCTCCCCCGCGAGCTCGACATGCTTCCAACCTTGCATCCGCATCCCCACTGGACGGAGGATGCAACCCCTAGCGGCGCCATTCATCTCCCATCGGAAGGATGCAACCAAGCACAACGTCATTCGTCTCCTCGAGGATGCAACGCCTGCCGGCCATTTCTCTCCCGGAGAAGGATGCAACAACCGCAACGAGGCCATTCCTCTCCCTCCAGCCACCTCCACCTCGTCCTCCCACCCGAAGCAGCGTCGAGCTCACCGAACCACCAAACAGGAGGATGCAACACCAGGCGAGGTGCCATTCATCTCCCACCACTTCGCCCGCACGGCCAGCAGAAACACAGATCGAGCCCTGCTGCCTGCGGAACTCACGCCTCCAGCAGAACCGACGCCTTCATGGCCACCTCCTTGAGCAGATCAGCTCCTGGCACGCAAAGGGGAGGAAGAACCGGCCGCCCGTCCGCTGGGCCACCGTGCGGAAAACCACCGGCCGCCGAAGACAACCGTCTGCCACCCAGCAGATCCGCGCTGGGAGCAGCGCCTGGCACCCTGCCCACGCGCCGCCCCGGATCTGACGACGACCACCACGCCGTGCCCGGCAGCCGCTCACCGCGCCCAGCCGCACGCCTCCTCGCGCGTCTCCCGTGCTTCCTCGCGCGCCTGCCACGCCCAAGCCTCCAGCCACGCGCCACCTCGGGCCACTCCGTCGCAGACGCGCGCCCCTGCGCCGCCATGGCAGCCAGCTCGCCAAGCTTGTAGTCGAGGGAGAAGAAAGGGCCCCGCCGCCACCTTCACCGGAGCCGGCACGGGCTTTGCCGGCCGCTCCTCCGGCGGCCGCGAGCGATGGGGAGGGTGGAAAGGGGGGCTGGTGGCGCCGATCTAGGTTTCCCCCGTGTCGCCCGGGAGGGCGACGCGGGGGACAAAAAAAAACTAGAACATTGTTCTGCCTTGGCCGGACGGAAGGCTTTGATCATCACACATGGGCCTGACTGACTGACTGACTTTAGCATCGCAGGCAGCATGCCGATGAGTATGGCCACAAAGAAGAAGAAAAGCAAGCAAATGGCGCCACTTGTGCTGCAGCGCCCAGGCTTTTACACCTGTTTTGACGGGCTTGCCCTTCCAAACCACTCTAGTATGCTATATAAACCCATGAGATCCAGAAGCAGGAATCACCAAGGAGAGACACAAGCAACTGCAATGAGCTCCCTTTCCATGAAGTGCATGCTCTTCACCTCGGCAGTCGCCGTTGTTCTTGCCCTTTTCCCCATTGCCGCTGTCGGCGCCGGCCTGAAAGTCGGATTCTACAGCAAGAGCTGCCCATCGGCAGAGAACCTGGTGCAGCAGGCAGTGGCTGCTGCCTTCAAGAACAATACTGGTGTCGCCGCTGGCCTCATCCGATTGCACTTCCACGACTGTTTTGTCAAGGTATGTTCATGGCATTTAGTAGTACTTTGTTGTACCTGCACTATCAACATGAGGTAAGCCTGAGTTGTATGTTCATCCCTAGTTAGATTTATAAAATGCAGAGTTCCGCAGCATGTACAATATAGAAACTATGATGAATAGATGGATCTTTACCTGGAAAGTACAGTATCATCTGCATCTACGTTTAGCTACTGTAAATCATCATAGACAGATAGATGCAGAACAAGAGTGCAGCATTTAGTCAGTTAGCCCAGTTTCTTTCCCTGACGATGATTCATTTGCATCATATATTTATTCCCTGACAGATTTTTTTTCTTTTTTACATATATGTTGATCACTCATATGTTTGTTCTGTCCATCTCCCAACAGACAGGCAAAGATTGGTTAATAGCACACATTTAGCCAGCATATGCCCCCCCAAAACAAAGCTGATATGCAATACTGATCAGTCAACACTCAACACTGCTTTTGTATATGCCAACAAAAAACATGCATGTTAACAAAATGCAAAAGAGCAACCAGCACTATACATATCATCAAGTCAAGTGCCCATAGTTTCATACTCAAGCAAACATTTGCGAGGTGATTTACTGTATGTAGAGTACTAAACACAAATACAACATGGCAACAGGGTTGCGACGGCTCAGTCCTGATCGACTCGACAGCAAACAACACTGCCGAGAAAGACGCGCCCCCCAACAAGCCCAGCCTCCGTGGGTTCGAGGTGATCGACGCTGCAAAGAAGGCCATCGAGGCGAAATGCCCCAAGACGGTCTCGTGCGCGGACATCCTCGCCTTCGCCGCCCGTGACAGCGTCGCGCTAGCAGGAAACGTTACCTACAAGGTGCCCGCCGGGCGCCGCGACGGCAGGATTTCCACCAACGCGAGCGCCCTCAGCAACCTGCCGTCGCCGCTCTCGACGGCGGCCGAGCTGGTCGGCAACTTCACCCTCAAGAACCTCACGGCCGAGGACATGGTCGTCCTCTCCGGCGCCCACACCATTGGCGTCTCCCGCTGCTCGTCCTTCACAAACAGGCTATATGCCTTCAGCAACACCAGCCAGGTATAAATATAAATATAATGGTGTTCAAAACTACTTGTATATCAATGTCAGACATTTTCCTTTTGGCCCTTATGGTATGCATCTAGTATCTATTCCCATCATGATTTTTTTTTACTGCCAGGTTGATCCTACGATGAGCTCTGCCTACGCGTTCCTGCTCAAGAGCATATGCCCTGCCAACAGCAGCCAGTTCTTCCCAACCACGACGACCGACATGGACATCATCACCCCGACGGCGCTGGACAACAAGTATTACGTGGGTCTGACGAACAGCCTGGGCATGTTCACGTCGGACCAGGCGTTGCTCACGAACTCGACTCTGAAAGCATCGGTCGACGAGTTTGTCAAGAGCGAGAAGAGGTGGAAGAGCAAGTTTGTCAAGTCCATGGTGAAGATGGGGGACATCGAGGTGCTGACAGGAACGCAAGGGGAGATAAGGCTCAGCTGCAGGGTCATCAACAAAGGGAGCGCTGGTCTTGAGATCAATCATGGACCCGAGTCTGGTGAATTCGCTGAAATAGCGACGAGCTAGTGGCTGTTTATTAGGTCCATGATTTGGCAAATAAAGCAAACATGCAGAACAACCGAAGATCGATCATCCTGCTTTTTTTTTGTATTGTTCCGTCTGTTTCTTAGTTTTTCTTGTAACGATGCAGGATAAAAGTTTTTGTTATAATAATGTTGCGCATGGGAATGGTGTGTTGTGAATTTTACCAAGATGCATAACAATGGAACCTTTTTGTTCTTATATTTACGTATTCTAAATTCAGGAAATGGAAGAGATGATGGAGAAAAACTATTTTTAAAGAGTAAATTGCATAAAACCATCACTTTAAAGCCTAGGTTTACGAAAAACATTAGGATACAGTTTCTCTGCATAAAACACCACATTTTGCGTAATGGTTTTGCAAAAACCACTGATCGGCGGATTTGTCTCTGTTAAATGAGTTTATGACAGGTGGGGCATGTTTTTTTGCCTAGTTTAAAATTATAAACTAGACCCTATAATTTTACGTAGACACCCATAAATCAAAAATGAAAAACGCAATTAGCCCCCGCTTCTCGTTTTGCAGCAGATCGGCGGCGTGTTGTCTGACTTGTCGTCGGCGGTCGGTGCAGAACGTCGTCGTCGGCATCAGCCTCGATCTGTCGTCGCCAACGGTGGGTGCAGAACGCCGTCGCTGGCTTTTGGCCGCTCGTCCAGCGCTTCATGGCCATGGGCGCGAGCAAGGCCCACGAGCTCGTCCAGCCATGGAGGCGTTCTGGCGGTGGCTCGAGGACTCCGCTCCCGTCGCGCTCCCTTACGTGCTGGCCATCGTCGCGGTCGTTGGAGCGTCGAGAAACGCAGACCGCCCCTGCTGCTCAGGTCGTCGTCCTCCCGCTGTAGCCCCACGCGCTCACGACACCGAGCTGGACAGGGCATTCCCGTCGGATCCGGTGATGTGCGGGGACGTGGAGGCCGATGTGGCCGGATCCGGTTGGGGGCACGACGATGGCGGCACGGGGAGGAAGGGGCGGGGGACGCCGGCTCCGTCAAGACCCAAGGGGCGGAAGGCCGGCCTCTGCCTTGTCCGAGTCGGGATCGGGGCGGCCGAGGTTAGGACGGGTGGTGGCCGGGGTCGGGAGGGGTGACGGCGGTCGGGGTCGGGATGGGCCTCGGACAAATTTGTTTGGCAGGGAGAGGAATTTGGGGGGCTTTCCGCATTAAACCTAATCTGTTATGCCACGTAAGCAGAAACGGGCCCTATCTGTCATAAACGCATTTAAACGAGCCAAATCCATCGATCAGTGATTTTTGCATGCAAAATCATTACGCAAGATGTGGTATTTTCAGCAGAAAAACTGTATCCTAGTGTTTTTTTGCAAACTGAGACCTCAAAATAGTGATTTTATGCAATTTACTCACTTTCAAAAAATATGGACAACATTATACTCCATACTTGAGTGACATAATTAACGGCTGAGATATGGCCAACTTCGGCATGATGGACTGACACTGCTGGACTTCCATAACCTAACGCGATTCTAATCTAGCAAAATAGAAGTTTGGTTGATTCTAAATAAAATTTCAATGAAGCTTGAGATGCTCTAATCGCCTTAAACTTCATCATGCTCCCCGCCGGAACCTTGCCAGAACGCTGTCGCCGTGCCGCCGTCCGCGCCGACGCCATGCCCGCCCCGCCGATGTGCCGCCGCTCGGCACCACACCCGTGTCGTCACCCGCACCGCCCCTCGCCGGCAACTGTCCCGTGTCTGCGCCATCGCATGCCGCCTTGTGCCGGCGGCCACCACACCGGCCCGCCATCAACGTCTATCGCTGACTGACGGGTCCTATGTCATTGTCTTTTTAATTAAAAATAAAAATAAATTTAGGAGAAGAAGTTTACGGGACTGACAAGAATTGCTCTTAGATACTCACTCCGTCCGAAAAAGCTTGTCCCAAGCTTGTCACTCAAATGGATGTATCTAGCACTAATTTGGTGCTAGATACATTCATTTTTGAGGGACAAGTTTTCTGGACGGAGGAAGTAACTTCTTCTAAATTTTACAGTCATCTCGTAAAATCAGTTTTACGGAAAGTTTTGTAGAGGAGTTGTTGGGGTTGCTTTTAGGGTGTGTTTGTTTGGGCTCTTTTTACTGGCTTCTATGGCTTCTACTGCCTAGAAGCTGGAGCCCAAACAAAGGCCCATTTTTTACGCCGGCTCCTCGCAGCCCAAATCCGGAGCGCTTCAGAAAAACGGTCCAAAAGCCGCAGCTCGCAATTTGGGCTTCTTCTGGTCGCAGCTGGCTCCAAATCGACGAAAGACAGGTTTACCCCCCCCCCCCCCACCGAAGATCATTATACGGACGAATTGCCACTGCCCGGTACGTATCTGTTTCTTCTCCCCTCGACTGCCTGCCCCCCACGCTCGCTAGGGTTCACCGTTTCCCATCGCCGCCGCCGCCGCCGGTCCCTACCTCGACCCCCGGCGGCTCGGCCAGCGCCGGCCGGCGAATCGGAGGCGACGCCTACGTAACCCCCCTTTCCCGGAGCGCCGGGAAGCAGCCGCCGCGTCCGCTGCATCCTCCACCGGCCACTCCCCATCACCGCACCGCCTCCACCCGCCCCAACCCCGGCCACCGACCACTCGGATCGCCGGCCGTCACCGCGGTAACCTCTTTCCCTCTGTCCTTAGTCCGCTCCCTCCCCTTCTTCCAGCATGTGCTGCCTGCCTGTGTGCTCTGTTTCTGCGTGTGTGGTTGGACGAGTGCTCTGCGTTCTTGTATGTATGCTATGCGTGCATGATGGCCGTGCTCTGTGCTTGTGCTGCCTGGCTACTAGTATTTCATGTGGTACTAGTGATTAGTGAACTGTTACTAGCTTTCATTTGATACAAGCGAACTGCTAGTGTGTGTGTGCTATGGCTAATTTGACTGCTCACATTTGGTACTAGTGAAGTGCAAGTGTGTGCTCTGCTTATAAAAGTTACGAATTTGACTGCTTGCTTTTGGTACTTGTGAACTAGTTGAATCAGTACAAGAAAATTGTACTACTGAACTGCTAGTTTGTCATCTGAGAATTAATACTTGGATGTATAGATGGAAGGACCGAAAGCGAAAGCTCAGTGGGATCGAGAGGCCACCAGAATTTTCTGTGAGTGTGCCGCAACACAAGTACGGCTTGGAAATAGGCCAACCCAAGCTTTAACTACCGCTGACTATAAGGGTTTAGTTGCAGACTTCAATGCAAAGACCGGAAGAAAGTATATACAGAAGCAATTCAAGAATCGCTGGGATGATATGAAAGCTATATACTCAGCATGGGTATTTTACAAAAACAAAGCAACTGGGCTAGGATGGGATGATGCGAAGCAAACTATTATGGCAGACAATGATCAATGGGCTGCATTGATTGCGGTTAGTTTATTTGATACATGAATATCTAGTACTATCATGCTATAATATGCCACTAACAAGTGTTATTTTCTTCTTCTTTTGTTCATGCAGATTCACAAACCAATTAAAGCTTTCCGTCATGGACCTCCAGACTTCTTGAATGAGCTAGCGATCATGTTTGAAAAGGCTAATGTTGATGGACTCTCATCTCTCATGCCTGGAGTGGATAATGTTTCCTGGAGCGCAGGAGCGCCACCACCGCGTCCACTGCCTCCTCCACCGGCCAATCCCCGTCACCGTGTATGTTCAATGTCATTTTGATGCTATGCTTTGTACTGCTGCTCTGCTGTGTTTAAATTTGTATGCAAAATTGATGATTGTCTTTGTAGATGTGTGTTCCTTTCGCGGATGCAATTGGTGATAGCGCAACCAAGTACTTGACATGGTTGGTTGCTTTCAAGGTTGGTTGATTTCAACTGCGGAAATCTGGTTTAGTAATGTCATATTTTATTATGTCTCTGACAAGTACCAAGTTTCATCTTATGTGCAGATTCATATGGCAAGTAGAGCTTTCCGCAAAGGACCTCTAGCGAATGTAAAGGCGCTTCACATCATAATTGAAGGAGCAAATGTTGATGGACCCTCAATCCCAGTACCACCAAATCCCAAGCGTAAGGAAGCAAGTGCAATTACTCGGAGTCCATCGAAGTTGCAGAAAAATAATGCGTGGGGCCTCCAAGATTAGTGATGAGTATTACATGGCTACAAAGTTGATTGTCTCGAACCTTCAAACCGCAGCTTCTTTTATGCAATGAAGAAAAATGCAGGGATACTTCATTAGCTCAGGCGACATTGCGAGGAAAGGAAGAAGTAATTTCTCCTCATGTGTACTGTGATGTATTAGCATCCTTATTTGAAACCTTGTTTGACTATAGTAGTAATGCAATCATAACCTTATTTAAATTGTGTGTAATGCAATGATAAACATGTGACATGGTTGATGATTTTGTGATGGCAACAAAGAGAGTATTGACACTGCTCTTAATCGGGTTGTTTACTGTTAAAACAGTATAATGAGCACTTAAATCTATTCTATAGAAAAACAGAGGGCGTTCTCGTCATTTCAGTATGTTTCAGCAACAACCGCAGCTGCCACAACACAACTACCAAACGACTACACTTCAGCTCCAACCTTTCAGCCACAGCTAGCAGTTACAACCGCTCCTTCCAGCTGGAGCCGGTGCAGCTGCAGCCGAAGAAGCTGCAGCCCAAACAAACACACCCTTAGTGGGAGGGCTCTCCAAAAAGCTATAATTTCGGCCGAGCCAAGGAGCTACTTAAAACTTTGCATAATATACGTGCGCGTGCAGCTCCACAAAAGTGTCCCCAGTTCGCGTTCGCAAACAGCCAAACCCTAACCGCCGATCATCTTACAGACTGCGGCGACGGCCTTCTGCTCGGCGGCCGCAGCCACCGGCTGAAGCTGGCGCCGTCACCGTCGTGAACCCCTTATCCCGCCCTCGTTCGACGTTCTGTGCCGCCCTCGTTCGACGTTTTGTGCCGCCCTCGCCCAGAGACCACAGTCGGCGCCCCCGACTGCCCCGATTTTCTCGTCCCTTCCTCTTCCGCCGCCGCCGCTGCCACCGTAGGGTCTTCATCCTCCTTCTCGCCGGCAAAGGTAAGGCCAATGCCCAGATCCCTACCATACCCTTGTTGACCGAGTTCAGCAGTTCAGTTCTTGCCAAAGATGTGAATGAGTCATGTTCTGTGGTGTTGGAGAAATGGAGAGCACTCTAGCTAGTAGTACTTCTTTGGAGTACTAGTAATATTGACTCTGAGATCCGCACGCACGTCACTTGTATCCATTACATCTCCAGTTAGATTATGGCTGCAGCTTCCCTTTTCAGGAGCTTGATGCTGCTGCTGAAACTGTTTCCAAATGACTACTAGGAACTACAGCGGGGTTTTTAAGCATCGTCATGATGCTTCTCTTGTTCTTGGTTGGTAAAATGATTTAATAAATGTTATATATATTTTTATTCAGAATGTATTCCACAAATAAGGACTTTAGCATGCATGTCCATTTTATTTAATTTATGTGCCTCATGTGCTATTTTGTGGCCTGAGCCTGGCCCGCCATGTGTTTTAATTTGCTTGTCCCCCCATTTATAGACATTTTCTTATGGCGGATGAGACTCTTCTGAAGGTGCTCTTTGAGACACCTTCTGGTTTTGCAATCTTGGGCATTTATGGGGGTTTTCTCTTCGAAGAAAAACCGCTTGAGGTAATTCCTTGATAGATTGTTAGACTGATACTGAATCCACTACATTGTTTCCTTTTCTTGTCTTCAGTCTAAATATTCCAACATCTTCCCGGTTTCGTTTTTGCAGATCATCTGGACTAAATTTGCCAACAAAACCACGGTTGATCTGGTAGCATTGATCACTTAATTTCCTTATTCTTTTTCTTTCTCTTCTTTGATTCACAACTCTTGTTCTTTCATTAATCATTATCAGCGATTGATTGGTTTGCTTGTCACCCATATTTCTCATGAATTCTTGTTCTTGCTCAGTTCATTGTCAATGTTTATGTTTGTAGCATCTTTTACGTAGCAACCGAATGAAATCTGTGTTGAAGACTTGAAGTCATGAGTGTCTCGGTTGCTTTGTGGCTAGTAGCCTCTGCTGATAGCTTCAGTACCATGAATTGCTACCTACATTGCCTTAGTTTTCGTGGCAGCCACCATCTTTTATACATGATGCCTAGTTTCTCATTTAATCTCATGCCCTATGCCCCATCCTAGCTGGTAAAAAGTGTGTGTGTGTGTTAATTTCCCATTGTTTTTATAAATTGTGACTCATCTGCGCAAGTTATCGCTAGCCAAATTTAGGGCCGTTGAATACCCTGAAAGATATTGACATTTAATTCTTACTCTATCCAGCCATCTTTTGAAGTAATCCCACACTAACGGTCACTTCAATTGTTGTGTATGAGCTTGCCGCTCTTAAATTGATGTCAAGAAAAGGGCAAAGTTGCATGATGCTCGAAATTTTTGGCTATTAGGCCTTACGGTAGAGCTTTGCATGGAATGGTTGTTTCTTGTACGATTGTCTGATTTTGTAGGCTGTACAATCACTGAAACGTGTAGTGACCGACGAAAGAGCCTGTTTTCATCTCTTATAACTAGCGTGCACTCGAGCTCTCGAATTCAGCCCAGAAATGGAAGATTTACAGCCTGATGCATAGACCCCTGGAACCTGACTGAACATTAGTGTTTTGCAATCCCTATTGTGGCGCGTGTGGCAACCTGTTGTTGCGGCACCGGACGGTTCTTTGACGCTGACCCTCAGGCATGTACGACTGACTTTTTCTCTCCTTCCAAGTGATGAAAAGCTGCAACGCCAGATTTTCGGAAAAAAAAACTAGCGTGTTCATAACAAGATTTATACTTACTCCTTTGATTTGCTTGAGCTATTTTTTTACTCATGCAGAGCGCGTTAGATTAGACTATCCATGTGGCTGAGTCCTCAAAGCCCAGGCATGATGATGAGGTCATCACTGTTTTTTGAGGGGGTGGGCGGTGGGAGGGGAGGTGCTTAAATGTTGGAAAGAAAGGTTGTTCGATTAGACCTGCATGAGGTTAATGGTGTTGGAGAATCTATTAAACTGATTCACAAGAGATTATCCTCTGTCAGTTTAATTGCATAATTAATCAGCACGCATGTTGGACCGCATTTGTCTAGTTAGATGACATTTTTATTTACCTGATGGTTTGATTGTAGGCAAAACATTGTTAGTGACTGCCTAGATCTTTCGTATCTGCTAGAAAGCAGGTACAAAACAAACCAAATAATTCTTTTTTGACAATAGCTTTAAACCACCATTTCCTGTGATCATACAATTTCTTGCAAGTACTTTATTCATTTATCTGTTTCCACAAAATTGGACACTTCAATTGGACACTTCATTTATCTTAGTTAAAAGCTGTGACAAAAATATACAACAACAACAACAACAACAAAGCCTTTAGTCCCAAACAAGTTGGGGTAGGCTAGAGGTGAAACCCATAAGATCTTGCAACCAACTCATGGCTCTGGCACATGGATAGCAAGCTTCCACGCACCCCTGTCCATAGCTAGCTCTTTGGTGATACTCCAATCCTCCAGGTCTCTCTTAACGGACTCCTCCCATGTCAAATTCGGTCTACCCCGCCCTCTCTTAACATTCTCCGCACGCTTTAGCCGTCCGCTATGCACTGGAGCTTCTGGAGGCCTGCGATGAATATACCCAAACCATCTCAAACGATGTTGGACAAGCTTCTCTTCAATTGGTGCTACCCCAACTCTATCTCGTATATCATCATTCCGGACTCGATCCTTCCTCGTGTGGCCACACATCCATCTCAACATACGCATCTCCGCCACACCTAACTGTTGTACATGTCGCCTTTTAGACGGCCAACACTCAGCGCCATACAACATTGCGGGTCGAACCGCCGTCCTGTAGAACTTGCCTTTTAGCTTTTGTGGCACTCTCTTGTCACAGAGAATGCCAGAAGCTTGGCGCCACTTCATCCATCCGGCTTTGATTCGATGGTTCACATCTTCATCAATACCCCCATCCTCCTGCAGCATTGACCCCAAATACCGAAAGGTGTCCTTCTGGGGTACCACCTGGCCATCAAGGCTAACCTCCTCCTCCTCACACCTAGTAGTACTGAAACCGCACATCATGTACTCGGTTTTAGTTCTACTAAGCCTAAACCCTTTCGATTCCAAGGTTTGTCTCCATAACTCTAACTTCCTATTTACCCCCGTCCGACTATCGTCAACTAGCACCACATCATCCGCAAAGAGCATACACCATGGGATATCTCCTTGTATATCCCTTGTGACATCATCCATCACCAATGCAAAAAGATAAGGGCTCAAAGCTGACCCTTGATGCAGTCCTATCTTAATCGGGAAGTCATCAGTGTTGAATCACTTGTTCGAACACTTGTCACAACATTATCATACATGTCCTTGATGAGGGTAATGTACTTTGTCCTTGATGCGCAACATTATCGTACATGTATCTTATCATAGGCCTTCTCCAAGTCAATGAACACCATATGCAAGTCCTTCTTTTGCTCCCTATATCTCTCCATAAGTTGTCGTACCAAGAAAATGGCTTCCATGGTCGACCTCCCAGGCATGAAACCAAACTGGTTTTTGGTCACGCTTGTCATTCTTCTTATGCGGTGCTCAATGACTCTCTCCCATAGCTTCATTGTATGGCTCATCAGCTTAATTCCACGGTAATTAGTACAACTCTGAACATCCCCCTTGTTCTTGAAGATTGGTACTAATATACTCCGTCTCCGTTCTTCTGGCATCTTGTTTGCCCGAAAAATGAGGTTGAAAAGCTTGGTTAGCCATACTATCGCTATGCCCCCGAGACCTTTCCACACCTCAATGGGGATACAATCAGGGCCCATCGCCTTGCCTCCTTTCATCCTTTTTAAAAGCCTCCTTGACCTCAGACTCCTGGATTCGCCGCATAAAACGCATGCTGGTCTCATCAAAGGAGTCGTCCAGTTCAATGGTAGAACTCTCATTCTCCCCATTGAACAGCTTGTCGAAGTACTCCCGCCATCTATGCTTAATCTCCTCGTCCTTCATCAAGAGTTGGCCTGCTCCGTCCTTGATGCATTTGACTTGGCCAATATCCCTCGTCTTCCTCTCTCGGATCTTGGCCATCTTATAGATGTCCCTTTCGCCTTCCTTCGTGCCTAACCGTTGGTAGAGGTTCTCATATGCCCGACCCCTTGCTTCACCAACAGCTCGCTTTGCGGCCTTCTTCGCCATCTTGTACTTCTCTATGTTGTCTGCACTCCTATCCAGGTATAGGCGTCTGAAGCAATCTTTCTTCTCTTTAATCGCCTTCTGGACATCATCATTCCACCACCAGGTATCCTTATCTTCGCTTCTCCTTCCCCTGGACACTCCAAACTCCTCCCAGGCCACCTTACGAATGCAAGTCGCCATCTTCATCCACACATTCTCCGCATCCCCTCCTTCCTCCCAAGGGCCCTCCTTAATGACCCTCTCCTTGAACGCCTGAGCTACCTCCCCCTTGATCTTCCACCACTTCGTTCTAGCGACTTTGGCACGCTTATCCCGCTGGACACGAATCCGAAAGCGGAAGTCAGCAACCACCAGCTTATGCTAGGGTACAACACTCTCTCCAGGTATCACCTTACAGTCTAGGCACGCACGCCTATCTTCTCTTCTCGAGAGGATGAAATCAATCTGGCTAGAGTGTTGGCGACTACTAAAAGTCACCAGATGTGATTCTCTCTTTCTAAAGAGGGTGTTAGCTACAATCATGTTGTAGGCTAGAGCAAAGCTTAAGACTCTTCTGGGTTTCATCTCCATAAGAGTGGCTGAGTTTTTACGTTGGCTCGCCAAGCCTATCACAACCCTCCTCCTTTACCCGGGCTTGGGACCGGCTATGCTGAGACAACATAGGTGGAGTTAAAAGCTGTGACAAAAATATAATGTTCAGATAATTTCGGAAGAGTGACGATCTTCGCAAACAAATAGCAAGAAATTTCCAAATATTAGGAATATAATGACTTGCCCTGGCACAAATGGTGTCAATGTGGTGCGAAATATTCGGTGAAGAAACCTACTATACTTTGACATGTCTTTCCTTCATCATGCTCATAATTCTGCATTTGTTCACCAGGTGGCCTGTCAATGTGAATTCCAGAAGTTTGAGAACAAGTCAGATGCCATTAATCCTAGTTCTGGTATAGATGGACGCCTTGCTACAATGATTAAGAAATGGTGGTTTGGCGAGAAACTTCTTGTTGGAAAGCTTGAGCATAAATACATTATTGAAAAAGAACTGGTCAGCCTAATTCCTGCCTTCTCCTCTTTTGCTTGTACGAAGTACAACAGCCACCATCCCAGTTCTGATGTGTCTTCTGCAGAATATTGTCTGCCGCTATGATGAACTTGTCTTGGAAGTGATGTGGGGCATGAAAAACCTGTTACATATCGTAGTTCCTGAAGAGGAATTAGAGCTGAGTGATGAGGACAGCAAGCATAGGAGCAAAGGATTACAAATATTCCTGCAAAATCTTAACTTCGACATCAAACCTGATCTAGTGAGCTCACTGGTTGCCTTTCCTGATGTCATTTACTCTCTGATATGCACCATGTCATTTACTCTCTGATTATTTGTTCCCCTGTAATCCGTGAAGTTTACATTGCATTACTAGCTGAAACCTCATACCTACTATGCCTAGATGAATATTACACAATGTTGACACTTTTTTATTCATCATACATCACATATCATTGTTATGAACCTCTTCCTTTCCCCATTTATGTTCTGTTGTTGATCTTATGTCCTTGTATTCAGGTTAATGGAAAAATTACAGAAGCAGCATGCTACGTGTATCACTGTCTAGAACATAACAAGGAGATTCTTCGGTGCATGCGTGTGACTGGTGTTCTTGAGAAAGAAGGCATCGACACACAGGGCTGGGATGCAGTGAAGTATGTGACAGGTTTTATGCTCATGTGTACAAATGAAGATCCATCTGAGCCTAATCAGGTTAATCTTCTTGCTGATATCTTGTACTGTTGTTTTTAATGGAGTTAGTCTTTTAAGCTACAGTTGTGTTCGTTTCAGGGGTTTTCGGCAGAGGATCTTGCGAAGATAATCGGTGCTAAAGGGAAATATGATAAGGGACTTCTCAAGGACAACTTTATGTTGATTTACAGAAAAGCAGTCGATGTCCACCAAACTAAAGTTGTGAAGTTACAAGAGTTGGATGCTTTGGTTAAGGAGGCTAAAGAAAGGGCAAGAGAAGCTCCGCAGTTGCAAGACGTGGTGGTGCCTGTCACGGAGAAGAGCAAGATAGAGCCTTGAGGAGCCTAGTGCTACACTGCCAACAGCCAACGGATAGGAATTTCGTTGCTGATGGTGTGAGAATATAGTGAGGTTATTGCCATCTTGTTTAGGTCCGTCTTGTGAGGCTGCTTGCTTATGCCAATACATTTGGCACGCTAATGTCTAGACAAGTCTGAAAAATTGGCTATTAATTTTGGAATCCAATAGCTGGCTGTCGTCAGCTGGGAACGGTCCTCCAACGACCAAATCGTTCGCTGGAGAAGTACACAACCAGCGAACGAGAAGGTACTCCTCGATCGTTCGCTCGGTCCAGCGCGACCCCCCTCGATTGGCCCATGAAGCACGCCGAAAAAAAAAAGATAGGCCCAACTAGCTCAATTTTTGGACAAATTTTTTTTGCCGGATTTTTTGGACAAAATTGCCACCAATAAAACAAAAAAATACGAACAAATTTATAAATTGAGAAGATGCCATGCTCTGATTTTTTTTTGCTGTGCTACCTCGTAAAACAGCGATCCTCTAGTCTTGATAAAAAGTTTTATCTCCAAAAAAAAAAATGTGTCATACCGCTAAAAATAAAAAAATCCGACCTCTCAAACATTAAAAAAATGCCATCTTATTTAAAATAAGATAATGACATACACTCAATAAGAAAAATGCCATCCTCTCAAACATTAAAAAATGCCATCCTATCTGTAATAAAAAATGACGTCCTCTCAATAATAAGAATTCATCCTATTATTGATAAAAATGCAATCCTATTGTTAATAAAACTGCCATGCCATTAAAAATAAAAATGTCATCTCTCAAATAATAAAAATGTCATCTTCTCAATAATAAAAATGCAATCCTATTATTGATAAAAACCAGCACAATGCCCGTGCGTTGCTACGCCATAAAAACGACGACGAGATACTATTGGGTTAGGAAATCATCAAAAGATGATGATGCTTATGTCTATTGCATGGTTTATATTAAAAAGGGAGTGTAGATATAACGAAATGTCATGTTGTAGTCACTAATAATTTTTAAGCAACTATTATAGGTCCTTTGCAAGTTTTACAGTGAGATAACATTTTAAATTTTAAAAGATAAGTGAAACAGACTTGAGTAATTTGAATGCACAAGATCTTGGATTAGGACAACGTGAATTTGATTGGGCAGAGAAATTAAAATAAAGACCATAATTTTAAATTGGAATCGTATGTATTTATATGTGTTTTTATAAGAGTGTTATGCTCATATTAGGGTAGCAATGTATATATTTATCTAGGATATGTCTCACAATAGTCACATTGTTTATTATATCTTTTGGAAGGTTGCTAGTCTCACATGTGTGTAGAAGTGCATTTGTTTATTTGTATGATCCCACATATGAACTCACCATCAACTTCAACCTTTATAAGTAGGAAAGATACCATCCTATTGGTATTAAAAATGCCATGCGGTTGGTAATAAAAAATGGCATGCCATGAGAAAATAAAATGCCATCTCTCAAAAATATAAATGTGATCTCTCAATAACAAAAAAAGACATCCTCTAAATAAAAAAATTTGCCATCCTCTTAAACAAATGTCATGCTATAAAACATAAAACTGCCATGTGAGGAAATATATAAATTTTTTATATTTTTTGGCCAAAAAAAATGAACTTCAAAAACTATGGCCAATAGAGCTCAGAAAATCATTACCTCTGTCATTCATCAGAATCAATATGGTTCCATAAAAGGGAGAAATATCCAGGACTGCTTGGGATTTGCATTTGAATACATTCATGTTTGCCATCAGTCTAGGAAACCTATTATCATACTCAAACTTGATTTTGAGAAAGCTTTTGACAAGATTGAATACAATGCAATTTATTGCCATGTTGAAAGCTAAGGGTTTTGGTCCAAGATGGATAAATTGGGTAACCAATATACTCAATACTGCATCAACATCTGTCCTGTTAAATGGTGTTGCTGGGAAAAAAATTATATGTAAAAGAGGAGTCAGTCAAGGAGATCCTCACTCTCCACTTCTATATATCATTGTTGCTGATCTCTTCAGTCTATTATCAATGCTGCTTGGGCAAATGGTGAAATCACTCTCCCCACAAATCAGGCATATGGTCTTGACTACTCTATTATTCAATATGCCGATGATACTTTATTGATCATGCCTGCTGATGAAGAGCAACTCAGCCATCTCAAATACCTGCTTAATCTATTCAGTATGTCCACTGGGCTTTTTGTTAATTTCAGCAAATCATCCATGATTCCAATAAATATGGATCAACAATCAATCAACAACCTTGCAAATTCTTTTGGTTGTAAAGTTGAAAACCTTCCATTCACCTATCTTGGACTACCTATGGGCACCACCAAACCCTCTGTTCATGACCTCATCCCAGTTATATCTAGAATTGAGAAGAGATTATCAGGGGTTGCCAGGTTCATGAACCATTCTAGGAGACTCACTTATGTCAACTCTGTTGTTGCTTCAATGCCTATATTTGCCATGTGTTCTCTTAAAGTCCATGTTACCATTCTGGACCATGTGGATAAATCAAGCAGAAATTTCCTTTGGTATGGAAATGAAATCAATAAAGGTGGTAAATGCCTGGCCAGCTGGGAGATGATATGCAAACCCAAACAGCAAGGAGGACTTGGGGTTTTGAACCTTAGAGAACAAAATAAAGCTCTTCTCATAAAGCACTTGTTCAAGTTCTATAACAAAGTGGATGTCCCATGGGTAAAATTAATCTGGGAAGCTCACTACCACAACAATGAGGTCCCTCATTACAACAGAAGCAAAGGATCCTTTTGGTGAAAAGATTGCATGAAAATGTATGACCTTTTCAAGGAAATGACTACTTGTGACATCAAATCTGGTTGCACTAATCTGCTATGGGATGACATATGGAATGGTGATATTAGGAAAAAGAAATACCCTGAGCTTCACTCTTTTACCCAAAAGGAAAGCATATCAATCAAAGAAGCCAAGGAACTGGATAACCTTTACAGCCTGTTCCAACTTCCACTTTCCATTCAAGCCCACCAACAATTCCATTTACTATCAGGAGAACAAAACAATATCAGAAACTCAGATGATAAGGACACATGGACCTTCAACTGGGGTAACAATAAGAACATTACAAAGAAGATCTATGGATACCTTATGGGTGGTGAAGATGCAGCTGACACATTTAAATGGATATGGAAATCATGTTGTTTTCCAAGACATAAATTTTTCTGTTGGCTCATGCTAAATGACAGAATAAATACTTGTGATCTTTTGACCAGAAAAGGCATGCACCTGGATTCCACTGTATGTGTTCTATGCAACAATGAAGACTATGAAGACATGACTCATCTTCTATTCACTTGTCCATTTAGTCAAGGTTTCTGGTGGAACATTGGATTTGAATGGAATTCGGATATGGAGATCAACAATATGATTATTGATGCTAAACACAGATATAAAATTGACCACTTCATGGAAATCATGATTCTTGGTTGCTGGAGCATATGGAACCAAAGGAATGGGATGATCTTTGAAGGGATACCTTGCTCAATAAATGATTGCAAGATTGACTTTGTCAGATATTTCAAAATGACCATGCTGAGGGCTAAACCCACTCTAAAGGAGGGCATGTCTTCATGGATAGACAATATTTAACTTTTCAATAATTTCCTTACTTTCCTCCCCCTAGTTTGTATCTTCTTGGTTGTCCTCCCAACAACCAATTGATTATGTAGTTTGGATACTCTCTTTATAAATGAAAATGACTCACAGTAGGGGATTTACCCTACTGTTCTTTGGTAAAAAAAACTTCAAAAACTATATGTGGCATTTCAAGCACAAAATGTTCACAAAGCCCTCTCGGCCTAGTGCCGATGGGCGCTTGTGCATGCATAGGAGGTTATCCATTCGACCCACCCTCCTCACCCACCCAGCCCCCCCCCCCCACACACACACAGAAACACACCTCGTGACATTTGCGTGCAGTTTTAGGACAAAAATGGCGTGTTTGAATTAGGAAAAATTTCATTTTAAACCCTGAACTCATAGAGGTTCGGCGAAATGAACCCCCAAGTCAAAATCCCGGTCGATTGCACTCTGAGGTATGCAATCCCGGTCTAAATCGAACCTTCTGGTCATTTGGATGGGCGGGATTGGCGACATTCCGCAGAGGACGCACACCTGCTCAACGCTAGGCCGGCCTGCTTTATTTTTTCCGTCAAGAAACAAAAATTCGCAAAGGGCGCTACACCCTGCTCCCTGTTGGGCCGGCCCGCTTCATTTTTTCCGTTAAAAAACAAAAAATAAACTCACGGTGTGACGCTGGTGTTGTTTGATCGACGCAACAACCACCAGGGACACGACATAAGTTGTGTTCACTTGCTCCCTTTTTCTTCTTTGTTTTCTTTCCTTTTCTTTCCGTTTTCGTTTTATTTTCATTTTGTCTTGAAGTTTCTTTTTTTCTTAAATTCGTGTTAATTGACGAACTTTTTCCAAATTTGCATATTGTTTTAAAATCCCATATCTTTTGTATTTTTTTGGAATGCCTGAATTATTTTAAACTATATAAAAACCGGTGGCCATCTTAGTAGGAAATAGCAAACAAAAAAAGAACCTTGTGAACGAGAATTTCAAAAGAGGGTTTGCATATTTATTCTAATTTGCATATTTTTTTCGTTTGACTTGGTGGCTCGAAACCTTATTCTAATTTGCATATTTTTTCAAATCCTGCGAAATATTTAAATGTTTTTGTATACTTGAATTATTTTGATCCATATAAAAACCGGTGGCTATCTTAGTAGGAAATAGCAAACAAAAAATAAGAACCTCCTGTACCATATTTTCAAAAGAATAAAAAGTTATTCATGAACCAGATTATAAAATTGTTTGGGAATTTCAAAAAATGTTCCTTATTTTGAAATTTTGTTCAGAATGTTTTTGTTCTATTTTTTGGTAACTTTTTAGATAAATTTTTGGGATTTTAAAAAAATGGTTCCGTTAAAAAAATTCAGTTTTATAAATGTCGGGTGTTCTAATTTTAGAAATGATTGTGTTTTCATAAAAGATCAGGAGTTTAAAAGTTGTTCCCGTTCAAAATTATTTGCAAATTTTTAAAAACGTTCATGTTTTAAAATTTTATTTGGGAGTTTAAAAAACGTGCATGTCCCAAAAGTTAAAGTGAAGCCAATCGCTTATAACAATAAACCAGTCTTTGAATTTTCCAAATTTATTATGGTAAATTTGTTCACAAATTTGAAAAGTGGACACTTTTCATAAAACACTCAAGTTTTTTTAAATGTTTTGCATTCAAAAATTTAAATATATCAGGATCTTTTTTATTTAAAAAATATTCGAATCTGGTGTTGATTCTTATTGTCTTGTGCTTCTGGAAAAACAAGTTTGCTCACCCGAAAAAAAAGAAAAACAATTTTGCTTGCTAGCTCAACTGGTTGTACAACCGCACCGGTAGCTGCAAGCTCGCGCGAGTTCCGCCTGTGCGTACTTTTTTTTAGCAAAACAATAAGGCCATATTTTTTGCAACTGATACAACCACAACTGGTATTTTTTTTGCATGGTAATACATGTCTCATTTATATCATAAAAAACAAAGTAAAAATCATGTAAAGACCGACATAACAAAACTAAAAAGATAGCATAACATATCTGAGCTTGACACCAACGCTCGTCAACTGCCTCCAGCACCACCACAGCAGCCACCGACGAAAAGAATGGCGAATGACCACCTCACCCGAGCTCATTTATCGAACCGCAACTGGTACTACTTAATCTGGTGTTGGTTCGTAACTTGTCAAGCCCGTATCTTTTTAGCGTTACAAGCTCGCGCGAGTTCCGCCTGTGCGTACTTTTTTTTGAGCAAACAAAAAAACAAATGGGCTGGCGCCCTGGTAAACATTGGCGCTCCTTGGCCCACCAGCCAGACAAATCCCGGTTGACACTTGGCAAAGTTCAATTTAGACCGGGATTGCATAGTTGAAGGTGCAATGGACCGGGATTTTGACTTGAGGGTTCATTTCGCCGAACCACTACGAGTTTAGAGTTTAAAATAGACTTTTTTTCGTTTGAATTAGTGTACAACGAATGACTGGGCGAGCTCTTTCTGGCAATGGCTTTGTGCCAAGATACGTGCACGTGTAATGTACGGCAATGAGGGCGTTCGCTGGCTCTTGACTCCTGGCTGACCTACGCCAGTTAGTTTCCGTTAATTTTTGTTGTCAACTTTTGGTAAGTAATAGTTTTGTCAAAAAACTGACATGCCAAATCTTGGTATCAATCCAAGCAACTTCTAAGAATAATCAGCGACACTTAATATGGAACAAAGGGAGTATTTGATAAACTCGTCTCACCCCAAATTTTTGTACGAATTGAAGCCTGGTGGGCTTCGACTGGTCGGAGCTGAAGCAACCTCCCTCGTTCCAGGATGCCAGCCTGTCCCAATGTCATCTTCATATTTTAGTATGTCATCTTCATACTTTAGTGTTCAACCGGCCTTAAAATGCTCATAAAGTACTCTTCTCCATTAAACTTACGTCATCAATAGATCTTCCCCAATATATGTGAAAGGATCGATATAGTTGACTAGAGGGGGGGGAGGTGAATAGGCAACTAACAATTTTTAGCCTTTCTTTACCAATTTAAACTTTGCATCAAAGTAGGTTGTGTAGATATGCAACTAGGTGAGCAACCTATATGATGCAATAACAACAAAGCACACAAGCAAGCAAGGGATGCAACACAATATAAGCTTGCGCAAGTAAAGGTAAGAGATAACCAAGAGTGGAGCCGGTGGAGACGAGGATGTGTTACCGAAGTTCCTTCCCTTTGAGAGGAAGTACGTCTCCGTTGGAGCAGTGTGGAGGCACAATGCTCCCCAAGAAGCCACTAGGGCCACCGTATTCTCCTCACGCCCTCACACAATGCGAGATGTCGTGATTCCACTATTGGTGCCCTTGGAGGCGGCGATTGAACCTTTACAAACAAGGTTGTGGCAATCTCCACAACTTAATTGGAGGCTCCCAACGACACCATGAAGCTTCACCACAATGGAACATGGCTCCGCGGTGACCTCAACCGTCTAGGGTGCTCAAACACCCGAGAGTAACAAGATCCGCAAGGGATTAGGTGGGGGAATCAAATTTCTCTTGGTGGAAGTGTAGATCGGGGCCTTCTCAACAATTCCCTAGAAAATCAACAAGTTTGATTGGCTAGGGAGAGAGATCGGGCGAATATGGAGCTTTGAGCAACAATGAAGCTTAGGGAGGGAGGAGGTAGTCAACTTGGGGAAGAAGACCCCCCTTATATAGTGAAAGGACAAATCCAACCGTTACCCACCTACTCAGCTGCGACATGCGGTACTACCGCATCTCCAAGCGGTACTACCGCACTGGCGTGCGGTACTACCGCTGGGAGGTGCGGTACTACCGCTCGCGGCAGGAGCCAGGTGAGGCTCTGTTGCACAAGGCAATGAGCGGTAGACCCGCCGGAGCGGTACTACCACGCGCCCTTGCGGTACTACCACAAGGCAGAGCATATCCTGGGCTGGGAAGGCACGGACTAATAAAATTACATCCGTGGCTACTTCCACTGAGTTTTGGTCAGTGCAAAAATCCGGCACGGTACTACAGTTCACGGGGAGCGGTACTACTGCATAGGGTGCGGACGTAAAAAATTACTTCCGCCCCTACATCCACTCATGCCACGGTACTGGGCCAGAGGCCACGGTACTACCACACGCTAGGAGCGTACTACCGCACTTGCGGTACTACCGCTACCTCAGGGCGGTACTACCGTGGCCAACTACGGTACTACTGCTCCCTTGAGCAGTACTACCGCATGACGTAGACCAGTAGCACTACGATGCCTTCATTTTCGCTGCTACAAGGGGAACAACCAGGGCTCCAAAGAAGCAAGGAAAGGTGGTGCAAAGGAATAGATGTGTAAGTGATGATTTCACCCTAACCTTTCCAAAGCGGACTCCCTCTTAATAGTACGGCTTTCCTACGACTCAAATCCACCAAAAAAACATAGAGAAACGCCGTCTTCGATAGGCTCCGAGGGGCACCAAATCGTCTTGTGCCTAGACATGAGATATCTAAAATGCTCAATGCACACGATTAGTCCGCAAAAGTATTGTCATCAATCACCAAAACCACTTAGGGATAAATATGCCCGTACAATCTCCCCCTTTTTGGTGGATTGATGACAATATGGGATTTGCACATAGGGATATAAAATGAAACATAGGCAAACCCAACATCTATAAAATATAGACGGGCTCCCCCAAGATGTGTGCTCTCTAGAGAAATGCTTTGGAATGCATGGACCACATACTAGGATCAACACTCCCCTTATATTTTGTAAACAAGGCAATCCTTGCAACAATATGAATGACAATGAGCATGGCAAGGTATAGAATTGAGCATGAAGTGAAAAGGGCACATAGCTTAATAGGCACACAATGACACAATCTACTAAACATACTAGACAATATGATAAGATAGTAAGATAAGCTGAGGACATATGTCTTACACCATATGATAGTCTCACATGAACACACAAACCAGCGATCCAAAGCAAACGAGGTTCAATAGAATGAAAGCAAAGCGAAACAAGACACGACACAAGACTCGCAAATCCAACATTCTCTCCCCCTTTGGCATCGAGGCCCCAAAAAGGCAGAGAGGGGACCTACAACACAAGTGGTAGCTCAGCTGCAGTGATCACTCATCACGCTCCTTGTCGGTCTCAGCAGCGGGAATGGTCTCCTCCTCTGACTCAATCCACTCATAGCCTTAGGAGTGATGACCCTCTCGGACCCGCTCGACACGTGCTCGCTGAACGTCCTCAAGATCCTCTTGTCACACCGGCGACTCTCCTTCTGAGCACCATGGGACTTGTACTTCCCTTGGCCTGCATGCAGAACAGAGCCTTCATCTTGTTCTTCAGCTTCTTAGCCCAACTGGGCTTAGAAGATGGAGGAGAGTATCCATCATAATTGTTCTCATCCGCCTCCTCCTCCTCGAGCTCATCCTCATCCACCTCCATCCTAGCAGCCTCTGCCTCAGCCCGGGTAGTGGTGTTAGCCCACTTGCTCTTGATGCGTAACTTGATGGGCTCATGAAGAATCCAGTTGGGGGCAACAAACTCTTCATTGGGATAGAGCTGCTCCCAAGTCCTTGAGATCAAGAGATGCAGGTAAGGTCCATAGATGGGTACCTTACGGTGGAACACGACAAACTGCAGCTCACACCACATGATATGTGATACATCTCCAACGTATCTATAATTTTTGATTGCTCCATGCTATATTATCTACTGTTTTGGACTATATTGGGCTTTATTTTCCACTTTTATATTATTTTTGGGACTAACCTATTAACCGGAGGCCCAGCCCAGAATTACTGTTTTTTTGCCTATTTCAGTGTTTCGAAGAGACGAAATATCAAACAGAGTCCAAACGGAATGAAACCTTCGGGAACGTGATTTTCTCATCAGATATGATCCAGGAGACTTGGACCCTCCGTCAAGAAAGAAGAGAGGCGGTCACGAGGGTGGAGGGCGCCCCCCTAGGGCACGCCCCTGCCTCGTGGGCCCCTCGAAGCTCCACCGACGTACTCCTTCCTCCTATATATACCTACGTACCCCCAAACGATCAAAAACGGAGCCAAAAACCTAATTCCACCTCCGCAACCTTCTGTACCCATGAGATCCCATCTTGGGGCCTGTTCCGGAGCTCCGCCAGAGGGGGCCATCATCACGGAGGGCTTCTACATCATCATAGCCCCTCCTATGAAGTGTGAGTAGTTTACCTCAGACCTTCGGGTCCATAGTTAGTAGCTAGATGTCTTCTTCTCTCTTTTTGGATCTCAATACAATGTTCTCCCCCTCTCTCGTGGAGATCTATTCGATGTAATCTTCTTTTTGTGGTGTGTTTGTTGATACCGATGAATTGTGGGTTTATGATCAAGTCTATCTATGAACAATATTTGAATCTTCTCTGAATTCTTTTATGTATGATTGGTTATCTTTGCAAGTCTCTTCGAATTATCAGTTTGATTTGGCCTAGTAGATTGGTTTTTCTTGCAATGGGAGAAGTGATTAGCTTTGGATTCAATCTTGCGGTGTCCTTTCCCAGTGATAGAAGGGGCAGCAAGGCACGTATAGTATTGTTGCCATCGAGGATAACAAGATTGGGTTTTTTAATCATATTGCATGAAACTATCCCTCTACATCATGTCATCTTGCTTAAGGCGTTACTCTGTTTTTAACTTAATACTCTAGATGCATGCTGGATAGCGATCAATGAGTGGACTATTAGTAGTAGATGCAGGCAGGAGTCGGTCTACTTGTCTCGGACGTGGTGCCTATATACATGATCATACCTAGATATTCTCATAACTATGCTCAATTCTGTCAATTGCTCAACAGTAATTTGTTCACCCACCGTAGAATACTTATGCTCTTGAGAGAAGCCACTAGTGAAACCTATGGCCCCCGGGTCTATTCACATCATATCAACCTCCATCACTTTATTATTTCTTTGCTTTTTTACTTTGCCTTTTATTTTACTTTGCATCTCTATATAAAAAATACCAAAAATATTATCTATCAGATCTCACTCTCGCAAGTGACCGTGAAGGGATTGACAACCCCTAATCGCGTTGGTTGCGTTGAGCTATTTGTTTTGTGTAGGTACGAGGGACTCACGCGTAGCCTCCTACTGGATTGATACCTTGGTTCTAAAAAACTGAGGGAAATACTTACGCTACTTTGCTGCATCATCCTCTCCTCTTCGGGGAAATCCAACGCAGTGCTCAAGAGATAGCAAGAAGAATTTTTGGCGCCGTTGCCGGGGAGGTCTACGCAAAAGTCAACATACCAAGTACCCATCACAATTCCTTATCTCTCGCACTACATTATTTGCCATTTGCCTCTCGTTTTCCTCTCCCCCACTTCACCCTTGCCGTTTTATTCGCCCTCTCTTTTCCGTTTGCCTTTTTGTTTGCTCGTGTGTTGGATTACTTTCTTGTCACGATGGCTCAAGATAATAGCAAATTGTGTGACTTTCCGATACCAACAATAATGATTTCCTTAGGACTCCGATTGCTCCTCTTACCAATACTGAATCTTGTGAAATCAATACTGCTTTGTTGAATCTTGTTATGAAAGATCAATTCGCCGGCCTTCCTAGTAGATGCCGCTACTCATCTGAATAGCTTCGTTGATTTATGTGATATGCAAAAGAAGAAAGATGTCGATAATGATATTGTTAAATTGAAGCTATTTCCTTTTTCGCTTAGAGATCGTGCTAAAGCTTGGTTTTCGTCTTTGCCTAAAAATAATATTGATTCTTGGAACAAGTGCAAAGATGCTTTTATCTCTAAGTATTTTCCTCCCGCTAAGATCATCTCTCTTAGAAACGATATTATGAATTTTAAGCAACTTGATCATGAACATGTTGCACAAGCTTGGGAGAGAATGAAATTAATGATACGTAATTGCCCTACTCATGGTTTGAATTCGTGGATGATTATACAAAATTTTTATGCCGGATTGAGTTTTGCTTCTAGAAATCTTTTAGATTCGGCCGCGGGAGGCACTTTTATGGAAATCATTTTAGGAGATGCTACTAAACTCCTAGATAATATTATGGTTAATTATTCACAATGGCACACTGAAAGATCTACTAATAAAAAAGTGCATGCGATAGAAGAAATCAATGTTTTGAGTGGAAAGATGGATGAACTTATGAAATTATTTGCTACTAAGAGTGTTTCTTCTGATCCTAATGATATTCCTTTGTCTACTTTGATTGAGAATAATAATGAATCTATGGATGTGAATTTTGTTGGTAGGAATAATTTTGGTAACAACACGTATAGAGGGAATTTTAATCCTAGGCCTTATCCTAGTAATCCTTCTAATAATTATGGAAATTCCTACAACAACTCTTATGGAAATTTTAGTAAGATGCCCTCTGAATTTGAGAATAGTGTAGAATTTTAATGCTTTGCTTGAAGAGAAATTGCTTAAAGTTGATGATTTGGCTTGGAACGTTGATAGAATTTCTCTTCAGGCTGATTCTTTAAAGCTTAGATATATTCCTCCTAAGCATGATATCAATGAGTCTCTCAAAGCCATGAGAATTTCCATTGATGAGTGCATAGAAAGAACCGCTAGGATGCGTGCTACGAAAGATGCCTTTATTAAAGCGTGTTCTTCAATTCCTATGAAAATCAAGATGAAGATCTAAAAGTTATTAATGTGTCCCCTATTAAATCTTTATTTTGCAATATGAATCTTGATGAAACTCAATATGATCTTCCTTTACCTAGAAGGCGTTTCAAAAATTCGGAGTATTTAGATCTTGATGATGAAATTGATAAAAGTGGGATTAAAAAGAATAAAACCCTAGATGTTGCTAAACCCACTATATTGGATTTCAAGGAATTTAATTATGAAAGCTGCTCTTTAATTGATTGTATTTCCTTGTTGCAATCAATACTAAATTCTCCTCATGCTTATAGTCAAAATAAAGCCCTTACCGAACATTTCGTTGATGCCTTGATGCAATCTTATGAAGAAAAACTTGAGTTGAAAGTTTCTATCCCTAGAAAACTTTATGATGAGTGGGAACCTACTATTAAAATTAAAATTAAAGATCATGAGTTTTATGCTTTGTGTGATTTGGGTGCTAGTGTTTCCACTATTCCCAAAACTTTGTGCGAGAATATCGTAACCAGAACTTTTCCCCTTACTTCCCTCTTAAATCTCGGGACGAGATTTCTTGTAGTGGAGGAGAATTGTGACGCCCGGATAATTAGGCTACAGTAATTCCACGTTAATGATGCCACGTCACCTCGGTTACTTTTGTGAAACTCGCATTAGTTCAAAACCTATTCGAATTCCAATTTAAAATAAAGCAAACAACAAAAGTTTTCAAATATTTAAACTAAAATGTTCTGAGTGAACCAAATATTGCATAGGTAATTATGGTGGAGAAACCACACCTGTATAAAATTTTTAAAGGCTCTAAGATAATTAAAACAATAGTTAAGACAATTAAATAAATGCCTATTGAATTTTATAAAATATTAAACTATTTTATTTTGGGTTGAGAATTAAGGTGGCAATAGTATATTTATAAATACAAATTTAGGTGCTAGTGTTTATTTTTACAAAACTGTAATAAAAGGGAACTTAAAATAAAATAGAAAAAAACAAAAAGAAAGGACCCCCCTCTCTCCCTGGGCCAAGTGGCCCAGCTAGCCAGCAGCCAGGCCGGCCCACCTGCGTCGACTCCCCCTTCTCCTGTTCAATTCCCCTCCCCCCGTGGCAACGGCCGATGCCCGCCACGGCACTGGTCGGCGCGCTGGCGGCCATCCGCCGGCGCTGCCTTCCATATAAATCGCCCCACTCCCCTGGGGCGAACCCTAGCTGCTCCTCCCCACCCGCTCGCCGGATCCACCTCACCTCTCCTCTCCCCTCTCGCTTGATCTCAAGCTCAGCCGCTCGAGCTCGTCGCCATTGCTCGCCGTCGACGCGACCACCGACCCTCCCTCACCTCGGCGACGCGTTCGTCAGCCCCGCCATCGTCCCCTACGCCGCCTGCCACCTTGAGTTGGAGCTCGGAGCCCCTGCAGTTACGACGGCGACTTCATCTTCCTCCTCGGCCACCTCGGATCGCCGCCGCCGTTCGTCGTCATCGAGCCTTCCCCGCGCTCGCTAAGCACATCTCCAGGACCCCTGTGAGCATGTCCCTCCTTCCCCTCACTCCATGCGCTCGATTTTGAGCTCTAGCAATCAATTCGCTGTCGGCCGAAAGCTTGCTCCGCCGCTCACCTCGCCGTCGCGGCCACATCTCACGCCGCTGGCGTTTGAGCACATCGTCGTGCTCGACATCGTCGTAGGAGGCCGTAGCACCCACCAGCTCTTCCTCTCGTGCCCCCATGCTTCTTCCCATCGGTGTCGTGCTCCGGCCGTCGTTGCCGTCGACGCGGCACTCACCTCCAGCCACCCCCGGCTACTCCCACCACCCCTGTTAGATGCGGCTCGCTCCGCTCGTTCAAGCGAGCCCAAGCACGCCCGAAACCGTCGCCTGTGGCCCGTTTCCGGCGCGGTCCACGCGCCTCCGTCGTGTTTTTGGTCGTCGGTGGTGAACCACCGCCGCCCGCCGACGTGGCACACCTGGGCCCCACCCTTGCTTCACTGCTAGTGGGCCATGGGGGCCCTGTTGACTGGGCTGGCCCAGTCAACGTGCTGACTGGGCAGCCCAGTGGCACTAACATGCGGGCCCCACCACGTAATTAAGCTAATTAAAACGTTTTATAAATAAAAGTAATTAGTTTAACCTAAAACACTCACTAACACCCGGGGCCCACACCCCTAATTGATCCTGCTAGATTAGTTAATCCATTGTTAAGCCAACAGAGACTGACATGTGGGTCCCTGTGGCCCCACTGGTCAGTTTGACCTGGTCAGCCGTTCTGTTGAGTGCTGATGTAATCAGCATGTCATGCTGACGTCATTTTATCTTTTCTGTTTATATAAATAAATCCAGAATATGGTTTAATCTTTGAAAATTCATAGAAAATAAACCGTAACTCCGATGGAAATGTTTTCTATATGAAAGTTGCTCAGAAAAATCCAACGAATCGGAATATGCTGTTCGTTCACCTGTCAAATGCTTCTAACTATGTGAACATGGAACATTCCCCTCCGGTCGTCTGTCCGACACAGGTCCAGAACCGGGAATACATTCCCGGTTGAATTCCCCCTTCACCTTTATCGTGTAGCCATACGTTAGGTCACACCCGACACATCATATTGCCATGCTACTCTGTGATGCCTTGTTTGCTCTATATTTATTCTTTCTTCCCCCTCTTCTCTCCGGTAGACCCCGAGACCGATGATGCCCTTGTGATCGACTACGTCGACGACGACCCCTCCTTCTTGTCTGAGCAACCAGGAAAGCCCCCGCTTGATCACCAGATATCGCCTATTCTTCTCTATACTGCTTGAATTAATGTAGTGTATCATGTTACTGCTTTCAGTTAATCCTATACTGCTGCATAGCCTGTACTTGCTACTACTGTTGTTACCTTTACCTGCTATCCTACTGCTTAGTATAGGATGCTAGTGTTCCATCAGTGGCCCTACACTCTTGTCCGTCTGCCATGCTATACTACTGGGCCGTGATCACTTCGGGAGGTGATCACGGGCATATACAATATACTTTACACTGTTACATTACCTGTGATACTGTTCGGAGATGGGGGCTGAAGGGGCAGGTGGTTCCACCCAGGTAGTGGTGGGCCTGGGTTCCTGACGGCCCCCAACTGTTACTTTGTGGCGGAGCGACAGGGCAGGTTGAGACCACCTAGGAGAGAGGTGGGCCTGGCCCTGGTCAGCGTTCGCGAATAATTAACATGCTTAACGAGAACTGGGTATTTGATCTGAGTCTGGCTACTGGCCTATACGCACTAACCAACTACGCGGGAAAGATATGGTCACTCGACGTCGTGGTATCAGCCGAAGCCTTCGTGACGTCAACGACTGAGCGGCACGCGCCAGGTTGGACCGCGTAACGTGACTTCCTTTGTAATGGAGGTTGCTAGGTCTGCTCACCAGCCGCGTACGCAACATGCATGTGTGCAATGGGCGATGGGCCCAGACCCCTGCACGCATAGGATTTAGACCGGCGTGCTGACCACTCTGTTGTGCCTAGGTGGGGCTGCGATGTGTTGATCTTCCGAGGCCGGGCATGACCCAAGAAAGTGTGTCCGGCCAAATGGGATCAATTGTGTTGGGTTATGTGGTGCACCCCTGCAGGGAAGTTAATCTATTCGAATAGCCGTGATCTTCGGTAACAGGACGACTTGGAGTTGTACCTTGACCTTATGACAACTAGAACCGGATACTTAATAAAACACACCCTTCCAAGTGCCAGATACAACCCGGTGATCGCTCTCTAACAGGGCTACGAGGAAGGGATTGCCGGGTAGGATTATGCTATGCGATTCTACTTGGAGGACTTCAGTCTACTCTCTTGTATATGCTGCAAGACGGAGGCTGCCAGAAGCGTAGTCTTCGACAGGATTAGCTATCCCCCTCTTATTCTGGCATTCTGCAGTTCAGTCCACTGATATGGCCCTTTGCACATATACCCATGCATATGTAGTGTAGCTCCTTGCTTGTGAGTACTTTGGATGAGTACTCACGGTTGCCTTGTTCCCCCTTGTTCCCCTTTTCTTTACCCGATTGCTACGACCAGACGATGGAACCCAGGATCCAGACGTCACCATCGACGACGACTCCTACTACACCGGAGGTGCCTACTATTACATGCAGCCCGCTGACAACGACCAGGAGTAGTTTAGGAGGATCCCAGGCAGGAGGCATGGGCCTCTTTCGATCTGTATCTTAGTTTGTGCTAGCCATCTTATGGCAACTTGTTTAACATATGTCTGCACTCAGATATTGTTGCTTCCGCTGACTCGTCTATGATCGAGCACTTGTATTCGAGTCCTCGAGGCCCCTGGCTTGTATTATGATGCTTGTATGACTTATTTATGTTTTAGAGTTGTGTTGTGATATCTTCCCGTGAGTCCCTGATCTTGATCATACACATTTGCGTGCATGATTAGTGTACGATTGAATCGGGGGCGTCACAAGTTGGTATCATAGCCGACTGCCTGTAGGAATCCCCCTTCCACCCTCCTTGGCCGAAGTCGAGTCTAGACATTGCAAAAACTTTTACTAACATGGCTGTGTGTCTTACGGGCCCACGTCGCCATCGGGTGGTATTAGGATCTTTTGCTCCTCGTCTATACTCTGGGACTCTAAGCTCTCTTCTATTCGGATTAAATGATTTTGCTAAAATCTAACTTTAGGTTCTCGTAAATACTTCCTCCCAGAGAGCCCCTTCAGGCCAGATGATCGCCTGCTGCACCAGAAGATTCTGAAGACACTCTCTGATGCTTTCCCCGAGACCCTTGTGCCCTTCGCCATTGTGATCCCTACCACCGATAAATCTTTATCGATAACTACATACTTTTGTCGTTCATACGTTCATCCCCAGTTGCCCTTGTTATTACAAGGTGCCCTCAAATACTCTCCGATGTTCCAAGCATCCTTTATGCTTACTACCGCGCAGTTCCTTGCCGCATGAATACCCCTACGAATAATTCTTCACCCTTATCGAGGAACTATTCATTACTAGTTGATCATATGATCCACAAGGTACATTGATATGCTATCCGGTCTTTTGGTAATTCTCTGCCAGCTGTTGCTGTGCAAATACTTGTCTGCTTGCATTATGGTTGTGTTCCATATGTCTAGTAACATTCATTAGTATCCCTTGTCATCGTCATTTTCGGGCTTTGATCTGATATGTGGTGAATGCTCGCAATCCTCACTCAGATCATAGAATTCATCCTTCCGGCTCAGATGTCATTTAAAACGTGAGCTGGTTCTCGACCAATCAAATTGCCGTCGATTGTACCCCTAAGTCTGTTCAACCTATCCATTCTTAATCAGAGCGTCTGCTTCCAATCCTTCATTTTGGAAATCATAATCCCTTTGTTATCTAAGCATCGAATTATTTAGATGTTCTATAATTAGATGCCTTTGCATTGTTTCTTTATCTGATTATGTGCCGATGCTCACCTCAGCTCTACTATGGACCGTCAAATCCTTTGTGGGATTATTATTCGACATTCATATTTTACCGCCTTGTGAATCCTCCCTGATACATAATGCCTTTGGTAATTTGTATCCTCGCCTTTGGTCAAACATGCTCTGCTTCCGAGCTTGAGTTATTTACCCCTAAAGTTTGTGGTATATGTTTCTAAGAAGCCCCGACGGGTTGAGCCTATGCCTTCCTTAATATGTGTGAACTCGAAAGTTTTCACGAGTCATACTCTTCTGGTATTTTGCTAGATAAAATTTCAACATTACAACTTCTTCGAAAATGAGAAGTGAATGAAAGGTTATGCATTGGATAAGTGGGAGTCGACCTTGAACTTGGTGTTCATGCCCATGGACACGATGTAGATCTTTTAATGGGAGCTTCTTGTGATAATAATATTCCCCTTGTTATAGGTTCATCTTGTATCTATGTTTGGTCCTTTGCAGTCGTTGTTCCGACTGTGATTGATTCTCCTTTAATTCTATTTCTCGGGCAGGTTAAAGTACTTGCCTTCTGCAGATCAATACACCTGCCCAACCTCTATTTTGATCTACCTTCGAGTATTACCCCCTGGTATCTCAAGGATATCGACCGATTGCACTACATCTTATGCATTTCCGATGATGTAGTGCCTTTCCCCGTCATAGTCACTCTACGGGTTCTGGGTTGTCGTCAATCGAGAACACCGATTAGTGAATCGAATCACCCCTGTGATTCAGTACTCCTAGTACTTTGTGGTTGAGAAGTTTAATACTCCATCACATCATTCCTAGCCTGTTTGGCTATATCATTATTGTGCTAAATTTTAACTGTGCTACCGGGTCCTTAATTCTGGAGCACAACTTTCGATGATGAGCTAAGATTATATCGATTTCCTCGTATTATCGTTCCACCTTGAACGACAAGCTTGAATTCGAGTTTGTGTCCTACTCGTGGTCCCAAGGTCATTTCACTTCATCATTCCTTTGACTTGATGTCATCACCGACCGATTACATCTCCACGAAACCTCTCGACAGAATTTGTCATGATCATCATCAACATTTCGAGCTCCTCAAGGATATCAATTGAATTCCTGATGAGAAATACCATCCTTGCCCTCGATGATCTGTGTTATCATCGACCACTCGATTGCCTTCCGTTCAACACAAACTTGTTCGTGTTTTGTGTTATACCTTGAGATCCTTACTATCCAGCATTTGTTCTTCTTTACCTTGGAGTATTACCATCTTTTATGTCAAGAATGTCGTGAGAATTTCACCAACTCTTAAGAATTCTTGGTATGGTGATACTTCTCACCATCACCATTCTTTCTTGGGTCCTCGTGTTGATTCCAACCGGGGTACCAACAAGTGAGCGGCGCTGTTTGGGTTCTGCCCTTCT
This sequence comes from Aegilops umbellulata, assembly GCA_032464435.1. Taxonomy (NCBI): domain Eukaryota; kingdom Viridiplantae; phylum Streptophyta; class Magnoliopsida; order Poales; family Poaceae; genus Aegilops; species Aegilops umbellulata. The sequence continues at coordinate 310,824,739 of CP136060.1, forward strand.
AGCAACCCTCTTGCTTTGAAGTTAATGGTCGGCCGTTGTCGGTGTACTAGAGTAGGGGTACCCTAGTATCCCGAACTTGTGCACGGGCAGTCGCAGCGCCCCGCGGCAAGGCTTGCCGGGTGACCGCCAAGGTCCTCCGTGGTGAGCCATTCAAGAACAAAGTATTTAAGCCAAGGAGACAAGACCCCGGCAAGAGGAACTTGCCGGGAAGGCCACTCAAGGCACAAGACCCCGGCAAGAGAAGCTTGCCGGGAAGGCCACTCGAGGCACAAGACCCCGACAGGAGGAGCTTGCCGGGAAGGCCAACCAGGGCATCTCAAGGAACTTGCCGCGACGCGCCACGCGTCCCGGCAGGGTCCGGTGAGCGACAAGCTTCCGGACGCGACAAGACAATGGCCGCGGCAAGGCGCTTGTCGCGGCGAGCAGCCACTCTGTACCCACGCTCCAGCGCATCCACCAACGTGTCGCTCTGGGACCCTTCCAGGCGTACGTGGCGGGAGGCTGTGCAGCCAGGGGTACACTGTGGCAAGCGGCGCTGACAAGATCGCCATCGTGGCGAGCGGTGGCGTCCCTAACTGTCCCTTTTCTGCACTGTTTGGGCGACGTAGATAGGCATTTAATGCCTTTGTCCCCCGCCGTCAGGGTTAGGTATGATACACTGTGCAGGTAGCTGTACCAACCGCAACACCTTTTCCATTTTTGCCCTTGCCTACGTTGCCACCTGTCGGTGACCCCATGAGCATATAAAAGGAGGCCCATGCGCAATGTAGAGGGAGGGGGACGAACAGTAGAACACTCACGCTCGATCTCGTTAGCTGCTGGTGCGTACTGTAGCACTTAGCGCTCCCGAGCAAGAACTCAATACAAACCACAAAGCAGCAGTAGGAGTATTATCTCTCCGGAGAGCTCCGAAGCTGGGTAAACTGCTCGTGTGCCTCGCCTCGATCTGCTCTTCGTGCGACCTCTGCCCCCGCCGAACCGAAAGGGGCTCCGTCCCCATAGGTGCTCGCGGATCAGTCATCCCCGACATCTTTGGCGCCAGGTAGGGGGCGTCGAGGTTGTGCGAACCTGATCCGGCGTTCACACGAGTTAGATCTTCAACATCTTCATCGACATGCCGCCGAAGAAGAAGGCTTCGGAGGCGGCTGCTCCGTCCGCGACAGACCCACCGCCGCCGGAGCAAACGGCTGGTGGGGAAGACGCCGGCGGAAGAACGGGCGTCGACGAGGGAGCCCACGGTGCCGCCAGGTCCAAGGACAAGGCTGCGCTGCCCGTCGGCGGCGTAGCAGGCTCCCATGACGACCGGGCGTCCGTGGACGCTCCGCGCCCATCTCAGGAGGCGCGGGACCGGCAGCGTCATGGTACTCACGGTACCATACGTTTGCTGGACCCAAATCGAGCTGGCGGATCTCGGGATGCTCAAGGCCAGCATGCGTGCCAACGTGCTGGCGCGAGCGAGGCACGGTCACCTGGACGGAATACTGCTCCTTCTAACATCGTTGGAAGTCCGAGCATATCCCGCTCCTCGCACCGTTCGCCACCGCTACCCGCCACTCCAGCAGAAGCTTTGGCGCGAGCTCAACTGCTCCTAGATTTCCTTCCAATGCCAGACAAGATCGACGACTGGAGGGCCACAATTCAGAGTCTCATCGGCTTCGCCAACGGCGACACTCCACGGCAGCCGACTACATCGCAGCCGCGGCAAGCCAGCCAAGTGCGAGCCGATGGCGACAAGACCGGTGGGGGCACAACCACTATGCACTCTCTGCCCCATAGGCCAAGATCGCCGACTCGCCGGGTCCACCGCGACAGCGACTCCACCGCTTCATCAGATCCGCGAGCTCGCCGCGATCAGCGCCAAGTTCTTCACGAACGACAGCAAGAAGACGCTCGTACTCGCATCGAGCGCCGAAGAGAAGCGCATCGTCAATCAGACCGGCGTGCTGGGCCCACTATCGACATGCATGCGCCAGGGGAACCAGGCGACCTGCCGTATGCGGTAGGTTGCCCTGCGTTTACTCGTGAGCTGCGGCAACTCCAGTGGCCCAGCACGAAGAATTTCAAGCCAGACGTACCGGAGAAGTACGACGGCAGGTTGCATCTGTCGGAGTTCCTCAGCATCTACACCATCGCTGTGCAAGCTGCCGGGGGGCGAGACGACAAGATCCTTGCCAACTACTTCCCGCTGGTGCTCAAGCCCAATGTCAGGTCCTGGCTCATGCACTTGCCGGAAAACTCCATATCTTCCTGGGCAGACCTATGCCATCAGTTTGTCGGCGCCTTTACAGGCGGCCACAAACCTCATGGCCAGGAGAGTGACCTTCACCTGCTTGCCCAGAAGGAAGGAGAGCCCTTGCGCAAGTACATCCAGAGATTCATCCAAGTGCAACACAACATCCCGGATGTCCACCCTGCCGCGGTCATCAGCGCGTTCCACCAGAACGTGCGTAACCGCAGGATGCGGGAGGAGATGGCGATGTGCAAGATCAAAGGCGTCAGCGAGCTGTATACCCTGGCCGACAAGTGTGCACGTGCTGAGGAAGGGAGGAAACTCCCCGGAGAGGATGCAGGAGCAGGAGGATCTGACAGCGAGGATACTGCCCCGGCAAATAAAAACCGGCGGCGGAACAACAGGAAGAAGAAAGGCAAAGACGTGCTAGTTGTTGAGCAGTCCGGCAACGACGGTGGCGCCAAGAAAGCCAAAGATGGTAGCCCCGGCAAGGAGGTTGCCGCATGCACCAAATGCCAGGCTGTGGCGGCCGCTGACAAGTAGGACGGCACCAACAAACAGTACTGCAAGATCCACCGCACCAAGGGCCATGACCTCCAGAGCTGCAAGAAGGTCGAGCAGCTTGTCGAGCTGCAAAAGGCCGAGTATGAGCGACGCGACAAGGAGAAAGCCCAAGGAGGTGCTGGAGGATCCGGTACGAAGCACACCGGCCGGGGAGGACGCCGCGGCAAGGCCAAGCAGCGGCAAGGAGACAGACCTCCCCGCGGCCGCGACAAGGATGAAGATGACGACGACGACGAAGACATGGATGATGACGAGACCCGTGAGCGGGAGTTCCAGAAAGCCACAGAGGTCTTGTGCATTGACGGCGGTGCTTCTCTGCATACTTCACACCGCCAACTCAAGCAGTGGGTACGGGAAGTCAATGCGGCAGAACCACCCGTTGAGTCACGCAAGCTTCTAAAATGGTCTAGCACGCCTATCATCTTTGATATTGAGGACCACCCTGATCGCACAACTGCGGTCGGGTGCTTGCCGATGTTGGTCTAACCAACTATCCGCAACCTCAAGGTCACTAAGATGCTAGTTGACGGTGGGGCCGGCTTGAACCTGATCTCCTCCGCTGTGCTCCGGAAACTCCAAGTCCCTGACAGCGAGCTCGAAGAGACCGGCACATTCCAAGGAATCAACCCGGGAAGGAGCAAGCCGAAGGGGAAGATCACGCTGCCGGTGACATTTGGAAGGAGTTGAACTTCAGGACTAAGAGGATCACTTTTGACGTTGCCGATTTTCCATTGCCTTACAATGGGATTCTCGGCCGTCTAGCGCTCGCCAAGTTCATGGCGGCCTCTCACTACGCGTACAACATGCTGAAGATGCCAGGCCCGATAAGTGTCATCTCTGTCGTTGGCGACAAGAAGGATGCTCTTATCTGTGCCGACAAGATCTACCGGGAAGCAGCAGCCGCAACGGATCGCGAGACACTTGCCGCTGAAGCTCCCGGGGGGAAGAAGAAGACCAAGTACGGCAAGAGTTCTGATGCCCACTCCGGCAAGCGCACCTCTTCGGAGTGCTGCGCTACCGTCGAGGACGCACCATCGAGCTCCACCGGCAAGTGTAAGAAGACGATGGCAGCTCCGCCAGCGACCAAGAAGGTGTCCGCCAAGGAGGACGGCACTGGTGGTACCTTCACCATCAGTGCCACTCTCGACCCTAAATAGGAAAGCGCGCTCATTGCTTTCCTGCGGGCGAATGTCGATGTGTTTGCGTGGCAACCGTCTGACATCTCCGGTGTTCCCAGGAAAGTAATTGAGCACCACCTTGCCGTCTGTCCTCATGCGTGGCCCGTCAAGCAGAAAGTCAGAAAGCAAGCAGTGGAGCGCCAAGAATTCATCACAGAAGAGATCAAGAAGTTGGAAGCAGCAGGCCTTGTCAGAGGAGTGCTCCATCCTACGTGGTTGGCCAATCCTGTAGTCGTGCGCAAGGCAAAGGGAAATGGAGGCTTTGTATCGACTTTACCGATGTCAATAAAGCTTGTCCCAAAGACCCATTTCCCTTGCCGTGCATCGACCAGATTGTTGACTCCACGGCCGGATGTGACTTGCTTTCATTTCTTGACGCATACTCAGGATATCATCAGATCTTCATGGCAGAAGAAGATGAGGAGAAGACCGCATTCATCACTCCATGTGGCACGTACTGTTTCATACGGATGCCTTTCGGTTTGAAGAATGCTGGTTCAAGATTTGCAAGAGTAGTCCATACCGCTTTTGAGCCACAAATACACAGAAATGTGGAAGCCTACATGGATGACATAGTGGTCAAGAGCAGGGACAAAGCAACTCTGATTCAAGATTTAGAAGAGACTTTTGCAAATCTGCGCAAGATCAGCCTCAAGCTCAACCCCGAGAAGTGCGTGTTTGGAGTCCCTTCCGGCAAGCTTCTCGGGTTCTTCGTGTCTCAGCGGGGAATTGAAGCCAATCCCGACAAGATCAAGGCCATTGAGCAGATCGAAGCACCAAAGCGCGTCAAGGATGTACGGAGACTTGCCGGCTGCGTGGCGGCTCTCAGCAGGTTTATCTCTAAGTCTGCTGAGCGCGCCCTGCCGTTTTTCAAAATTTTGAAAAAGGCAGGTCCAATGAAATGGACTCCAGAAGCGGAGGTTGCGCTGCAGGACTTGAAGAGATACCTGTCCTCCACTCAATACTTGTCGCACCTAAGCCACAAGAGAAGTTGCTGCTGTATCTGGCGGCAACCAATCAAGTGGTTAGTGCTGCGTTAGTAGCGGAGAGGGAGGCTGATGATGAGCCAGCGACCGCGGCAAGCACATCCAGCAACAAGCAGGGGGCTTCCCCGACAAGCTCTGGTCCCGACAAAGATGGATCTGCGCAGATGTGCGAAGTGATACAGCAGAAGAAAATGGTGCAGCGCCCAGTCTACTTTGTCAGTTCCCTTCTGCAGGGGCTAGGTCAAGGTACTCTGGTGTGCAGAAATTGCTTTTCGGCCTTCTCATGGCCTCGAGAAAGCTGCGCCATTACTTCCAAGCACATGAGATAACAGTTGTCACTCGTTTTCCGCTGAAGAGGATACTGCAGAATCCAGAAGCAACAGGCAGGATTGTTGAGTGGGCACTGGAACTGTCAAGCTTTGGCCTCAAGTTTGAGAGCACTTCAACTATCCAAAGCAGAGCATTGGCAGAATTCATAGCAGAGTGGACGCCAACACCAGATGAAGAAATTCCAGAAACGAGCATCCCCGTCAAGGAAGCAAGCAAAGAGTGGCTGATGTACTTTGATGGTGCTTTCTCGCTGCAAGGCGCCGGTGCTGGCGTGCTGCTTGTCGCACCCACCGGAGAGCACCTTAAGTACGTAGTCCAGATGCACTTTCCCAAGGAGCAAGCAACAAACAATATTGCAGAGTATGAAGGATTGCTTGCCGGTCTCAGGATCGCGACAGACCTTGGGATCAAGAAGCTCATTATCAGGGGTGACTCGCAGCTTGTCGTCCGCCAAGTGAATAAGAGTTATCAGAGTCCGTTGATGGAAGCTTACGTTGATGAAGTGAGGAAGCTAGAAGAGCACTTTGTCGGCCTAGAGATGGAACATGTTCCAAGAGCTCAAAACGACATTGCCGATGGCCTGTCAAAGTGCGCAACACTTAAGTTACCTGTGGAACCAGGGATCTTTGTGCTCAAGCTGACTCAACCGTCCGTGACGCCATCAACTGGTCAGAGCAAGAAGAGAAAGTTAAATTCTGGTGACTATTTTCCGGCAGAGCTTCCCGAAGCCGCCGCCAAAAAGGTCCCCAAGATCAACGCCAAGAGTGCTGGGGAGCAGTCTGCTCCGGCAAACCCCAGGGTTTGTTCCGTTGAAGCAGACGCTCCCGACAAGTTTTGCTCCGGCAAGCTTGTCGGGGAACGTCAAGCTCCGGCTGAGCCACAGTTTCTCGCCATAGAAGCGGATGTTCCCACAACAGCAGATGTGCCTTTAGTCCTTGTTGTCGAGCCACAAGCTCCAGCATGGGCACAACAGATCGTCCGTTTCCTCCAGATAGGAGAACTTCCCGAAGAGCAAGAAGAAGCGGAAAGAGTAGCCCGACAGTCAAGTATGTACCAGTTTGTCGACAACGCACTGTACAGAAGAAGACTCAACGGTGTGAAATTGAAGTGTATTCACCGGGAAGATGGACAGAAGCTGTTGGCATAGATACATGGAGGCATATGTGGTCACCACATTGGCGCAATAGCGCTTGCCGGCAAAGCTTTCCGGCAAGGTTTCTTTTGGCCGACAGCCCTCCAGGATGCAACTGCACAAGTAACCAAGTGTGAAGCGTGCCAGTTTCATTCCAAGCAGATACACCAGCCAGCTCAAGCTCTCCCGACGATCCCTTTATCCTAGCCATTTTCGGTCCGGGGGCTCGACATCCTCGGCCCCTTCCCCCGAGCAGTCGGGGGCTTTGAGTACTTGTACGTTGCGATCGACAAGTTCACAAAGTGGCCGGAAGTGGAAGCAGTGAGGAAGGTGATAGCACAGTCAACAGTCAAGTTCTTCAGGTCGATTGTTTGCCGCTTCGGGATCCCTAACAGGATCATCACCGACAACGGTACGCAATTCACGAGCCGCACCTTCATGCAGTACGTCCAAGATCTTGGCGCCAAGGTCTGCTTTGCTTCTGTTGCTCACCCCAGGAGCAACGGTCAAGCGGAGAGGGCAAATGCTGAAATGCTGCGTGGACTCAAGACCAGGACTTTCGACAGGCTGCACGGGTGCGGAAGAAACTAGATTGAGGAGCTGCCGGTGGTTCTTTGGTCGATCAGGACGACGCCAAATCGAGCCACTGGCCAGACACCTTTCGCTCTAGTCTATGGAGCAGAGGCAGTTCTCCCCATGGAACTCGTATACGGGTTGCCTCGAGTGCTCGCTTATGATGAGCTTGAGCAAGAGCAGCTGCGACAAGATGACGCGCTGCTCCTTGAGGAAGACCGTCTTCAGGCTGCTGTATGAGCTGCTCGCTACCATAGCCGCAAAGTTAACGCTAGAAGTCTCGAGGAAGGCGACCTTGTTCTTCGGCGCGTTTAGTCCGCCAAGAATTCCAACAAGTTGACGCCGAAGTGGGAAGGCCCTTACCGGGTGAAAGGAGTCACTAGGCCTGGCGCTGTCCGCCTTGAGACCGAAGATGGCATTCCGGTGAGCAACTCCTGGAACATCGAGCATCTTCGTAAGTTTTACCCGTAAGGCACGGTTGCCGGACCCTATTCCGGCAACCACCTTTTGTACAAGTCTTGCCGCTGTTGCATGTAATCCTTTGTACAAAGCCAGGCGCAGACCCTGAGCATAGATGAAGCACTGGCGCCCTAAGTTATAGCATGCATGCTAGATCGAGTCTCGTCCTTGGTTAGGGTTGACAGTGCTTAGCAGCGGCTAACCCCTAACTTAGAGGTCGAGTATGCGTCCCTTTGTCGTTCTTTCGTTTCCCTTGGTTCACAGGGCTCGCATATCCTGACCGGACCACTTGAGGACGAAAAGGAGAAGAAGGACGGACCAACATCTGGACCCCAGCAAGCCAGTGTTACCGGAGGCTGCAAGTACAAAGATTAACCCACGGCGAACCAGAGTTGCCGGGGGCTGCAATCTCAGATAAGTTTTTCATCCCTTATCATGCATTCTCTTATGGACTGAGGTATGCGAAACCTCGTTTCTTCCTAAAAGCTACCGTGCTCCCATGACTCTAGGCCCTAGGGCTCGTTCCTGGGGCCAGGTTCGGTCGTAGTCGCGGCAGCAAAGGGACCAAACGAGGAGCCCGAACCTGCCTCCTCCCTGCCTCCGCCAAAAGCGTGAGAAAGGTCAAGCGACGTGGGAAGATGGCAGGGCCTGCTGCCGAGAAAAAAGTGTCTATCTTAAAGATATCAAGGATTTGCTCCTTGACGTGGGTTCCACCCGCAAGACAAGTGACCCGGCAAGCATCCCCTTTTCACTAAAAAAACATTCCACTCAGGTACAGTTCATAGAGAATGAAAAACATGAATGATGGGATTACAAGTTTTAAATGCAGCTAAGGCCCGAGGGCTTACAAATTAAAAAGAGATAAGGTGCCCGTAATCCCTTTCTTGTCCCTCTCTTCAGGAGGTAGGTCAAGCAGGCGAAAAGGGCAAAAGGGGCGCCTAGGCGAGCTACAGGTGGCAGAAGACACCAAGAGAACATCTCGGTGGTCGTCCAAAGGCTGGATGGTGATGGCGGCGCCGGTGGCAGGGCTCGAAGACGAGGCAGCGGGACGTCAGCACGCTGTTGAGGGCGTCGCGCCCATGTACTCCAAGTTGACGGCCTTGCCGCCCGCCCTCTTCCTCTTCCGTAGCCTCCCTACGCCAGCCGCCGAAGGAGACGACCCCGAGAAGCTCAAGGAGCCGGCGACACGGATGATGGGGTCGCCGGTGCCGCACGGAGCGACGCCCGACACCTAGTCGGACCCGTCATCCTGCCGCCCGCTACCCCCATCGTCGCTGCCGCTGTCCCCCTCGTCACTCTCGCTCGAGGAGGAGTCTTCGCTATCAGAGGAGCTCTCCACACAGCACCTTGCCCGAGTTCCGAAGCACCTGAAGACCTTGACGAAGAGGAGACAGCCCTCCATCAGCTTAAAATGGAGGGTGAGCCCCTCCGACAGGCGGTGGATACGGGCGAATGTCTTCCACCCTCGACCAAGATACATCACATTAGGGGCCGGGAAGTCAACGCGGACTCGCGTACCGCTGATTCCACAGCGCCTCATGTGCAGCCTCAGTGTCTCGGGCGGATCCAACTCCATCTCGCTCGCAAATGGAGTCGGGAGACGAAGGCGACGACGAGGCGGCAGACGCAGCCTGACAAAGAACTCGCAAGGGTCGTCCCCAATATGGCCCGCCATGGGAAGAGGAACCGCTGGTGGAGGCAAGGCCGGCGAGCCGCCTCGTCCACCTCTTCCCCGAGCGCCTCGGCCTCGCCCTCGACCTCGCCCGTGGCCTCGCCCCCTCCCTCTTCCCCTTACGGCTGGCTTTGCCACCACGGGTGCAGGAGAAGGAGGGACGCGTTGTCTAGCGGCGACCCTCGCCGCCACCGTTGAAGGACCAGGGTTCCCTTTCTCCATGGCGAATGAGAGAGAGGGGAGAAGAAGCTGAAGGAGAGGAGAGATGAAAGAATGCGGACCTCCGTTCCCCCCCGCTCCTTATAAAGGAACAGGGTGGGGGCTCGGCCGCCCCGCTCAGCTAATCAAGACACGGAAGGAGCAGAGAACTAGGACCGGCCCGCTGCCTCGACCCACGACGGCCCGGTTCCCCACCTCCACCGTTCGCCACCCCAAGCGCATGGAAGCCGCGTGGCAGGCGTGCAGAGCCGAGGCGACGGATGAGGCAACCTCTCCTCACCCCGTGATCGAGGGGAGTGGACGCCTCGAAAACCACGCCTCTGCCCCTGTTTCCCCTGCTTATAAGGAGAGAGGGGGTGGACGGTCCGCCTTTCCGAATAAAGAACCACCCACGATCTCTCCCACGACGCCGCAATCGACGCGTGCCGTTCGGGGAGGGCGCGGTGGATACGGAGTAAGATGCGGCATGATCCAGGCCGCGCGTGCCCGTGCCCTGTTTTGGGCCTGGCCCAACAGCGCTCGGCACCGTGTATGGCCCAGGCCCGGGGGCTCCTGTCGGTGTACTAGAGTAGGGGTACCCTAGTATCCCGAACTTGTGCACGGGCAGTCGCAGCGCCCCGCGGCAAGGCTTGCCGGGTGATCGCCAAGGTCCTCCGTGGTTCCTTTGGAGCCATTCAAGAACAAAGTATTTAAGCCAAGGAGACAAGACCCCGGCAAGAGGAACTTGCCGGGAAGGCCACTCAAGGCACAAGACCCCGGCAAGAGAAGCTTGCCGGGAAGGCCACTCAAGGCACAAGACCCCGGCAAGAGGAGCTTGCCGGGAAGGCCAACCAGGGCATCTCAAGGAACTTGCCGCGGTGCGCCACGCGTCCCGGCAGGGTCCGGTGAGCGACAAGCTTCCGGACGCGACAAGACAACGGCCGCGGCAAGGCGCTTGCCGCGGCGAGCAGCCACTCTGTACCCACGCTCCAGCGCATCCACCAATGTGTCGCTCTGGGACCCTTCCAGGCGTACGTGGCGGGAGGCTGTGCAGCCAGGGGTACACTGTGGCAAGCGGTGTTGACAAGATCGCCATCGTGGCGAGCGGTGGTTTCCCTAACGGTCCCTTTTCTACACTGTTTGGGCGACGTAGATAGGCATTTAATGCCTTTGTCCCCCTCCGTTAGGGTTAGGTATGATACACTGTGCAGGTAGCTGTACCAAACGCAACACCTTTTCCATTTTTGCCCTTGCCTACGTTGCCACCTGTCGGTGACCCCTTGAGCATATAAAAGGAGGCCCATGCGCAACATAGAGGGAGGGGGACGAACAGTAGAACACTCACGCTCGGTCTCGTTAGTTGCTGGTGCGTACTGTAGCACTTAGCGCTCCCGAGCAAGAACTCAATACAAACCACAAAGCAGCAGTAGGAGTATTATCTCTCCGGAGAGCTCCAAAGCTGGGTAAACTGCTCGTGTGCCTCGCCTCGATCTGCTCTTCGTGCGACCTCCGCCCCCCGCCGAACTGAAAGGGGCTCCGTCCCCATAGGTGCTCGCGGATCAGTCATCCCCGAAAACCGTTCATTCTTAGACTATTGATTATTGAATCACCATTCCGACATTGGTTGTGCAACCCAGCCCATATTTCGGTGCACCTTTCAACCAATGTTTAATTGTGTATGTTTTCCTCGAGCATACATCTTTATACCATTTGATCCGACTAATGTTATCTCCTTGTTCACATAACTGTGGAAAACCACCTTTTTGGAAATCTCAAGGATTGTCGCGGAGTCCATCAGCCACCTCTTCATCCTCTCCTTGATTTTAATGATGAACTCTTGTTTCGGAACTCGCTACCATAGTACATTTCCCGAGAATCTTACAATGTCGTCTCGTCAATTGTGTTGCACCTTTTCTTCTCAGGCATCCTGAGTCTGAGGTATCCTGACACCAATCAGATCTAAATCTTGGTCAGATATGATGGTTGGAACATATTTCCAAGAGTTATAAATGTTGGTCTTTATACGGCCCGGTAAGGTGATGTCATGCCTAGCACACCTGGCCGAATGAACTAGTTTCCTTTTTAGCAGGGTTAGCGATTCTTCCATGAGGAAATCATAAGACTTATTCTATAAGTTGTTCCTGATGGATCCTTTGTGTGTCAAAAATCTGACCCTTACTTGATGACCATGTCAATGCTATCTCGAGGCATGTCTGTGGTACTCCGATTTTTAACAAAAACATTTGAAGCCCAATGCTAAATGTTTCTTGCTCAATTACCCCAAACACCGTTGTATGGGTAATGTCATGAAATTTCTCTCCCCTTACCTAAAGGGTTTTCTACATGATATCCTGCCACGGAGACCATGCTCTGCTTGTCCTTGGGAAGGATATATCCCTGAATTATGTGACTAAAACACATTTTTCCTTTCCATCGCCTGATCAATCTGATAATCATGTCCTTTCCATTGTTTGGTTTAACCTTTCTTGAGGTCTATATAATCTAAGCAGTATTATTCTATTGCTTATGTAAACACCTCGGTGTACAACTCAGCAAGACCCTGTTACCATTGTTGATGACATTTCGGTAACCACCAATGGACGAGAACTTTGCCTATTGGTCCGCCTCATTCAACGAGCAGGAAAATGGTTCTCTTCATCCCTCGCCCTTGGTATCGACGTTGTTGCCGACATAATCGACGGGCTATCCTCTGACATGCCTTGCTTACATGATCGTGCAAGATGTCATCGCCCTTCCTACTTTTAACCCACATGGTGGGCCCATAACCCACAGTTTCACAGGATCGAAACCTAACTCTCCTGTACACCCATGTTGCCAAAGTTATTCTTCGTTCTTGATTTCGTATGTAATTCATGGGTCATCTTCCTAGTAATCTACTTTGGTATCAGACGAAATACTTATCCCTATTTATTGAACCCCTTTCACGCCCTGTTTCAGGCATCGAACAATTGCCTGCCCGCTCGAAACTTCCCATGATACCTCCTTACTTTGCTCTCGATATTTCCTTAAGTTTTGAATTTGAGAGTTACTTTCCGCCACCTTTGCCCTGATGTTATCTACTAGATAAACAAACATTGTAGCGGTCCGTTCTTCCGTAATACCCCATTATCCTTTCGTAAGTATGATGGAGTTCCCGAAGGAAGACAACTTCATCATGATGCATTGGAACAAAGAATTGAAGACATCAACGAAAGGGATTAACTTCTTCGAGAAGATCCGTTAGAATATCATAACCAGAACTTTTCCCCTTACTCCCCTCTTAAATCTCGGGACGAGATTTCTTGTAGTGGAGGAGAATTGTGACGCCCGGGTAATTAGGCTACAGTAATTCCACGTTAATGATGCCACGTCACCTCGGTTACTTTTGTGAAACTCGCATTAGTTCAAAACTGATTCGAATTCCAATTTAAAATAAAGCAAACAACAAAAGTTTTCAAATATTTAAACTAAAATGTTCTGAGTGAACCAAATATTGCATAGGTAATCATGGTGGAGAAACCACACCTGTATAAAATGTTTAAAGGCTCTAAGATAATTAAAACAGTAGTTAAGACAATTAAATAAATGCCTATTGAATTTTATAAAATATTAAACTATTTTATTTTGGGTTGAGAATTAAGGTGGCAGTAGTATATTTATAAATACAAATTTAGGTGCTAGTGTTTATTTTTACAAAACTGTAATAAAAGGGAACTTAAAATAAAATAGAAAAAAAACAAAAATAAAGGACCCCCCGTCTCTCCCTGGGCCAAGTGGCCCAGCTAGCCAACAGCCAGGCCGGCCCACCCGCGCTGACTCCCCCTTCCCCTGTTCAATCCCCCTCCCCCATGGCAACGGTCGATGCCCGCCACGGCACTAGTCGGCGCGGTGGCGGCCATCCGCCGGCGCTGCCTTCCATATAAATCGCCCCCACTCCCTTGGGGTGAACCCTAGCTGCTCCTCTCCACCCCCTCGCTGGATCCACCTCACCTCTCCTCTATCCTCTCGCTCGATCTCGAGCTCAGCCGCTCGAGCTCGTCGCCACTACTCGCCGTCGACGCGACCACCGACCCTCCCTCACCTCGGCGACGTGTTCACCAGCCCCGCCGTCGCCCCCTACGCCGCCTGCCACCTTGAGTTGGAGCTCGGAGCCCCTGCAGTGACAACGACAACTTCATCTTCCTCCTCGGCCACCTCGGATCGCCTCCGCCGTTCGTCGTCATCGAGCCTTCCCCGCTAAGCACATCTGCAGGACCCCTGTGAGCATCTCTCTCCTTCCCCTCACTCCACACGCTCGATTTTGAGCTCTAGCAATCGATTCACTGTCGGCCGAAAGCTTGCTCCGCCGCTCACCTCGCCGTCGCGGCCACATCTCACGCCGTTGGCGTCTGAGCACATCGTCGTGCTCAACGTCGTTGTAGGAGGCCGTAGCACCTACCAGCTCTTTCCCTCGTGCCCCCATGCTTCTTCCCGTCGATGTACTGCTCCGGTCGCCGCTGCCATCGACGCGACACTCACCTCCGGCCACCCCCCGTCTACTCCTACCACCCCAGTTAGATGCGGCTCGCTCCGCTCGTTTAGGCGAGCCCAAGCACGCCCGAAACCGTCGCCTGTGGACCATTTCTGAGCGCGGTCCGCGCGCCTCCGTCGTGTTTTTGGTCGTCGGCGGTGAACCACCGCCGCCCGCCGACGTGGCACACCAGGGCCCCACCCTTGCTTCACTGCCAGTGGCCCATGGGGGCCCCATTGACTGGGTTGGCCCAGTCAACATGCTGGCTGGGCAGCCCAGTGGCACTGACATGCGGGCCCCACCACGTAATTAAGCTAATTCAAACGTTTTATAAATAAAAGTAATTAGTTTAACCTAAAACACTCACTGACACCCGGGGCCCACACCCTAATTGATCTTGCTAGATTAGTTAATCCATTGTTAAGCCAACGGAGACTGACATGTGGGTCCCAGTGGCCCCACTGGTCAGTTTGACCTGGTCAGCCGTTCTGTTGACTGCTGACGTCATCAGGACGTCATGCTGACATCATTTTATCTTTTCTGTTTATATAAATAAATCCAGAATATGGTTTAATCTTTGAAAATTCATAGAAAATAAACCGTAACTCTGGTGGTAATGTTTTCTATATGAAAGTTGCTCAGAAAAATCCAATGAATCGGAATATGCGGTCCGTTCACCTGTCAAATGCCTCTAACTATCTGAACATGGAACATTGCCCTCCGGTCGTCTGTCCGACACAGGTCCGGAACCGGGAATACATTCCCGGTTGAATTCCCCCTTCACCTTTATCGTGTAGCCATACGTTAGGTCACACCCGGCACATCATATTGCCATGTTACTCTGTGATGCCTTGTTTGCTCTATATTTATTGTTTCTTCCCCCTCTTCTTTCTGGTAGACCCCGAGACCGATGATGCCCCTGTGATCGACTACGTCGACGACGACCCCTCCTTGTCTGAGCAACCAGGCAAGCCCCCCTTGATCACCAGATATCGCCTATTCTTCTCTATACTGCTTGCATTAGAGTAGTGTAGCATGTTATTGCTTTCAGTTAATCCTATACTGCTGCATAGCCTGTCCTTGCTACTATTGTTGTTACCTTTACCTGCTATCCTACTGCTTAGTATAGGATGCTAGTGTTCCATCAGTGGCCCTACACTCTTGTCCGTCTGCCATGCTATACTAATGGGCTGTGATCACTTCGGGAGGTGATCACAGGCATATACGATATACTTTACACTATTACATTACCTGTGATACTGTTCGGAGATGGGGGATGAAGGGGCAGGTGGTTCCACCCAGGTAGTGGTGGGCCTGGGTTCCCGACGGGCCCCGACTGTTACTTTGTGGCGGAGCGACAGGGAAGGTTGAGACCACCCAGGAGAGAGGTGGGCCTGGCCCTGGTCGGCGTTCGCGGATACTTAACACGCTTAACGAGATCTGGGTATTTGATCTGAGTCTGGCTACTGGCCTATACGCACTAACCAACTACGCGGGAAAGATATGGGCACTCGACGTCATGGTATCAGCCGAAGCCTTCGTGACGTCAGCGACTGAGCGGTGCCCGCCGGTTTGGACCGCGTAACGTGAACTCCTTTGTAATGGAGGCTGCTAGGTCTGCTCACCGGCCGCGTACGCAACGTGCAGGTGTGCAATGGGCGATGGGCCCAGACCCCTGCGTGCATAGGATTTAGACCGGCGTGCTGACCTCTCTGTTGTGCCTAGGTGGGGCTACGACGTGTTGATCTTCCGAGGCCGGGCATGACCCAAGAAAGTGTGTCCGGCCAAATGGGATCAAGCGTGTTGGGTTATGTGGTGCACCCATGCAGGGAAGTTAATCTATTCGAATAGTCGTGATCTTCGGTAACAGGACGACTTGGAGTTGTACCTTGACCTTATGACAACTAGAACCGGATACTTAATAAAACACACCCTTCCAAGTGCCAGATACAACCCGGTGATCGCTGTCTAACAGGGCTACGAGGAGGGGATTGTCGGGTAGGATTATGCTATGCGATGCTACTTGGGGGCCTTCAGTCTACTCTCTTCTATATGCTACAAGACGGAGGCTGCCATAAGCGTAGTCTTCGACAAGATTAGCTATCCCACTCTTATTCTGGCATTCTGCAGTTTAGTCCACTGATATGGCCCTTTACACATATACCCATGCATATGTAGTGTAGCTCCTTGCTTGCGAGTACTCTGGATGAGTACTCACGGTTGCCTTGTCCCCCCTTTTCCCCTTTTCTTTAACCGATTGCTGCGACCAGACGATGGAGCCCAGGATCCAGACGTCACCGTCGACGATGACTCCTACTACACCGGAGGTGCCTACTACTACATGCAGCCCGCTGATGACGACCAGGAGTAGTTTAGGAGGATCTCGGGCAGGAGGTCTGCGCCTCTTTCGATCTGTATCTCAGTTTGTGCTAGCCATCTTATGGCTACTTGTTTAACATATGTCTGTACTCAGATATTGTTGCTTCCGCTGATTCGTCTATGATCGAGCACTTGTATTCGAGCCCTCGAGGCCCCTGGCTTGTATTATGATGCTTGTATGACTTATTTATGTTTTAGAGTTGTGTTGTGATATCTTCCCGTGAGTCCCTGATCTTGATCGTACACATTTGCGTGCATGATTAGTGTACGATTGAATCGGGGGCGTCACAAACTCCCCCCGCCCCGCTCTTAACCCCCACCCGCTCGTGACGGCGCGGTAGTACCACATGTCTTTGCGATAGTACCACCCGGGCGGAAGTACCGCTCGCTGGGTGGTAGTACCGCTCTTCTAGCGGCAGTAAAAAAACTACTGCTGCGATGGAAGCGGTAGTACCGTGCCTAGGATGCATCTGTGCACGCACAGAGCAACCCACCTCCTGCGGTAGTACCGTGGCTTGCCAGGTAGTACCGTACCCCCAAGAAAGTGCAAGTTTCACAAAAAGAGAGGAACACAACCTTTGCAATGCAACCTTCAAGCAACCGGGCACACAATAGAGCTAACACACGAGGCAACTCAAACACAAGCTCGGCTCGAAGAAAAAAGGCAAAAGACAACAAGGACCAAACACGAGACACAACCTCTCCATAGAGAGGGCGGTGGCCGGAGCCACCTATGTTTGAGTTGATTGGTATGGCACCGCGAAGTATTATCCTTGGGCCCATGACCAAAACTTGTCTTTGAAGCACAAGTACCATAGAAAGTGGCTAATGTGAAAGAGTTGATCAATTTATGCATAATAGGGGGAGGGAGAGTTCATTGAGAGAACAACACTCCCCCTATGTCCATGCCTACACCTAAACAAGACATCAAGATGAGTATGGTGGGGTGTGCAAGGGTTCATGCCACATTGCTCGAATCAATGATATTTAGCTCATGCCTTACTCATGAAATCTTGCTTCATCCAAGGGCTTCATGAAGATATCTGCAAGGTTATCATGAGTGTTGACATAGTTGAGCTCGATCTGCCCTCGCCTAATGTGATCCCGGATGAAGTGACACTGCATCTCAATATGCTTCGTCTTGAAGTGTTGCACCGGGTTGAGAGAAATCTTGATGGCACTTTCATTGTCACACCAAAGAGGCACTTTGTCACAAATGACACTGTAATCCTTTAAAGTTCGCCTCATCCATAGAAGTTGTGCACAACAACTACCAGCGGCCACATACTCCGCTTTAGTGGACGAGAGAGACACACAACTTTTCTTCTTAGAAGACCAACTCACCAAAGAGCAACCAAGGAATTGGCACCCTCCGGAAGTTGACTTCCTATCCACTTTGTCTCCCGCCCAATTTGAGTCCGAAAAGCCCACAAGGTTGAAGTTAGCTCCTCTTGGGTACTATAAGCCAAAGTTTGGGGTATAGCCAAATACTGAAAGATCCGCTTGACCGCCGCAAAGTGGCTTTCCTTAGATGCGGCTTGAAACCATGCACAAATTCCCACACTCAACATGATATCCGGTCTAGATGCACAAAGGTAAAGCAAGGAGCCAATCATGGAGTAATATACCTTTTGATCCGCTGCTTTACCATTGGGATCGATGCCAAGTTGGCATTTGACAGGCATTGGAGTGGAAGTCGGCTTGACATCACTTAGCTTGAATCTAGCTTGGTTGATGAAGGTTCCTTCTCTTCTTTGCTTTACTTCGAACCCGAGAAAGAACTTCAACTCTCTGATACGTCTCCGTCGTATCTACTTTTCCAAACACTTTTGCCCTTGTTTTGGACTCTAACTTGCATGATTTGAATGGAACTAACCCGGACTGACACTGTTTTCAACAGAATTGCCATGGTGTTATTTATGTGCAAAAACAAAAGTTCTCGGAATGACCTGAATCTCCACGGAACTTATTTTTGGGAAATATTAAAAATACTGGAAGAAGAATCCACGTCAGGGGGGTCTCCACCTGTCCACGAGGGTGGGGGCACGCCCCTGACTCGTGGGCCCCCTGTTGCTCCACCGACCTCAACTCCAACTCCATATATTCGTGTTCAGGGAGAAAAAATCAGAGAGAAGGATTCATCATGTTTTACAATACGGAGCCACCGCCAAGCCCTAAAACCTCTCGGGAGGGCTGATCTGGAGTCCGTTCGGGGATCCGGAGAGGGGAATCCATCACCGTCGTCATCATCAACCATCCTTCATCACCAATTTCATGATGCTCACCGCCGTGCGTGAGTAATTCCATCGTAGGCTTGCTGGACGGTGATGGGTTGGATGAGATTTATCATGTAATCGAGTTAGTTTTGTTAGGGTTTGATCCCTAGTATCCACTATGTTCTGAGATTGATGTTGCTATGACTTTGCTATGCTTAATGCTTGTCACTAGGGCCCGAGTGCCATGATTTCAGATCTGAACCTATTATGTTTTCATGAATATATGCGAGTTCTTGATCCTATCTTGCAAGTCTATAGTCACCTACTATGTGTTATGATCCGGCAACCCCGAAGTGACAATAATCGGGACCACTCCCGGTGATGACCATAGTTTGAGGAGTTCGTGTATTCACTATGTGTTAATGCTTTGGTCCGGTACTCTATTAAAAGGAGGCCTTAATATCCCTTAGTTTCCGTTAGGACCCCGCTGCCACGGGAGGGTAGGACAAAAGATGTCATGCAAGTTCTTTTCCATAAGCACGTATGACTATATTCGGAATACATGCCTACATTACATTGATGAATTGGAGCTAGTTCTATGTCACCCTATGTTATGATTGTTACATGATGAACCGCATCCGGCATAATTCTCCATCACCGATCCAATGCCTATGAGCTTTTCCCATATTGTTCTTTGCTTATTTACTTTTCCGTTGCTACTGTTACAATCACTACAAAACCCAAAAATATTACTTTTGTTACCGTTACCGTTACTTCCATATTACTTTGCTACTAAATACTTTGCTGCAGAAACTAAGTTATCCAGGTGTGGTTGAATTGACAACTCAACTGCTAATACTTGAGAATATTCTTTGGCTCCCCTTGTGTCGAATCAATAAATTTGGGTTGAATACTCAACCCACGAAAACTGTTGCGATCCCCAATACTTGTGTGTTACCAAGACTATTTTCTGGCGCCGTTGCCAGGGAGCATAGCTCTATTCTTTGAGTCACTTGGGATTTATATCTGCTGGTCACTATGAAGAACTTGAAAGACGAGAAAACAAAAATTTATCCCTTGATTACGAGGGGAGGTACAGAACTGCCATCTAGCTCTGCACTTGATGCACCTTCTGTTTTGAGTAAGTTTGCGACACCTAAACCTGCTTCTACCATTAATTCTGACATGTCGCATGTTATTGATGATGCCACTTCTGCTATGCATGATACTTATGATGAAACTAATTCTATGCTTGGTACTACTGTGCCACTTGGTGAATTTCTTGATGAACAACTTGTTAGGGCTAGAGAGAATGAAACTATTGAAACTGATAATATTGATGATAGTGATGATGAAGACTCTCCCGCTAATAAATATGAATTACCTGTTGTTCCTGAGGGTTATGTTATGGATGAAGAAGTTGTTAGAGCTATTTTAGCTTGCAATGATAGATATGATCTTAAGAAGTTATTAGTTAAATGGAAGCAACAAACTCTGAATGCTAGAATGAAATATGATCCTGCTTATGCTACTTCACCTATCTTTGTTACTAATAAGGATTATGAATTCTCTGTTGATCCTGATATAATTACTTTGGTTGAATCTGATCCTTTTTATGGCTATGAATCTAAAACTGTTGTGGCACATCTTACTAAATTAAAGGATATAGCCACCTGTTCACTAATGATGAGAGAACTCGCTACTTTTACATCCTTAAAATATTTCCGTTCTCATTAAAGGGTGATGCCAAGATATGGTTTAATTCTCTTGATCCTGGTTGTGTGCGTAGTCCCCAGGATATGATTTATTACTTCTCTGCTAAATATTTCCCCGCTCATAAGAAACAAACTGCCTTAAGGAGAATATATAATTTTCTGCAAATTGAAGAAGAGAGTCTCCCACAAGCTTGGGGGAGGCTTCTCCAATTACTTAATGCTTTGCCTGATCATCCTCTTAAGAAAAATAAAATACTCGATATCTTTTATAATGGACTAACCGATGCTTCCAGAGATTACCTGGATAGTTGTGTTGGTTCTGTTTTCAGGGAAAGAACACCGGATGAAGCTGAAATTCTATTGAATAATATGTTGACAAATGAAAATAAGTGGACACTTCCTGAGCCAGCACCTGAGCCTACTCCTAAACCAACTCCGAAGAAGAGAGGTGTTCTATTTCTCAGTCCTGAAGATATGCAAGAAGCAAAGAAATCTATGGAAGAAAAAGGTATTAAAGCTGAAGATGTTAAGAATTTAGCACCTATTGAAGAAATACATGGTCTTAATTTACCGCCTGTTGAAGAAATACATGGTTTTAATACATCACCTATTGAAGAAACTCATGGTCTTGATAACCCGACACAGGTAGTAAAGGTAAATTCTCTCTATAGATATGATAAAGCTGAAATCCCTCCTACTAAGTTTGCTAGCCAATGTTTGGATGCGTTTGATAATTTTATGGTTAAGCAAGAAGACTTCAATGCTTATTTTGGTAGAAAATTAAAACAAAATGCTTATATGCTTGACCACTTGGGTGATTATATGTCTAGAGTTAAAGGTGAACTTAAACTCATTAGTAAACATGCTTCTATTGTTACCACTCAAGTAGAACAAGTACTTAAAGCTCAGAATGATTTGCTCAATGAATTGAATAATAAGAATAATGACTATGGTGTTAGAGTGGCTACTAGAACTGGTAAAATGACTCAGGAACCTTTGTATCCTGAAGGCCACCCTAAGAGAATTGAGCAAGATTCTCAGAGAAATAATTTAGATGCACCTAGTCCTTCTAAAAAGAAGAAAAAGAAAAATTATAGGACTTTGCATGCTTCTAGTGAACCTATTGCTGAACCACCTGAGAATCCAAATGATATTTCTATTTCTGATGCTGAAACACAATCTGGTAATGAACATGAACCTAGTTATAATGTTAATGATGATGTTCATGTTGATGCTCAACCTAGTAATGATAATGATGTAGAAATTGAACCTTCTGTTGATCTTGATAACCCACAATCAAAGAATCAACGTTATGATAAGAGAGACTTTTTTGCTAGGAAACACAGTAAGGAAAGAGAGCCTTGGGTTCAGAAACACATGCCTTTTCCTCCCAAACCATCCAAGAAAAAGGATGATGAGGATTTTGAGCGCTTTGCTGAAATGATTAGACCTATCTTTTTACGTATGCGATTAACTGATATGCTCAAAATGAATCCTTACGATAAGTATATGAAATAAATTGTTACTAATAAAAGAAAGACACCAGAAGCTGAAATTTCCACCATGCTTGCTAATTATACTTTTAAAGGTGGAATACCTAAGAAACTTGGAGATCCAGGAGTACCAACTATACCATGCTCCATTAAAAGAAACTATGTTAAAACTGCTTTATGTGATCTTGGAGCTGGTGTTAGTGTTATGCCTCTCTCTTTATATCGTAGACTTGATTTGAATAAGTTGACACCTACTGAAATATCTTTGAAAATGGCTGATAAATCAACTGCTATACCTGTCGGTATTTGTGAGGATGTGCCTATTGTGGTTGCAAACGTTACTATTTTAACAGACTTTGTTATTCTTGATATTCCTAAGGACTATAGTATGTCTATTATTCTTGGAAGACCCTTTCTGAATACTGCAGGGGCTGTTATTGATTGCAACAAAGGCAATGTTACTTTTCATGTTAATGGTAATGAGCAAACGGTACACTTCCCGAGGAAACAACCTCAAGTTCATAGTATCAACTCTATTGGAAAAATTCCATCGATTATTTTTGGAGGTTTTGAATTTCCTCTTCCTACTGTCAAGAAGAAATATGATATTCTTATTATTGGGGATGTGCATATCCCCGTTGAGGTAACATAGTGTTATTCGAAATTTGTCTGGTTCCATGTTATTCGGAATGAGTATGTTAACAAGACCTGATCAACCTTGTTAGTGGATTCCTTTTGATGAGCATGAGATGGATGAAACTAGAAAGCACAACCTTCTGTACCCTATCTATACTTTATGTTATTTAGTTGAAATAAAGTAAAAATACTCCCTCCGTAAACTAATATAAGAGTGTTTAGAATACTAAAGTAGTGATCTAAACGCTCTTATATTAGTTTACAGAGGGAGTAGTATTTTTCTGTCTTTTTCCTGAATTATCCATGCAATATAAAAATACCCCGAAAATAAAAGTTCTCCAAATGCCCTGAAATTGAAATATGATTTTTTCTGGAATATTTGAGAATATCTGGCACTGAGAACACAGCAGGGGGAGCAAGCACCTGGCCACGAGGGTCCAGGGCGCGCCCCTGCCTCGTGGGCCCATGGTGGCTCCCCTCCACTTATTCCTGCACCCACACACTTCTTCTTCCTCCCCCAAAAAAATCACCATCCAGCTCAAGCACGAGTTCTAGCTCATTTTGCTGCGATTTTCGATCTCCTTGCTCAAAGCACCTCTCACAAAACTGCTTTGGGCGGTTGTTCCTTGGTATGTGACTCCTCCATTGGTCCAACTAGTTTTTCTTCTAGTGCTTTATTCATTGCAAATTTGTGCTGTCTAGGTGACCATGTTCTTGAGCTTGCATGTCAAATTTATATGGTTCCAAGTAGTTCTAATGCATGATATAGGCTCTAGGCACTTGTAGGAGTAGTTGGTATCAATTTTGTTGAGCTTGGTTCACTTTTATTTGAAGTTACTAAAAATTTCAGAAATTTTCCAGAGGAAGAAATATGCTTAGGAAAATGTACCAAGGTGGTTCTTCAAGGAAGCAAGGACCCAGGCTTGCAATGCGTGATGCTGATGATGAGCCACCAAGGAATGCTCCCGTGCGGCCTTGTGAATGGCCTTCAGAGGACTTCATGGATCAAGCGGGAATTAAGGAAGAATTTAACGCACATTTGCGTAACGCCGATCTTGTGAGCTTCGAGGCAGAAAAGTGCCCCCAGTACCACTGTCTCACTAGTTCCTTTGTGAGGAGGTTTGAATTTTCATCTTCACGCAATTATCAAACTGTCTTGTTTGATCTTTATGAAAAATCTTATACTATGGACTTAGAGGATTTTACCACTGCTTGTAAACTTCCACAATGGGGTAGTTCTAGTGAACCCCGCAAAGCTGAATTTAGAGACTTTCTTGCTAGTATAACTGTGGGGGAATCTAGAGACATAGCACAAGCTACCATAGGGAGCATTCATTTTCCTGCTATACATTATTTTGCTCTCTTCATAGGTAGGTGCATAAATGGTAAAGATGAAGCATGTCATATGTGTGTCCCTGACCTCAGTATTCTTAGGAGTGCAGTGTTAGGAGACAAATCTTATAATTTGGGAGCCATTGTTGCGCGTAGGTTGCATCACACTAGATTTAATGGAGATTTCTTTGGTGGAATTTATGCAACCCGCTTAGCTGATTTTCTTGATGTAACCATACATAATGATGATATTGAATTGCCTCCTACTTATATAGACTTTAATGCTATGGTTCACCATCAGTTTGTCGAGAGGAATGAACCACCTCTCGAGTACGGACTAATCTTTGACAGGCGTCACGCTATCAATATTGTTCTCCCTGCTCCTGCTCTCTTTGACTTTCAGGCAAAGGGGAGACATTTTATAACCAGGGAGGAGGCAAATGAGTATGAAAGGAGGACGCGGGCAGCTCGTCTTCAAGCTGCAGCCCACGATGCAATAGCCGCTGCATCTCAGTACGACCCCAGCTATAACTTTGGATAAACGCCAGGCCATCCGTGGCAATAAACCAACTTAGGCCAAAAGCCTAAGCTTGGGGGAGTAAGTATTTCCCACCGACACTACATTTATGTTCAGACACTCATTGCTAGATGTCGGTGCTCATACTTTTTTACTGTAATATCCATGCTAGTTTATTTCCTTTTTATGCTTTCTTCTTGTGTGTTTGAAAAATCTTAAGAAAAACAAAAAATTAGTGTAGCTTTAAGCTAGTTTACTTTCTTAATGTAGTAGTAATAATTAAAAGAAAACCCAAAAAGATTTCTTTTTCTTCTTTTTGCTTGTTGGTACGTCCATTTTGCATCATGCTTTTATATCGATATTTATTGCATTATGGGCTGTTATTACATAGTATGTCACAATACTTATGCCTATTCTCTCTTATTTTACAAGGTTTACATAAGGAGGGAGAATGCTGGCAGCTGGAATTCTGGGCTGGAAAAGGAGCAAATATTAGAGACCTATTCTGCACAACTCCAACAGTCATGAAACTCCACGAAAGTTATTTTTGGAAATAATAAAAAATACTAAGCGGAAGAAATACCAGAGGGGGCCCACACCATGGCCACGAGGGTGGGGGCGCGCCCCTGCCTCGTGGGCCCCCTCTTGGCCCTCCGGTGGCCATCTTCTGCTATATGAAGTCTTTCGTTCGAAGAAAAATCATAAGCAAGCTTTCTGGACGAGACTCCGCCGCCACAAGGCGGAACCTTGGTGGAACCAATCTAGGGCTCCGGCAGAGCTTTTCTGCTGGGGACTCTTACCTCCGGGAGGGGGAAATCGTCGCCACCGTCATCACCAACGCTCCTCTCATCGGGAGAGGGCAATCTCCATCAACATCTTCACCAACACCATCTCCTCTCAAACCCTAGTTCATCTCTTGTATCCAATTCTTGTCTCTAAGTCTGGGATTGGTACTTGTAGGTTACTAGTAGTGTTGATTACTCCTTGTAGTTGATGCTAGTTGGTTTATTTGGTGGAAGATCATGTGTTTAGATCCTTTATGCATATTAATACTCCTCTGATTATGAACATGAATATGCTTTGTGAGTAGTTACGTTTGTTCCTGAGGATATGGGAGAAGTCTTGCTATTAGTAGTCATGTGAATTTGGTATTCGTTCGATATTTCGATGAGATGTATGTTTTCTCTCCTCTAGTGGTGTTATATGAACATCGACTACATGACACTTCACCATTATTTGGGCCTAGAGGAAGGCATTGGGAAGTAATAAGTAGATGATGGGTTGATAGAGTGACAGAAGCTTAACCCTAGTTTATGCGTTGCTTCGTAAGGGGCTGATTTGGATCCACATGTTTCATGCTATGGTTAGGTTTACCTTAATACTTCTTTTGTAGTTGCAGATGCTTGCAATAGGGGTTAATCATAAGTGGGATGCTTGTCCAAGTAAGGGTAGCACCCAAGCACCGGTCCACCCACATATCAAATTATCAAAGTACCGAACGCGAATCATATGAACGTGATGAAAACTAGCTTGACGATAATTCCCATGTGTCCTCGGGAGCGCTTTTCTCTATATAAGAGTTTGTCCAGGCTTGTCCTTTGCTATAAAAGGGATTGGGCCACCTTGCTGCACTTTATTTACTTTTGTTACTTGTTGCTCGTTACCAACTATCTTATCGCAAAACTATCCGTTACCTATAATTCCAGTATTTGCAGAGAATACCTTGCTGAAAACCGCTTATCATTTCCATCTGCTCCTCGTTGGGTTCGACACTCTTACTTATCGAAAGGACTACGATAGATCCCTATACTTGTGGGTTATCAAGAGTCTTTTCTGGCGCCGTTGCCGGGGATTGAAGCGCCTTTCGTAGGTGGGATTTGGTAAGGGAAAAAATATATAGTATGCTGAAATTTACTGTCACTTGTTATTATGGAAAGTAATCCTCTGAGGGGCTTGTTCAGGGTATCTTCACCCTGACCAGTAGAGCAAAGAGTTGCTCCTCAACCTACTGAACCTACTGAAAATGAAAATGTCTATGTTGTGATTCCTTCGGGTCTGATAGAAAAACTGATAGCTAATCCTTTTGCAGTAGACGGAACAATGCATCCTGATGAGCACTTAATATATGAGGATGAAGTTTGTGGATTATTTAAGCTCGCAGGTATACCCGATGATGTTATTAAGAAGAAGGTCTTCCCTTTATCTTTGAAGGGAGATGCATTGACATGGTATAGGCTATGTTATGATATGGGATTATGAAACTACAAACGACTGAAATCAGAATTTCATCAGAAATTTTATCCTATGCATCTTGTTCATCGTGATGGCAATTATATATATATATATATATATATATATATATATATATATATATATATATATAATTTTTGGCCTCGCGAAGGAGAAATCATCGCTCAAGCTTGGGGGAGGCTTAAATCAATGTTATATTCATGCCCCAATCATGAGCTCCCAAGAGAAATAACTATTCAAAAATTTTATGCTCGGCTTTCTGATAACAATCGCACCATGCTTGATACTTCTTGTGCTCGCTCTTTTATGATGAAGACTATTGAATTCAAATGGGATTTATTGGAAAGAATTAAACGCAACTCTAAAGATTGGGACCTCGACGAAGGTAAGGAGTCAGGTATGACACATAAGTTTGATTGTGTTAAATCTTTTATGGATACTGATGTTTTCCGCAAATTTAGCACTAAATATGGACTTGACTCTGATATAGTAGCTTCTTTCTGTGAATCTTCTGGTACTCATGTTGATCTCCCTAAGGAGAAGTGGTTTAAATATCATCCTCCCATAGAAGTAAATGTAGCTGCACCTATTAAAGTTGAAGAAAAGAAGATCACTTATAATGATCCTATTGTTCCTACTGCTTATGTTGAGAAACCACCTTTTCCTGTTAGGATAAAAGATCATGCTAAAGCTTCAACTGTGGTTCGTAAAAGAAATATTAGAACCTATACAACTCCTGAACAAGTTAAAGTTGAACCTAATATTGCTATAGTTAAAGATCTCTTGGCTGATAATATTGATGGGCATGTTATTTATTTCTGTGATGAAACTGTTAGAATTGCTAAACCTTGTGCTAAAGATAAACATAGACCTGTGGTAGGCATGCCTATTATTTCTGTTAAAATAGGAGATCATTGTTATCATGGCTTATGTGATATGGGTGCTAGTGCTAGTGCAATACCTTTTGACTTATACAAAGAAATTATGCATGATATTGCACCTGTTGAGTTAGAAGATATTGATGTCACAATTAAGCTTGCCAATAGAGATACTATATCACCAATGGAAATTGTTAGAGATGTTGAAGTCTTGTGTGGGAAAACTAAGTATCCTGCTGATTTTCTTGTTCTCGGTTCCCCACAAGATAGCTTTTGCCCCATTATATTTGGTAGACCCTTCTTGAACACTGTTAATGCTAAGATAGACTGCGAAAAGGATGTTGTTACTATTGGTTTGGGTGATATGTCTCATGAGTTTAATTTCTCTAAATTTCGTAAACAACATCGTGAAGAGGAATTGCCTAGTAAAGATGAAATTATTGGTCTTGCTTCTAGTGCCGTGCCTCCTAGTGATCCTTTAGAACAATATTTGCTAGACCATGAAAATGATATGTTTATGAATGAAAGAAGGGAAATAGATGAAGTATTCTTTAAACAGGAACCCATCCTGAAACACGATTTTCCTGTTGAAATCCTAGGGGATCCTCCTCCACCCAAGGGTGATCCTGTGTTTGAGCTTAAACCGTTATCTGATACTCTTAAATATGCTTATCTTGATGAGAAAAAGATATATCCTATTATTATTAGTGCTAACCTTTCAGAGCATGAAGAAGAGAGATTATTGAAAACTCTGAAGAAGCACCGTGCTGCTATTGGATATACTCTTGATGATCTTAAGGGCATTAGTCCCACTCTATGCCAACACAAAATAAATTTGGAGAAAGATGCCAAACCAGTTCATGATCACCAACGACGGCTGAATCCTAAAATGAAAGAAGTGGTAAGAAAGGAAATACTAAAGCTCCTTGAGGCAGGTATACTTTATCCCGTTGCTGATAGTCAGTGGGTAAGTCCTGTCCATTGTGTCCCTAAGAAGGGAGGTATTACTGTCGTTCCTAATGATAAAGATGAATTGATTCCGCAAAAAAATATTAGCGGTTATAGGATGGTAATTGATTTCCACAAATCAAATAAGGCTACTAAAAAAGATCATTACCCCTTATATTTTATTGATCAAATGCTAGAAATATTATCCAAACATACAAATTTTTTCTTTCTAGATGGTTATTCTGGTTTCTCTCAAATACCTGTGTCAGCCAATGATCAATCAAAGACCACTTTTACTTGCCCTTTCGGTACTTTTGCTTATAGACGTATGCCTTTTGGTTTATGTAATGCACCTGCTACCTTTTAAAGATGCATGATGGCTATATTCTCTGATTTTTGTGAAAAGATTTGTGAGGTTTTCATGGACGATTTCTCCATCTATGGACCCTCTTTTGATGATTGCTTAAGCAACCTTGATCGAGTTTTGCAGAGATGTGAAGAAACTAATCTTGCTTGAACTGGGAGAAGTGCCACTTTATGGTTAATGAAGGTATTGTCTTGGGGCATAAAATTTCTGAAAGAGGTATTGAAGTTGATAAGCCAAGGTTGATGCTATTGGAAACATGCCATGTCCCAAGGACATCAAAGGTATAAGAAGTTTCCTTTGTCATGCCGGTTTTTATAGAAGGTTCATTAAGGACTTCTCAAAAATTTCTCGGCCTCTGACTAATTTATTACAAAAAGATATACTATTTGTCTTTGATGATGATTGTGTAGAAGCATTTGAAATACTTAAGAAAGCATTGATTTATGCACCTATCGTTCAGCCACCTGATTGGCATTTACCTTTTGAAATTACGTGTGATGCTAGTGATTATGCTGTAGGTGCTGTTCTAGGGCAAAGAGTTGATAAGAAATTAAATGTTGTTCAATATGCTAGTAAAACTCTAGACAATGCTCAGAGAAATTATGCTACTACTGAAAAAGAAATCTTAGCAGTCGTATTTGCTTGTGATAAGTTCAAACCTTATATTGTTGATTCTAAAGTAACTATTCACACTGATCATGCTGCTATTAAATATCTTATGGAAAAGAAAGATGCTAAACCTAGACTTATTAGATGGGTTCTCTTGTTACAAGAATTTGATTTGCATATTATTGATAGAAAGGGAGCTGAGAACCCCGTTGCAGACAACTTGTCTAGGTTAGAAAATATTCTTGATGACCCACTACCTATTGATGATAGCTTTCCTGATGAACAATTAAACGTCATAAATACCTATCGTACTGCTCCATGGTATGCTGATTATGCTAATTACATTGTTGCTAAATTTATACCACCTAGTTTCACATACCAGCAAAAGAAAAAAAATTCTATGATTTAAGACATTACTTTTGGGATGACCCACATCTTTATAAAGAAGGAGTAGATGGTGTTATTAGATGTTGTGTACCTGAGCATGAACAGGAACAGATCCTACGCAATTGTCACTCTGAGGCTTATGGAGGGTTCCATGCTAGAGATAGAACTGCCCATAAGGTATTGCAATCCGGTTTTTATTGGCCTACTCTCTTCAAGGATGCCCGTAAGTTTGTCTTATCTTGTGATGAATGTCAAAGAATTGGTAATATTAGTAGACGTCAAGAAATGCCTATGAATTATTCGCTTGTTATTGAACCATTTGATGTTTGGGGCTTTGATTATATGGGACCGTTTCCTGCCTCTAATGGATACACACATATTCTAGTTGTTGTTGATTACATTACTAAGTGAGTATAAGCTATTCCAACTAGTAGTGCTGATCATAACACATCTATTAAAATGCTTAAAGAAGTTATTTTTCCGAGGTTTGGAGTCCCTGGATACTTAATGACTGATGGTGGTTCACATTTTATTCATGGTGCTTTCCATAAAATGCTTGCTAAATATGATGTTAATCATAGAATTGCATCTCCTTATCACCCACAGTCTAGTGGTCAAGTAGAATTGAGTAATAGAGAACTCAAATTAATTCTGCAAAAGACTGTTAATAGATACGGGAAGAATTGGTCCAAGAAACTTGATGATGGATTATGGGCCTATAGAACTGCATATAAAAATCCTATGGGTATGTCTCCGTATAAAATGGTTTATGGAAAAAGCATGTCACTTACCTCTCGAACTAGAACATATGGCTTATTGGGCTATTAAAGAGCTCAACTATGATTTCAAACTTGCCGGTGAGAAGAGGTTATTTGACATTAGCTCACTTGATGAATGGAGAACCTAAGACTATGAGCATGCCAAGTTGTTTGAAGAAAAAGTTAAAGATGGCATGACAAAAGAATACAGAAGCGTGAGTTTAATGTAGGTGATTATGTATTGCTATACAACTCTCGTTTAAGATTTTTTGAAGGGAAACTTCTCTCTAAATGGGAAGGTCCTTATGTTATCGAGGAGGTCTATCGTTCCGGTGCCATAAAAATCAACAACTTCGAAGGCACACATCCGAAGGTGGTAAACAACCAAATAATCAAACATTATATCTCAGGTAATCCTATAAATGTTGAAACCAATATTATTGAAACCGTAACCCCGGAGGAATACATAAGGGACACTTTTCGGAACGTTTCAGACTCTGAAAAGGAATATGTATGTGGTACGGTAAGTAAACCGACGCCAAAACAGTTCTAATGGCAATTTTCCTCCGTTTTGGAATATTTAGAAAAATAGAAAAATAGAAAAGTAAGAAGCAGTCCAGGAAGGACACGAGGCCTCCACGAGGGTGGAGGGCGCGCCCTACCCCCTGGGTGCGCCCCCTACCTCGTGGGAACCTCGTGCGCTCTCCGGACCCCGTTTTCTTGCACAATACGTATTTTGGTCGGTGAAAATTCATTATATAATCTCCCGAAGGTTTTGATTCCTGTATCACGCAAATATCCTTTGTTTTCGTTTCGAGATGTTTCTCTGACGGATCTAGATCATCATGACGTCTCCAAGCGCCCCCAAGGAAAAGTTCTTCGAGAAGGTCATCAACCCCTACCTTGCGGAGGTGCTGCAACACCCTCATACCATTGAGATGCGTGATGGGTTGCTGCACATCCGCGATGTTGAGGGACCACAGAGGACCTGAAGCGTGGAGACAAGGCTTGAAGCAATGGAGCAACAAGTTTTCAAGTGCCAGGAGATGGTGGAGCGTGGACTTGACTCCAATCACATAATGATCACGGAGTTCACCAACAACCAAAAGTTGGAGGCCAAGGACATTGGGGAGGCCATCTTCAAGCTCCACGAGAAAATCGAGTGCCTCCAAGCCCAAATCTATGACCTGCAAAACCAAAACTGTGAGTATGAATATATATTCAAGAGGATGAGTTTGGCTATAGATTTAAGGATCCCGGAGACTCGATCATCCTTCTATGATGGTGAGCCTATGCCTTGGAAGATGGACGACAAGCCTACATCATCGACAATCCCTTCACCAGCAAAGGAGACATAATCATATGGGTATGGGCACTCCCCTTGGCAACTGCCAAGCTTGGGGGAGGTGCCCCGGTATCGTATCACCATCACACTCCTATCTTTACCGTTTTTCTTAGTTCGATCCTTTTAGTAGTATCTTGATCTAGTAGAATAAAGTTTTGGTATGATCTAGTTTTTAGTTTTGCTTTATGATACCTTTTTGTAATCGAGTCCGTGAGCTATATAATAAAGATTAGTGTTGAGTCAAGGGCTTGATTATCTTGCTATGATCTTTAGTGAATAAAATAAAAGAGAAAAAGAATAAAAAGAAACAAAGATATGATATTGATCTTATGGAGAGTAATGACTTCACATAGAAAGAAGGGTTAGCATGAACTATTATTGTTGACATTACCCTTGAGGTAAAAGGTTGGGAGGCGAAACTATAAGCCCCTATCTTTCTCTGTGTCCGATTAAAACTCCGTAACCACAAGTATTGCGTGAGTGTTAGCAATTGTGAAAGACTAAATAATAGTTGAGTATGTGGACTTGCTAAAAAGCTCTGACATAGACTCTTTCTGATGTTATGATAAATTGAAATTTCTTCAATGGCTGAGATTATAGTTTGTTAGTTCTCAATAATGTTTCTGATTCATACTTTGCTTGTGAGTAGATTATTAATTAAGCATAAGAAATCATATGACATTATCCATATATGTTGCTGTTATGAGAATAATCATGATGCCCTCATGTCTGTATTTTATTTTATCGACACCTCTACCTCTAAACATGTGGACATATTTATCGTTATCGGTTTCCGCTTGAGGACAAGCGAGGTCTAAGCTTGGGGGAGTTGATACGTCCATTTTGCATCATGCTTTTATATCGATATTTATTGCATTATGGGCTGTTATTACATATTATGTCACAATACTTATGCCTATTCTCTCTTATTTTACAAGGTTTACATAAGAAGGGAGAATGCCGGCAGCTGGAATTCTGGGCTGGAAATGGAGCAAATATTAGAGACCTATTCTGCACAACTCTAAAAGTCCTAAAACTCCAAGAAAGTAATTTTTGGAAATAATAAAAAATACTGAGTGCAAGGAATACCAGAGGGGGCCCATATCCTGGCCACGATGGTGGGGGGCGTGCCCTACCCCCTGGGTGCGCCTCCTGCCTCGTGGGCCCCCCTGTTGGCCCTACGGTGGCTATCTTCTGCTATATGAGGTCTTTCGTCTGAAGAAAAATCATAAGCAAGCTTTCGGGACGAGACTCCGCCGCCACGAGGCGGAACCTTGGCGGAACCAATCTAGGGCTTCGGCAAAGCTATTCTGCTGGGGACACTTCCCTCCGGGAGGGGGAAATCATCGCCACCGTCATCACCAACGCTCCTCTCATCGGGAGAGGGCAATATCCATCAACATGTTCACCAGAACCATCTCCTCTCAAACCCTAGTTCATCTCTTGTATCCAATTCTTGTCTCTAAGTCTGGGATTGGTACCTGTAGGTTACTAGTAGTGTTGATTACTCCTTATAGTTGATGCTAGTTGGTTTATTTGGTGGAAGATCATATGTTCAGATCCTTTATGCATATTAATACTCCTCTGATTATGAACATGAATATGCTTTGTGAGTAGTTACGTTTGTTCCTGAGGACATGGGAGAAGTCTTGCTATTAGTAGTCATGTGAATTTGGTATTCGTTCGATATTTCGATGAGATGTATGTTGTCTCTCATCTAGTGGTGTTATGTGAACATTGACTACATGACACTTCACCATTATTTGGGCCTAGAGGAAGGCATTGGGAAGTAATAAGTAGATGATGGGTTGCTAGAGTTACAGAAGCTTAAACCCTAGTTTATGCGTTGCTTCGTAAGGGGCTGATTTGGATCCACATGTTTCATGCTATGGTTAGGTTTACCTTAATACTTCTTTTGTAGTTGCGGATGCTTGCAATAGGGTTAATCATAAGTGGGATGCTTGTCCAAGTAAGGGCAGCACCCAAGCACCGGTCCACCCACATATCAAATTATCAAAGTACCGAACACGAATCATATGAACGTGATAAAAACTAGCTTGATGATAATTCCCATGTGTCCTCGGGAGCGCTTTTCTCTATATAAGAGTTTGTCCAGGCTTGTCCTTTGCTACAAAAGGGATTGGGCCACCTTGCTGCACTTTATTTACTTTTTTTACTTGTTGCTCGTTACCAACTATCTTATCACAAAATTATCTGTTACCTATAATTTCAGTGCTTGCAGAGAATACCTTGCTGAAAACCGCTTATCATTTCCTTCTGCTCCTCGTTGGGTTCGACACTCTTACTTATCGAAAGGACTATGATAGATCCCCTATACTTGTGGGTCATCACTTGTTGGGAGCTTTCCCGTGTAAATAGTTTTTATTTCTTTTGTTTTCTTTGGGGGTCGATAAGAGAAGACCATAATTAAATTGTTGAAGTGGCTCTTATATGCATTATTGTTGATCTAACCAAGAGCCCATATTGCCTTGTCTTCTCCTGTTCATTGAATGCTCGCAGATTCCAGCTTAGTCCAATGCACGTGCACTCTTATTATTATTCACATCGTTCGGTCGTGCAAGTGAATGGCAATTATGACAATATATGATGGATTGATTGAGGTGAGAGAAGCTGGTATGAACTCGACCTCTCTTGTTTTTGTAAATATAATCATTTCATCGTTCCTGATTCAGCCTATTATGAATAAACATGTTTGCAATGACAATTAGAGATTATAGTTGCTCGTGCCATGCTTGATTAGCTATGAGTTATAATGGTTTACCTTGCGTGCCAACATGCTATTAAAATGGTTGTGATGTGGTATAGTGGGGTGGTATCCTCCTTTGAATGATTTAAGTGACTCGACTTGGCACATGTTCACGCATGTAGTTGAAACAAATCAACATGGCCTTCAGGATATTTAAGTTCATGGTGGATTATATCCTACTCATGCTTGCACTCAATGTTCATTAATTTTAATGCATGTTCATGACTGTTGTCGCTCTCTAGTTGGTCGCTTCCCAGTCTTTTGCTAGCCTTCACTTGTACTAAGCAGGAATACTTCTTGTGCATCCA
The DNA here is from genome assembly GCA_032464435.1 of Aegilops umbellulata. Lineage (NCBI taxonomy): Eukaryota > Viridiplantae > Streptophyta > Magnoliopsida > Poales > Poaceae > Aegilops > Aegilops umbellulata. Next base: position 310,859,476 of record CP136060.1, read on the forward strand.
ATCCCTTAAACCCCAAAGTTATTCCATATGAGTCCACTATACCTTCCTATATGCGGTATCTACCTGCCGTTCCAAGTAAATTTGTATGTGCCAAACTCTAAACCTTCAAATGAAATTCTGTTTTGTATGATCGGATAGCTCATGTATTGTAGCGACCCGACCTCAAAC